>JAMXBD010000755.1:0-673423 GCA_024138025.1 Combretum micranthum | reverse complement strand
AGATGGTCTACAGTTTTCTAAAGTCAAGGCCCGACAGTTGACCTAGCAAATCTCAAAATCTAGACCGACAGATGGTCTATCAGTTTTCTAAGTCTAGGCCCGACAGTTGACCTAGCAAATCTCAAAATCTAGACCCAACAGATGGTCTATCAGTTTTCTAAGTCTAGGTCCGACAGTTGACCTAGCAAATCTCAAAATCTAGACCCGATAGATGGTCTATCAGTTTTCTAAGTCTAGGCCCAACAGTTCACCTAGCAAATCTCAAAATCTAGACCCGACATATGGTCTATCAGTTTTCTAAGTCTAGGTCCGACAGTTGACCTAGCAAATCTCAAAATCTAGACCCGACAGATGGTCTATCAGTTTTCTAAGTCTAGGTCCGACAGTTGACCTAGCAAATCTCAAAATCTAGACCCGACAGATGGTCTATCAGTTTCTAAGTCTAGGTCCGACAGTTGACCTAGAAAATCTCAAACTAGACCCCACAGATGTCTATCAGTTTTCTAAGTCTAGGTCCGATAGTTGACCTCGCAAATCTCAAGGTCTAAACTCGACAGGTGGTTTAGCACAAGATAAAAATCTCTTTGAAGCTAAGCAAAAATTGGTTATCTTTTTGTCTTTGTGGTAAAAGTTTTGTTCAAACTTTACCACAAAGAGGGGCAGCTGTAGACACCCAATTTTTGCCCAATTAATTAAGGCTTAAATTTATAAAGTTAATTAAACAGAATCTTTATTTTTGTTTAATTAAACTCATTTTTCCAAAAGCCTTAATTAAGTATTGATGAAGTTGGCTAAGTGATCAAGGCACAGGCCAAAATGGCCTGTTGGTTAAATACTTTGACCCAAACACACACTCAAGCTCAAGGACACAGGTTCAAACCCTAGCAAAGGCAAATTTTTGCCTTTTTATCATCTTATTTTTGCCTTTTCATCTTTCTCAAAGTGACTTTTTGCCTTACTTTGCATCAATTTTTAACTGACAAAACATCATTAATTGTTGAAATTGATGATGCCATTACAAAGTAGTTATGGAATATGAAAGATTAGTGTACAATTCATGTGTAAAAACAACCCAAAAGTCACAAAATTCGTGCTAAAAAAAAATTGAGAAAAAATGCAATTTGTGAGACTTCAATTGTCCATTAATGAGAATTGATGAAATTGGACAATTAATCTACCCACATTGAATGATTTGATTAAGAATATGAAAGATTAATCATCAGTTCATCAGTTGAAGCAAATTAATCACGAATTTTCGAATTAAATTCGTGAAAATAAAGAGGCAAAAATCGATTCGTTTTCGAAACTGTACGAAACGTAAAATTGAGCTTGCAACCTATAAATAGGGGGTCCTAGGATCAAAAGGCACAAGTCAATTTCGAAGAAACACACACATAACAATATCAATTCAAAGTTTTCGAGTTTAGGATGTAGGATTCGAATTTTTCGAATTCGAAGTGATTGGATCATGTTTGATCCAAATTGAGTGTTTTAGGAATGTTAGAAACTTGATTTTGATGTTTTAGTGTGCTTAGATTCGATCGAATTGATCAAATTAATCTCTGCAAATATTTTTTAATTTTTTTTCACCGACGCCGCCGTACAATCACCACCGAGCCGCCCCTTGCCGCCGTTCTGAGTGCACGCCACCACCACCAGGAGCACCGCCGTCGCACCAGGAGTCGGACCGACAAACTCCCAGCCACCGACGACCACCGGAGCCGCCAGAATCCGCCCCGAAAGGTCGCGTAATCGTCTTCTTCGCTCGATCGGGGTCGGATCCGACCCGAAAATCCGAAGTCCAACCCGCCCCCTGGTCAACGGTCAACGGTCGCTCCGATCAGACGGCTCAGATTCAATCAAGCAGATCAGACGGTCTAGATTTGATCAAGCAGATCAGCGGCTCAGATTCAATCAAGTAGATTAGACGATCCAGATTTGATCAAGCAGATCAGCGGCCCAGATTTCATCAAGCAGATCAGGCGGTCCAGATTTGATCAAGCAGATCAGATGGCCCAAATTTCATCAAAACAAATCAGACGGCCCAGATTTCATCAAGCAGATTAACGCCCCAGATTGAGTCAACGAAATCAAACGATCAGGATCAGTCAGCATGATCAACGATCCAGATCTGCTCCGCTTCATCCAACGGTCCAGGTCAATCCGCATTATTTTATTATATTTTTATTATATAATTAATTTCAGAAAATAGGAAAAAATAGGAAAAAATAGTAAAAAATTCATTAAAAAATTCAGAAAAATCCAGAAAAATCAAAATAATTATTTTTCATATAAATTTATTTTTTTGATATTTTTGAATATTTTTGAATATTTTTAATGTGTATTTATACATAAATTGACTTAGAAATGCATATTTAATGCATGAAAAATAATTTTAATATATTGTAAAGTATTCTAAATATGTTGTGAATTTATGTGATGATTTTTTTTTTAAAAAAAAATAAAAAGTAAAAATAAAAAAATAATAATAATAAAAATAAACAAAATAAATAAAAATGATAAAATTGGATTTTCAAAACCAAAAATAAAAAAAATGATTTTTGGACTTAGAAAAATATTTTTTCATAAGATAAAAAATCAATTGATTAGATCATAGGATCATCAAAAATGGTTTTCATAAAAATTCAAAATTTAATGAATTTAAAGTGAAAAGAGTTCAAAAAATTAAAATTGATCAACAAATTAAGTTCTTTTTAAAAGAACTACGTTTTGTCTGATCTCGATTAGCGAGTACGTAGGCACCTGCGGGGCGACATTAAAAAATAAAAAAAATGTTTTTTTATTATTGTGAATAAATATTTTGTAAATATAAGATAATTTGTTCTAAAAAAAATAATAAAAAATATAAAAAATAAAAATGAATGATTTGACTTGTAAATATTTGTATTATAATGTTTTACTTAAGTTTTTGAGCATGGAAAGGATAGATTATAAATTTAAAATTCCAAAAGTGGTAACCGATTTGGTTTTAATAGGTTAGCCCCCGAATCCATGATATCTGGTTTTAAAAGTTGATTTTTTAAATCAAATTTTCGCAGACTAGTAGCTAAGTTAGGATCAACCGACCCATTGATCCTAGCTTTTTATTTTTTCCCGATTTATATCGGGTGGCGACTCTAAAAAGTTTTTTTCAAAAATTAAAATTTCTTTTAACCCCTAGTCGAGGATTCATGTTAAACAGGTTCGGGTTTAATGTGAATCGGGTTAGGAGAAATGAACCAGATAGATAGTGGAAAAATCCAGGCTCGACAAGTATGTAATACGGAAAAGAATAAAATATCACATAATAATGTATGGAAGATATAAGAAGCAAGTATAAGCAAAATAACTAGATCAAGTATTAGGAACCTTAGCTTCATTAAGGTATCCCAGCCAAGTATTGGGAGTCGTAGCTTCATCAAGGCAATCCAGGACTAAGAATAGACTAGTCCCCAAAAAAATAAAGAAAAGAAAAGCAATAATAAGAGCAATAATAATAAGCATATTAAAGAGTTAGTGAGCATTTAAGCTCTTAGAAATATATAGATATACATATATTTAATAATATACATATTATAAGATTAGTTTAGGAGCATTATAACAATAATATCATATAAAAAGATAGCATAACAAAATAAAATATCGGAAATTCTTGGCATGTGCAAGAACAAAATATGAACATATTGTTGCTTCTACAACTCACATGAGTTTTAAGAAACAACACCATGGTCATGCTAAGTTACATAACATAGGAAAACAATGGTAGAAAACTCTTACTGAAATGTGTTTATATTGAAGGAAGAAGATGATAGTTATCAAACTTTGTGGGTGGTGATATGTGGTAGATGGTTTTTGTGTAGAGAAGGATTTTGGAAGAAATTGGTTGAAGAGAGTTTTGGTAGAGAGGAATTATGTAAAGAGGATTTGTGGAGAAATTTTGAGAGAGTTTTGTTATGTAAAATGAGTGTGTGAAAGAAGTGGAGGGAAATGTGGTATTTATTGTTGAAGATGAAGGGATATTCTGTGTAATAAAATAAATTAAAAAAGAAAAATTGAGAGATAGAAACAAAGGGAGGGGTCATCGGTTTTGGAGAAATGGGGAGAGAAAAATTATTTAATTTGTATTTTGTAATGAAAAATAAGTAATATGTAAGATATGATGTGCTATAAAATGTATTGAAAAGATTAAAAAAATAAGAAAATAGATGTATAGATAGTAAGAAAAAGTAGAGATAGATGAATAGTAATGAATAGTAGGGAAGTACAATGAATAGTAAACAAGACTAATAATTTACCGATAGTAAAGAAAATACACGTGTAAATGCGATATCTGATTTTTTAGCTCCGAAAAATTATGAAATTGATATATTTGGATTCCTTACATTATTACGAATCTAGTGGTGTGATCAAAATATTTTTACAATTCGGTGTACATGGGCATGATTTTCGAAAACTAAGCCTGTTCGAATTTAAAATACACTAGAAATCAGCGAATCTCATATTTTTAAGCTTATCTATATTATTACAAACTATTATCAACAATTATCTCTATTCTATTGTCTAGGGTTTGAGATAGTAGGATTGTCGAATCTAAATTCTAGGGTTTGATATAGGTTTTGTTGATTTTAGCGTTTTCGGTTCACTTCCGGTTCTAGGGTTTGAGCTTAAACTTAGTATAAAAATCTAGGGGTTTACAATATGATGCACCAAAAACAACCTGAACTACACTCCCACTCTCTTGATATGATGCACAAGAAAGTTTGAATGGTTTGTTCACCATAATTTTATTAAGAATTGATAAGAACGGAAAGAATTTCGCCACAATCCTTAGATTGATAAGAGAAAATTTGAGAGAATTCTCAAAATATCAAATTTCAATATCTCAAAACTGATGAGTTATGATTACAAAGGGGTATATATAATGTCATAACCCTAAGATGAAAAGAAATAACTAATAATAATAAATAAATATTTGAAATAAGCAAAAAGATGAATCTTGTGTATTTTGTTTGTTCATATGTTTGGTGCATTCTCATATGATTGTTTAAATACTTGTTTGATTTATGGAAATGTCTCGTAGATGGAATTATCTTACTAAGCTAGATTTGCTTATACCCCTATAGCTTTTTGTTACAGTATGATTACCTTTGGTTGCACCAAGGAGCCCCGTATGCCAGGTACGAGCTTAAGCTACTAGGAGTTTTTGTGAGAAGTTATATGTATTTAGTTTTGAACATAAACTTCTAAGAAAATTTCTGTAGTAGGCTCATGTTATAGTTATAATTACTTTGTTAATAGTTTAGTTGTAACAAGACTTTTAAGATGGGGGAATGCCCCTAAGATGATGTAAGGAATTATTATTTAAATGAAGGTTTTATGTCTATTTATATAAGTTCTTACTTGTTTTTATTATCTACTTAAATGTAATACCCCTGTAAGTCTCCTACTATCTTGGAAGTACGCCTTGCATGTGATATCGAAGCTCATGCATGACTAAGGTTGTCATTAATTAGCTTTAATATTATATACGGCGGACTACCCCATTTAGGGTACCCTCCGAGTGTGACACCATGCCTCCACTAATATACCTTTGTCCTACCAAAGGTATACTTGCTAATGCAATGTAACTCAATACGTGATATGTATGTACAGTTTATTCATATAATCGTGGCATGTTAATTATGTAGGTTAAGAGTGATCATAGAGAATTTCAGACAATTCAAGTCTATACTAGATCATACAATGATTTTACAACAAGTCTCGCCTCGATATACTTATCATTCATTCAACTAAGATTAGATCACAACTCATCACAATTTTATCTTTTCCTAATTCTAATGCAACTAGCTACAAGCACAAGCAAGATAACAAAATAAGAGGAAAACTCACTCGGCCATTGGATCACCAATCTTTTAGTAAAAGTAATCTGATGGTAGGGAATCGTCGATTTCAGGGTCACCTAAAAAGGAAGAAATACTCTAATAAGTATTTCATCACTTAACTAATCCAAACTATTTAACAAAACTAGTAAATTCGAAATTCTCATCATTTGTGGAAGTCCCGACTTACAACGGCCATAACTTGGTAATTTTAACTCAGAATTTCACAAATTATATATCGTTTTATCTACTTCGAAAGATCTATCTAATTATAATATTATTTCCAAGTTTTGAAAATGTTTGGATCATGAAATATTCTGATCAGTAGTAAAAACCAATTCCAAAAAATAGTTTTGCGAAGGTTTGTAATGTTTCTATTATCCAAAGCAAGAATTCATGCAGTATGAACAAGTACTATCATAAATGCTATATCATGAGGTATATATGTACATGTTCTTGATGATATTTAATAAAAGAAATTTTTTAGAAAACTTTTTCTTTGTAAGATTTTATGAAAAATCAACTTAGAAAGGCTAGTCTTGTATTCTTGACAATTCCCACTTGTTTTTAGAAAAATTCCTTGATAAAATTTATTTATTCTTGTTCAAATTAAGCCTTCATCATGTATATTCCTTAAGGCCTTTGTTTTTCAATAAAAATTCCCATTTTACACTTTGTAAACATGTTTTAAAATATGGTTCATCACAAAGTCCGAATTTTGTAAAAAAAAATGTTTTTGTGGTGATTCCTTTAAGTAAACTCATTTGTCACTTAGAAAATTAAGGCTCAACCATACCTAGCCATTAAGGACTTCATTTTTTTAATTAAAAATTCTATTTTGAGTTTGAAAAATATAAGTTTTCATACCATTACTCCATTATTATGAATTTCTTAAAATGACAAACAACTCAAATTTTCCTACTTTATTTCTACTCCTTGCTCTACATATTTTTCTTAGCAAATTCCATCTCAACTTATAAAAATCATTACTTGATGATATCCATGACCTATACTCTTCATTGTTCATATAAAACACAAGTTTTGGAGTTGATAAAAGGGTTTTTAAGGCATGGTCTTGAAACCATCCGAATTTCACAAAGTTAGGATAAAAATAAAATTTTATATTTTGTAATCTCTTCCTATTTTGAAAATCTCTATTAGATCTACCATTTACTTATCAAAAACATCTTCTATTGATACATATTCCATAAGCCTTTCATTTTTTAAACAAATCCTTCATTTTGGTGTTGAAAAATGGGTTTTCAAAATTGGTCTTGGTTGAGATCCAAGTTATAAAATTTGTTTTTAGACATATCTTTTAATAAAATCCATCTAAACTTATAAAAATTCATCCCTTACATATCCTATCTTAAAAGCCTTCCATATCTTGAATAAAAACTTCATTTTTGAGTTGGAAAATATGTTTTTAAATAAACTCATTTGTCACTTAGAAAATTAATGCTCAACCATACCTAGCAATTAAGGACTTCATTTTTTTAATTAAAAATTCTATTTTGAGTTTGAAAAATATGGGTTTTCATACCATTACTCCATTATTATAAATTTCTTAAAATGACAAACAACTCAAATTTTCTTACTTTATTTCTACTCCTTGTTCTACATATTTTTCTTAGCAAATTCCATCTCAACTTATAAAAATCATTACTTGATGATATCCATGACCTATACTTTCATTGTTCATATAAAACACAAGTTTTGAGTTGATAAAAGGGTTTTTAAGGCATGATCTTGAAACCATCCGAATTTCACAAAGTTAGGATAAAAATAAAATTTCATATTTTGTAATCTCTTCCTATTTTGAAAATCTCTATTAGATCTACCATTTACTTATCAAAAACATCTTCTATTGATATATATTCCATAAGCCTTTCATTTTTTAAACAAATCCTTCATTTTGGTGTTGAAAAATGGGTTTCCAAAATTGGTCTTGTTGAGATCCGAAGTTATAAAATTTGTTTTTGGACGTATCTTTTGATAAAATCCATCTAAACTTATGAAAATTCATTCCTTACATATCCTATCTTAAAAGCCTTCCATATCTTGAATAAAAACTTCATTTTTGAGTTGGAAATATGTTTTTAAATTATGCCTTTGTCTAGATCCGAAAATAGATTTTTGTTTTGAAAAATAATCTTTGAAAATCACCTTTGAGCCATATAAAATGAAGTCTTGATGATATATACCCATTAAGCCTTCATTATTTCAAGTAAAAATTCTATTTTGACACTTGGAAAATGGTTTTTAAATATGAGTCTTGCCTAGATACGAATTTCACCATTTTTTTTCAGTTTAAAACCAAGATCTATACTTTATATGAATATAAATATAAAAGAAACCCATGGTAATAAACTATAAACTCATAGATCTAAACATAAACAAAATCAAAGTTACATAAAAGTTAGATCTACAAAATATAACTACTTTTAGCAAGAAAATAATAATAATACAAGAGAATAATCATGAGTAAGATGAGTATTTCATTTTGGCATCATCATCCTTAGCTTTTAAGCTTATGAAAGGTCCTTTGATTCATGAAACTCTCACTATACTCAATCTACATCAACTATGGAAGCTTGGAATAAGAGTTTTACCAAAGAATCTTGAAGAAATATGTGTGGGAGCTCCAATAAAGAATAGGGGCAGCAAGTGTTCTTGCAAGAATAAGAACAAATGAAGAGAGAAAGAGAGGAAAAATGTAAGGAATGGTAAAGGTTTGAAGGTGTAAATGAGAGAAAGATAGAAGGAGTTTTAAGACACTTAAATGAGATAAAAAAAAAAAAAAAGAAATGGGCAGCCAATACATCACTAGGGCTGGTGTGAAAGATAGAGGAGAGAGGGAGAGGAATTTGGTTGGTTTTTGACTTGTAATTGTAATATGTAATTAATGGTATGTGTAGCTTCTTGAAGAAGGACTGAAAGAGGGTTATTTTAATTAATTTCGGAGGGTTTCAAAGGACAAAAGCAGCCAAAAGAAGATAAAAAATCTGCCATGAAGTGATAGTAAAGTGTAGAAAGATTGAAGTAAAAAGAAGTGATGTGTGAAAGGTGTACTAAAGGTATGGGTTTGTAAGAGTATTTTCTTCATAAATAAAATAAAAATAAGAAAAAAAATAGAAAAAGAATCAAAATTTTTGTAGCATAATTTTTATAATCAAAATAAGATAAATAATTAATTTATTAGTGAATTATCAAATAAGTTACCGGTATGATCAAAATACGCGAATATGAGCTATAATTGATATTTTTATAACCTAAAAAATTTTAAAAAGTTATTTTATGAAAATAATAATATTTTTCAAATATTTTTAAATTATTAAATTAATTTATTTTATTTTTAGTATTGGGTCTTAAACAGAATTGATCTCGTAAAAACCCGAAACGAACTAAATTTTGGAAAAACGAAATTTTTTATGATATATAAAATATTTAAAAAAAATAAAGGTTTACAAGAGTAGTAAAATTGTGTAATGAATAGTAGTGAATAGTGAAAAAGACTAGTTAATTATCAGTAGTAAAGAAATACGAATATAATCACAAAAATCATATATTTCTAGTTATCGAAAAATTATAAAACTGATACTTTTGAAATCCTTATGAAAATACGAGTCTAATGGTATTAATGGTATATTTTTCATATCTCGAACCCCGAGACATGCTTTTCAAAGTCTGTATCCAAACGAGTTTGAAATATTAAAAATTTACCAATCTGATATTTTTAAGCGACCTTATATTACTACGAGTTACTCTCTAGGGTTAAGAGCGTGAGATTTCCGAACTTACACTATTATATTCCACTTAAGGTTCCGGGGTGATTTTCCGGTTTAGATCTTTGTCAATTTGGAAACTGATGTTTTATGTTTATATATCACATTTAGTTTGAGAAATTTATTTTAAATTTTATTTTTGTAAGTATTTAATATCTCTTAATGTTTTCGAAATTCTTGAATTGGGTTTTATTTCCGAAGATTAATCGTTATTTACTTTTTAATAATTTGTTTTTGGGTTATATATTACCCGATTTTACAAGTTAAAGTTACATATAGAATTTGTTATACGTAGTGGTTTTGAATTTATAGACTGTTGATTTGTTATTTTATTTTTAAGAATTCTCATTTCTCAATATTAAGAATTTTCTAGATTCGTTCGTGATTTAGGGCTAGTCAAAGTTCGATTTTAATTTGGAGTCATCTTTAGAGTTTATTTTCAATGTTTATTTAGGAATTATTTACTAAAATTTTCCGGGGCTTACAGCTAAGGATGTGGAAACACTTGAATATGATATCTTTACCATCACAATGTTATAGATCTTGTTATTTAAATTTTTTTTTCCTATTATTATGCTTTGTTTTGAGTTATGTTTTTATTATTGATGTTTTGTGCATTTATCCATCATTTAACCATATCTATATAATGATCATAGTGCATTTTCACTTATGACTAGTATAATAAACTAGATCTAGTTGTTTTGAGTTCATAAATGCCTTAGGTTTTTGTTTTATGTACATAGAGGACTTGTAGTAGCATGATAATAGTGAGAAAATGTTAGAAAGCTTAAGATCCACTTTAGTTTCAACAAAAATGGATTTTTGAAATTCGGATCTAAAAAGAACCATACTTGGAAAAGCTATTTTTCAACTTCAAAATGAGTATTTTGCATTAAAAATGGAAGGCTTAGGGAATAGGTATCATAAATAAGTGATCTTGATATCTACTATGGAATATTTTCAATCCCAACAGCAAACTTAAAATTCGTAATAAGGAAATCTTGATATATGAAAACCTATTTTTCAACCCCAAAATAAGATTTTTATTAAAGAAATGGAAGCCTTAAGGAGTAGGTTGATTAGGAATTAGTTTCAGAAAGATTAAATGAGTTTTACAAAGAAACAATCTCAAATAGAAATTTCAAAATTCGGATTTGAAAATGACCTCTAATTAAACACCTATTTCCAAATGCCAAAATGAGGATTTTAATGGAAAAATAGAAGTCCTAGGTAATACATGTAATAAAGGCCTAATTTTGATAGGGATAAATGGAATGCATCAGAGTATAATCCTAAAACAAGAAAAGGTTTCAAGGTAAGGATTAAACAATATTTTCATTCCTTAAAAAATTTGTAAAATTCGTAACTAGGTGAACCACCTATGAAAACATCTATTTTCCAAATGCAAAATGAAGAATTTTATTAAAATAATGAAGCTATAGGCATATAGGTCATTAAGGTTGAATTTTGATAAAAACAAGTGTGATTTTGCAAGAAATAAAGCTAGTTTTCTTAAGTCTAGAGATTTCAAAAGATTTGCAAAGCAAAAGTTTTCGAAAAAGAATTCTTGATATTATCTCATTAAGGATATACATATAGATAGGTCATCTCATGACATTTATGATAATAACTCATAGGCATTGCATGTACTCATAATGCACTTGGTAGCAACAAAGCTAGGAAAATAGTGTATTACACATCCCTTAGAGCATTGTCTAAGTACATGAAGAGATAGATTGACCCACATCCATGGATTATGCATGATATTGAGTTATATATGTGTAGAAAAGAGTCTTTCAAGATATAATGATACCTAAGTATCTATCAAAGCTTTGGAATGACGCTTGGATTGAATTTGGAAATTGTTTTGTGGGTTGGAAATTTCGTATAGCATTCTCTACCCTACTGTTCATGAACCTAATGACCTTGTTTGATGGAAATAACTTTAGAAATAGATAGCTCTCGTCGAATAGGTAGAAATTGGTATATAATATGTGAAATTCCGAGTTAAAATAACCAAGTTATGGCCGTTTTAAGTTAAAATTTCCTCTTAGACGAGCTTTGACGAACTTGTTATAATAGAATTTATAAGTTCACTCAAACTTTATAGAAATACTCATTGGAGTTATTTCTTTTGATTAGGAGACTTGGGAGACAGACTAGACCTTCCCAAGGATTATTACGATTAAGTGGATTTTGGCGATATGGTAAAGTGAGTTCACTATCTTTAAATTATATGCTTATGATTGTGTTTATAATGATAGTGGCATTAGAGTTAGGGCAAGATAAAAAAAAAATTGATTATGCATGTGAATTCTATTTGATTGAATCGATGATAAGAATAACGAAATGGAATTGTTGTAAATATTTATATGATTTAGTATAGAATTGAAGTGTTTGCAGTATCCATGATCGCCCATAAATCGTTAATTAATATGCCATGATCTTATAATCAAATTGACCATGCATATCATACATTGAGTCATATTGTATTTGTTATTATACTTTTATGGGAAGAAGGCATAATAGTTGAGCAACAAGGGGCCTGTAAACTCGAATATTGGCGTAATTGCTAGAATTGAAATGGTAGTGGTGTAGGCATTTGTATTAACTACAAAATTGTGAGTGGGTAGGCACCTGAATCAACCACAATGTAAATGAGAAAAGTTGAAATCTATGGTTGTATGGGCCTGAAACACCTAACCCCGAATGGAGGATGTAAATCCATTCAACATAGGACTCCTGGAAAGTCTTATGTATTATATGCTCACGTACTTGTGCATTTCATATGATTGCTAATACAACTTGTTTGCATTATTGATTGATAAAATATTTAATTTTGGAAGTGAAACTCACTAAGCTCATAAGCTAATACCCTATAGTTTCCTGTTGCAGTATGATTATTTATGGCTATCTCGAGAAGCCACTTTCCTTAGGTACAACTTTTGGAATTTAAGGAGCTTTTCGAAGAAGTCAAGACCTAAATGTTAGGCATAAACTTCTAATTGAATCCTTAATCAATATATATATATATATATGTTGTTGTAAGAGACTTTTGGGGACCTAAGGACTCTTAATAATTTGATAGGGGTATGCCCCTTAGATCTTGTAATAGATTAATCTGGTTATAACTGTTATGATTTATATTCTTATCGTTATGTATGTCTTCTTAAGCTATTTCGATTCAAAGTATGGTTCCTATGTCTTGAACGTGAACCTTACACCCGATGTCTAAACTCATGGAGTGACTAAGGTCGTCATGCTTAAGTTTAAATATTGAGTGTAGTGGACTATTGCGTTTAGGGTATTCTTTGGGGCGTAGCAGTTTAAATTGGTATCAAAGCATGGTTAAGAATCTACAATCATAGCATTAATTAATAGACTTAAGGATGAATAAAAGGAAATACTAAGATAGTGTAAAAATAAAATAAGGAAGACTCAGATAAGAATAACATGGGTAGCATGGGTTTTATAATTCTAATCCTTTCTTCTTTTATGAATAGCTTACTCTTGGTGAAGCCCACCTAGTGGCAAGGCAAATACGTAAGCAACCCGATGAGTCTTTGGTTGAATACCATCTAAGAATTAGGGTCTTATGCGAAGAATTTTCTTTAGCTAGCCACCTTAGGTAGATCCGAGAAATGTTTAATTTATGGAAAAGAGGTTAGATGAACACCAAGTGGCATAAGGTCGTGAACGACATAGAATACTGCCCTATAAGGAGGACATGTTGGTTGAAGCTTGAAGTGATTTATGCATTAGAGAGGATTGTTGTTTATAAGTTAGGAAAACCCATGTCGCAAGAAGCTACTTTTGTGTTAAGGAATGAAGGAAAGCCGATATTTCCCGATTTTCAAACTTGGAACCCAATTGGATATCTATTTGTTTATGCTCATGACTTGTTGGGGGATCACATTGATTGGCTTCAAGCGGATGCTCAAAGTCACTACTTTTGGTGGGGAGTGTACGAGGAGATGCTACCTCCACCATTTGATATGGCCCAGCCACCTCCACTAAGTCAAATCAGTTACCAACCCCATAAGGAAGAAGTAGATGAGATAGAGGATGAGATTTTTATCCCGCCTGAAGGAAATGAGGATGAAGAAGGAGAAGAAGTAGTTTACAAAAATAAAATATGAGGATTTAAGGAAGGAAGGAAGCGAAACTTATGTTTTGACCCAAAAGTCTAAGCTGAATTTTGTAGTTGCGACCTTGAAAGATAGGTCATAGTAGCTTTAGTTGTTTTTGAGATGTTGCTTGTGGATGTTGCTTTGTTATGATGTTTTGAATTGTTATGCTTTGCTTTCAATTTCAATGTAAAGGTCCTTATACTTGTAATTTGAAGTTTCAATGAAAATTATGTTATGTTTTATGAAATTGAAATTTCTTTATTTAAGTTTCTTAAATTATACATTTGGATTTATGTTCCTCGCTTGCACAAGAATTTTCAACGTTTCCGAATCTCGATATAAAATGTTAATAATGTTATTAGAAGACTGTTTAACTAAGTCAAATAAAATGTAAAATAGCCGTAGTAGGGGAAGGAGACGACAAGAACAAAGTGCATCTAACGAACCAAATATGGAAGGGAAACAACAAGCGGCACTGCCGCCAAACCCACCAATGGTCATGCTTAAGCCGCTTTACAAGCGACTTTAGGGCAACTGGCACAAAGTGCTCGAAGCCATTCGACAAACTGTGCCAGCTCATGCTCCTATTCCTGCTCCTGCTCTACCAACCTCAGCGCAATAGGCATTTGTAGCTATGCCAATGCACGATAACGCACAATCCTACACCGTATCCTTACCTCCACCACACCACCAAGACCGTGCAAGAGCTCCTTACTTGAGTTTATAAGGAGTAACAGATACTTTGAGAGAGCTTTTGGAAAACCCCATGAGGTCGAGGATTGGTTGGCCCAAGTAGAGCGCTCGTTTGATGCTTTTGAAGTGCCCTATCACTTAAGAGTTAATTATGGCACTTACCTACTAAGGCTGAATGCAAGAGTATGGTGGGAATCCAAGAAGAGGGAGCTTATGCCACCTGTCGCATGGGAGATGTTCCGCTACGACTTCCTTGAGAATTACGTCCCTAGAAGCCTCCGAATACAATACAGTGCAGATTTTCTGCACATATCACAAAGGGGCCGCACGGGACCAATATGAGACCGAATTCAGTAGGCTACTCCAGTATGCCCCAGACTCGTATAAATACAATGAGGAATTGAAGAGGCAAGTTTTTCTAAATGGTTTGGATGAGGATATGAGAGTGAGATTTGAGGAGTTCGACATTAAGACTTTTAGGGAATTAGTTAAGAGAGCCTAGATTGTTGAAGGGGCTAAGAAGAGAAAGACAAAAACTGCGGATAGGACACCCTCTATGTTTGGAAGAAAGTTTCATGGGAGGTCAAGTTCAAGGTATCCTCAAAAAAGGTTCAAGCCGCTCTATGGCTTCAAAGGAAATACAAGCAGGGGAAATGGGGGAAAGAATACTTCTAAAACCATAAGTTACTAGAAGTGCAAGGGAAAGCACTACCCTAGGAGGTGTCCGCAATTGAGAGACAAGTGTTATTTCTATGGGGAGGCAAGTCACAAGATCTCCGAGTTCCCAAAGAAAGCCACCACTACTTACTTTGTTTGCAAGCAAGTTGGACACTTTGCCAGTGAGTACCCCAGAGGATGGGTGCCCCAGCTAGGACATTTGGATGACCATCCTCAACAAGGCTCGAGAATGGGAATAGTGGAAACCTTGGCAGCCATTCTGGATTGGCTATGCATGGCATGATGATATATAATCTGAAGGACAATAGGTTTATGAGGAAGTTGATGATGAAGGCTATGAATTTGCTGCCCTTGAGGAGGACGACGGCTAAGATTTTGGACTTGTGACAGGTTAGTCTTCAAAACCTTGTTTCTATTTTTCAATTGATTACGAATTACTTAGGATCCAAGGATTATAAAAGGAAAAACAAGTATAGTAATCTAAGATGAAGTTAGGGGATGGGCTAGAATGGTTTGGGAGAGTAATTAGCCATGTTGAATATAGGATGCATATTAGTAGATAAGACGAAAACTTACACCTTGTTCGACACTGGAGCCACACAATCATTTATCACCACCGCTTTGGCGAAACGAGTTGGATTACCAATAGCCACCACCATCTCAGGCTTTTGTGTCAAGACTCTAATAGGAAGTGTGGTGACGATGAGTGAAGTGTTGAAAGATTGCCAATAGTGATTCAAGGACACCACACGAGATGTGATTTGATTGTTTTGGAAATGAGTAAATATGAAGTGATTTTGTAAACCTTTGGTTTTTAGAGTAATCCTAAGTCTTAACCTTAAGTTGGGAAGTCAACCGGAAAACTTAAGTCAACAGATCTCAAGTTAAACCCTACAGTTTAGATCCAGAAATTTCGTTTGTAAATCGAGAAGTCAAAAATTACGTAAAGTGTGTAGAATAGTCCATAATAATATTTGATTTCTTAAAAATATCAGATTGGTTTATTTTCGGCTTATTTTGAACCCGATTGGAAACTATTTTTGGAAAGCGTATCCCGAGACTCGAAAAATTAAAAATATACCTTTAATATTTTTAGACTCGTATTTTCATAAGGATTTCAAAAATATCGAGTTCATAATTTTTTGGAATCTAAAAATATCAATTATAGCATATATAAGCATATTTTGATCGTACGGTAACTTATTTGTTGAAATATTAAAATAATTCAATTGATTATTTAATTTTAGTTATGAAATTTTTGCCACTCATTTAAAAATATTTTTCTTAATTTTATTTTATATATTTTTCTTAATTAAAAGTACTTTTTCAACCCATACTTCAAGTACAATTCAATTGTCACTTCTACACATTATTCATGTTTTCTTTCACTCTTTCTTCACTCCATCTCCCATGCATGGCAGCTGACCATACTCTCAAAATCATCCACTTTTCTTTTATTTTATTGATTTATTTAATGATTTAAAGTCTCTTTTAGTTAGCAAATTGAGTAACACAAGTTACACTTTGAAAATTCAAGTTACAAGCTCACTAAACTCCTCTCTCTCTCCCTAGGAAAATCACGCCAGCCCCCCCTCCAAAATTCTGCCATTGTTTTAATTTTTTTTCAATTATTTAACACACCTTTGATACACTCCTCTCTCTATTTAAAGACTCTTACTTATACTCTTTCACTCTTTACAACCCTACCTCATTTGCTCTCTCTTTTTCCTCTCTTTATCTCTTTCTTAGCCTTGTTCTTATGAGAATACAAGCTGCCCTCATCTCAATAAATCACTTCCACATTCCATTCTTGATGATTCTTTAAGTAAACTTTTTTCTTAAGCTTCCATAGATGCTATATGGAGGTTTCATGCATTAAAGGACTCTCCATAATGCCTAAAGGCTAGAGATGATGATGCCAAAACTTTGAAACACTCCTCTTGTTTATGATCTATAATGATATTGCTATATTTATTGTCTTTAAGACTTTATTATCTTCATATTTATATTATACTTTGTAGATCTAAATTTTTATGAAGCTTTGGTTATGTTTATGTTTAGATCTATAGGTTTAGGGCTTACTACCATGCATTTCTTTTATATTCATGTTCATATTATGTGTAAATCTTGGATTTGAACTTGAATAAAAATAGTGAAATTCGTATCTAGGCAAGACCTATATTTAAAAACCCTCTTCTAAGTCTCAAAATGGAAGTTTAAGTTGAAAAAATGAAGGTTTAGTGGATGTATATCATCAAGACTTCTTTGTACAAGAATCAAAGGTGATTTTCAAAAGTTACTTTCAAAAACATGTTTTACAACAAAAACATGAAGATTTTATTTAAGAAATTGAAGGCTATTAAGATAGGATATGTAAAGGATGATTTTTCATAAGTGTTGATGGATTTTATCAAAAGATATGTTCAAAAATAATTTTTGAAAATTCAGATCTAAGCCAAGACCCATTTTTAAAACCTATTATCTAACCTCAAAATAAAGATTTAGACAAAAATATAAAGGGCTCTTGGTATAGATATCCTAAGGATTGGATTTTCATAAGTTTAGATAAACTTTCCTAAAAGGTATTTCTAAAATAGAGAGTTTTGTAAAAGACAAGTCTAGGTCTTATTTTCATTCTAAAATTTAAGGAAGAAATTCTGATCTAGGAAGAGATGAATTTTGAAAATCTTATTTTAGACTTCAAAACAAGATTTTTATGTGGAAAATGGAATGCTTTGATAATGGGTGACATAAGAAAATTATTTTCATTGAGTCATGTTAGTTTTAGCAAAGGATTTTCTCAAAACAAGAAAATGAGTTTCAACTCAAAATTTCGGTTTTTACAAAAGTAAATTCTTAGAATTTTCATTTGGACAATATCATTAGGATCATTTAAGTATTTAATCTTTCATCTTTGGCTAGAAGTTCTCCTTACAAGTGTAGAACCAATATAAGCTGATCTAAAAAGTTAAATGCAACAAAAGTAACAATTTTCAATAATAACTCAAAATTGAAATTTGTGTAACCCTATTGTACAGCAGATTTTTGACCCTCAAATGACCTTGGATGTTTGATTTAACTTGGGAAATGGATAGATCTTTCGAAGTAGATAGAAATCGATATATAATATGCGCAATTCTGAGTTAAAATGAGTTATATATAACCATTTTAAGTTAGGACTTCAACTTAGGTGAAAATTGACGAACTTAGTAAATAGAATTGTTAAGCTTATTAGAACTTTATGAGAAATACTCATTGAGGGTATTCCTTGTACTTAGGTGATTTGGAGGATGGATTTCCACTCCTCGAGGACTACTATGACTAGTGGATTTCTCTCCATGGCCGAATGAGTTTATTTCTTAAATAGTTGTGCTCATGTATGTGCTTGTAATCGTAGTGGTATTGGAATTAGGAAAAGATAAAATTATGATGAGTGGTGATATAATCTTGGTTGAATGAATGATAAATATATCGAGACGAGACTTATTGAAAAATCGTTGTATGAGATAGTATAGACTTGGATTGTCTGAAATTCTCTATGATCGCACTTAACCTACATAATTAACATGCCTCGACTATATGAATAAACTGTATATGCATATCATGTAGTGAGTCACATTGCATTAGCTAATATACCTTTGGTGGGACAAAAGTATATTAGCGGAGGCGAGGGGGCCTATGTTAACATTAAGGATGCGAGATCGCTTAAGTTAACGGAAGTAGGATAAGCACTTAAAACTACCACAATAAAACAACAGAGGTTATATAACTAAGAGAAAGAGATCGGGATTATGGTTGCATGACTTATGGACCATCTCACTCAAGATTAAATTCATGGTTGCATGACTTATGAACCACCCCAACCCCGAATGGAGGGCGTAAATCCATTCACATATGGCTCTCGGAAAGTCATATGCTTGTATGCTCATGTGATTGTGCATTTCATATGGTTGTTAATAACTTGTCTGTTATATACTGTTGTTGAGCATTAAATATTTGGAAATGAATCTCACTAAGCCTGTTAGCTTATACCCCTATAGTTTTTGTTGCAATGTTCCCATTTTTGGGTTGTTCCGAGAGAACACTTTTCACAGGTCTATCTTTTTTATTAAGGAGCTTTTGAAGAATTCGGGGCCTAGCTATAGGCGTGGACTTCTAGGAAAATCTCTTTAATATAAACTTTAATATTTGTAAGATGGATTTAGACTAGATAGACTTCTATTATTTTGGCGGGGGTATGCCCCGTTGACTTTTGTAAATACTTAACTTATTTATCTTATTGTGATTTCTATTCTTAATGTTATTGTATGCCTTCTTAAGACTATTCGATTCAAAGTGTGATCCTAAAAATTATGTAAGCACACCTTACACCTGGTATGTAAACTTATGGGATGACTAAGGTTTTCATACTTAAGCTTAAATATCAAGTGTGGTGGACTGTCGCGTTTTGGGTACCCTTTGGGGTGTGATAGATTTTGGGTGTGAGTTAGTTAGCCTTGGCTAAAGCTGTTGTAGATTGTAGAAGAAAGAAAGTGGAGTTTAAGGACTTGAATGGGAAGGATGTTGAATTTAAGGGAGAAATAGCAATTTCAAGAGGAACCGAATTAAGTTCGTTCGAAATACTTGTAGATAGGGAAGTCGAGACCAAAAAGGAAAGTTCTTTTGGTGCAGTGGAAAAGGAGAAAGAGTTGCCCTAAGTTGAGGATATACCAGTTGTTAAAGAGTTTCCAGATGTTTTCCCTAATGAACTACCAGGAGTACCCTTAAAGCGAGAGATTCACTTTGAGATTGATTTGGTACCAAATATGAAACCGATATCTACCGCATGGCTCCTGTTGAGCTAAAGGAGTTAAAGAAACAATTACAATAACTTTTGGATTATGGATTTGTAAGGCCAAGTGTGTCACAATGGGTGCACCGGTTCTGTTTGTTAAGAAGAAGGATGGATCATTGAGCTATGTGTGGATTACCGAGAGTTAAACAAAGTTACAATCAAGAATAGATATCTGCTCCCTAGGATTGACAATCTTTTCGACCAACTATAAGGAGCAAGTGTGTTTTCAAGGATTGATCTTTGATCGGGATACCATCAGCTGAGAGTCAAGCTAGAAAATGTACCTAAGACGGCTTTCCGGAATCGATATGGACATTATGAGTTTTTGGTAATGTCTTTTGGGTTAATGAATGCTCCTACTGCCTTTATGGATCTGATGAGCCGAGTGTATAAACATTTATTGGATAAGTGTGTTATAGTTTTTATCGATGATATCCTTATCTACTCAAAAACATGCAAGCAACATGAAGAACAACTGCATATGGCATAACAAACCTTAAGGGAACACAAGTTATATGCCAAGTTTTCTAAGTGCGACTTTTGGTTGGATATGATTTCATTTTTGGGACATGTGATATCGAGAGAGGATATATCTGTGGACCCTGAAAAGATAAACGCCATAATGCACTGGAAGCCACCCAAGACAGTAATAGAAGTAAGAAGCTTTTTGGGTCTAGCCGGGTATTATAGGAAGTTTGTTAAGGATTTTTCCAAGATAGCTAAACCTTTGACCCAACTAACCCAAAAGAATGAGAAGTTTATATGGATGGAAAAGAAAGACCATAGTTTTCAAGAACTTAAGCAAAGGCTTGTTTCTGCTCCAATCTTGGTCCCACTAAATCTCAAGAAGCCTTACACAGTTCATAGCGATGCATCGAGAAATGGACTCGGATGTGTACTCATGCAAGATGGGAAAGTGATCGCCTACGCTTCAAGATAGCTAAGGCTACACAAAAAAAATTACTCTACTCATGATTTGGAACTAACCGCAGTGGTGTTCACCTTAAAGATATGGCGGTGCTACCTTTACGGGCAAAGGTGTGATGTCTATATTGATCACAAGAGCCTCAAGTATTTGTTCACACAAAAGGAATTGAACATGAGACAAAGGGATGGCTCGAGTTAATCAAGGATTATGATTTGAGGACTAATTACTGCTCGGGTAGGGTGAATGCGGTTGCCGATGCCTTAAGTCGTAAAAATCACGGAGAAGTTGCAGCTTTGGTTACCAATCAAAAGGAATTAGTAAAGGAGTTCAAAAGGTTAAGCATTGAATTTATAGGAGGAGACACCGAGGTAGAGATAGCAAATTTAGTGATGGAACCCACTTTAGTGGAAAGAATCAAGGAGCTTAGTGTTACAATGAGATAATATAAAGAATAAAGAAAGAAATTCATGAAGGAAAATACACTGACTTCACGATGGATGACGAAGATGTAATAAGGATGAAGGGATGACTCTGTGTACCAAGTAATGAGGGTATTCAAAAGGAGATCATGAGTGAAGCTCACCATTCTGGGTATACGATACACCCGAGAGGAACAAAAATGTATCAAGATCTCAAAGGACATTATTGGTGGAACGGAATGAAACGAGACGTAGCCAAATTTGCATTGAAGTGTTCAATTTACCAGCAAGTGAAAGTAGAGCATTAAAGGCTGAGAGGATTGTTGAAACCCCTGCCAATACCGAATTGGAAGTGGGATCAGACTTCCATGGATTTTTTGTGTGGTTTGCCAAAAACACCAATAGGACATGATGCTATATGGGTTATAGTAGATCAGTTAACTAAATCCGCACACTTCCTACCAATATGTATGACTTATTCTATAGATAAATTGCCAAAATTCTACATCAAGAAAATCGTTCGTCTACATGGAGTACCAGCTGGGATTGTGTCAGATTAAGACCTAAGGTTTGTGTCCAAGTTTTGGGGGAGAATGCAAAAATGTATGGGAACTAAGTTGCACTTTAGCATTGCATATCATCCTCAGACCGATGGACAATCTGAGTGAACCATACAAACCTTAGAAGATATGCTTCGAGCATATGTGATGGAGTTTAAAGGAAGTTGGGAAGCATATTTACCCTTAGTGGAGTTTTCCTACAACAATAGCTATCACTCGACAATTAAGATGCCACCCTATGAAGCTTTATATGGATGAAAATGCAGATCCTCGTTATTTTGGGATGACGTGGAGAAATTAGTTCTTAGGCTGGATCTTACACAAGATGTTGCTGATAAGGTACGAATTATCCAACAACGAATGAAGGAGGCTCAAGATCGACAAAAGAGTTGGGCATATCTAAAAAGGAGAGTTATTGAGTTCTAGATAGGAGATCATGTATACTTAAAGGTAAATCCTATCAAAACTATTCACCAAATCTGCTCACAAGGAAAGTTAAGTCCCCGATATATTGTTCCATTCGAAGTACTTAAACGAATTGGAGAGTTGGTGTATTGCCTTGCTTTACCACCAAACCTGTCTAGAGTACACAATGTTTTTCACGTCTCTGCTCTTCGAAAGCATGTAGCTGACCCAAATCAAGTTGTGGAATTGAAACAGGTGTTATTGAAGGAGAACCTCACTTATGAAGAGCATCCGGTGCAGATTCTAGATCGAAAGGTTCAAAAGTTGAGAAATAAGGAAATCAAATATGTTAAGGTTCTTTGGAGGAATCATTCACGTGAGGAAGCAACTTAGGAGGCGGAAATGAGATGCGATAGAAATACCTCAATTTATTTGAGGAATCAGGTACATTTTCAAGTTTTTAGGACAAAACTTTCTTTAAGGGGGTAGGTTGTAAACCCCTAAGTTTTAGGGTAATTTTGAGTTAAAACTCTAAACTACAAAGTCAACCGGAAAAATTAAGTCAATGAATTCCCAGAAAACCCTAGCAGTTTAGATCCGGCAACCTTGTGTTCTTTAACCAATAAGTCAAAATATAAGTGAAGAGTGTAAATGGTTCATTATAATATTAGGATGCTTAAAAATATCATATTAGTAAATTTTCGACCTATTTCAAACCCAATGGGATATAGACTTGGAAAAGCATGTTCCGAGGCTCGAGATATTAAAAATATGTTATTAGTACCATTAGATTTGTAATTTCATAAGATTTCCAATATATCAGTTATATAATTTTTCGGGTTATAAAAGTTACAGTTATAGCCTTTTATCGTATTTTCTTTACTACCGATACTTTAATTATCTAATCTACTTTTTTATTTCTAATCAACTATTCATCAAGTACAATTATCTATACCCTATTTTTACATCCTTACAACGTATTCTTACATTATTTCATCATTTTCCTTACATTTACTTTTCCAATACAAATTTTACTACTTAAATAATTTATTTAAAGTTTGAAACTTATACAACACAACACACATATCTCTCTCTTCCTCCCATACTCTCCAAAATCGATGCCCCAAGTACCCTCCCTCTCTCTCCAATTTTGTTTCATTTTTCTTTTGTTTAATTAAAGCAAAGCTAGCTCTACACTGCCTAAGCCATAGAAACGTATGCCGGCAGTGTACCATTCTACGTCGGCGGTGTAGCAACCGGTGTACAACTGTGAAATTCCATTTTCAATCATGTCTCTGCCACGTGATCACAATATAACTATATATAGAATTTGACCATAAAACCTTCTTATTTAATATCCTTTGACATTTTTACCCTACTTAATAACTTATTTATTTGTATATTACATGGACACTCTAGGGTGAGTGGTGAATATTTGGGGCGATCAGTTTTTTAATCATAGTATTAATAGAACACGACCTACCATTATAAAGGGAACATGCAATCCACACATGGTGATGAGCAATTAACTACAACCAGGTAGAAATTAAGAAAAAACAAAGAGAAAACCCAATCAATAACCCCTTAGATTTTTCCTTCATTTTTTTAAAGTTTGGTGGTACCGGTTACACAATCCTTTTTATTTTTATTATATTAAATAATAAAAATTACTAACTTAACTTAATTTACTATTTTATTCCTACTTAAGAAATAATATTTGATTATGTTTATTTGTACTTTATTATTATAAATACATTATATAGTTTTATTTAATAATAAATAACTTCGATTGCTTTTTTCTTTCTTTATTAATTTATATAATTCTATTATTTAACAAGATGTTGAGCACTACTAATATCTACAACTCAATGACTCCATGAATTCAAGTGTTAGCTAAAACTACCCACACAATCGCAATATGCAATCCATTTGGATAATATTACATAAGATCATCATGTGCCGCAGGAGTAAGTGAGTACAGAGTGAGTAACGAATAAAGTGCTATCCATGCATTGCCGTGTAAGATATAGGATACAAAATCTTGTACCTAGAACCTACTTGTACCACTTTATACCAACTCTATACCCTATACCTTATAAAACTTATAGGGTATAAGATTCCCTGTGGAACCTGTAATTTTTTTTCCCATTTTTAAATTTTAAGGTTATCATATCATATTTACCTTTCGTTTAGAATGTGAACATAGAAATGTAATTTCTCAATATTAGAAATTCTATGATACCAAAAAGGTAATTTCTTTTGAAGGAAAAAGGAAAAAGGGAAAATAACAAAAATTGTAAAAGAATGAATATATTTACCAAAAATTCAAAGATTTGTATTTGAATTTAACTATCCATGGACAATACATAAAATATTTTTTAGGTTAAGCCTTTAAGGGCAACTAAAAAAATGTGGCATTATTAAAAACTAAGGAGTAAAGACAATGAAGAAGTATCACTACTTTAAATAATATTTATGTTAATAAAAAATTAGTAGAAATAAATAATATTCTTTTATTGCTAATAACTTAATATTATTTATTTTATCTAATTTTCACAAGGTGCATACAATGTAATCCCCCTAATTTTACGTAATCTAATTTTAACAAAAACTAAAAATGTAATATAGAATTATATAGAATATTTGGGACAAGTAGTAAAAATCACTCCAAATTTTTTCGATTTAAAAATGTTAAAGTGTGAATGAATTTGACTATAATTAAAAAGATTAGAATCTCTACCAATAAAAATTTCGAAGTACAAACTGTAACTTCTATGATATCAAATAATTTATAAACAACGATAAACCAATCGTTAATATAAATTCCTGAATCCTTTTCCCTTAAGTTCAATAATTAGGAAATAAATCCTACCCTTGTCAAATAATGAAATAATGGTGTTCAAACTATTGTTAATCTGTTAACAATATTAAGTAGCTCTAGACAAAATGTGTTGCTATTAACAAATTAGTATAAATAACTCCTATACAGTAAAACGTGATATTTGGTAAAATGATCAATAGTCCAACAAGAAATGATAGTTTTAAATTACAATAAAAGACGATTAATTTTTAGAACCTACAAGTTATAAAAATATAGACTAAAGATAAATCACTAGAATTACAAAAGATACGATAATATCAAAAGTAGATTGATATCTAAGAATCTAGATCTTAAATAAATATTTAAATTTCACTAATATTCTAATTAAAAGATTTAGAAATTTTAGAGATTAAAATCCTAAATTGCCAATGTAACCTTCAATAATTTTCATAACTAGAAAATAAACAAATTAACAAATGTAAAACTAATATCAAATATATGATTCAACAAAAATCTTAGGATAAACCTATGAGTTGTAATAAGCTTATTCATAGTTTAAAAATCTGAATAAAATTTTATTTGACCTTAATAAATACAAAAAACTAGACTTTGTATCTTGAATTGATAATTCAAGATATAATTAAAAGTAGCCTTAAAATTCAAAACCGATAAAATATATTCTATTAACAGAACTTATTGGTAGAAAACGATAATTCAAAGATGAACTATTAGGATTATAAATACGTAGTAGATACTAATTTAGATCAATAATTACTAATCTAGATTTAAAAATGAAAATTTCAAACCCATTGTTATACTTGTTAGGAAATTTTGAATTCATTAAGACTTGGTTCCTAATATAATTTATTGAACTTGAAAAATTTAATCGCGTAAGTTAAAAATACTAAAAATAATTAATCGTGTAAAATTTAAACTAAAAATTTATATATATAAACAATCTAGAATTTTTATAGGAACTTAGATAATTTTATTTCGATAAAACTCTTATCTAATCATTATAAATATACATTTACAAATTAATATTTGCTAAAATATTTTAGTTAATTATTATTAAGAAAACAGTAAACAAGAGAAAAAATTAAAACCGGAATTAAATCAACAAGCACGGATAGAAATTCTCACGCTGGAACAGAGGAAACAAAGGATATGGTGCAGCAATTGAAAATTTCGATCTGTAGCACTTGTAGATCACGTCCAATTTGCACCAAAATTGAGCACCATATTTCAATATGAAAATGACCTCCAAACCAACCACATGATTCCAGCTTGGATCCTTATTAAATGAAAAAGAAAATCAACTCACATTTGCAAGTTGAAGCAACCCTTTCACCGTAAAAAAAAAAAAAAATTGCAACAAGGAAGGAACAATGCAGCCACACTCACATAAATTGCAGCTCTGTTTTGTACAAAATCATAGGCTTAGTTGAGTTGATTTTTTTTACCAAAAGAGAACCAATCATAGGCCTTCAAATGTACACTTCAAACACCAATTATTGGCTAGAAAAAACAAGAGAAATCTGATAAAAAATCCATGCAAATCAACTTAGAAAAACAACACACAAAACAGCAGGAAACACTTGGATTCTGCCTCTGTTTTTACACAATTTTCAATCCAATTTTTGTGCAAATAGAGCCCCTAATTTGCACATATAAATGATATTAATCGACTAGCAAACAAACACAATTAATGCCCCTCAAAAACAGCCACGAATTTGTACAAATTCATCAAAAATTGTTCTCAAATTCACACAAAAATTCTCCCGTAAGAACAACAGCTGGAACTTATATTTATCAAGTCCAAAACACCCTCTTTTGTGTCATAATCCTAGCCTGATCATAGTACATGCATATAGGCATAAGTTAGCTACAAAACTAACTCAAAATCTCCCCAAACACGATCCAAAAATTTCTTCCAAACAGCCACCACAAATTTCATATATTCATCTTCTTTGCTCACTTGTTCAACCTTGTTTAAACACTTCAACATAAAAGTGTATTCCTTGTTTTTACCTTATAGCATTATCTAAACATACAATTTTATTAAAATAATTCTTGGAAGGTATAGATACTAAAACATACCACTAAATAAATAAAAATACTAATTTAAGAGACAGATAAGGTTTACAGGTAAAGAATTAACAAATAAAAACCATATACTAAAAGCAGTAGGACTTAAGGAAAAGACAAATCCCTTAAATAAAAATATAGATAACAATTAAGATTAAGAGAAGCAAAATGAAAAACAAATAACAGATAAATATTCTTTACTATAGGAGTGAAAACCTTAAAAAGTTTTATACAAATAACAAAAACTGTATCAAATACCGATACAAAATAATTAGGCACCTATAAGGATTCAATTAAATTATTGAACGATGCAATAATTAATATAACGGGCTTAGTTTAATATCCAGCAATTGAGATCAGCGCCTTTAATTCTAGGAAGACTTCTCTTACAAAAACAGTCTAATAATGAATCTTTGTTATTTCCTTTCATAGGAAAATAGATCAATTTTTGGACTTCCAGTAGAATATTCCGATAGTTTAGCGAGGACCACAAGTGAATTACTTGACTTTATCACATTGTTTGTGCTTGTAGTATAGCTGCATTTAGAATAGTATATATTCAATTGATATGCATGCGAGATAGGGGATAATGCATGATGCGTGGTGTATGATTGATTGACAAATTATCATAATATAAGTGATAATTCTATTGTATGATAAATATTGTATGAAGCATGATTGATGATTGTTTATAAATAGTATGATCGCCTTAAACTTGATTAACAACTACTAGTACTATAAATGAAATGGACATGCATTGCATGATTTGCATAAACTATATTTGAGTATGTGGCAGCCTACTACGTATTAGTATTTCGGTTCTTTGGTAATGCTTGGTTTTTCTAGGCACGAGGCTATTAGTTCTATGCAAGATTACCTTTGTTTCATCGGTTCCAAAGGAACTAACTGGTAATAAAGGATGCTGCCCATGGTATCGCTATGAAATGACTAACACTCAGTGGAATTTCTAAGGCTTAAAATAGGAATTAAGTGTCTAAAGTATAAAGATATAACTACAATGAGGATTGTGGCTTTCCTGTATACTTAGTCTCCCCTGGGTAGGTAAGCTATAGTATTGTGTTCCTTCAACCTCGATGAGAGGGTGTAAATCTCCATCCTGCTTCGGATTCTAGATCATCCAAGCTTGTAATGTGCATATGATTGATTGTTGCATTGCATATGATTGATAATTATACTTGTTTGTTATTGGTTGATGTGTGGTTTGGTCAGGTTATCTCACTGAGCTCGTGCTTCGCTTACCCCCCAACAGTTTTTGTGCAGGATTAATACTAGCTGGGATTGGGCTAGGAATGTGTGAAGAGAGCTTCTCCAACGAACTCTATTGAAGATAGAGATATAGGATGTGGTAAACTTCGAATGTAAATTAGATAAATTTTATAATAATTGAAATTTATAAGTTATAGTTTGAAACCCCTTTTCACCATTTGGTAGGAGATACCGATTCTCTGCAATCTTGGTAGAAATTGGAAAACCGGATTCCATAGTTGAAAACCAGTAATATAATATATCATTTATATGATAAACATTGATAAATAGATAGAGTATTATACACTCTGACTTACAAGATGGCTCTCATATTATTGGTGCACACGTGATACAATAGCTTTAGATTAATCCTACTATGCCCCCCTTTTAAGGCATGACATACATGGTGTCCAAGAACATGTACCCAGTATTTAATAAAGTATAGATTCCAAGGTAGATACAGGATATAAAAAGTTCAAACTCGTACACTATCTGGTGCGATAGGTTAGGGAAATTTTGTACTCGGAACCTACTAATTAACACTTAATACTTACTCTGTATCTACTCACCTCGAATTAGCCATTGTGGTATTGCATTATTGGCACTCTTATTCTAAACCAATCATAGCCAAGAATATATAATAGGTAAAGTAATTTAGTCGAATATTAATTAGGTTTATTGAACTTCTATCATGAACACACATAGACAATAAATAAAATAACTTATGCACTTACATGGAACATGCTTTCTAATACTTAACTTACAATACTTAACATTTAAATTGAATATAATGACATACATATAAGTGCTTAATTCAATTGCTATTCTTGTTTAAGTGATGTAAGATACTTTAGTATTGATCCATAACATTCTATAATTATTGAATAAACATTAACTTTATTAGAATATGTTTAAAAGCATAAAATAACTACTAGTATTAAGAAAATTCATATTGTTAATACTCTAAGTATACTAAAGTATTTAATAAAACTAAAGTATTGTAAAATTCAAAGTTTAAGTGAAATCAGATGTTAAATATGTAAGGATAAAAATGTAATTAGACTAGGCATAAATATTTTCAAGAATTCAAATAAGCGAAAATATATAGGTTAGTAAACAGTCTCCAAAAGCATGTGAAAAACATCATAAGCATTGAGAAGTTTGGTAGAGATGCTTCGGACCATTTGCAGAAAGGTTTGAATCATTTAGGGATGTTCTAAACCATTACAAAAAAAAAAAAAAAGAAAAAATATCTAGACTTTTTTTTGCAAAGTCCATCATGTAGACATTTCATAAGTACATTGATGCTTTGCAACTTTTAAAAAAAAGGATTAGACTTATTGTTAAAAAAAAAAAAAAAAAACCTACAAAACTATAGATTTTGTCTAATCATTGATCTTCTTCCTTCTAAACTCAAATAAATACCATTCCTCTTAATCTTATACTATGATATTTTAATTTCAACACATGACTAACACTTAAATTTATGAAATTCATAGTCAAACCTATGGATTTAATTTAATTAGCAAACTTGAAGTTGATCTATCTTTTCCATTATTTCATTCTTGCTTGTGCAAAGTGATTACCATACAAAATCATACATATTCCCTTGTAAAAAAATTGCATTAACTATACTTTGCATGAAGAAAGGAAAGTGGGAACTTACCTAAAGTCTTCAAGAATTTCTATGTACTTTTCTATCATTATTTCTCTTATAATCTAAAATTTGCAAAGATTTTAATAAAATTTAAAAAATCTACCTCTTAAAAGACTAAATTGTTATTCTTTTTTTCTTATTCAATGAAGCTCTTTTAACACAACATTATAAAGATTAGAAAACAAGAAATCATTTTTTTTTTAAGAAAAAAAAGGTCTTACCTTAATGATATCATGAATTATGGAAAATAAAAAAGAAAAAGAAAAGATGTCGATTGCATATTAGAGATAAGAGGTGGAAGAAAAGGAAGAAAAAGAGGGAAGTGAAAATCAAAGTATTAATATAGAGATTTTTAAATTGTGAGTCAAAAAGATAACAGACCCATGCTCTTAAATGACAATTACTGAGGTTATAAATTTGAAATATTTCAACAAGATTAATAACAAAAATGTTTCCTTGATTATGTGATAATATCCCTTCATTAATTTATAAATTATAACATATAAAAAATTATGATCCTGTATGAGTTTCATTATCTTGTATGATAAAATTAAAGACAAACTGCAAATATATCACAAAACTATTAGTTAGATATAGATCAATAATTTCATCTTTTGTAGTTTACTTTATTATCATACAACTTTTGGAATATCAACAAATATGTATGGGATTTTTGCTAAAGCCCTAATAGTATTGATTTTCATTATGCTTTTACCAACAAATTAAGCTTTTAGTAATTGTTTAGGACATATACATGCTCCAAAAAGTTATTAGAAGGTCACGTCATTTAATTTTAGAACATAGGGGTATTGTGCCTCAATTTGTAATCTAGTCGTAACAATCCACTACTTACATTATATTATTGACATTAGTCAATTAGTTCACCACTACATATTACCATAACATGAAAAGCATAAAGTGGTTTTTATAAACTAATCAAGTGTATTGATCAATGAGAACACATATGTAATGGAGAATAAGTGTCTTTTCATTTAGTTTACTATAATAGCAATTCCATGATGAATCCATATCACAAAATAAATAAATAGTTATTCATTACTTAAATTTATGAATGACAATTAAATGTTGGTATAGAATTTTTCCCAAAACATCCTTAATTAAATGAAAAATTAAAAATAAAAAAATCTATTACAACTCTATTCCAATCTTCAATAATAGCAATTTTATTACAATCCTATGCATTCAAGAAAATGAATAAGAGTTAAATGTGTGATGACTAACCAATGTGTAATATAAAAGGTCTTTATTGTCCTAAGTTATAGTTATAGTTTAAGTATACTATATGATATGACTAACTACAATCACACCTAAGGTAAACAAATCCTTAGCTTTGTAATAGTGCTCAACCTATAAGAGAGTCCATAGAGGAATGAGCAAAGATCAATTAACTCAATAAGATGTAGAAGATTTGCATTATACCTTAACGCAACATCAAGCAAAATTAGCAATTAATTTTAATGATTTGCATAGCCAAGTACCTTCCGTTTGAACATTATTATCTAGTTTAATATGAAGTATAAAGAAATTAACACAACTTAGCCTTAGTACTTAGGGGTTCTATAAAATAAATGTAATTAACGGACCAATAAACCTAGTATATGCAACAGGCCTACCATAATCATCCATTACTTCTCCTATGATGTTGCTTGAGCTAGCCCACCTCCAAAACAACCTATACTCCTATTACCTAGCTTGATGAAGGAGAAGTTCTCTGAGATAATAATCTATTTGTTCTCTATAACATTGAGTTTGGTTTGTTACTAAATACAACTAGGAATATAATATATCTCTCATTCAAAATCTTAGCTTGGCCTCAGTTATATCTATTTATCCATGATTCAATATCCTTAGGTATTCATTCACACACAATTTGCTTACAAGCACATCCAAGCTTATCATCTCTAAAGTACTTATATAGTACTCACCATGCACTTGTATTTAAATAACCTATTTACTTGGTCACTTGCTCAATCATGATTTATCCTATTATCTTAGAAAACCTATCAAGACATAAATGTGTTTGGCTAAATTAATTGATTCCTAAGTTATTATTCACTCCTAAGATTTTAAAATTATTATATTATTCTATATTATATCATATTATGTTTTAAAGAGCTAGTATTTTTCCTTATAGATGATAGTACATAAATGTTAAAAGAAATTAAGAATCAAAACTTGCTATGGAAAACAAATAAGCTTAATGAGCAAATTCAACAAATTATCTTTGTGTTTTGTAATAGACTAATGTATTCTTGGTGTATTAAATTTTTATAAAATTTTGCACAAATATTTAAACTCATTTACAACATATTACCATGTTTGTGTTAAAAATACATTGCATTGAAAAGTTAATGTTTCTTTTTGATGTAACAAAATCAAGGATTGAGAATTAAACAATTTTTTCCACAAAACACTCAGTATTGCTTAATTATTATTTTAGTTGAATTACTTATGCTCTTGAATTGTATCTTTAAATATTACTTTTATTTTTTCTTTACTTTTTCTTGAAATATGAATTTCCATCCAAGATGGACAATAACTTTTCTCAACGTGTGTAAAAGCTTGTGGTGGTATGCCATTTAAGGTCAAGTGGTGCCCTTTAGATGCCTCTCTAATGCTAGCAAATTATAAGGACATTGCATGCAAATGGAGAGTAGTATAGAAAGAGCCATTACTATTGCCTTTTTTCTTCAAGAGTAATCTTTTGTCCAATGGTCACTTTTGGAATCAAGTATTACTAATACATGACCCTATGTATATTGAGAGCAAGAAAAATCACTCATTTGGAATTATAATTGTTGTATTCTTGATTATTACTTACTTGTCACTTTACTCTTAAATTTGCAACTTTTTCAAGTGAGAGTTGATTGTAGTGCATGTGAGATATAATTTATACTTAATTATAAGAATAAATTATACCAGAATATATCAACATTATGAGTAAATTGATTTAAGATATCAACATTTCAAGAAGAATCAATAATTTCTATAGTAAGTTAAATGAGCAATAAATATTTTGCAAAGTTCATTTAAGGATATCAACATTTTTTATATATTTTTAATTAATTTTCCATAATTTTTCTTAACGGTTTGTTGTGGATACCTCGGTTGACTTATTTTGTAAAACATTGATTTCTCTTTTTAATCATCTTAAATAAACTTACCCACAATAATTTCTTATATAATTTACCCTTAATTATAAATGCACTGCACTTGTATTTTTGTGTTAAAACATTTGTATAATTGGTTTCAAGCCTCTAAGAGTCTTTTTGTTCAAGGGGAATAGACATCCAATCCATCCTTATTCTACTTAAACCTATTATTAGAGTGTTTATTAATTGAGAAGAATGACAATTTATAATAAATTTCTATTACATAATATAATAAATAGTGATTATACTCCCAAATGCATGAATTGTCATTTGATAATTTATTTCAATTTTTGTCATAAATATCCTTACCTTGAAAATATGATCTATACACTTAACATCATTCTATACTAAAGACAAGGGGTATTATATATATTTAACTTTTACTCTAATAAGTACTTGTTTTATATTTTATAGCAAGTGAATATTGTAATTAACGTTTACTAGTCATTACAATATATTACAATCCTATTGAATTTGAATTTGATTTCCCCTTTATTTGAATAGTGATGTAAATGAGTCGTAACTGTGGCGATTAATAAAAAGAATGGGAAGTCCCTAATTGAAATTGATCATGCGATCATGGAGACGCATACAATTTTACTGTCCCAATGATGTTGTCACATTACTATTTCAACAAATAAAGACATGTCACATGTCATGAATTAATAATTATTATTTGCTTTATTTTAGCAATATTTTTTTCACTTTACTAATTTATTTGACAAGTGGTACTTATTTATTTATAGGGGCAGTAATGTGAACGCATTTCTATGGACGAAAATTTCTGTGCATTAAGTAGGAGTTGTCCAAACTCTATATTAAATAGTTCTTAAAAATATTTGCTTTTCTATTTATATTAACAGCAATTTTATTTATTATTTTATGTACTCATTCATTCATTTATTTGCTAAGAAGTGTTGAAAACCAATTATTTATAATTAACAAAGTGAAATGACCTAAACAAAAATCATAAGAAATCAAAATCAAATAAAGTCAATGAAATCTAATCGAATTTATGTACAGATTTAAACTGCTAAATTTTTCAAAATTCCTAACATAACCACAAACCGAAAACATAGATTTAGAAAATTTAAAAGCAATTCAAATATCATAATAAATTAAATTATAATTTAATAATAGTTGTTAAATGAAAATCTTTATAAGAAAAAGCAAAACAATGTCATTAGGAGCTTTGATTTTACAAAATTATAATTTTACCCTAAACTAGAGACTACGCGAATTAAAAAACTCAAAATTGTAAATAAATTTGACTCGGTTGATATATTTAAATCATGATTTGCCCAAGAGGTAATTTAAGCACCCTAAATTGTTAAAAACTGAATAAGGTTCTTATACATGTGAGGTTTAGATGCCTAAGATCGTACCACATGGCAAAACCCTAAAATGAGGTATTTTTTTCCCCCTTATCTAAAACCTTAGGACCCTATCATATTAGTCCTCATATAAATATCTCTCTTTTTTCTACCTTTGCTCTTTTAGGAAGCCTACTAAAATCCTAAGTTGAGTTACCCTAAACTTAGCCTCCAATTAATGTTAATTAAGCTAAATTAGAGGGCAAATTAACATTAACTAGCTAATTTGGGATTAGGTTATGTTGTAAGTTGATGTTAACAATGTAAAATGATGAAGTCTTGTATGAGCATATTGTAAAACTTATAGAAAAACCATGAAGAAATTGAAGTTGCTGTCAAATTATATGTTTTAAGCCTTTAAATCTTGATTAAACATTTTTCGAAAGAAAGAGAAGATACCATAGTACATAAAAAAAAAAAATCAAGTTTGAGCACAAAATGTCACAAACCTAAAAGAACACAGCAAGTACATAAGATTATGTACCTACCTGTATTCCTCTCTGACCTTTAAAACTCGAAGGAAATGAGTTTCCTGGAAAAGAATAGCAAGTACATAAGTTTGTGTACCTGCCCACACTTCTTACTGCCTTCAAAGTCAAAGAATTGATTTTTACCAGAAGAACACTAGGGGTTACACATACTCATGTTCTACCTGTGCTTCTCTTTGACTCTAAATACCTTTTAATCCTAGAACAACATAGGGAGAGCATGACATCATGTTTCATCCCGTGTACCTTTCTAATCACTAAACATAGGAGAAACATGACTGGAACACAGGGTAACTTATCCCTTCATGTTCCTCTAGTCTCAAAACTCCTTCCATGCTAAAAGAACATGAGGGAATTTGTTTTCTTATGTACCCCTTCTTGTTCCTCTCTCTGAGGAACATGAGGGAATATGTCTCATCATGTACCTATCGTGCTCTTTTCTAACCCTTTCATAACTTCACCATTTCTAGCTTAAATCGCATGAAACTTGACCGATTTTTCCTTAACCTTAAGCGACCTTCTAAGACCTTCTGTAAACCCTTAAATTTTTCATAATTCTTAGAAAATGATCTTAGAAGTTAAACACCAAAACTGAGACCTTGAAAATCGACCTAAGTTAAATTGAATTCTAAATAAGATCAAATACGAAAATTCTTAACCTTAAGAAAAAGAGAACCCCTAAAACAAAATCAAAAAATCCAACAATCGATTGATTCAACATCCATACGCCAACCAAATCATCTATCTAATCTCTAACATGCAAATCAAAGATGATATATCCAAATAACGATCGACAATAAAATACTAAGGCCTAAAATCCTCGGTGAATTATAGAATAAAAATTTTTCAATTTTCACCAAAAGTCAAACTGAGTCAACCCATAACCCTAAACTTGGTTAAACGATCTCGAGAACTGAATAATATTAAATGATCACAAATAAAATAAACCATAGATGTTAGAATAAAATTATAATACTAACAAAACCCAAAATTTGATACTCAACAAAGCCGGAAGTCAAACCAGAACCCTAAAAATCAATAAAGTTTACAACAAACCCTAGTGTTTAAGATTCGGCAATCCCACGCACTTAAACCCTAAACAATGAAATAGAAATAATTGTTGATAATAGTTTGTAATAATATAGGGAAGCTTAAAAATATCATATTTGCAAATTTATAGTGTCTTTCGAATCTGAATAGGATCAGTTTTCAAAAACCGTGTCCCGGTACATTGGATGGTCAAAATATTTCGTTAATACCGTTAAACTCATTATAATACGAGAAATCCAAAAATATCAGTTTCATAATTTTGTGGTATTTAAAAAAATTTGATACAGCTCGTTTACGCGTATTTTTATTACTACTAGTATTTTATTTATCTAGTCTTGTATTCATTATCCTATCTTACTATTCATCTATTTCTTTTTTCTTACAACATATTATTACTACCTATACACCTATTTTCTTACTTTTTACCTTTCAAATACTTCTTATATCAAATCATAATTCACATATTAATTATTTCTCTTACAAAATTACAAAAATTAATCTCTCTCTCCCCTTTTCTTCCTATAGCCAATGCCCCCTCCTTGTACTTCTCCTCTCAATTTTTCTTTTTCAATTTATTTTATTACACACAATTTCCCTCCATCTTCAACTATAAATACCCCCATTTCCCTCCACTTCTTTTACACCTTCATTTCATATAATACAAATCTCCCAAAATCACTCCACAACTTTCTCTACAAAATTTGCCTTTATCAAAACTCTCTTTCACCAAATACTCACAAAAATTCTCCTCTATACATAAACTATCCACCACAAACCATTAACCACATAATCATACATTCACTATCTTCTTCCTACCAAAAAAAAAAAAAAAAAACTTTAGGTAAAACTTCTATCCCTATTCATATACTCATGTCATGTAACTAGCATAACCATGGTGTTATTTTCAAACTCATATGAATAGTAAAAGTAACAACATGTTCATGTTTTGTTCTTGTGAATGAAATTCCAAATTTACTATGTCGTTATTATGATTGTATATATGTTGATTTTTAATGATACTATTGTTTTTTTTTATGTTCTAATCTAACTATATATATATATATATATATTAAGCCTAATGCTCACTAACTCTTACTAACTAGCTTTTACTATTAATGCTTCTATTATTGCCTTTTCTTTTCTTTCTTTTTCTTTTTTTTAGGACTTATCTATTCTTAGTCCTGGGATGCCTTGATGAACCTAAGGCTCCCAATGCTTGATTGGGACACCTTGATGAAGCTAAGGTACCTAATACTTGATATTATTACATTGCTTATTATTATTATTATCTTACTTCTTACCTTTTTCTTATATTTTCATCATTTTCATATTACATGCTCATATACATGCATCCTCATAATGATATTGTCTCAATAACATTTAAAGTGGAATTTTTCTTTAATAGAGAAACTTGAAACTAAAACTCTTTTATTATATAACTAGTCACTAAATAAAGAAACTTGTCAACAACAACTTAGAAAATGTTTTCTTTTTTTTTTTTTACAAATTCTTCTCAAACTTTTCCCAAAGTTTTCCTAAGTGTCAACAAAGATAATTTTATCAAGGAAACAAAGGAAAAATGAAACCAAAATCTCTTTATATACATCAAGATTTTGTTATCACCCATCGAGTTAAAATTATTTTTATAACCTCTTTTCAAACCCACCAAGACTTTTCTTAAATAACAATAAAATTGATTTTTTTTTCAAAGAAGTTAACTAACAAAATAATCATTTTCTTTTATTATGATGAGTCACATAAAGTTTATTAAAACTCAGTAATAATAATTATTTGATAAATAAACTTTTTCTCAAAAAGCTTACTTATAGGAATGGTTACCAAAAGTAATAACTAAACTAAGTTTTATAAGGTAAGATAAAATCAACTTATTAAATTATAAATTCACTTAGAAAAATAAGAGTTTGCCAAGGTTTCTAAATGATAAACTCATTTTCAAAGAAATAAAAGAATAAAAACAGTAGAGAGTTTTAAAAACAATAGATATTATCAAAAACTTAAGAAAATATTAAAACATGATTTCCTTCCACCTAAAATTGGTCAAAGAGTTAAAAGACCAATTTTTAGAAATAAAGTTTATTTTTAAAGAAGTTGGAAAAAGAAAATATAAAAATGCTTGTTTATCAAAGTCATTTCTTTAAAAAAAATTATATCCAACTCAAATTATTATAAGTTATCAACAACTTAATAAAACTCTTAAAACTTCATTTTTATCACTAAAAGTAAAATTTGTAAAAGACCAAAGCTAATAGAAAATTTATTTTAGAAAAGAAATTAGAAAACAAAATAAAAACATGCTTATGATAACTCAAGAAATTATGAAATTCTTTCAAAACATTTAGATAAGAAGTTGTTAAGATACTAGTCTTCAACACCGTAAGACATTGTTTTATGAAATATAATCGTTGAGATAACACAATTAGAATCTTGCATGCAATATGAGTCTTTCTATATCTATTCAAAGGATTTTTCCAAACCAAACAAATATCTACATTTTGATACAAGTATTTTTGGATAAAGAAAAGTTTACAAATTTGTATTTTGAAAACTATAATTTTCGTAATCAATATGTACCATATGGTTTTAGAACCCACAAAAACCTTAGAAATGGATAGATATCTTCAAATAAGTAAAATACGGTATACTATATGCGAAATTCCGAGTTAAAATGAGCAAGTTATAGCCATTTTAAGTTGGAATTTCATTCTATGCGATTTTTGACGAACATAGTGAAATAAAATTAGAAAGTTTAAGTAGAATTTTTACAAAATACTCATCCTGGGTATTTCTTTTGTTTAGGTGATAAGGAATACGAGATTTTCCTTCCTGAGGATTACTATGACTAAGAAGATTACAAAATGGAAGAGTGAGTTATTCCTCTTAATTTCGTTGCTTGCTTGTGCTTGTAGAGTAGTGGCATTAGAAAACTAAGAAAAAATAAAAATGGATATGTATGAGAAATTCAAGGATATATATGTATGTGATTCTATGCTTATGTGATGAAGAGATATTTAAAATATCGCAACTTCAAATTGTTTGTTAAATATTTTGTTTACCTGCATTTATGCTTGCTTATTGTCTACAAAATTATTTGATCGCCCCTAAGAAACCTTAATAGGATTTAACTTAAGAAAAATAAAAACATTCACGCATAGCATTTATCGAGTCACATCTCTTTCAGAAGGCTGCTACTTCTAGGCATAGAGCTAGATTGGTTGTTATCGTGTTGAGACACGGGTCATGTTCCTTCCTAAAGAATCCAAATGGCTTGGGGAATGCAACTCTCTGTTCTTAGTTGAGCCAACCGAACACTTTGGGCGAAGGCTTGGGGACTAGCAGTAGAAGGTCGTGGATCTTCATTAACAATTCCTTAACCATCGATACAGAGGGTAAATCAATTCTATATATGGTTTCCGAATAACTATATATATTTGTGTAATCACGTGATTGTTGCATAGCATGCATAGCATATGCATGAAAATTTAATTAAATTTGTTGAAATCATAGTACGAATGAAAAAGAATACCTCACTAAGCTAGTTGTAGCTTATACTCCCATAGATTTTTGTTGAAACAGATATACCCGTGGCTCTATTCAAGGACCATGATGTTAAGGAAGTCATAGATGGATTTTAAACTCTTGTGGAGGAAGTAGGAACATAGGATGAAGTTATTTTGTAAATTCCTTATATGTATGTATGCTATGTTAGTATTTTGAAGTTCCTTAAAAGAATGTATTTATATAGATTTGGAGACAATAGTGGGGGTATTTCCTTAAGATATGTAAACAATCATGTTTATATTTTATGATAAGTATTCCCTTTGTCTTGTTACTTGATCATTATCAATGTAAATTGTGCTATTCCAATATATGTCCTTAGTTGTGATGTATGCCTTGTACATGATATGGAAGCCTTTGCGTGAATAAAGTAGTCATTCTCAGGCTTTAGTATTGTATATGGTGGACTGTCACATTTAAGATATCCCTTGGGGCATGATACCTTCAAAGCATTAATTTAGAAAGTAATAATACCCCATTCACAACGTACATCATTTGAACACTTAAGTCGAAATTGCCTCATACAAACTAGAGTAATCCAAACTTAATAATTAGAATAGGACACTAAGGACTATACAGGATTAGTGGACTTTAGGAATCAATTCTTGAAAGGTCAAGAATCAAGACGTCCAAAGTATACCCCACTAAGGGTTGGTTAACCTAAGCCCCAACAACTGACCTTAACTTACATAATAGATTCATTAAATGAAACAAATGATCCTATAAACATTATCTTTGAGTAGATATGGTTAAGCCAAAGTGACTTAGATGTAACAAACAATACAAATGGAATAAATGTAGTAAATTTCAAACTAATCCCTAACTTCAATTATGAACAGTTTTGGACATCGAGCTTAGAAAGGGATAACAAGCTCAAATCGACCAACAGATACGTGGTAATTACGTGTTGCTTATTAGGGTAGCATTAATAACTGGACTAAGAATTCAAACTCAGCTTAAGCTTACTCTAGGAGCAGCACCTCTAGACTAGGTTACGAGTCTAATCACAACTTCGGGATAATGTAGTAGTTTAGGCACTTAAGCTCCCATGGATGCATGGTTGGACTAATATGGCATTATGAGACCCTGTATACCATGCTCATTGGTGGTAACATGTGAAGAGATGACCAGAATGAGACTATTTCATTTTTTTCTTTCTCAGTAATTTATGGAGACTTATTGACCCCTTTTTTTAGTGTGTGATCCACTGAGGAATTCTATCCCTTTTGTTTAGTGGGAGTCATGAGTACTTTTGTGCGTGTTGGTATTTCTAGGATGCTAGAGATACATTATTTGAGGACTTTAAATTAAATATCCTAAATTATAATTGTTGCATTAAATTAAAGCGTGTGACATACGATGTATGCTTGTATTATTGCGTATTGGGCTTCGTAGCTCATTTTATTAACCTTTTAAGTCCTACTGGTGATTCGATGGGGAATAAGAGATACACGGGATGACCCGATTAGATGGTGATGTACAATACATGGGCTTTATGAGTTTTTGTCACGCCTCAAAATGGGCCTAGTAGGATTAACCTAAAGTCATCATACTACATATGCACCTATAATATGAAAACCGCATTACAAGTCAGAGTTTACAAGACTCTACTTATTTATTATTATCTTTACTTGATTAATACATATACATTTAATAGTAAAAATAGGGTTTCAATCCTACAAAATGTAAAATATTTGTACAATTTGTTCAAAATTATATTCTAAGTTCATAGCAATCTAACTTTTTAGCTTCAAGAAGGTCTAATAGAGAAGCACTCTCCACACATTCTTAGCCTGATCCCAATTAACGTTATTCCCACAAAAAACTAACGGTGTAAGCAAACCACAGCTCCATGAGTTTATTCTTCACTACTACCGGTCATGCAAGTTAGCAAGCCTTAATTAAATATTCATGAAAATCTATCTACATGCAATATGAATGCATACGTGATGAATGAAAGCAACACATCTATGGGGGTCCGGAGCTATAAACGATTTAGATTTACGCTATTTACATATCAATTGTCTCCTATACTTACGTCGCATAGGACACCTTATCTCACTCTAAACGAGGTTGCCTAATAGTAGCATCCATCCAGACTTAACCAATGCTTATACTGTTGGGAATTTAACGATAAAAAAAAGGATGTGCAGCAAAACGTTTTATTTTTATTTTTATTTTTATTTTTCACTTTAAATTCCCAATTTGCGATCCATGCATTTAACAAATCTATAACATAAAAGACATGTAATTCGAAAAACTAACCTCCTTTTTCGAATTTCGTATAACTCCTGATGCGGATCTACAGACGCTGCAGTGTCGCAAGCGTCCTCTACGGTATCCACACGTGCATGATTGTGTGCTAGCACTCAAGAACACGAATCCAATTCGTGTTAGAATTATTTTTCTCTTTTCTCTCTTTTAGGTTTGTAGAATTTCTCTGCCGTCTAATGTGACGTCAAAGAGTCTGACCTAAAAGGTTGTCTATAGATCTATATATATAGACATATAGGAAACCCTGAAGGAAACCCTAGAAGATAAATATGATGAGATATTTATTTAATATTTAACAAAATACATTATTTCATTAAATATTAATTATATGTCATAATCATTTATTATTCTTAAACTATTTAAGAATAATAAATATAAGAATTCCTATAGGTTTAATTATAAACCCATAATATATTTCATTTGTTCTTTTGTGTGTGACCCTGTAGGTACACTCAATGTTGGTAGTAGCTTTTAAATACCTTTTAAGGCCTACAAGACATAATTGGTCACTAGCAAGACATTTTTCGTACCCAAATTAAGTGAAGATCGGTGATTCAACTTTACCTATTAACAATCAGTTATTCAGTCCCTTTATCACAGGATATCTTATGATTAATCATAAGGTGTGGATCAATATACACTTATATTGATTAATCACTTATTTCTTGAATCCAGAGTTTGATTGATTTAAACAAATGATATTGATAACTCTTAATCAATTCATTTAAGCACAGCCATGCATTTCTCAGTCTTGCTCAATAATGGGCCCAAAAGATATCTCTCTCAATTAAATGAGAGAGACAAATTCCTTCACGAACACTCACATTCCTCCACATAGCTTATTCCATAGCCAAGAACAGTCTTACAATCACTCGATCAAAGATGACAAAGAACTGAATTAAAACACGAAGCTTGCTATGTAAGAATCCATGGTGTCATCAGGTCAAAGGACTTAAATAACACTGCAATGAGAAATACTTATCATATTGATCCACATAGTATTCTCATAATTGGTCATTCCAATACAATGTACTTTTACATGTATTTATGTGCTGAAATGATATCTTATATCCATGATTAGTAAAACGTGACCATCATCCAGCCTACATACTAATCTTAATTCATTATTATTCCATATAATGAATGATTAGGGATAATTTAGAATGAAGCTATTTTTCCTCTATGGTTTTACTATTAAAGTCACATACTTCAATGACATAACTAATAGCAAGTTCACTCATGGAATTATTTTATCAAGGTAAAAAGGCCAATAATAAACCTCGATAAAAGGAATGGCTCATAATATAAAGATGATAAATATTCACATGACACAAAACCATATGGCCTAGGGCACATCACTAGCATATACATCATTGGTAAAAGCAATATTCCCCAACGTGATCATGTGATTTACGCTAGCTAATATAGGTTAATATTTAAATTTGACCATCACCAAATAATAGCTAATCACACTGACCATCACCAATTAATGGTGAATTAGGCAAGTAGAACGTTTACTATAAATATTGATCCTCAACTAATAAAGGTGAATCCAGTAGATAGACCCAAAATCAGGTAACATTTATACTTATACAATTCTTAGAAATGTCTCAGGTTTATTTCATAACTCATTTGGAAAATTTTCATTTAAAAGATGAGTTGGGAATAACTTGAAATTCTCCAAGTCATGTTCTTTGAAAAATACATATAAAAATACTTTCAATTGTAAATTCTAAAACATTTTCTACAGGGGTTTCAAGCATATGCAACGAGTATATCCCATTAGTTTAGTCGACCAATTATAGTTATCCATTTCTTCTGGCAATCACGCAAATGATGACATTCACAACAATCAATCATTCAACAGACAAGCAATACAACCAACATAAGAACAAGCAGTAGCAAACACAAGCAACTAGTAGATCATCAAAACTCCCTCACCTAAGTAATCTTGTTTACTTGATATGCCCTTGAAAAGTACTTGGGGTTTGAGTGGACTCAATATCTCTTATGAAATGAAATAACATTTGCTTATCATCATATTTATAGTTTTATAATAAGTCCTAAAATCGGTTTTTATTATTTTGAGTCCTATCTTTCTCATTTCTGATACAAATTTGACTTGTAGAATATTTTAAGTCTTATTATGCTTAGTAATTTTATTACTAAGCCTTTATTATTTATATGATCCTGTTAGTATGTCTATTTTAAGATAGTTGGTATTTATTGCTTATTATTTATTTTCATCATTTTTCTTGTTTCTAATTCATGTTTTTATCAATATTTAAGGGGATCATGCTATTTGAATTTATTTCTATTTACATTCTTTAATGCCTACATTGATAGGAAGTTTTCTTGATTATTTATTTCATTTTTCAACTTTATTTGTTTATGTAAATTGGAAATTATATTATTTATAGGGTCATTTTTTAGTATCTAGTCTTTTAATTATTTTTCTAACATATTTGTAGTCCTATGGTGTTAGATATATATATAAATATTAAATGTATATTAAACTTTATTAAATTAATTAATTAAATTGTTATTTTACATATACAAACATCTAACCTGTTATGTGGAATATATCTTTAAAAGTCTAATTTGGTTTCATGTTGACTATTAAGGAAGAAACAGCTTTTTAAATTAAACACTAGGGGTAGCAGGGGCAGTGTTGATGGGAGGACATGTTATATTTTTCTGCCCCTCCTTCTGCACTGCCAATGCTCATGGGAGGGATGGTTCATTTTGGTCTTTACCTCTCCTCATGCACGACATGTGCTAAGGGAGGGATGAATTATTTTGATTCTTTTCTTTATTCTAAGGGATAATTCATACTATATTTGTAATGCCAGACTCCTTGTTAAGTCTCTAAAGTCTCTCTATCCTAGTCTTAGATGCATAAGTAAAGTTTAAGTTAGTTTTGTTATAGTCTAAACATGGTTTTGGTTCCTCCTTCTTTAGATATGAATTTCCTTAGTTTAGAGTTCTAAATTCTTAAGTCAATGTTCTCCTATTTCTAAACAGCTAAGAATCATCTTCGCAACGATAACTGAACTTCGTAATATAATCATCTAATTACCTAAACATATATACTCTTCCAAAACAACTCAATTCCTCAACTTCTTAGTTTCTATAATTAACCATAATGTAAACTTCAAGTTGTATGATTCTTACTTTGGTTGGATGATTGAACATAACTAACTTCTCCTCTTTGATGTGAACCAAATCCTATAATAGGAGATAGTAGAATGAGTAGTTGTAAATTTAGAATAAATTAGCTAAACCAATATAATTCTTACCTCTAGTTCATGATTTCTAAAGCCTTGATGGTTCACGGTGCGCTAAGAAAATCAAAGGCTATTTCAATTTATGGAGAGAAATGGTTTAATTGTTGTTTTTTTTTGTGTTGTTGAGGAATAGAGCTTACATCATGGATCATGATAGGAAGAACAGGGGCTATTCATGCTCTATATCCTTTCTTCTAATGTCTGTCATGGTGATATTTTTGGTGAAGAAGAGGGCTATTTGATTTGGGTTTTTGCGTCTAATTTTTGGATCAAAAGATAGGAAGTAAATGAACTTATTTTCTAGCTAATTACTACCATTTATATGTGTCAAGCAAAAGCTATGATTAAGGTGTAAGTTGGAGTGTTGGACGGTGAAAATTGTGGACTATGGAGCTATTTTGTGTCTACAAATTGAAGGCTTTTAAGGTTGGTTTGTGTTGGTTCAAATTGTAGATTTCTTGAGTCAATGTTCAACTACTATGTATCCATTTAAAGAGATTTCATTAGTGTTTAAAGAAGTCAAGTTATCAAAGTTTGTAGGTTTGGTTTCTTCCTAAAATTTCTAAGGTCACACATGATGGAATCAAGTTGTATGCTGTCACCTACCTACTGCTACAACTTATGAGAAAATAGAGAATAAGTGCAGCAACTTAAGAGATTTTGTCTCTTCAATATAGCTACAACTTACGGGATTTAGGGAACAATTGGAGCTGGTTTTAGTTTGTCTAGGAGGATGATTTGTTGAAGTCAACAACTTGTATCCTAAGTGTCAATTTAGTGAATTTCCATTGGAGCTTTGGGATTATTTTGTCAAAGTTTTGCTAGCTTGGTCAATTCCTTAAGTTTCTAAGGTCATACACGTTGGAAACAAATGCAGCAATTTGAAGAGTTGTTGTCTTCTTTAACTGCAGCAGCTCACGGAAATAAAGAAGAGATTTGAGGCCAGTTTGTATATGTCTATTTAGCATATCCCTTAAGTCAACTTTTAGCTACTTACATGTCCATTTGATGTATTTTTATTGGAGCTTAAAGAGTTCAAATTGTCAACCTATGTGGGCTTGTTTTTCCTACTCTATTTATGCTATATATGGTGATGTGTGTTGTTGGTTTGCTTTATAGCAGTTGTATCAACATAAATTCTGGGCAAAACAACTGGTGGAGAAGATTTGTTTAGGCTTGTATTGATGCATTTAATGCCTAGCTTATTAAATGTCTTGAGATTTGTTATTGAGTCCTATTCAAGTTGACTTCCTGTTGTATAATTTGATCAATTTGAAGAACCTAGTAGTATGAAATTCTCCAGGTGTTGCAGCTAGCCTTCAAACAGCATTTCTCACTATATATGTGTGTGTGTATGTGTGTAAATTAGGATTACAATTATTCTAAATTTTCCAAGTAGTTTTACTAAGCTATACACATATTTACACATAAGTTATATAAGGGTTTTATCTCTAGAATTTTATTTAAAGCTTCTATAAAATCTCTAGATTATTTATGAGTTCAAATCTTGATTTTAAAATTTACATGATTAAATAATTTTAGACTTTTATTTTTTGTGATTAAGGTTTTCTAGGCCCAGTAAGCGAAATTAAGATTGTAGTTCCTATAGGCTAAGAATTTCCTAACTAGAATGATGGTGCAATCCAGATCTTTATTTAAAGTTTAGATTATTGGTTATAGATCTGTTTTTGTTTCCATCACGTATTTATTATCCTAATGGTATATTCTTAAGTTATTGTTTTTAGCCAATAAGCTCTATCAATTAATCGCTTCACATTACTCTTCAAATTTAAAGTTGATTATATTCACATATTTGGTTTTTTGCACTGGTTATGGGATCTTGTCCTAAAAATTATTTATTTTGATAATTGATAATAATAGTTTTTCAAGTGCTGCTTTAGAATTTTAAAATATTAAAGATAATTTGAAGATCATTATATTATTATTTAATTAGTGTAGAATTTATTTTCTAATTACTAAACTTAAGGTACAAAGATTCTTGTAATTTATAGTAACTATCAATTTATCATCGATCATGGATTTTCTAGGATTATGAAAGTTATATTTTGCGTTTTGAAATTTTATTGATAAGGATTCTTTTTTTTTTTTTAACTATAGTCAGATTTATTTGCACTTTAATAATTTTTAAATTGCAAAAAAATTGTAAGTAATTTTTGCGACTTTTATTATAGTTCTTTATGATCTTATATTATATTTTAGTAATGATTATAATCAGATTATATAAAATTAGGAGGATTACAATTTTCCATGAAAAGTTTGTTGTAATCATATTTTATAAAACTCGTATGATTGTAATTAAATAACTATTAAATGCTTTCGTTTGATTTGAAATTTGATATAGAACTTTAAGTCCAAAAGTTTTCCATTTGAGTTGTAATCTTTTGATGGGCCCTATGGAAAATATTTATAAACAATCATTTGTGATACTTATTTTCTAAACAAGTTGAATTTTATAGGTTTTGATAAACCTAAACCATAAATAAACAAATGGCACTCTGTCATAATTTTTATGCAAATTAATAACGATTTCTCAAATTAAAACTTAATTAGAAACCTACTCAATATTGGAACGCTTTGCACATATCACTTGGAGGCGATATGTGGTATAACTATCATACCCTACGTGCTTAAGGTGGGGTCGTTACACAAAGATTAAACATAGTCCATCTCCCTCTTGTATTCTTAGTTTAATCCTTCCATTAGTATAAGAGTTAGTTTCTAATTTAAAGAGGATAATATACTAGAATAGTTTACTGAGTTGTAAAGAACTTCCATCTTAACTAAAAATCTTCTATTATGAGAAAATATAGTTGGAAAAAATTTGTACATTGCTTGTTACCTACTTTGAACAGGGATGTAAACGGGTCGGGTTCGGGTCGGGTCATCCTGTCCCAAACCCGACCGATTACAAATGGTGTCCCGAACCCACCCGACCCGATTATTTAGGAACCCGCCCCGCCCGAACCCGACCCTTTAATATACATAATTAAATGTATCATTTTATTATTTCATTAAATTATTATTGTAGTGAGGCATGTTGAGGAGGGCAAAAATTTCAATAGAGTTGATAAAAATCCTAATTTTTATTTAAAAAAATTAGAAAACGTTAAAGACAGGTAAAAAATTATTAAACATGAAAACTGAATATATAAGATAAATTCAATAACTCAAGACATGTCATTGCCTAAAATTATTAGAAGACTTACATATCTATATATATATAATATATATATAAAATACATCCAACTCATTAATAATAATAATAAAAATAAAATAATAATAATAATAATAATAATGACACTACACGACGATCTATATATTCTTGATTTATTTGTCATTATATATATATATATATAATATCTATTTTTTCTGAGAAAATTAATTTTTATACTTTGTTGTGTTGCATGGAAAAGAAATGAATTTTAAAAAAGTGGGGAAGGTTGCACATGGAAACCGATTTTCTTTGGATAATTGGGTCAGTGATTATTAATTGTAAATATAATTTATATCCTATCATGTGACTCAATACATGAATAACAAAATAATTATATGAAAAGCATCATTCAACTAATGAACAAGTAAATTCCTTAAACTAAAATTTTTAATTTTTTTAAATTAAATCGGGTCGGGTTTTCCTAACGGGTTATGAGTACAACCCAAAACCCGACCTAAACCCTATAGGGTCAGACCCTATAGGGTTTTTAGCGGGGCGGGCGGGCGGGTACCCATAACGACCCGCCCCGGTTGCATCCCTAACTTTGAAAGGAAAGCATTCCTTTTGCAAACAAATGAAGATGAAAGCAAACTTTAATTGAACAAAGCAAATGTGATGTTTGCATCTCTAAAATTGTATATATCTATATATATATATATATATATTATAACAGGAGAGGGGGATTTGAACTTGATATCTCTTGCTTAAAAGAACAAAGATAATACCATTAGGCTACAAGAACATTGGCCTAAAAATATAGTTATGTACCTTCTTTAACTTCTTTTCATCATTGTCTTTTTTTCTTTTTTTTTTCCTTTTGATATATATATATATATATATATATAATATCTCTCATCCAATATATAAGTCATTACTCATAAGATTATCATTAATTGCATATTTAGTATTTTCTTCATTTCTCATATTTAATGTTATTAAGTTGTTTAAATATATACCTACACACATATATTTGTAGACACATGTAGCTAGCTAATTTAGCTAATTTTCATCATCGCTAAGATGTGTAAAATCAAGGTTGATTAGAGAAATAAGATGTAAAACTTTATAATTTATGAAAGTAAGAGTGAGATATATTAGAAATGAAGTTCATCATTTAGTGCAGTATCACTAGTGAAAAAATATTGCATGAGAGGGAGACGATACTAGCCTCACCTCTCATGCATTTATGAGTTACAGATTTGGCCTATAAGGTAAGACTCAAAAATTCCTAAAAGGCATGAAAACAGATGACCCTTCTCAACTCATGCCCAATTAAAGACACACAACTATAATTTTACAAAAGGTGTGCACCTCCCTCTCTCTCACTCTCTCTCTGTCTCTCTCATACAGATGTCTATAAAAAAAAGCTAATGTTTTGTTATGTGAGTGTGTTTATGTAGGTATAAATTAAGAAGCTTATGTTTGGTAATTTTTTAGAATCTTGTGGGAATATTTTCACATATTTAAGGTTAATAATGTGTATTTCAAATTGTTTGAAGTTTATTAATTGTGTTTAAGAGAATTGAATAGGCTAGTTTATTATGTATTATTTTTGTTATTATGTGTAACTAAGGGAATGGGAAAATTAATATGATGTATATATTAGCATGTTTTGATATGCAAGGTAGTAAATGCCAATAACAAATGTTTTATGTTTAAGTCGCTTATGGAGACTTATATTTGTTACAATTCAAAATATGATGGTTATTAACAATTCCTATAATAGTATACTTTGATTTATATCTTTTCCAATTATTTAATTTAATGCTTCAATTTTAAAATAAAATTTCTATATAACTATATACTATACATAATATATATTATTTATATAAAATATTAATACAATATGTATAACATTAAAATGATAAATAGTATTAATGTTATATATAAGGCCTGACTTGCTGCTTTTGCTACATCAACTGCGAGCCTTACACCTAATATCTCCAACCTTTGCAAAACATAAGAAGCCACTTCATTAGGTAAGTGGAATTGCCTATTTTATTGTACTTCAAGAGGCCCTTAATATAAATGTGTAACCATTATTCTCACAGTTGATAATAACTACTTTTGGACTTTCACTTATTTGTACTTATTTACTACCGATCATTCCATACTCCATATCATCACTTCTATTTTAAATGAAGCTATTCTATATAATATGCATTCTATTATTTATGAAAGAACTCCCATATAGAATAATAGATTTTATTTATTATTTATCTATATCTATATCATATTATTAAGCAAATACATGGGGATTTTAGAATCCGCTTTTTTAAGTATAACTTTACCCCTGATTATATCATTAATGAAAATCGTATTGTATGATAATGTGGGAAAAAATATTTAAGGGTAGGAAACATGACCTAAATTCTCTTTTTATCTCTTCCACTTGTCAATTTTAAATGTCATTTACTTTTTTTTTTTTATCATACACCAACTCTCTTGCTATTCTTTTTACATAATAGTTCTCAAATTTTCTTCAAGAAAATTACCTTTTTTTATTTCCTTATATTTTCAATTAATCTGTCTAGATTTTGATTTGCCTTTTGAAATTTTAGAAAATTTTTCATTCGTCTTGGTGTATTCTCTACGTAACACAATATAGCTTACAGTGTCTATCTAAGAATTGATATAGTCAAGCTTAGGAATACATTTGTCATAGGAAATCTCTTCATGAAGTGTAAGTTGTAATTATTGAAATGGTGATTTGGTTTATATTTTGTAGATTTTTAATTATGGTTTACTTTATAAAAAAAAAAAATTGCTTTTGTTTCATTTGTTAAACTAGGTCTCTATCATGCCCCGAGGGGTATCCTAAACGTGGCAGTCTGCCATACACAATATTAAAACCTAGAAATGACTACCTCAGTGATGCAAAGGTTTCCATATCATGTACAAGGCGTACATCACAACCAAGGGAACGCATTGGAGTAACGTAATTTATATTGATAATAAATAAGTAACAAGGCAAAGAGAATACTTATAATAAAACATAAACATATTAAATTACAATTCTTAAGGGCATGTCCCTCTATTGTCTTCAAATAAATATACATCTTAGAATCTCCAAAATACTAACATAGAATTCATTACATATAAAGAACCATACAAAATTACTTCATCTTATGTTTCCATTTCCTTCATAGAAGCTTACATCCTTCCATGACTTCCTTAATGTCATGATCCTCAATTTAAGCCATGAGTATACCTGTTTCAACAAAATCTATAGGGGTATAAGCTATAACTAGCTTAGTGAGATATTCCTTTTCATTCGCACTATGTTTTCAAACAAGTTCATTTAGATTTTCACATATATGCTATGTGTATAATGTAATAATCACATGATTACGCAAATATATATATAGTTATCCGAAAACCATATAGAACGGATTTACCCCTCCGTATCGAAGGTTAGGGAATCAGTGATGAAATCCTCGATCTTCTACTACTAGTCCCCAGGTCCCCACCCAAAGTGTTCGATTGGCTTGGCTCCAAACCTAGAGTCGCATTCCCCGGGCGATTTGGATTCTCTAGGAAGGAACATGGCCCGTGTCACAACACGATAATAACCAATCCAACTCTACGCGTAGGAGTAGCAGCCTTCCGAAACAAATGTGACTCGATGGATGCTATGTGCGAGTGTCTTATTTTTCTTAAGCCAAACCTTATTAAGGTTTATTAAGGGCGATCAATCAATTTAGCAAATAATAAGCAATCATACAAGTAGGTAAACAAAAATACTTAAACAAGTAGTTTGAAGTTGCGATATTCTTAATTCTCATTTCACGCATAAACATAGAATCATATACATAACCCCGAATTCTCCAAATATATATCCATTTTTATCTTTTCTTAGTATACTAGTGCTACTATTTTACAAGCACAAGCAAGGTAACGAAATTAAGAGAAATAACTCACTCGTCTATTTCGCAATCTTCTTAGTCGTAGTAATCCTCAGGAAGGATAATCTCGTATCCTCCGTTATCTAGACAAAAGAAAAACCCGGGCTTAGTATTTCATAGAAATTCTACTTGAACTTTCTAATTTTATTTCACTATGTTCGTCAAATTCGTATAGAATGAAATTCCAATTTAAAATGGCCATAACTTGCTCATTTTAACTCGGAATTTCGCATATAATATACCGTTTTCTACCTATTGGAAAAGATCTATCCATTTCTATGGTTATCTTTGTCATATAAGGTCATCTGGGTTCCAAAAACGTTGGGTACATATTTAAAACGAAAATTTCTAGATTTTGCAAAATCATTTCCTAACTCAACTTCATTAAAAAATCCTTTAGTAAAAATATAGATATATATATATATGTATATATAATTGATAAATCCTTTGAGTATATAGATAAGCTCACTTTATATGCAAAATTTCTAAAGGTAGTGTCTCAACAATTTATTTCATACAACAATTTATTTTTAGTTGTTAAAGCTTTAACTTTGACAATTTCTTTTCAAGTCTTTTGAAGAAACTTTATATTTTCATAAGTTATTATAAATGAGTATATTCTTATTTTATTTTCTTCATTCTTTTTCCAAAAACAAGTAAATTTTTCCTTTAACCTTAGTTTTTCATAAATTTTACTTCTAGTGATAAAAGATCAATGTTTCAAAGTGTATTAAGTTATTGAAAACCTTTTTATAACTTTATATTTAGAATGGTTTTAGAAAATGAGTCTTTTCTCGTTATATTTAGTATCTAAAATATAAGTTTTTATTTTCTAAAACTTGTTCTTTTATTTCCTTTGAAAAGAATCCTCTTTATTGATAAAATCATTTGCTTTTAATCTTATCTTATTTATATTCTTTGAAAATAAGTCTCTTCTTTAGGAACTTAAAAATCATTATTTTCCTAAGTGGGTTCATAACTTTATGAGTTGATTTTATCTTAACTTTGAAAACTAGTTTGTTTCTTGGTTTTGTCATAGAGTTTAAAAGACTTTAATCTTTAAGCTTTTTTTTGAAAACTAACAATTATTTTACTAAAACTTAGGTTCCATAATAGACAATGAAAGTATTTATTTCTTATGTTTTATTGGTAAAACTATCTTTGTTATTTAAGAAAACTTTGAGAAAACTTGTATTACTCTATTTCAATATTGTTTGATAATAACTTCATTAATTTGCGATAAGTTACATAATAGAAAATTTAATTTTAAGTTCTTTAATAAAGTAAAATTCTACCTTTAAATTAGTTGAGATAATATCATTATGTAGATGCAAGTATTATGAGCATATAAAATAATAAGAACATAAGAAAATACTAGAAATAAATAATAACAAGCAAAATAAAAATATCAAGTATGGGGAACCTTAGTTTCATCAAAGTATCCCGGTCAAGTATTGGGAACATTAGCTTCATCAAGGCCTCCCGGGACTAAGAATAGACTAGTCCCAAAAGAATAAAGAAATAAAATAAAGAAAAGGTTGTTTTGACTTGATATGGACAAGTCTAAGACTAGAAGGACTAGTCTTAAGGAAATAGCATGAAATAAATAAATTGCAAAGCATGAAATTAAATAAAAAACAAGTGAGCTTATATGCTCTAAAGATTATATATAAATACATAAATATATTTGGTTAGATATGAATAAGGAATTAGCATTATAACAACAATAAAATCAACATAACATAATAAAATAGGAAGTTCATGTACAAGAACAAAACATGAACATGTTGTTACTTTTACTACTCATATGAGTTTCAAAACAACACCATAGTCATGTTAAGTTACATGACATGAGTAAATAAATGGTTAGAAGAAATCTTTACCTAAAGTGTTTATGTGATTTGAAGATATAGTGAATATATGGTTATGTGGTTATTGAGAAATAGTAGTTGTAGAGAGAAATTTTGTGAGTATTTGGTGAAAGAGAATTTTGGTAGAGGAAAATTTTGTGAGAGAGTTTGTGTAGTGAATTTGAGAGAGTTTTTGTAGTAGAATGAATTGAGTGAAAGAATGAAGAAGGAAGGGGATATTTATAGAATTTTGGAGTGAAAATTAGATGTAATTAAATTAATTGAAAAAGAAAATAAATGAGGATGAAGAGAGAGAATGGGGTGGACAGCAACTTCATGTAAGAGGGGAAAATTTGATTAAAAAATTAATTTTAAAAGAAAAGTGTGAGAGAAGTTTAGTAATATGTGGTGTAGAATTGTTACGGGAAAAGAAAATTGTAAGAAATAGGTATATAGGTGTAAGATAGATAGTAAGAAAAAGTATAGATAAAGGAATAGTAATAAATAGTAGAAAAGTACTATGAATAGTGAACTAGACAATTAAAATACCAGTAGTAATAAAAATATGCGTATAAATGCGATATCTATAATTTTTAGCTACCGAAAAATTCTAAAACTATTATTTTTGAAAACCTTATATTTTTACGAGTCTATTGGTATTAACGGAATATTTTTGCCATCTGGTGTACCGAGGCTTGATTTTTGAAAACTGATCCCGTTTGGATCCGAAGGACACTAAAATTTTTTGAATATGATATTTTAAAGCTTCCCTATATTATTACGAACTATTATCAACAATTATTTTCATTTCATTGTCTAGGGTTTAAGAGCACGAGATTGCCAGATCTTAAAACATAGGATTTGTTGTAAGCTTTGTTGACTTTTAAGGTTCCGGTTTGACTTCCGATTTTGTCGAGTTATTCGTAAGATCGTATAATTTTGGAGTTTTGACCGTTTTATATTTTTAGCTCAATATATATGGTTTGTCTTATTTTATTTATGGTTATTTAATAGTTTTTAGTTCTCGGGATCGTTTAACCGAGTCTAGGGTTATGAGTTGACTCAGTTTGACTTTTGGTGAAAATTAAAATTTCTGATTCTAAAAATCCATCGAGGGTTTTAAGATCTTAGCATTTCGTTGTCAGCGTTATTTGAATATATCGTTTTGATTTACATTTTAGGAATTGGGTAGATGATTGGATTGACATACGGATGTTGATTTAACTAATAGTTGGATTTCTATATTTTATTTCAAGGGTTCTCGTTTTCTCAAGAGTAAGGGTTTTTGTGTTTGAACTAATTTAGAATTTGGTTTTAACTTGAATCGATTTTTTCGAGATTTCAATTTTGATATTAAACTTATAGGATTATTTTCTATGAAATTTTAGGAGTTTACAGTCTCTTTTTGAAATCACCATTATCAAGGAGGTCACAATTTGCAACCACTGCAATCGAGCCGATTTCAATTGGTGAAGTGAAAACACTTCTTCTTAATTTGGTAAAAGGAATATCATTTATTACTACCATAGATTGAGGTTTAATGTAAAATTATTAAAATATTTACGACCACATGAAGTGACATGTAGGAATTATTTCCTCCTCCAATATTTTTCACCATAATTGCACCCTTCAACTAACACTAATGTGATTAATAATTTCCTTCATTTTTTTTCTTCTAGCTATTACAATCCTCTTAACTAAGGAAAGTAAAAGGAATATCATTTATTACTGCCATAGATTGAGGTTTAATGTAAAATTATTAAAATATTTACTACTACATGAAGTGACATGTAGGAATTATTTCCTCCCCCAATATTTTTCACCATAATTGCACCCTTCAATTAACACTAATGTGATTAATAATTTCCTTCATTTTTTTTTCTTCTAGCTATTTTAACATTCAATTTATTTAATTTATATAGTGATTTGGTGGCCTATATTTTCAGTTTCTAGACACAAGCATCACGTGTGTATATTTGCTAAACGATATATGCAAGATAATTGCTATTAAAACTTCTATACAATTTAACATAAATAATTACCGTGTATAGTATTATTGCTTCTAATCTTATTTAATTTTTTATGCTTTTTTAGATATTTAATACATTTTGTAGATAGTGGCGACATTTTTAATAAAGAAAATTAAATTTTATTAACATATTCTTAAACTAATTTATTTAATGTATTAGTAATTAATATGTACAATATATATTTATATATATATATATTTTTTCTAGGTTTATTAATTCTTTTGCAATCTAAATTTCATTAGATCACTGTTTTTAAGTTTTATCTTCCTGGGTGCATCGTTGCTAATGATCATTATTTCACTTTTTTGTCTTTGCTGAAGTTTTAACTCCATAGCCATTCCAATAGGAACATATGATGAAACTACCCAGCTTATACCAAGAGATTAATTATATATGCATGTACAAGGAAATCAACTCGTAGAAGCAAAAACGAATATTTAGTGTTCATAGCATAGCATCATGATTTGTTTGCCCTAACACTAAACCAAAATTATTTTACAAGAAAATGCACATGCGAATCCCTACCTTATTAGCCCGTAGAATTTATAGAGGATAAAAGGCTGTTATGTGTCTCTACTTTCCCCTTTGCAATTTGGTGTCGAAAAATCAAAATGGGGGCATTGTTTCGTACAATTTTTGAAAGTTTAGACAAAAAAATTGCCAAAATTTTGATCTCTCGACACTAAATTACAAACAAAGAAGAAGTGCATATACTCATACAGCCTTCATCCCGAATATCCAGTAAATTTGTCCAATAGCAATAGGATTTCGACGAAGCTCCATAATGTACAACGTAGAGCAAGAGCAAGCGGAAGTTTCTCTATTGTAGTATATACAGATGTTTGATCCATAAGAAAAGAGAGCTACCTCCTGCTGAAGTTGCTTCACCCCCTAATTAAATATACACAATACGTAAGAATTAACAATAACGCTTACAAATTTAAACACAATATTGATTTGTAATATATAGTTTGGAAAATTTAATTAAATATGTATTTATTGCAAACAAGCAGATACTAACTGCTCATTCTATTTCGCTGAATCAATAAGTCTACAATGGAATTTATTACTAATGAATGAAATGAAGCTATGATAATATTTTAATTTGTTTTTTTTTAATCTAAATAAGGATAATTTAGAAAAAAATCAATTATAAGTTTCAATACTATTCACTAGTTTGAGTAATGAGTGGTTTATTCATGGAGAATAAGGTTGTAATAAAATTGCTATTATAGCGAAGTACACAAGTAGTAATTGATAAATCAAAAAGAAAAATATTGTCAGGTATGTAAGTATATGCATACTATCCACGAACCCTATACAGCAATACTCACTGCATTGCTCAGTATCAAACTGATTAACACAATCCAGTATTAGTCCTTACCTATCATCTATTTGCATTGATGATGATGATGCTTGTTGCTCAACCTTCAACTGTTTCGTCGTATTAATCAAGGGTTTGTGGCCCACAAACAAAGCGACATGTCCCATGAGCTTGTCTTTCCTAGAAAAGGTTGTCCCACAAGAACATACCCACTTCAAATACCCACAATGCTTCTCATGCGTCCTAAGATCAGACAAGACAGAAAATTGCTTCTTATTACACCGTTTGCATACGTACATCTTGGGACAATGGCTTCTCTTGTAGTGATTCTTGACACATATCATGGATTTTAAGGGCTGGAACTTGGCATGCTTCTGATTCCACCTACAACCTTCATGTGGGCATGAATATTTTCTAGGCAGTTTCTCCAAACAATCTTTGTCGAGTCCTTGTGCACTTGGGTTACCAGTGTTCTTAAGAGGGTTGCTCAAGGCACTAGCACTTTTGTATTCATCACCATGTGCTCTCATGTGCATCCTCAAATTCGCGTCGCGCTTGAACCCTTTCGCACAAATTTGGCAATAATGGGTGTACTTTGCCAATAATTCTGCTGCATCTAGCTCGATGATATCGAAATTTTTCGATATTGTTCCTTTTGATGATCTTTCATTGGTGAATGGAGACCGTTCTTGGAGCAATTCCTCTATCCTTTTATTATCCCTGGTACTGATTTTTGCGTTACATGATTGGTTATTCTCACTAATAGTAGAATTGACGTGATTACTATCAGCATACCATTCCAGAGTTTCAGAAGAATACATATTTTGATGATGAACTCTCTCATCATCTCCCACAAGTTCACCGACAACACGATTGTTAGTTCCAATACTTTGTTGATGCAATCCACTAAGATTGGGCAGTGACATAGGTTTAGAAGGACGTATCTGATGTGGTTGAATGTTGTTACCTGCGTTATCACCTGGAGTGGCTCCACTAGTCATCATTTGTTGACAGATGAAAAACATAGAAGATGCTGTGACCATAATTTCTTCAATCAACCCAACCATGCTTGCGACTGCCACAGAAGATGCTGTTGACGGCCCGATTGCGGAATGATCTAGATTGGGCATTATCATGGGGACAAGAGATTGAAGGTGATCAACCTTGTCCTTGAGGAGGGAGACATTATAGAGAAGAGATGAGCCGAACGACCGAGCCTCCGGGTTTAAGGTGGGTGTTTCTAGGGTATTGGTAGAGGAAACGATGGGATGATGATGATGTTGGCTTTCACTACTGATGACATACATGTTTTGTTGATGCCCTTGTGAAGGATTTGGGAAATGAGAACTTGTTGTGCTGCTTGAAATCATTGTTTTGGACTCTCGTAGGTTTATCAGGACAAGATTGCTTTCTATTAGTAATTAATTTAAAAAAACAGTGGATTCTATGGAAGAATCCAAACACAAAATATGAGAAATTGAAATAGGGGGAAAGTAAGTCAACTTTGTATGAGATACTACAATCCCCACTTAACACCTCCCTCAAATGTTAAAAAGCTTAACCTGGGACGAGGTATATATAGACAAAACGGTTTGATCAAGTTGTGCATATGTTTTTTTTCAAGATATATTAAATAATAAGAATGACGGTTGTCCAATGACTTAACCTAAGTTGATTTAATCTTCATGTAAATTGCTTTAATATAATCTACCTCTATGTTACGTGTTGAATAATTGAATACCTTTGCTAAGTCATCTTTCTATCTCTATCTCCTTTTGTTTTTCTATCTATAGAGGAGGAGGATTAAAGAAGGGTCAATTTTGTGGCATTATTAATAATACCCAACCGCTTGGTTGAAACTTTTAATTATTTGTTGGGTACTAGCAAGTAGGGGTGGCACAGATCGGCTTGATTCGGTTTTTCTTAAAACCAAACCAAATCCTAATTTACGATTTGGTTTTTTTCCATCTCAAACCAAACGCTTAAATAATGGTTTGGTTCGGATTAGAAATTTTTTAAACCATTAAATCACTTTTGGTTCAACTTAGATTACGAATTAAATCAAAATTCTAACTAAATTTTTCTTTATTCTAGTTTTTTTACATTTGAGTAGATACTTAAATATTTATATCATTTTACAAAGTTTATATTATAAACCATGACAAAATACTTTATAAATTCGTCATAATTTTAATCTATAGTTTTCTATAAAATCAGTTATCCATCAATAAAATACATTCACCAACCAATATAAAGTAAGTCATAATTTAAATTTTTAATAGAACTATCATGTCAATTATCTATTAATAATTTAGCTAAAATGAAAAATCATTTATCACAAAATTTATCAATGAATAAAATGATCCGCTGACAAATATATTAAACAATTAATATATAATGAGAGTTTATAACTAAATAAATAAATTTCGTACTTTATAAAGTTAAAATCTATTAAAAAAATAATAGTTCATCATCAACAAAAAATTATATACCATGAGCTTTAAAAAAATTAAATGAACAAGTTCATTTTAATCAATATTCACGAAATAATAAATATCAAATGAAATATATAAAGATATAGTAAAATATTATTATGTTTTTTGAAAACGGTTTAGTTCGGTTTTACGGATTGGTTTGGTTTACCTTTCAAACCAAACCATAAATTTACGGATTGGTTCATATTTAAAAATTTTTAAATCAAACCATTAAAAAATCATATTTTTTGTTTGGATTGGTTCAGTTACGGATTGGTTCGGTTACGGATTGGTTTAGTTCGATTGGTTTTTTTGCCTACATCTACTGGTAAGTGGTAATAAAAGTTTTTGAATTTAATTTTGATTCTTTTAATGTCCATATTATTATTATTATTTTGTTCCGATGCTTTAGCTATTCAGAAGTCATCCTCTTTAAGTACCCTAGCCAGTCAGCATATTGCATAAAATTATCCCCAAAAAAATCATTAAATAGTAAAAGTACTAAAAGTAAGGGGAAAAGAGTGAGAGATAACGTAAAATTGTTTGATCACCAAAGCCGCCAAAAAAATGTCAACTTCCTATTACTTCAGTTTTTCTCTCTCTTTTTTTCTTTTTTATTTTTTTCCTTCCTCGTCAATTACTTTTTATCCCAATTTTTCATGTAGAGGGGAAAGGGACTCAATTGATGTGGTGATCTTAACAATCTACTTAAGATTAAATTATTAGTCGATGACCACAAATAATACAAATGAACATATTTCATATATTATAAGACAATAAAACTATCTTCCTAATAAAAGAAGTTGAGGTGCTGTTTGATTGCATCATACTTTTGAAACCCAAAAAAATAAAATAAAATACAAGTAGGCATAATAGATTATGTTTTCTTGCTGAATTTACTGGAGGAAGGAGCTAAAAGTCTCTCATCTCTCTAATTAGTTATACATTACTTAGTCAACTCGAAGCCCTTTTGTTCCCTTCACTGAATTTTATCCTACAAATCCAGCTATGAGTCTATAACAACCTCATCGTTCATGGTGACCACAAGCAATCTGGGTCCACTTAGGATTATTTTTTCCTATTGCATTGGCCCTAGAAAAAAGATAACACTGGTTAACAGAATGCTATTAAATAATTGCTATGTACCACATATCACAAACACAAGTATGGGTAATCTAGATTAGGTTAACATAAATAAAGTTCCTGTGGTCCCAATTATTACTCTCTCTCTCTCTCTCTCATTACTTATATTTTGCTACGTACAAAAGAAAGTAGAAAGTATGATATACTTTAAATATTTCTATATATAGAAGTGTGTGATTAAAGTAGATCTGAATGAGAATAACAATCATAAATAAAAGACTTAACAATTTTTTAAACGAAATTTCAACGTTTGTATATCTTCTAATTATATTTTCCTATGTATAAGAGAAAAAGTAAAAAGTGAGATAAACTTTAAATATTCTTTGGTAGGCTATAAAAACATGACATGTGTTTTAAGATATTTGTAATAAAATAACTTAAGTTTTGTTTTTTGAAAATCACATGATATTGGTTTAATGGCACATTGTCACTATCTAATCCTATTATTAATTAATTCAACTTACTAAAATAAATAAAAAATGAAAAAATTTCTAAAAAATTAAGGAAAAAAATTAACCAGAAAAAATCACCATCTTCAACCTTGCAATCAGTTGATGACATGGATACGTGCTTTATAAATTGAATGACAAATCTAGAAGCATGTAATGTTCAAGATTTTGCAAATCCTGTGAAGGTTAGACATTAAATTACATCAAAATAGGGCAAGGTATCCTAAATAAAGCTTCATAAATGTCGATTGTGTCTGTATTTAATAAGAACGTGCCATCTATTCTATCTAGTTTGATGCTTGAGCCATTGCTTTGATTTTATTTCTTTATAGGAAATTTGGGGATGATAGTGATGTTGAGTCTTCCAGAGAAACAAGTAGTGCTAGAAGTGGTGACTGTGAAATTGAAAGGATAGTCAAGGTTATTGATAGAGCATGGGTTCAACACAATATTATGAACATCAATTCTCAAAAGATTAGTAGGCTTAAATTGAGAGATAAACTTCTTATGAGTTCATCAAGTGATGAAGCCGAGTCTAGTAAATAGTCTAAGGTGTTAGTATTTGAATACATGGAACGAGAATAGCTAAATCTATAGTTGTCAAAATCACGATTTTACTTATACAATTTCGCAAGTTTGTAATTTTAGGAGGCCCTTTCTGAGTTGACTCGTGCATAGAATTTTTTTTTTTAATACAGAATCTTACAATTTCAACCGAATCTATACATAAACTCAATAAAAATTTATGTTTATAACCAAGTTTACCGATTTTACCTATTGAGTTAAATTGACTAAAATATTAAAAATACACCTTGTTTTACAAGCTCACAACTATTAGAATAATATATCTTTCATATTACATTTTAATTTTTTTTTCACAAACACACACACTTTCTCTCTCTCTCCTTCTCCCCAACTCCCATGTTCTACATTTATATGATCCATTCAAGCCAAGTTATAGTTATAAAATTTATGAGAAAACTTATTTATTTCTTCTATAATATGAAATAAGTTGAAAAGTTTGATCCTCATTCAATTCATAACTTCTTTCAAACAAAACAACAGAAGAAACTTTTTTTTTACTGTACTTGCTCTTTTCTTACCTTCATTTTTCATTTTCCCTCTAGTCTTGCTTTAACTCTCTTTCTGTCTCATCTTTAACCCCTTAAACCCCATAATCAAGACCTTCACTAATATCCACTAGGGTCGAGCCCTTTATCTCTTACTCAAGACTATACTAACAACCAAACTAAGACCAAACATTAGGGATGTAAACGGGGTGGGTCTGGGATGGGTCATTCTGTCCAAAACCCGACCTGATTTTTATAAAAGGGTGTCCAAGAATCCGACCCCGACCTGATTTTTTTAGGAAACATGACCCGACCCAAACCCGACCGGATTATATCTACCAATCACTAACTTATCCTATTATTTGCTTTTGGGCTATAACTAACCTAACTAAACAAAAATAATACATATACCAAGAAATAAAAATATACAAATCACTTATACCATAATAAGTTGTTTAGAAAATTTTTTAAGATGCTACATCGATAATATTTCAAAAACTTCTATTCTAATAAAATTTTTCTAATTTATTAATGATTGAAGAAAGTTTCTTTATATTTTTTTTCTTTAATTTTTATGATCTATATTAATAAACATTAATATAATATTTTAAAAATAATAAATAATATGTACACACACATATATATTTTTTATTACTAATAAATTAACTAAAATTAAAAAAAAAAAAAAAAAGAAACGCTAAAAACAACGGCAATTGGACGACATAACATAACACCTAATGATCGATGTGTACAGCATCGGGCTTGGATATATGAGGCCGCAAATTATTTACTGATGAACTGCATGTAGAATTCCTTATCCTAGTCTTATGCACAGCACATTGGATAATACTGGTCCTAATCATATTAATGTTTGTAGGAAACCAATACTCTAATTGTACATGATGGGAAAAATAATTAAAAAAAAAAAAGAAAAATCAATCAATTATTCTTACTCATGACAATAAATAGACTTATTTATATCCCACCATGTGACTCAATACATGAATAACAAAATAATTATATGAAAAGTATCATTTAACTAATGAACAAGTAGATTCCTTTAAAAAAAATTTTAATTATACAGGTCGAGTTTTCCCAACGGATTATGAGTACAATCCAAAACTCGACCTTAAACCCTATAGGGTTTTTAGCGGGCGGACGGCGAGTACCCTATAATAACCCGCCCCGATTGCATCCCTACCAAACATAGACCAACTTGACACCCTTGTTCACCAACATCTGAAAAAAAATCCCACCCTTCTACACAAACCCCATACTAGGTCAATATCTCTATCACCTTCAAGCAGCTTCCTTTTCTTTTTCTCTTTTTCTATTTCTGTCTATTTTTCTTTTTCTTTATTTTCCATAATTTTTTTCATATATATATATATATATATATATTGTAAGTTGAGTTAATTAATAATAAGACTAGCCATTAAAAATGTGCCATGTATCCCTCTTTTATAATTTGCATAAGATTATTAAACTTAGTAATATGATTATTAAAAAAAACAAAACTCAAGTCATCTTATTTTAAATTGACCTAAAACACATGTTATGTTTTTGTAATTTATCCAATATTCTTTATACATGGCAGCATATGATTGGTGATGATACAAATAGAAATATCATCTTAAGCCAAATTTCTCAATCATGTAATACTTGTCTTCCGATTAAATTTTACTGTGTATAAGAGAAAATATAAAAGTGGAAGATACTTCCTTTTCCTTTTTCAAATATTCTTCAATAATAGTCTAGTTTCTTCATCCGAATTTCCTTTACTTAAATACTGTCATGTATATAAAAGGAAAAAAAATATTTAATACACTTAAAAGATAAATGAATTAAAGTTTTTTTCCCCCTCCCCCTTAAATAGTATGCCTATTCATGTCTTCTTTAATTATATTTTATTTTGTAGAAGACAAATAGAAAAAAAAAAAAAAAAGATACAGTTTAAAGTTTTCTATACCTGACTGCATATACTTGAAAGGAAACTCAAATGAGCATATAGTACTAGAGGATAGGTAAATTTGAATCCCATCATAAGTTGTCAATTTCGCTTGGCTTGAAAATTTACATTTTTTTTTTATATGCTAGGTTGAATTAGGAAGGAACTATTGTGAAAAGAAAAAATAAATGAAATTAATTATCAAATAATATAAATCCTTTAGTGTATTTGGATAATAAAGGGATAAAAATCGATAAAATCTTAATTATTATAAAAAATAAATAAAGTAAAATATAATGATAAATTCCTCTAAAAGATAATAATTAATTTAAAAAAGAAGGAAAATTTGTTCCTTTTATGTCCTTATTCTCTCCATTTTAAGGCACAAGATAATGGTGAATGCAGAAAAAAATATTACATCAATTTCCTTTCTCATATCTTTGCCTTTCAATACAAATAAGTCATGACGAATAACCCTTATTTTCTCTCCCCTCTTAATCATTTTCTGTTGGTCGTTATGCATGCAAAGCGCTAAAGGCTAAGCTGCACCTACATAAATGATGTCCTCCTTTTAAACCGCCTCATTTGAAAAGGATTTTCGTACCCAAACCTTTTTGCTGAATCTTTTGGGTTCCCTGATACAAGACAAGGAATCCACAATGCCAATGAAGAATTATTTGTTGAATTGCTTGTCCGGCTACAGTTCTTTTGACAAACCAAGATGCTGGTAAACAACTCTCACTCTCATTGGCTAATGGTCTGATAATGTTTGACATGAGTCTAGGAAATTTAACATTGCACATCGCAACGTTACGTAATTTCTCAACAAGGCAATAGCCAAACATCCTTTGTTTTGTTTTTATTTTCTTCATTTACAAATTTGCGAAAATATGTGAGTTTTTCAGTTATTTTTAATAATTGATTAATCTTGAAACAAATATGAAATTTATTGATTTAAAATGATAATATGACACTTGCAAAAATTAAATAAAAAAAAATTTACTAAAAAACTCTTTAGTAAAATAGTAAGCTCATTGAAATGCATACATAATATCTTAGAACTTTTTAAGAAATTCACCAATAAAGATCATTTTATAATAGTTGTTGTAAATCTCAAGAATTTTATATTAGTAAAAATAAATGGAAATACGAATATAAAAATAAAAGGTCAATGTAAAACTCAACAAAGATTCTAAAATAAAACTATAAGTAGTAATGAACTTATATATAACTTCAAACCCTAAAACGAAGTTCCCTAATAGTAACAAATACCAAAGACAAGATTTTATAGTGGGTATCGAAAACTTAAAATATATAAATAATTAAAGATAAAATTTAAGTACATTAAAAATTATATAACCAATAAAGCTTATAGTTTGAAAACGAAAATTTAAGGATGAATCGTTAGAGCTATAAATACACAATAGGAATAAAAAAAGGTCCATAATTAACAATCTAAACTTCAGAATGTTTAGATTACACAATTGTTCTAGTTAGAGAATTCTGAATCTCTTAGAGACTAAAACTGAAATTGACCTATTAAACTTTGAAAACCTTAATCGCGTGAGATAAAACCCTAAAAATAAATTAATCGTGTAAACTTTAAACTCACAATTGGAACTCAAAGATAATCTAGAAAATTTGTAGAAGGTTTAAACAAATTTTTGGTGACAGAACTCCTTTATAACTAACATAAATATACCCGGTTAGCTTCATAAACTATCTTAAAACTAAGATAATTAATTAATAATATTATAATTTTAATTGTACAATTTACATGGAAATGGCATATAATTTGCGGCTGGAAATTGTTCAAGATCCTTCAGCCAAAACTTGCAAACAATTGGGTCAAATTGGATTGATAAAGTCAAGATGAAGAATTGTGAAAGCCAATTAAATTTGCCCTAGTGTCCACTCCATTTAATGCAATGAAAATCATGCAAAACCAAGTTGGAATTCAGTAAAGAAAATTCTACTCTTTTGGCCGAAACATGCTTGGGAAAATTGCAGCTCCTTGCCTATAAATGCTTCCATTAATTAACCACAAACAAAACCGTTAAAACACATCAACACGGTAACATAAAACACACAAATGCAACTTCATATAAACAACTTCAACAAGACTTAAATACAAGCTTAGGAAGTGAACAAGCAAAGGTAAGTAAAAATCCGGTTTAGTTGGTATATGTATTAAACATTAGCTTAAACAATATTTTTACTAACTATAGGTTTGGGTTGGATCAAGGAAAGAGGTTTAGTAACCTAATCTCAACTCATAGAATCTAATATCTACCCTAAGATTCTATTTAAGCATCATGATATGTGTAGGAGCTAAGAAATTACATATGATGATGATTACGAGATGTTATATGTGTTGATAGATCACGAATAGTAACTGATGATCATGGAAAAATACTCAAAAATAATTAAACAGAAAGTATAATACATATAGAAAGAGAGAAGCTCTAAAAAATGAAAAGAAAAAATGAAGAAGGCGATGAACAGTGTGTACACTAGCCTTACGCTGGCGATGTACATTACCTAGGCCAGCAACGTACATGGGATAAGCCGGCAGCCTTCAAGCTAGCTTACACTAAAATGATGCTATGTAAAATTTTGATACATGTAAAATGCATGAAGGCTGGCAGCCTAAAAATATAAGCTGACAGCTTTGATTGCCAGCATACATGCAAAATTTTGCCCTAGATAAAATTCATTTCGTCCAAAACGAACGCCGGTTGTACATGCATGAAGGCCAGTGGCGTTGACTGCCAACGTACATGCAAATTTTGCCCTAGATGAAATCTATTTCATTTGCAAAGTATAATATATAGATATATAAAGAAATAGAACATGAAATTTAATAAATAAATATATATATATATTTAAGATTAGTGTGTTTAAATATTTATTAAGTGTCAAACTTTGGTAACTATTATAAATAAGAAACACTTTTGTTATATTAAACAAGAAGATTAGATCATGATAATTATTCTATATTAGTAAGTGTATAAGAATGGAAAATGTGAATAAGTTATATTTAAGAATAATGTGATTTCCATAAATGACAAATAATAACATAAAAGGAGATCAAGAGAAACAATATGAAAATAAATAACAGAAAATAAATATTAGTTACCATATAGTGGTCAAAGTAAAGAACGATAAAAAATAATAAAAATGATAGTAATAAAATATTGAATTATAAACACAAATTCTATAATTATTCGATAAAAATAAAATATTTTATAAGTTTTAAAAATATTAGTTATCGATAAATAATATCTTAGAAAAGATATAATAGATCTAGAAAAGAAAAAATTGGTTTTATGACACTTAGACAACCAATAGGATTTATTTATATAGATATATATATATATATGTATGTATGTATCTTATTAGTAAATAGTTATTCGTTCAATAGCTGATACTGATCAGTTCGTAGATTTTCCTAATGACTATTACGACTGATAATCATGACACGTAAGTAACTCAAATGTAGTACATTATTTGTGTTTATAACTAGTGGTATATGTAATGTAAAGATAATAATATGGTTGATCTGGACGTCTATTGAGTATGTGGTATAAGTTGTTTGTTTATGTTGACAAACTAAAATAATAAAAGTGATAATACAAATTGTCTGATGATTTGTGAAAGACATGATATATGTTGTGTGTAATGTATGATCATCATAAGCTGGATTAAGAATGATTGGCTTTATAAATAAAATAATCATGTATTACACGAGTTGTATTATCATATATTTTAAAAATATGACAGTCTGCTACGTATTAGTATTTCGATTATTTGTTAATACTTGGCTTTTCTAAAACTATTAGTTCTACTCAAGATTATCTTTGTTCCATCGCTTTCATTTGAACTAAGTGGCAAGAAGGGCATCGCCCGTGGTATCGCTTTGAAATTACTAATACTTAGAGAGTTTCTAAGGATTGATGTAGGAAATTGTCAGTTAAAATAACCTTAAATTAAATTGACAATCTAAAACAAATCGTTAATTTTCCTATATACTTAGTTTCTTCTAAATAGGTAGGTCATTAAGTCAAAGTCCTTCAACCCTAATAAGAAAGCATAAATCTCTTATCTGTTTGGATTATAGATCTTCTAGACTTGTATTTTGAGCATTTGTTTGATTGTTGTATTACATATGATTGTTAATGAACTTGCTTGATGTGTAATGTATCTGGTTATTCACTGAGCTCGTGATTTCGCTCACACTCCTAAAAACCTTTCAGGCTTATTTTACCACATTGGTTTGTTTTTTCCAAGAGCATGACTCTAGTAAGATTTAAAAGTCAGAAGAATTGGGGATGATCGGGATAAGTTGTTTATTTTATTTCCTTGTTATAAAATTAGTTAGTATTTGAAATATCAGTTTATGTATTTGGAGATTTATGAGATAGGAATATAGTTTATAATATTATATTATTCAACACTTGTGATGCTAGTTATTTTACTAAATTATTACTTACATGTATTTGTCATTTCTTATCAATGCAACTAAAAGATCATGTTTGACTGAAAATATATCATCTTTGAAGGTATAACTAGTAATAGTATACATGTGTGGATTGTATGCTACTACTAAGGTACCCTTAGGGCATGATAGTTGTGATATTTATAATAGAAAAAAATTATGGTGGTAAAAGTTAAAATTGTAATTGCCATGTATCACCAATTGTTATTGCTCAATTGTTGGTAAGTAGAGTGTTGAAAATGTGGTGATACATGGAGATAGGAACATGTTGATGGTCATCAGTACATTGGATAAGGCTTCTTGTAGGAATAGAATTAAATTAATAGTATGTTCATTTTGAGAGGAATAACTATTTATTCTCTCCCTATTCTATGTAAAACTGCTATTACAATGTTTACTTGAAAAGAATGACAATCTATAATGAATTACTATTACACAAATATAACAAATAGCAATTCATATCCCTACACATTGTAATCGTCATTACACCTCTATTACAAATCTATTGAATTGGAATTCAATTCCTTTCTTATTCTATACAACAAAGTAAACAAGGTATAAAAATTAGGCTTTGGCTTCAATAACATCAAAATCACAGTCAATATAATTTACGTTTTCGATAGAATATATAAGAATTTGAAAAATTAGTTTTATATCACATTTAACATATAGGAATAGAATGAAATAGATTAGAATGAAATGAAATGTATTAATATAAGTAATAAAATGAAAAATTAATTCATATATTTCTAAGGAATGAAATAAGATGGATTGTGCTTATCGTGTTTTATAAAAAAAGTACCCATAATAACAAATATAGGCAATAATAGATATCATTAACGAAATTGGAATGGAACCACGATTATCAATTCCAATGTCTATTCAACTTCTAGGAAACTTTTGCAACTATTAGAAAGGGAATAAGATTTGAAATTACAATTCGACTTGGGATATATTCTTAAGTAACAAACACCATTAATATATCATTGAGAATTGTTTACAAATTTAAATTCGAAAATTTATTTGTGTAGAGTTCTAGGAAACTTCTACGATCGAACAATCTAGTGAATTTAAGTTGTTAAAGAATCAATAGAATAGGGACTATAAAATTTTCTTAAGTTATATTGGTAATAGCATTTATTTCAATGTTTACTCTGTCTCATTAATTACAGGATAAAGTTGGGAATATAACCAATAAGGGTTAATTTGATTCATTGTACCTGAACTTTTTCTATTTTAATAAAATTATACCTAAACAAAATTTCATCGTAAGAAAATACCAAATTTTTTTATTTTTTTGCAACTATAGTATTTTTGGCTGGATTCTAACCAATACTCTACTGATTTATTGACTTTGTCGAGATTATATATTAAAAATTAATATTTTCTACCATGTCAACATATTGATTTTTTCAATTCCCACTATTATAACTTACAAAACCTAGTATACATATGTATTATATGCATTCATACAAATAGAATGTTGAAGAAATGAGTCCAGACTGGCTTAACAACTCACTCTGGTCATCAAATCCACCACCTTGATGATGAATGTTACCTTTGTTACTCCTCCCTTATCAATGTTGAACTATGCACCCACCAAGCCTCCTCTACCTATAGTTGTCCCACCTCCCTAGGAGGCTACAAAATCTGGTATTACTAAAATTAACTCTACCATAGCAATGAGTTTTGTGATGATGGTGTTTGGTATTTCTATGTTTGAATGATGACTTAATGAATGTGGAGGTCAATGAAGAAGATGGCTATGGAGCTCGTGCTGCTCGATTTCAATGATTTAGTTTAAGAGTGGCCAATTTGCTTGGTAGTCAGTTTTGATGTTAATGGCTTGATGAAGTGTGGCATCTAGGTTATTCAGCCGGAGATGAGTAGTGAGCGGCTATTAGTGATGGGTTTGGGTTGTGTTACTTAGTGGCTTATGGTGGATGGATTGATATATGGTTTAAAGGTTGGTTTTGGTCCCTATGTTGGCATTGGAGCTTGGGTCTAGTCGAGTTGGGGTGAGTTGAGGTCCGAGAGAAAAGGAAAGTTAAAGAGCGAAATACCTTGGTATTGAAGAAGAAGAAGAAGAAGACATGGTAGGGGCAAAAGAGAGAAAGGAAAATAAAAAAAAGTGGAAAAAATAAATATGCTGACGTGGTAGGAAAATTAATTTTTTTTAATATATAATCCCTACCACATCCGCAAATCATCGAACTTTTGGTTAGATTCTGGTCAAAAGTACTGTGGGTGCAAAAACTAAAAAATTTAAGTATTCTCTTGTAAGGAAATTTTATTTAGGTATAATAATGTTAAAATCGAAAAAGTTTAGGTAATGTAAGCGAAATCAACCCAACCAACAAAAATAATAATTCATCACAATCGGTGATTTAAAATTTAACCTAACCAAATTTATACAACTTGAATATAAAAATCATTTTAAGTAAATAATATAAAATTTTGAAAAGGTTTCAAAAAAAGTCGCAAGAATCACTTCCAATTTTTTGTGATTTAAGACTATTAAAAACATGAACATTTTATTGTTGTCTAAAAGTTAGAACTGTTAATAACAAAATTTCAAAATACAATTTTCATAGTTTTTCGCAATCAATAATTGATAACAACTCAATAACATAATGAGATATCCAAATTTCAACTTTAACAAGATAATAATACTAACAAAAGTTGTAAAAGATTACATTTATGATAATTAAAGGAATATGAACACTGTGTGTTTCATATGCACATACACACGCACATAGATAAGAGTGGCAAAGCAAATCTACAACCTTCAATTATTGAGTTATCGTATCGTGTGAGTCAATGTTGTTTCGTTATGTGTCGTCTTAAGTCTAGAGATGAGTCAAATAAAATTATCAGTCGTTTATTATCTTTGTTTAGTCTAAGTCTTTTTTTTAAAAAAATCAAGTAAGCAAAGGTTGAAATTGCTAAACTAAATATTACTTATTTATATATGTCATATTGCATGGAATATCAGTCATATAAAGCTAATGAAATATTAAAAATTTTCAAATTATCAAATCATGAAATAAATTATGAATAACAAATATTTATGAAAGAAGAGATGCTAAAACTAAACAAGAATAAACTCAATACATGTCATAAAAATGAAAATAGTAAGAAATATCAAATAAATGTGATAAAAGAAGAAACAATGAAATCATAATACCTACAATAGATAAATCCAACGCATATAATAGATTTCGAAATAGTTCAAAATTGCAATGGAAGTGAAACATAATATCAAAATTTAATCTAAATTAATGAAAACAATGCACTAGAAGTATAAGTGAAAAAATAAATTTTAAAATGATTGAAAGTTTTCGAATTATAAAGTTTAAAGTTAATATGAATATTGGCTGCGAATAGATAATAAAAAATTTTGTTTATTTAAGTTGAAAATGGTTTAATTAAATAGTATATGATGAATAGTTATGAACTTTGATTAGAATTTAATTTAGAATTTTAACTTAGATAGTTTAAATTAATAAGTAAAAAATAGAGCATGAATATATAATTTGATATGACTAAATTAGTAAATAGATTAAATTAAAATTTGCAATTTTAATGTTTCTATCATATTGTCTAATTGCTTTAAGTACCAATTTTATGCACCAAACTATTCATTTTTTATCAACCATCTCTTTTATATTCATTTCCTTTCAAATTTTAAAAGAACTAAATTTTTATGTTCAATTGTCTAAATTTCTTAAAAACTCTATTTAGTCATTTTAACCTAAAGCTTATTTCCTTAATCCTCATAAACGTTGAACTTGTATGCTTGCTTATAAATATTAATTTTAAACCCAAACTTAAACTAAATATCAAATTTCTACAAATTAAATTCCTAAATTAGATTTTCAATTCAAGTTAGTAATTTTTATGTTATAAATTTTGAAATTACTCTCCAATTGTTTTCTATACTCAAGAAAATCATTTGAAAGGTTTAAACTTGAAACTCTTACCCAAAAATATCCTTAAACTTTATCCCTTATATTCTTTTTCCTTTGACTTTGGTTATCTATTCTTCTTCTTTCTCCTCTTTCTTCTCTTCTTTAGTTCTTCTTTTTCTTCTTCTTCTTTTCTTCATTTTCACTTCTTTCTCAAATTTTAACCTCAAATTCAAGAATATTAAAGAGAAAATAAAGATAGAAAAACAAGATAGAAGTGAAGATCATGCATGTAATAGCTTCAAAAACTTAAGAGAAGTGGTAATAAAGAAGATTAAGATGTTGGATTTGTTTAAAAAGATAAGTCTTATTATTTCCTTTGCTTTAATTGTTATTTTTGTATGTATATGATGAGTTGATACTAAATACAAGTTGGGCATATGATAAAACTAGTAAATAAGAAGTATATTAACATGTAACTAAAAAGCCAGTTTGTTTATGCATGAATGGAGAACAAGTTTGATAAAGTGATTTGGAGATGTTTGATAAGGGAGTATGAGTGCAGAAGTGTTAATAGTTATGAAAATGAATTTGTATACTGCTTTTATGGTGTTTTAGTTAATATAGGATAAAAATAAGTATCTAAAATGGAGAAAAAGAAACAAGGGAATTCATTTCTCATGGTACCTGACAATCACAAGTGTAACACGACCCTTATCGGCCTCTAACCTTGATGTTTTGATTAGTCATGGGTGTGATTGAGGCCTTATTAATCTCTAGTCTTAATGTTTTCATAAATCATGAGCATGACTTGGACCTTACTGGCCTTAATCTTGGTGTTTTCAAAAATCATGGGCATGGCTCTGCCCTTATTAGACTCTAGTTACAATATTGTTTCGTATTTTGATTAGAACTATTTCATCCGAACTCAGATTGAGGTGATTCAAAATACTACAAAATGCTTAAAAAGAGCTCTATAATTTTTTTTTTTAAGTTTTGGAAAATTCTAAAAGCATGAAGGATTAAAATATATTTTTTTCAACTACAACTTATGCGCATAAACAAAAACAACACAAGAAAAGTCCAAACATATCCAAATTAATTGAGCACTTGTTTTATTAGTTAAGTCTATGTAGTTAAGCACAATATTTTATAATTTCTTAAAGACAAATAGACTAAAGAATTTATGAAACAAGTTTAGAACACCTAGATATAAAAGGAACTTAGTTAATCAACCTAAGATCAACATAACCTAATGAATCTTTTTAAGCTAAAATAAACTAGACTAGTAAGAATCCTATAAAACAGATGGTGATGACTTAGATAGATAATCGAATATCGATTAGTAATTAGATTAAATGATTAATTCTATATAACTTGACTAAGTTAAATTATGTTAATACTAAATATAACTTGAAATATAACAAGCTTAATACCTAACTAAATTTAATATAGATGTTAAGTATAAAATGAGCTTATGTAAAGAACTTAAGTTTAACTTGGTTTAATGAACTTTAATAAGCTAAAATGAATTAAATTGATTAAATATATTTACCTTGACTAAGATTAAATTAACATAGACTTTTGTTAATATGAATCTTAGATATAAAATGAGTTAGTTAACAGATTTAAGCTCAGCCTGACCTAATGCACTTTGATAAAATAAAACAAATTAGATAGGTTAAGTTTAACTAATATGACTTAGTTAAGTTAAATTAGACATAATAACTTGTAAATGGCTTAGATATAATTGTAATTTGTTAGCCTTTAAATAATAAAGGAATATGTCATTTCAAATGTGTGTTTACTAAAACAAGTTTTTGGTATAAGCCTATATTTCAATCAAATGTAGAATAATGAACTAAAAATAGGTCTAAATGTTAGAATTTAATAGAATGAATATATAAAGAAAGGTATTGAGTGTTTATTATTCTTTTCATAAAGTTGCAAAATAATCTTTGGTTTTCCTAGGAGTTACTATGACTTAGCTTGGCTGACAGGTGGGTAATTATGACCTCATCATCTTGTTTGTGCTTGTAATGTAGTTGTTGTAAACCCTCAAAGTTTTGCGATCGGTTAAGCTTAAACCATAATTAAAAGGTTAACTGGAAACCTTAAAGTCAACGAGAACCTAGTTAGACATAACAGTTTAAGTGCAACAATCCCGTGTTTGTAACCCTAAGAGAGAATGTCACACCCCAAAGAGTATCCTAAACACAATAGTCCGCCACACTCAATATTAAGGCTTAAGTGTGACAACCTTAGTCATCCCAAAAGTCTCGATATCGAGTGTAAGGCGTACCTTCGCTATTGTAGTGGACCAAACTTTGAATCATGTCGTTTAAGCAATTATACATGATAGTAATTAAGAAAATACATCATAACAATATAACCAAGGTTCATAAGAAAACTATTAAGCAGTTTTTACAACATTAAGGGGCATTTCCCTATTAAAGATAACTAAATCTAAGAAAGAGTCTGTCATAAAACGATTTACACTTTTGAATCTTCTCTTGGAATCCATATTTACTTCTAGCTTACATTTCTATCCATAAGATCTTAGCATTAAGGCATTACCTAGGTAAAATAACCTATTGGTTCCAACCAAAGGTACGAAAGCTGCAAAAGATATCTAAGAGGGTATAAGCTACTAGCTTAGTGAGATTTATTTCCACAATAAACACTCAATAAATAATCAAAACAAGTTTTTTTAAGCAATCATATGAAATACACAAGCACGTAGGCAAACAATACATATGATTTTTCAAGAATCATATATTTAAATGGATTTACCCCTCCATTCGGTGGTTAGGTGTTCCGGACCGTAAAGGCCGCCATCATATAACATAACTCCATGATAGTCCTTGTTTATCATTTTTCCAAAAAAGAAAATAACATAATCCAATTTATTTGTATTTTATTTCCAAGCCACTATATAGCTGCTAGATACGTTTTATCCTGATGTTTTCTCATTGCTAGTTGATTTGGATGATGCCTCGTCACTTTATAGAAATTACAGACTCTATGAATCTCTTTACTAGACCTTTGTCCCATGAAAAGAATAGTAATAAATGCAATGAACTCACCCATGACACGCATGAATTATTTTAGTTAAGTACTCATGGCATAATTAAATATTTTGTGGGTGATCATAGAATTGTAGACACTCATCTTATATTAGATCAAACATTCATTATAAAAAATTCATGCTTCGAGATGCTTAATCGTAATTTCAACCAAGTATGTAAAGCACATGCATTTTCCATTTTATCTTTTCCTTAATTCTAATGCCACTATTTTACAAGCAAAACCATAAGTGCATAATGTAAGAAATAAACTCACTTGGCCATTTATGATGATACTTATAGTCAAGGAAATCCTCGAGACATGGGTACTCGCCCTCCACATCACCTAAACAATAGAAATACCCAAAATGAGTATCTCTTGGAAGTTTTACTTAAACTTGTAACTCTATTATTACTAGGTTCGTTAAAATTCGCATAGAGTGAAATTCCAACTTAAAATAGTCATAACTTGCTCATTTTAACTCGGAATTTCCCATATAATATACCGATTTCTACCTACTCGAAAAGATCTATCCATTTCTAAGGTTATTTTCTATATAAAAGGTCGTTTGGCTACCCAAAAGCTTCAGTACATAACCAAAACGAGATATCTTAGTTTTTGCAAAAAAAATTCCAAACTCAATTTTATTCAAAAATCCCTTTGGAAAATATATAGATATGTATTTAGTTGAAAAAATCCCTTGAGTATTTATATAGACTCATATTATATGCAAGATTCTAATGGTATTGTCTCAATGATTATTTTTAGTAAAACAATTTACTTTAAAGGTGTTAAAACTTAACAAATTCCTTTCTAAGTGTTTTGGAGAAACTTTATAATTTATTAGGTTGTTGTAAACAAGTATATTCTTACTTTGTTTTCTAATTTTTTTTTCTAAAACAAATGAATTTTCCTTTAACTTTAGTCTTTTACAAATTTTGCTTCTTGTGACAAAAATTAAGCTTCCAAAGTTTTTATCAAGTTATGAATGGTCTATGATGATTTTTAACTTGTATATATTTCCTTTTTAAAGAAAAATGGTTTACTTAAACAAGTCTTCTTATTCTCATTTTCTAGCTTTTTCAAAAATAAATTTTATTTCCAAAACTTGGTTCTTTAAGTCCTTTACCAATTTTACATGGAAAGAAATTATTCTTTTTAGGTTGTTGATAAAATCATTGTTTTTGAAATCATCATACTTATATTCTTTTTATTTCTTTTGAAAATGGGTTTATCATTTACAAATTTGGAAATCTTTTATTTTTCTATATGGGTTCATAAATTAGAAGTTGATTTTTATCTTAACTTTGAAAACTAGTTTTGTTTTTTGTTGTTATTATGGAGTTAGTTTAAATCCTATAAGTAAACTTTTATCAAAAATTTGTTTACTAGGAAAATATTAATGCTAAGTTTTGATAAACTTTGTATGGTCTATTATCAAAGAAAAAGTTCATTTTGTTTGTTAATTTTGTTTATGAAATCATCTTCATTTTTATTTAAGAAAAATCTTGGTGAGTTTGACAAGAAGTTGTAAAAATGATTTTCCTATGGATTTGCTAATAAAATCTTGATTTAGACATAAAGTTATATATTAAGAGAATTTAGTTCCATTTTCCTTTATTAAAGAAAGATCTACTTTAAATTTTTGTTGAGACAAGATCATTATGATAATGCATGTTCATGAGCACATAATATGAAAAATGATGAAAATATATAAGATAAAAAGTAAGATAATATTAATAAGCAATATAGCAATAATAAGCAAGATAATATATCAAGTATTGGGAACCTTGGTTTCATCAAGGTAACCCGATCAAGCATTGGGAGTCCTAGCTTCATCAAGGCAACCCGATCAAGTATTAGGAGCCTTAGCTGCATCAAGGCATCCCGAGACTTAGTCCTAAAAAGAAAAAAAAAAGAAAAATGAAAGGAAAAGAAAAGACATTAATAGCAATTTAGAAGAAATTAATGAGCATTAGGCTCTAAATTATATATATATATATTCACATGCTTAATAATATATATTGAGTTAGATTAGAGCATAATAACAACAATAATAACATTAATAATCAACATATATATATATATAAGCATAATAACAACATAAAGAAATTGGAATGTTATGTACAAGAACAAAACATGAACATGTTGTTGCTTTTACTACTCATATGAGTTTCAAACAAACACCATGGTCATGCTAAGTTGCATGACATGGTTAAAATGAATGGTGGGAAAGAAGTTTACCTAAAGTGTCTTTGTAGATAGAAGAAGGTAATGAATGTAGGTTTATGTGGTTGATAATATGTAGTAGATGGTTTGTGTATAGAGAGGGATTTTGTGAGTTTTTGGTGAAAGAGAGTTTTGGTAGAGAAGAATTTTATGGAGAGAGGTTTTGTGGAGTGATTTTGGAAGAGTTTTGTTATATGAATGAAGGTGTGAAAAAAGTGGAGTGAGAAGGGGTATCTATAGAATTTTTGAAGTGAAAATTAGATGTAATAAAATAATTTGAAAAAGAAAAATAAATAAAGAGGGAGAGGGGAAAGTGGCACCGGCCATAGGAGGGAAAGAGAGAGAGTGAGTTGATTTGTTTGTATTTTTGTAAGAAAATAATTAATATGTAAGATATGATTTGATATAAAATGTATTGGAAAAGTAAAAAGTAAGGAAATAGGTTTATAGATAGTAAGAATAGGTAGTAAAGAAAAGTAGAGATATGTGAATAGTAATGAATAGTAGAGAAGTACAATGACTAGTAAACAAGACTAATAAGTTACCAGTAGTAAAAAAAATAGGCGTATAAATGCGATATCTATAATTTTTAGCTATCGAAAAATTATGAAACTATTATTTTTGGATTTCTTATATTATTACGAGTCTATCGGTATAAACATAATATTTTTACCGTCCAGTGTTCCTGGGGACACAGTTTTTCAAAAACTGATCTCGTTCGGCTCTAAAAGACACTAGAAATTAGCGTATCTAATATTTTTATACTTCTCTATATTATTACGAACTGTTACAAGTCATTAACTTAATTCATTTGTCTAGGGTTTGAGAGCACGAGATTGCCGGATCTAAACTCTAAGGTTTTGGCATAGGTTTTTATTGACTAAGGTTTCAGTTGACTTCCGGTTCTAGGGTTTGAACTTAAGAACCATCGAACAATCTAGGGGTTTATAGAGTAAGTCTAAGATTAGTAGGTAGAATTGTTCGTAATAACATAAGAGAGCTTAAAAATATCAGATTAGTCAAACCATAATTAGTTTTAAACCCAATCGGATACAGTTTTCGAAAAGCATGTCTCGAGACTCGAAATAGTAAAAATATTCTGAATATACCATTAGACTCGTAAAAATAAAAGGTCTTCAAAAATATTAGTTTTATAATTTTTCAATAACTAAAAATATCAGATATCGCGTTTATACGTGTATTTTCTTACTACCTGTATTTTATTAGTCATATCATTCTTACATTACATTATTCGTTACTATTCTACACTATTCATTACTATTCTACACTATTCATCTATCTGTACTTTTCCTTATAACCTATTCTGACAACCTATAAACCTATCTTCTTACAATTTTCATTTTCAATATAACTTCACATCTCACTTTTCATTAACAAAAATACAAAAAAATAAAAAATAAAAATCTCCCCCTCTCTCTTCTCTATGTAGCACTGTGCCACCCCCCCCCCCCCCCCCCCCCCCCCCCTTTCTCTTCTTTTTCTAATTTTTACTTATTTAATTAACACAAATTATCCTCCACTTTTCCCTATAAATACCCCCTTACTCTTTTATTTCTTTCACACTTCATCCACTCACAAATTTACTACCAAAACTCTCTAAAATTTTTCTCTCAAAATTCCTCTCAACATACTCCCAAAATCCTCTCAAGTTCTTACCAACACCACCATCTTTCTTCACTATCATTTATCTTTTAGGTAATAAACTTTCTTCATATTACTTCTACCATGTCATGTAACTTTACATGACCATGGTGTGAGTTTCCTAAACTTATTGTTATGGAAGCTGTACTATGTTCATGTATTGTTCTTGTTCATGAACTTCCATTGCTATATTTTTATGTTGTTACTTTGCTTATATTATTGTTATTATTATGCTAACTTCTTATTTATATCTAACTAGATATATTTATGTATCTATATATATTCTTTAGAGCATATAAGCTCACTTGTTATTTATTTATTATCATGCTTTGTAATTTATTTATTTATTCCATGTTATTTTAAGACTAGTCTTTCTAGTTTTAGACTTGTCCTCATTAAGCCAAAACAATTTTCTTTCTTTTCAGGACTAGTCCATTTCTTAGTCCGAGAGCTTTGATTTAAAGCTAAGACTCTCAATACTTGACTTATATTATCTTACTTAATATTTTGTTGCTATAATTTTGGTTATTATTATTCTCATATTCATGCAAAATAAAGGTTATTGTCTAAACCGTAAAGTTTAAACTATACTTTTTGTAAAAGAGATTTTTGTCACCAAAGAAGAGTTCTAAATAAAATTTAGAGTTTTTAAATTAATAAAAGAAATTCATTTTTTTCTCAAAGCCTTAGGAAGAACTCACTATAATCTTGGAGATACCACTATTTTGAAAGGCTTTTTCTAAAACCATAATTATAATAGTAATAAAGTTGTTTTCTAGAATTGAGGAAGATAATTCTTTGTTACGAAAAAGTTTTTCTTAAAAACATAATATAAAGGAAACCTCATAAAAAGGAAATGCAAGTTTTCAAACCAAGATTTTAAAAAGATCAAAATAATAGTTAAAGGAAATACATAGGAAACTAACAGAAAAGTAACACTAGTGTTAGAAGTTTCAAAAAGGAAAAATAGCAAAATTCATTTTTATGGAAAAGTCACCAAGGAAAATAGTAAGGTAAACATAAAATACTCTTTAAAAACAAAAGAATCAAAAGATTCATTTTTAAAGAATTTACAAAAGGATTTCTTGTAAATTATGATTTTTCCAAACTTCTAACTAATTTGTTTTTACTAAAGAATTTTGTTTGGACAACAAATACTTGAACATGTATTAAATATGAGCTATAAATCTATAAAAAGGAATTTTTTAACTATATAGATAACTAAGTATTTATCAAAGTAATTTTTGGATGATTTGATGTTTGAAACAAATCCCTTTGAGATGAGAAATTTCGCAGTGAATCTGATCACCACTGTTTTGGAGCTCAAATGACCTAGTTTTATGAAAATAGTTTTAGAAATGGATAAAATTATTTGAGTAGGTAGAAATCAGTATATCATATGTGTAATTCCGAGTTAAAATTGACCAAGTTATGGCCATTTTAAGTTGGAATTATCTTCTACACGAATTTTGATGTCCGTATGACATAGTTTTGTCAAATTACAAGAGGGCTATCAAGAAATACTCATTATGGGTATTTTTCTTGACTATATTATCTCAAGGAAGAGCATCCATATTCCGAAGACTATTTTGACTAAGTAGATTGTTCGATCAACTCTTCCATATTAGATGAAGTATTGCTATGGCAACGTGAGTTTATTTCCTTAAATTATGTACTTGATTGTGCTTGTAGTGTAGATTTATTAGAATTAAGGAAAGACAAAATGTTATGTATGTAAAGTTGTATGAAAGAGCACTAAGAATGTCGATGCGGGAATTGATTGTAAAGAATTTCTTTCTTAGTATAGCACTTGATATGTCTAAAATTTATGATCACTTTAAATTGACAATAATGATGATATGATATCTTAAATAAATTGATTCATGTATACCACGTAGTGAGTCACATTGCATAGGGTTATTATCCTTAGGTGAAAGGGTAGTAACAAGGTCGAAAACAATGCTTAGTGATGTGTTTCGATCTGAGTTTAACAATTAATATCCAATAATCCTTTCCTAATATCAGATCAACAGTAGGCAAGTGCACCTATCAATTGTAATATAGGAATAGTTTATGGGTCGTATTCCTCGGGGCCCTGACAAGTACTATTACTCGCCCTCTTATTATTGTCTAGCAATCAAGTATGATTGGATTATCTAAATTTAATCTATAATTAACAATTAAACGATATTAATTACACAGGTTCACTAAATTATTATGTAAAACACAACTTTAATACAATTTAATGCACAATAAAGCAAGGTTACTCCATCATATCAACATGAACTACAATACACATCATCCTTTTAAGTATTTATCTGCAGAGATTCTCAATTCATGGTTCATATTCTCATAATAAACCAATTCTAATTCCGTTTGCATCTATTAAAATCTCTCTTAAATAGATGGACAAAGCAGAATTGCATTTAGATTATTCTAATTATCCTAAAATCTCATTAAACATCCAGCAAATTTCCTAATAATATCTTATTACAGGAGTAATTTGTTCTAGTGATTTAGATCTATTCGATGAATTGTTTCTCAACATTTTCCATCGAGATCTGATGTAGGATCATGTTGTGCACTACAATTTCCTAACTTTATTGAAGACCCATCACTAGAAATTCGTAATTAAAAATATTAATAACAAATACATATACAATTCATGTTAATATGACTTCGTAACACCCTAATCACTATTCATGCATGCTGGGATACGAACATCAATATATAGAACAAACATAACGATAATGGAATGCACATACAATAAGAATAAAATTAGAAGAGAAAATGAAAAGCCCTTTGAATTATAATAACGAAGATGTTTGTACACACACGAGCACTTGGATCCAATGTCTCTCTCTCGAGTTCTTCTTGGAATCCAAACTATACTTCACTCACTCCCAAATTTTCTTCTTTTTTTCTAAGTATATGATATCCTCTCAGAATGACTCCCCTCTCCTTTATATTCAATGGGTGTGTAGTGTCTAAAAAACACAACTTTTACTAAAACAAACGACTTTACTTTCTAGTGTTCAACAATCATACTGTTTCAAGAACACGTAAGAAAATATTAATGACCCATTTCTAAAAGTCACGACCGTACAATGCACATTTTCTTTGACAATTTGCATCTTGTACGGGCGTACAAAAGGGAGTACTAAGTACTGGAATCATTCTTCAAGTGTGTATGGGCATACAAGTTGAATCCCTTTCATTTTGCTTCAAAATCACTTCGTGTAGGGGCGTACAAGACCCCGTACCAGCCATTGCCTTCGTATTTTCTTCATTTTGATAATTGTACGGCCGTACATCTAGACTCCTTTTGTGCTCCTTGCTCCTTTGCTTGAATTTTGATTGGATTCTCCACATATTTCTTCCTTATATTACAAATGTGTTCAAAATTGACCTGAAATATATTATATATATACACCAATTAAGTACCTTATCTGTTAAGAATCCCATCAATATACTATAAAATAGACCCAATTTGCCAATTAAAATGATGATAAATTGTGCCTATCACTTAGCAGTAATGATTGAAAGCAAATACTTGGCGATAAGGAATTAAAACAATGCTTGGTGGTAAATCGAAAGCATGGCTCGACACTAGTAGACTTAGTATGCTTAGCGGTAATGATCGAAAGCATGAATTAACTAAGATGACTCGGTCTGAGATTACTTATTTTTCTTACCAAACCCCGAATGGATGGCGTAAATCCATTCAACATATGATTCCCGAAAAACTATATGCCTTGCTTGCTTACGTGCATGTTGCATTTCACTTGAATGCTTAAATAACTTGTTTGAATTTTGATACTTAATTATTTACATATGGAAATAATTCTCACTAAGCCTGTTAGCTTATACCCCTATAGACATTTCTTGCTATTTAACTTTTTGTGGTTGAAGCCACGGGGATCTTGCACTCAGGTATTTCCCTTTTTGGTTAAGGAATTTTAGATGAAGTTTAACATTTGCTTAGACATAGACTTCATAGAAAATTTTCTTGTGATAGACTCTAACATTTTTTGATAGGGAAATGCTCTTAAGACTTGTGAGACATTATTTATAAATCAATGAATACTATGATTTCCATTTCTTAATTTGTTATTGTATCTTCTTAAGCTTCATATTTCAAAGAATGGTCCTCTAAAATTGTGAGAGTACGCCTTACACCTAATATTGAAGCTTTTGGGAATGACTAAGGTTATCATATTTAAACTTTAATATTAAGTGTGGCGGATTGTTACATTTAGGGTACCTTTTGGGGCGTGACAGTTGAATCTATAGTAATAATAACATAATTGGCTATGTGTGGGGATTGGTATTCGGCTGTTATTCGGTGATTGTTTTTATTGATAAATTACTAACATAAAAGTAATCACATATGGTTTGTAATGATTGGGTGGTTGTTGTTGATGAGTATTTATTAATTGATTGGTCATCCTAATAAATGAACTTAATACTATTTAACCATTTAGTTAAATGGATATGCATTGTACAACAAAATATTTGCAGTAGTATGGTGTTCATGTCACGTGTTAGCATCTCGATTCTATGGTAGTCCTAAGTTATATCTGTGGAATTGTTTCTCCGATGGGATGCCATAAGGTTCTCAATAATCCATAAACTAATAGGCATCGAAGGATGTTGCCTGTGTGGTTATTAGCCATGGAATATTAGTACTTAATGGAGTTTATAAGGTTCTAAGGTGAAGTTGAGGTTATGTTAATAATATATAAGTATATAGCGACGAGTTTGTAAAGGAAATCCTCCTTTCTTGGTTCTTTCTAAGATAAAATTAAGGTTATGTTAATAGTATATATGTAAATAACATATGTGTTTAGAAAAAGAAATCATCTTTCCTTAGTTTTTAGATTCTTCTAGGCGTGAATGACTTTAACCGTCCTTTAACCTCCAAGAAAAGGCGTAAATCTCCATTGGTTTAGATCCTGGTCGTTCAAATTGTGCATATCATATGGTTAAATGTTGCATTACATATGTTTGTTAATAAAACTTGCTTGATATTTGTTTGATGTGTGTTGGGTTTTGTTATTCACTGAGTTATGATTTAGCTCACACCCATATGGTTCATGTGCAGGAATAACTCAAGCTAGGAATGGGATAGGATTGTGTGAAGAAAAAGTTTACATTCAGTGAAGTCATTGAAGATAAGATGATGGACTTAAAATATAATTTATATGTTTAATATTTAAGTTGGAGATTTTGTAACGTGTAAGATAAGCTTAGAATGGATTAGATTAGTTGTATAATAGTTTAAATCTTTATACAATTCTCTGACTTTCAAAACGGTTCTCATATCATGGATATATACATGACATGATTACTTCAGGTTAATCCTACTGGGCCTTCTTTAGGGTCGTGACAGTAAGAGCAAGATAAATACACATGCATAGGAAAATATGGCGATTATGTCTTATTGCTAAGAACCTCTTCACTTTTCACTTGAATTTTGAAACCAGCATATAATAAACAACTTAGGTTTCTTTTCTATTATTTTCTCCCTCTTGTCCTCTTAATTAATGATAGTTCTCTCCCTCCCTCATTGATAAATGTAAATTGACCAATTATTATAAGTGCTAAATTGAGCTTTATTTGGTTATCTTCATGCATAATATTATAAAAATAGTGCTTAAAATACTTCTAATTTAGTTTGAGGCTTCTAAAGTGTAAATTTCAGTAAAAGAAAGAGTTTGATCAAGTTTATCCATTTTTGGAAGTACATTAGGCTAGAAATGAAGTAATTTCACACTAGACAAAAGCAAAACACTACTGTATCAAAAGCGATAGGAATTTCCCAAAAAATTACAATGCATGTTGAAAAAATTGAGATGGGTATAGGCATGATACAATTGTGTTTGTCCCATGTTGCACCCAATATTCAAGCATTTCAAGCTAATATTGACACAGCCAATGACACAGTTGTGTCAACGACCATAAGGTGAAAGGAGAAGTTGCGAAGAACTCCAATTTAGACACGACTAACTAAACTTAGCCACATCTCCAACCATGTTTCATGAAAAGTTAGTTTCCACAAGTTGAAAATATGTTCTAAAAGAGGAAAGCTATCTTAATTGGAGGAAAGAGATAGTTTCTTACTCCAAAATAAGGAAATTTCTAGATCTACACTTTCTTATTTTTGAAGATTCCTCTTTCCAATTCTTATAAAGACAACTTTCTCATTTAATAAGATTTCAATTTCCAATTTCGACTTATGCAAGGCTCTATAAAAAGGAGAGATCTAAAAGTCTACGCATTGATATTCACTCATACTCAAATGTATTCAGATTTTAGGAAGACACGGTTTAGGGTTTCACTCAAGTTTGTAAGATTAATTTTTTAATAAAGCTTTTATTGATAGATTTGATGTTTTCAATTATTATGTGCGCTTTTAATTGTTGAATCTATAGATAAGTTTCCTTAGTCTAGATTTTGATGAACCCTAGGTTTTTATGTGATTTGTTTTTAATTGATTGATTGATTTCTTGAATCTTTTTATGTGTTTTTACTGTCTATCTTGAATTAGTAATAGTATTGCTTTTGAGTTAATCTCTCATTAGTTAATTGAAAAAAATGCTTTTGTAAATTGATTAATAAAATGCAAACTCAACATTGACTAATAATTCATTTTAGACCAAATTTAATTAAAACATGGCTTTTCTAGTACTGGTCAATGATGGTCATGATTATGATCTTTTCAAATCTCACACTCATGAAGGCTAAATCCACACTAAATAACCTACATAAAAAATCACTAAGTATGGATCCTTATGGTTACAAGTACAATCATTACCTTCTCAATATTATTAACTAAAATCAACACATATGATGGATAGACCAACAAGTAATTAACCTCATCTAAATTGTCCTTATTCCTTAAATTAGCCAGATATCTATATCTTTCTCTCTCTCTTCCCTTTATAAAAGTGACGTTGCTCCTCTCTCACTCTCTCATTTGGATTTTCCAAAATCTTACATGCACACTCCCCCTCTCAAAACAACACCCACTTAACCCCCTAAGCCATCCAGCTTCATTTTACATTTTATTTATTCATTTTTTTTCTAGGTAGGTCATCCTTTCCTTCTCTATTTTCCAATCACAAAATCCTTCTTTCTTTTTTCTATTCCATTAGAAATATGCCAAGTCATCTACAATGCCTTTAACTTTAGTTAAGAAACCACATAGTGTTTATTTATTTCATTTACTAGTGTCATATCATTGAAGTTATGGTTTGACTAGGAAAAACGATATGATTTTAGGAAATTTAGTCATATATGTATGGTTACTTTAAAAAGGTAATTATTCCAAGTGAATTCTAATTGGTACATTATGAATTCCTTGGAGTTATGGTCCACTCCACTTTGAGCTAATTGGTCATGGGGGGCTAGTATAAGGCCTACACAAAAGAAACTAGTTAGTGGGTGCCAAGGATTTGACTGGTATAGCCACTCCGATGCCTAAGCTAATGAGTGGGTAAGGGTACATAATTGTATAATAGTGTAAATAAGTGTCTAGAGAGTGAACTTGGGTCTTGGTTAGTGGAACTTTGCTTATATAGTACAGTAACTTTTTCTCGATTTGGATGGTGAATCTTCCTATATGAAAAAGCCCCTTTAATTAATTTAAGAAGGCACTCTCAATCGATTTAAGGCAGCTGTCAACTAATCACTTGAGATTTCTTATCTAGATGCAAGTCTTTCTTTTGGAAAGTGATGGCCCCCATTCCTTCATGTTAGTTAAGGAGCCTAATTAGGTAATTTCCTTTTCTAAGAACTTGAGGCAACAATTGTCCCATATAAGAGCTCTACAGCTTTATAAGGCTTATAGCCTTATGGGTCAAGGAGGTCGACCCATGCAATCATGAGGTTGGATTAAGCCTATGGGAACTTTAATGAAAATAGTCATCAACGATAATGATAAAGAAATGAGTATTGATTTGAAAAATTGGAAGAATTCAAAGGAAAAGAAGTGATTGTATACTTATAGACAAGTACATGGGTGGAAATAGGATTACATACAAGGTTGTTCTTATCCATGTAACTTGTGAGAAATACCTTCTCAAAAGTTACATGGATAAGAACATGACCATGTACATGATTGTATACCTTCTGATGATGTTGATTGTGCAAAACATGACAACTAAAGAGATACATGGGGCAAGAACACAACTGTGCTCATCCCCATATACTCCTTTGATTACACATTTTCTTACTAAACTTCAACATAACATTTGCAAACTCAAACTTCAACAATTTACTAAACACACATAATCAAGTTGTTTCTAACCCTTCTCAATGACCCAAAAAATAGATACGCAAAGATTATCAAAAGATATCTTTTCTTGATTTCCTGTTCATGGACACTATTCCAACTTGAATGCCCACAAACACGACTCACTCTCTAAACCTCAAAAATGTTTCTTTATGACCAAAATCGATAATAAGATTCTTTGAACATAAAAATTTACTAAAAAAATGAAACCAATTTTTTGAAAATTCCCAACCCAATTGTGTAATGCATTTATGATTTTGTAAAGACCAAGTTTCCTCCTTTAGATCACTTTCCTAAGGAAAAAATAATCAGAGAGAAAATGTCTTTATCAAGTAAACTAACATTGGAAGGGGGTCTTCAATTGTTTTGGAAGAGGAAAACTGCTAGCAAAGAAAAAGGAGGAAGATTATTTGGTTAAGAAGGAAGATATATAAATGGTTAGGTCTAAATTTATGGTGAAAAGACTTCCTTTACTCCTCAACTTACATACTTATTTATTTAAATTACTCATTTATTTTTTCTGAAATTTTTGGGTTATTATGATCATCCTTGCACAGTTGGCTTCTTCCCATAGTCTACTTCAAGAACCTTTGATGATAGATTCATTAAAACATCTTTGATCATGCAGTTTCCATCATACTAGCTCATGTCATGTCTGTCCCATAAGCGTAGGCTTACCAACACCTGAAAGCACACGCAAGAATTACCATGCAGACGAGATCTCCGTAAGTTCCCATGACCGTCTTCAATCATAACGCTTAGATCAATTGACAAGATGTTAACCGTTCATAATTTACAAGCTATAAAACCAGGATATCACTGGTCACCTTAGACTGTTACCATGATAACTTGTAATGGTATATCACAGCAACATTTAAAAATTTTGGTCTTACTATACGGTCCTGTACAAGATACAAACTCTCAGTCTAAGGAAAGTTGTGGTGAAAAGCTATTGTTACATGGTCTCTAATCAATTTCAGCATGTACATAATCTACAAACACAAAATTCTTTTCAAGATCATGCAAGACGTAAGCTATGCCAGCAGACACAAGTGCAAGCCCAGCAAGAACAACCCTAACCCACAAATCCGAAGGAATTCCTGCAGTGGCACAACAGATAACAGTGGCGCCTATTAAGACCTTTTGCCATGTCTTGAATGCTTCATAAGCTCCTTTACAGGATGAGCACTTGCTCGTATGCTGCTCAAAACGGTCCAACATCTGAAAACAAAAAGACACCAATATGTCAGAATCTATTCTAGTCCACCATGCAAGGGTCAGAGGGGAACCGTGTACATATAGGAAAGATCCACCTCGCGCTTTGACAAAACCGTTGATGGCAAGGGTTGACTAGTTGACGAGAACCATTCTGGTTGGCTGTTCCCATGCCGTCTTAGCCAATTGCGGAATGCCAAGACTAACCGATCCGCTTGTGTAGGAGTAAAAGTAATTTTGGTGTACAGCTTATTAACATCTTCTGCTGACTGGGACAAGAAAATCTTCTCCTGACCCTGGAGAACTATCATATCCCCATCATACACCTTATTTGAAGTCCAATGCTCATGCCATCTAGGAACCACCTGAAGGGCAATCAAGGAATAATTGTTTTAGATTGAATGTTTAGAATGAATGCTGGACAAAAAGAAAATTTAGTTTAGTGTTAGTGATGAAGACTATTGTAACAACTATGGATATAAAAAATAATAAACAAGAGACGCTTCTTCTGCCACCTATTTCAAAGTGAGAAATCGTGAAGGAAAAATTTTGCATGACAATATCACATCTGCTTTCACGCCCGTGATCCAAGCGGTGATGATAGACGTCACCTCTGTCATGAAGACCGTGAGCATGTCATCATCGGAGAATTTAGAATATAGTGGAGATCACGAGCTCTGTCATGCTCATGATGCCAGCCCTTGCCATGCAATTTGCTTGAAGAAGCGAAAGAAAATCTCAAGCCAAGGAGATCACGGCCTGTGTCATGATTGTAAGCCACAACATAATTGCATACCCTATTTTCGATATTTCTTTTTACTCTCATATTTTATTTGTTTGGCTTTTTTATATTCCATATTTTCCCTTGCCCAACTAGTGTGAATATATAAGGGTTATGTTTAGGAAGAAGTAAAGAAGTTCTTAAGTTTTTATCACCTTCGACAACTTGATATCTTTGCAGTTCTTGAACCTAGTTCTTGAATGAATTTGAAAGTTTTCTCAACCTTTATTGTCTTATCAATCGTATTTTATATTGATTGATCAATACAATCCGTTTAATCTTTTCCTAGTGTGTAATATCTAGGAAAGAATCATTCATAGCCTTTATTTTCTTTTTTTATTAAAAACTACAAAATCACATTTAAAAAAAATTCATTATGAGAGGTTATTTGAGAAAAATCCACTGGTTAATTTTAACACGGATCTTGTACGTATTATCTTGGTATCAAAGCTTTGGTTCGTAAAAGAGTTGTAAATTGGTAAGATTCGATTCTCACATCTTGTTGATTTTAGCATGGGTGTATTGTGAATTTTAGCAATTGGTGACGTTTTCAAAATCTAGGGTTTTGTTTGAGATTATAAGGATTGTGGAGATTTACATTATTATTAATCTTTCAATTTATATTTCATAAGACAAAAGATTTATGGAATAATGTCTCAAAACCTAAGATAATGTGATTTCCTGTCAGTGCCAATCAATCTGCTGGCGATGAGGATATAGAGGATTTTTACAATTGAAAATCTATATTAATGGTGTGATTGGCATTGTAATTATTGAACATGGTTTTCAAGTAGCATCGCAGTAAAAAGTATGGTGGATAAATTGAAGTTACCAACTATGGTTCATCCACAACCCTACTAGATTGGGTGGAGGGATAGCAATGAACAAGTTCAAGTGCCTATTTCTCTTCCAAATCAATATTTTGATGAAGTTATGTGTGATATAGTGGCTACTACCATCTCTCATGTTTTTCTTAGTAATATTTGGGTAAGTGATAGAAGGATAACATATAATAAGCAGTGCAATTGCTATTCTTTTAAGATAGCTATGAAGGAAAGGTTAGTACCATCACCTATGAGTTTGGATTAAGTTAGGGTTACTAGGTTGGAGATGAACACTCCTAAACAAGGGTTACAAGAAGACAATGTTATGCTAGCAAGAAGGAAAGAAGTGTTATTGGAGCCAAATCTACTTACACCAGATGATAGGCATTCCTATGTTCATCTTCCCAAGGTTTATCCATTATATTTAGATGCATTAATGCGGTTACACAGAATTGAAAGTTGGCATAATATTATTATCCCTGTGGAGCCATATGAGTTGATTATCAATGTCCATGGAGTCTTACAGAGGGTTTTATATTTTGGCATAGTATTCGGTTTTAGAGTTATAGCATAGTAGTGCGAGTAATATTGTATATACCACCTATTTTTGACACAACTATTAGAGGAAAAGATGATGTTACTCAATTAAATAACTATGATTGCTAAATTGTATGATGAAAGTTCTATGACAGAAGATCAAGTGTTTGTTGTTGATTACTTTCAAGATAGCGGATGTTTGAGGCAAATACTTTCTTCTTCTTATTTATTTTTTTTTTTAAGGGATAATCTTGAGGCAAATACTATTTATATAGCAGGAGTTGTATATGTTAAATACTTGTCATCATGTTCATAAAACTTGGATTGATCAAATCCATAATGAATAGTACGACTTATCTGAAGGTCTTTGATTATGTGCATCAACTATGGTAAAGCATGATTGAGGATGCCTAGAGTTGATGTTGAAATACTTTGGGATTTATTATTTCATAGAGAATTTGTGGATCAAGTATTGAAGATTGTTTATTGGCCAAACTTGTTTGGGAATTTTTATTTAACTACTTTTAAGTGTTATAGGTTTATCTTTGATCCAAGCATATATACTTTCAAAGATTTGAGAACAAATCTTTATAAGCCTAGGAGGTATGATAGGAATCATGAAGGAAAAATTTTGCATGAGGATATCAAGCCCGCCATCATGCTCATCATCCAAGCAACGATGATAGATACCTCCTCCATGCCACCCATGATGAAGACCATTTAACATGTCACCATCGAGGAATTTGAAATATAGTGGAGATCCTGGGCTCTATCACACCAGTGATGCCTGCTGAACCGCCACAATTTGCTTGAAGAAGGGAAAGAAAATTTCAAGCCAAGGAGATCACATCTTGTGACATGAGCCATGATCCACAACGTAATTGCATGCCCTATTTATGATATTTATTTTTATTTTCGTATTCTATTTGTTTATCTTTTTGATGTTCCATATTTACCCTTACCTGAGTTATGCGAATATATAAGAGTTATTAGAATTATGTTTAGACGTTAAGAAGTTTTTGAGTTTTTGCTACCTTTGACAATTTGATATCTTTGTAATTCTTGAACTTGATTTTTAAATGAATTTAAGAATTTTCTCAACCTTTGTTGTCTTTATCGATCGTACATCATACCAAGTGATCAATACAACTAGTTCGATCTTTTCTTAGTGCGTAATATCTTAAGAAAGGAATCTTCATATCTTTTATTTTCTGTTTTTATTAAAAACTACAAAATCATAATCATAAAAACACTTTATTGTGAGAAAATAGTTGAGAGAAATCTGTTGCGTTATTCGAACACGGATCCTATCCATATTATAAAGTGCAACTAACCCAATTTGACTAGTACACGCATCAATTAATGTGCTAAGTTCAACAAATTGTTTCTTTTGAACAAGCCTAGCAAACGCTTTTTTATTTTTTATTTTTCTTCAGTCGGGGCAAGCCTAGCAGGTTCACAAGGTACAAAATCAAGACATGAATGAGTAGTTTTATTTTATGGTAAGAGGCACGGCATAACGATGTCTAACTTATAAGTTAAAAAATCATGCATGTGTGAAATCATGCAGTGCTGCCTATTAATTAGATAAAAAGTTTCTACCTGCCACCAAGCTGAGCCGGGCATTGTGAACTGGAAGAAGTTTCGAGCACTACAAACAATTGAACGAGTCTTCCCAGGTGCCATAGGCACGTTGAAGGAACAGATCCAAATGACCCATTTCTGGTCCCCAATGATTGGAAGTTTTGTATCTATTTCTATTCTGAAACAGAACAATAAAAACGATCAGGTCAATTATTGGGAAATAGATTAATAAGAAATAGAATTCTGGCATTTCCTTGGCAAGATCGTACAATCACCAGTATCAGATTGAATTTGGATATTACGTCTTACATTTAAAATGCTGATGCAATAGCTGTTGATGGCCATCCACTATACCCACAGAATTGTATATGCATATATAATAACATATTGGATACGTTGCTACTTAAATCACCCAGCAACCAAACAAGGAATGTATTCCATGAGGATCCCTGATTGTAAGGAACACTGAAGCTCCTGGAATTTTATTTATTCGTTTTTCATTTTTGTTAAAACATAATAACCAGTTTATAAGCGGCTTAGATAACAAGAAGCTTTCTCAAAATCTCGGATTGCATATATTAACGCTTGGATTGTTGTCGAGAATGACTAGGAAAAATACTGGTGGGAAACCAGTTGTTTTATAGACTCACTTGTTCATGTAATAGCAAGGTGCTATGAACTTAGCACTGATTCTTGGGTTATCATCATTAGCTCCAGCAAAACCCCAAGGGCCACTAGCCTCCATCTTAAATGGCAGAGGCTTTGCTCTGTCTCTTCTTCCTGTAACCTGTTCAATAATTTGTGTAAGAAAACCAGCTTTGTCCAATGCCCATATATCAAACTTTAAAATCTAATTACTACCCAGTACTCTTAAAAATGCTAATAATGAAGGTGAAATCAGTTCAGAAAATATCAAGCATATATCCAATGAGTTTAAAAGAGTTTTAGTTGACAATGAATTTATTTTTCTCTAAAACAAAGGAATTATTTAATGAATTTATCTGCTAGATATCCCCCTGTTTTGTGTAACTTGATTTTGTTTCTTGTCTGCAATTTCCACTCATTTTCTTATCATGGAGGAGGGGGGGGGAGGGGGGGGGTGGTGGGGTAGAACCTTTTTCTCAAAAGTGCAAAACTAACAGTATCTTAAGGACATGAATACTTATATAACTTGACCAAAATAAACAAGAATATGTCCTATGGCCCAAAAAAAAAAACAACAAGAATATGTCCCGACATCACAGGCTTTTGTTTTGCCCTTCCACAAATCAGTCAGCATGGCTTATCATCCAAAGAAGACCTTTCTAGAATATGCAGCACGGAAAGTCACAGTGAAAAGTATATTCTAGGAAAATCATATCTAAAAGATGAAACTCACGGACATACCTTGTGATGAGCAAAATCAATGTGTGACGGATCTGAAACATTTTCCATCAATGTGTCATAACCATAATAGAGATCACGCTGGATTGTGACGGATGAAAATTCTGGTTTATCAAAGTCATCAGGCAGCCTATATAATTATGATGATGATAATTAGTAAATATTCACCTAGTGGTAAAAGATAATATTCACCTAAATGATTATCTGATGAAATCTACTAGATTCGGTATTTACATTGGGGGCTTTGTTGCATTCGCCCTTTCCCAACCATTCTCATCAGGCCAAACAAACAGCAACCCCTGAGAAACCATAGTAGGGAAAGTGGTTACACATGCTCTAGGAGACTGTACAGCACGGGCCTCAGGACCTTCAGATGCAGCCTGAGGTATCCGTGTGCATGAACCCACATCCATCAAAGGACCAGCCATGATATGAGCACTGCAGATTTCCATCTTCATCTATCCTGCCTTCCTGTAAAATTACGATATTTCAGATACTGACTAAAGACAGCAGAGAATGGGATTTATGTTGAATTTGGAATTTGGAGCATATCAATCAAATATTTGATTCTCTAGCTAAATTTCAACTGAATCACAAACATAATACAGCCAATTCATTCATACCATATTACACAGAAACGGCAAAACCCTTAATACTATAAAATAATACACAATGCCAAGTCACATGGACTCCAAAGCCAAACACATCCTTTGAATCGCACTTTCTAATGGGTAATATAATAGTTTAACCAAGCCTTTAGCAAAGACAATAAATTCCTTTTGAACCACTCCCCCATTGCCGATACAAATCACTAATTATCCCATCAAACATTATAGATCGCAGCAAAACAACCCCATTCCAAACATTATTAATTTTCATTTCCTCGGTAATTATTATTTGCAGTCTTTCCGAATCAAAGTTCCATTTATAGAAAAAACATAAAAATTGAAACCCATATTTAGCAGGAATGGTAACTCCGGTTGCTGTCCCTACAACAACCAATACAGCATCGACGACACTCAAGTCTTATTCACCCGTGGCCTTATTCTAGTTACCCTTTAACACAGATCATATCTTCCTTAATTCATAAAGATTATAATTTGTTCCCAAATATGTCATATCACAGATAAGCTGGTACGATAAATAGCTAATTTATGTAATACTGGTGTCAATTATGCCGTGTCCCTTTCTACTAATACCAACTCCATAAGAAAACTAAAACAGATCATATAAATAAAAAATGGAACAACAAGAGACTGAGGACAGAATGAATTACAGATAAAGGTGCAAGCCTATGTGGACACTTATCATCAAAAGCAACCCACTGATCCTTCTTCTTATCAAACCAAAGCACAATATCTCTACCCAGCAACTGAAAAGGTGTAGGCAATTTCGGGTCCAAATCTTCAACCAAAGAGACAGGATACCAATGATCTCTCCAAGAAAACTTTAAACTTGAGCTCTCATCCTCATTACCCTCCTCACTTTTGAATCCTACATCCTGGGTTGCTCTGGTTCAGACACCGGTGTTGGTGTTGAAGGAGCAACTACATGTAAAGTTTTGAAATTTCTTGTGTTTATAAGGGATTTGGAAGGTAAAGTTTGAAACTTTGATGAAGATAAATCAGGGGTTCTGACCGCCCAGAAGTTTGTGTTGATGGGCGAGTGTGATAATAGTGGTGGAGCTAGAGTTGCAGTGGAATTAGGGAAGAGAGAGTATCTGAGTGGCATTTTTTTGGGTTTCTTTATTAGGATTTTCCCGTTTTTTAATGATTTTGTAATAAAGCAGTGTTTCTTATGAATCTAAGAAAATGTGTACGTGTCTGTTAAGAGTGAGCATTGCGTACAAGTTTGATAGTTTCTAGGTTGTTCACCTGTTTTTGTCGTGTTTTTCTGTTTGTGGAATTTGTGTCAATTCTGAACAAAATCTGCGTGGAACACTAACGTCCCTTTGCCAAGCTTTCTCTTATGGATATAGAATTTTTTTATATTTTTTTAATAAATTATTTATTAAAAATAGATATAAATAAAATAAAATTGATAATTTTTATGAAAGGTTAAGAAATTAATTATAAATAAAATATAAATATAAATAAAATATATTTATATATATCATTTTAATATAAATACAAATACAAATAAAAAACTAATCATCTAAGTATATTCCTAAATATTAATCTTTTAAAATGAAAAGAATGAAAGGACAATAGGGGAATCCACCGTGAGAAAAAACATTCCAAAATCTAAAATACTATTTCGAATGACGCACGTATTAAAGTGCTACTTTTAGTTTATTTCCATTCATTGGTATCTAATAAGTCTTTGTGACCCCCTTCTTTTCCAATCACATTTAGTTCACATATTTTTGGTAGAAATCTTTGAACTGCTAAACACTTCTAATTATAAATTATATTTCAGATGCTATTAAGATAGGAATAAATTATATCATTTAGTTCGTTCTAAAATTTACCGATAGTAAATTGATATAGAGATGGCTTTAGATCTCTAGTGGCAGATCTACAAATAGGGAAAGACTATAGATGGTTGAGGTGTTGTTTAGTATAATGCTTTGATACTTAAGTCAAAAACACAAACAAAATGAGTTGCACAAGGTTCTAATGTCGTGTGAAGCTCCCTTGGATCATTTTACAGCGGAGAGATGAGCAATTTGTCGTGAATGGTTGTCTTATAACCCTGATGGTTATTGTGGCAATTATCTTTATCCTCTATGCTGTAGGTTGATATAACTCCTTCTTAAGACATGCCCTAAGTTCTCTTGGTGTGTTATAGTAGTGATAATTTATTTCTAAAAGCCATTTTCTCTTCTTAATATTCTAAGATTTTCAAAGAGTTTAGATATGGGCTAAATTCATCAATCAAAGGTTGAAGAAGTTAGCTTAGGTTTATGGAGCTAATACCTAAAATTACTTCTCAACACATTACTTATCATATATTACATGCTATATATATAATCAAGTGGCTTGTAAATATCAATTGAATTATGACATGCATACTAACGAAACCAATGACTTCCAAAACAATTGTTATTTGTGATTTGCACATTTCTATATGTGAAAATTTGATTAGTATTTACATACTATGTTCATATAACATGTGTCATTTAATACCCTTTGAATCCTTTCTCAACAACAACAACAACAATAATAATAATAACAACAATGACAAAAATAATACTTAAACTTTTGCAAAAAGAACAATCAGGTACCTGAAATTTGGTTTTTAACAATTTGGTACTTGAACAAAGTTTTTGTTAACTTTTTTTAAACCTAAAGTTTGGTTTTGACAATTTTAATAGCTAAACAAACTTTTCATGAACTTTTTTCATACATCGTTTCACTTGATTTAAGTATGAAAAAGTCAGCGAAAACATTATTCATGTACCAAAATTATCAAAATCAAACTCTAGGCATAAAAAAAAAGTTAATGAAAACTTTGTTCAGATACCAAATTGTTCAAAATCAAACTTTGTGTATCTAATTGTTCTTTAGCGAAAGTCCATATACCATTTTTATCATTAACCCTAATAATAACAATAATAATAATAATATGTGGATGAAATTATTAAAATCTAATTCTAATCAATTACATAATCTATTATTCAAGACAGTTCTTATCTAATCTATACAACTAACTTAGTTAGCTAAATTATAATTTAAATCTATTTAATTTAATATGTTCAACAATCGACCCACGGTACATCCTGAAATTGAAAGACCTATGTCAACAGCTAGCACGCGAAACTTGGAGTGCAAAAAACACCAACGATCTACTCTATAAAAGGATCATCGACCTAAAGAAAGTTAAGAATGCGCAGGCTAATAAGGGAAACAATAGGTCCCCAATCCCACAGTCACTGGGTGTTTTAAGGGGTCACTTGGATAAAACGGTAAGCAATCCCCAACTCTACCCCAAACTTAGGTTTCTTCCAGCAAACATTTCGTAACTTCTTAGCGCATCCCACGTAACCACTGAAGGGCCACTAGTTTACTAAATTGAACACATCCATCCTTTAGAAAACCCTAAGCTTCCAGCACTTAGGGAGAGAGGCTTTATAATGTGATCATCGAGGGGACAGTCATCTTTGTTCACTGTTCGCATGTCTTAGCTTGGTAAGAGTTCCTGAGGGTGATGCAAGCAAAAGTCTCCTAGCTAATGATATGAATCTCTACTTACCTTAGCTAAAGTCAACCAAATGATGCAGAAGTTTACTGGCCTGAAGGACAACTTGCAAGGTCCACCGATGCAACAGTGACCACAACCAAGTCACCTTTCACTATAGCCATTCAATCCACAGTATTGCCCACTGAGACCAGAATCCCTCACTTGGAAACTTATGATGAGATAACTAGCCCTAACAACCATTTAACCCAATTCTAACCCACTATGATGCTACTCAATTTCTCTGACACTATATGGTGTAAGAGATCCAAAAAACCCTTTGAGGAGTGGCTAAAACTTAGTTTAACAAGATTTCTAAAGGTCATTACCTCCTTTACATAATGCAATGAGCTATTTATGTCTGGCTTCATGTCCAATAGTCCCCACAGAAGAAAGTCTCATATTTATACATTTCAAATAGAGACGAAATGAGCCATTGCAAGAGTACCTACTCGGTTCAACAAGGCATGTTTAGAGATCCTAAACCTCAACTAAGGAGTAGCCTTAGAGGCCATTAAATAAAGAGTGCTTGCTAAGAGCCCCTTTTTTAATTCTATTTCTAAATGCCACTTATAAACCCTGGGAATCTCAGTAGTTAAGAAAACCCCGGGAGTTGAAAAGCGAAACCCTAATCCGGTTCGGTTTGTGTCTAGTGAGGGAGCTTAGGAACCCTAAATCCGGCTTTCCTTCGGTTTCATAATAAAAGAAGTTTTATAAAGTAAATGAAGTTGAATTATCGTTCTAAAGTACATTTTAGACCTTTGAAAGTTTTAAATTCGGGAATTTTTCAATTCCGGGCCTTCCCGAGCTCAATTACAGAAAAGCATGCCCGGACCACGAATTCAGAAAAATGTGGAAATATTCATTAGAACCGTAATTTTATAAGGATTCCAAAAATATCAATTTTATAATTTTCGGGCTATAAAAATTACAGTTATAGCCTTTTCCGTGTTTTCGTTACAACCGGTAAAGTAGATGTCTTGTCTACTATTCACAAGTACAACCTACACTACACACTACCCATACCCTATTCTTACATCCTTACAACTACTCATTTCAATTTTCTTTTCCAAGAAATTTTGTCTCTTAAATAATTATCACATTTATTACATTTTAATTATCTAAATTACAAAATATCAAAATTCAAAACACACACACACACACATGCCCTAATGGCCGGCGCCCCCCCCCCCCCCCCCCCCCCCTAATTTCCCTCTCATGTGTTTTATTTACTCAATTTTATTCATCTAAAACCCTAATGCATTTAATATATAAAGCTAATGTTCATTCTCTCTCTTCATTTTTCACTTGTCAAATTTTTTTTCAAAGAGAAAACCTCTCCTTCTCTTCCCCATTAGTGCCGTGAGCCTCCCCTCTCCCACTCTCACATTTTCAACTCAAATCCCCTTCATTTCCACCTTTGATCTCTATTAGTAGGTTGATTTTAAGCTTTGTTTTTCCCAAATCTTGTAATGGCAAGATCATTCTTGTGTGTTTTCCACCATTAATCCCAATGAGCATGGCAAGGGACATGAAAACACTACTACAAGAATCTCAAGCCATCACAAGAAGTGGATCTAGTATTTGAAGGAGTTTTGTTTGAAATATCATCTTGTTCATGCATGTAAAGTAGAGATCTTGCATATATATTGATGTTCATGCCATGAAGTTTATGATTCATGCATTATATCTAGTAGATCTAATGTTTAGACATCCACATCTCCATCTACATGTATGTTCATATAGTTATTTTGGTTTCCATGCATTGATGATCATAAAAATGTAGTCTTGTTCATGTATAGATAGGTTAGATGGTAGATCTACATGTGTAGAAGGCAAGAAGATTGAAAAAGAAAAGGTTTTGTTAGAAATGACTTGTTGGAAATTCGGATGGATTTAGAACCCTACCTTAAAGACCACCAAAATCACTTTAAAGCTCATATTTTTCATAAAAATTGGAAGGTATATGTAATAGATACCCTTAAGGAATGATTTTCATAAGTTTAGATGAGTTTAGGCATGATAAAAATGTGAAACAAGTAATGGAGTTAGAATGAAAAATGTTGAGATGGTGATTAGAAGTAAAATTCGTAACTTAGGATGGTGCCTACATGAACACTTAGCATCCAAGCTTAGATGGCATGTTTTATGAGTTAAATGAAGCCTTTAGATGATAGATATATTGGAGCTTCAATTTTTGATGCCCTAAACAAGTTTTCTTATAAGGAAAATGCAAGGAAATGAAATTTACAAAATTCGGATTTTTACAAGTAGCTTGTTTAAAAACATGTTTACCAAATGAAAAATGTGGATTTTTATGCATAAATGAAGGTCATGATTAATATAGACTTTGAGAACTTATTTTTATTTAGATAACAAGTGAATTTCAAGAATAAAATCATAGGAACCCTAGGGAATGTAAAATTGGGAAGAATAACTCTTTAAGAATAACCTTTGTGGAATTTTATAACAATTAGGAGTTCCTAAGAGTTCATCATCAAAAATCATCAAGACCATGCATGTATTGAATTCATTACATCACATTCATATTAGGAATTCATTCATATACCATCTATACATGAATCATCAACTAGGAACATTTTTATCAAAAGCGAAACAATTTTTCGGAATTGAGAAAGTGACAGAACAGAACTGATCCCACTGTTCCGTGACCTTAATGTTTTCAAAACTTGAAAATAATATTAGAAATAGATAGATTTCGAAGTAGATAGAGATCGATATAAAATTTGCGAAATTCGAGTTAAAATGACCAAGTTATGGCCGTTTTAAGTCGGAGCTTCGCAAATAGCGAGAATTCGAATTCATCTAGTTTAGATGCATAGCTTGGATTAGTTACATGATGAGAATCTCATTAGGATTATTCTTACTTGGTAGGTGATCCCGAGCAAGACGACCCTACCTCCCGACTATTACTACTAAAAAGACCGGCGTCCAATGGCCGAGTGAGTTCTACTTCCACTCTCAATTAATGATTGTGATTGTAATGTAGTGGCACTAGTGGTGTAGGCAAAGATAAAAATGGATATGTATGATGGGGTATATGGGAATTATATATTTGTCTACTGTTGATGTGCGAAATGGAACTTAAGAAATATCGAAACCGGGTGTTAAGCTATTGACTGATTAGCTAGTATTTTATATCGAATGTCTGCGAATACTTGTTGGCCACCTAAAAGAATTGAACTAATGTATATTTGACTTCAATTGTAATTGGATTCATTCATATCACAATGGGGATGGAGCATTAGCATTGGTTGGTTTTTCGTGATCCATAAAACGAATATGTTGGTTAATCGTGATCCATAAAACGAAATTGTTGGTTAATCGTGATCCATAAAACGAATTATTGTTCAGTTGACCGTGAGCTTAAACGGCGTCGTACCGCAGGATTCGTTAATCTGCTAACCCGGGATGGAGGGCGCAAGTCCATCCACATATGATTTCCGGTTGGTCATATGTTTGTTGAACTCATTTGTCTGATGCATACACTTGCTTGAATAATCACTTGTTTGAATGAATTGTACTTAATTGTGATATGGAAGTTCTTACTCACTAAGCTAGTTAGCTTACGCCCCCATAGTTTTTACTTATTGCAGCACGAGTTTATCTGGCTTAGACCGAGGCAAGCCACAGCTCAGGTACCGAGATAGGAGTTTCCCATAGAAGTTTACTCCATTTTTGTATAGACTTCCGTTGGAAACTAAAGGACTCTGGATGACTGTAATGGACTTGATATTATTTTGCGGGGAATGCCCCTTAGATTTTGTAAAGTATATTTATGCGTTTTGGTTTATTATCTATGGCTAAGGAATGCCACATTAAACTACTTAACTCCATTGGTTGAGTATTCTATTGTCGTAAAGTGACGCTTTACATCTATACAAGACTCCTGAATGGTCCGGATAGGAAATTCGAGAGTCTTATATAGTATGTGGCGGGCTGTTACGTTTAGGATACCCTATGGGGCGTGACACCACTTGCCACCCTTGAGTAAGTGAGGGAAAAGACACACAAATACATCTAACAATAAGAAACCAAAAATAAAGGAGGAGACCAAGGTTAGGTCTGAGCTTGCCTTTGATGACACTAGTGATCACAGAGACAAGGGGTAGCTTAGGATTGATGTAACATGAAAAGAAACTCCAATAACCACAACCAAGATCAAGGACGAGAGCCAAAAAGCTTTATCGGTTGTATAACAAGTTCACATCCCTAAAAAGATCTCACCATGACATGTTTCTCAAGGTTAGAGCCAAGGAATCATCTCTCTCCCACCACTTATGAAACCAAACATGAGGTAGAAAAATCTAAGAGAATATTACAAATACCATATGAGCATGGACATGAATGTGCCATTACTAGCAACTCAAAAATGCCATCATAGGCACCGTGCATCAAGGCTACCTTAAGCGATATGTCAACTACAGTGGTGGCTAATCTAACAAGGCTAGCCAAAAGAGGCGAACTGAGAACATCGATGAAGAGGAAGAGTCAATAGCCATAGTACAGTAAAACCAGCAACCGGTTGGCAAAGATAGGGAATGTCCTAAGGAGATCAACACCATATTAGGAGGACTAACCCCTCTTAAGCCAAAAAGGAGAAAGTTGGACAAATCCATATCATTCTCTAGTACCAACCTTAAGTGCATTTAATTTCCACACAAGGATGCACTGGTAATCTTAGCTCATATCTTGGGCTGGAAAGTTAGAGGGGTAATGGTAGACATTAGCAATAGTGTTGACACCATGCCTACAAGAAGATAAAGCATCAACTAAAAGCCAAGTCGAGATCTTACGACCACCAGCTATACGGTTTCGACAACAAACAAGTTAGGCCTCAGCGAATCATCACCTTACCTCTCGAGCTTAGAGAAAAGGAACATTTCATGATTCACTAGGTCGACCTCCTTGTGGTCAACTATTGCTCCCCATAAAATGCAATCCTGAAAGAGTAACTCAATTAGCTTTTGGAATGGTGGTATCACAACCCACCCAAAAGCCAAGTTCTTAACCTTCATTAGTGTAGGAATACGTAAAGGAGATCAAGAACAATCATAAAAACTATACCTTAAGTTCTTAAAAAGGGATCAAGTATATGTAGTAGTCTCTGAACTTGAAGATAAGGTTGAATGAAAGAACAACCTAGGTGAACAGACAAAAGAGGTCGTGTTGGATGACAATACCAAGAATATGACTTAGAGCAAAACTTACATGCTCTTGATCTCAAGGAACAATTGGTTACGTTCTTGTGAACAAACAAAAATATCTTTACATGGTTACCTTCAATCATGTCAAGCGTTAATCTAGACATAATCACCCACCAGCTAAGAGTGAATAAGACATAGAAGCTAGTTTGCTAAAAAATCAAACACTTCACGATTGAGGGATAGGCCGCTATCGAGGAGGAAGTCTTAAAGCTCTATCTAGCTGGTTTTATAAGGAAGGAAAAGTGTCCCTCTTGGTTGGCTAATGTAGTGTTAATCAAGAAAGCTAATAGGAAGTGGCACATGTGTGTCCACTAACCGACTTAACAGAGCATGTCCAAAATATTGCTTTCCCTCCCATGAATAGATTAGCTCGCAAGCAGCACCTTAGGGAATTAACTATTAAGTTCCATAGATGCATTCTTTGGGAACAACCAGATCAAGATGAACCTCAAAGACGAGGTATATTCCTCATTTATTACCACCTTCAGAACTTATTGTTACAAGTAATGCCATTTAGCTAAAAAAAAAACACCAAGCAACATTCTAAAGGCTGGTAACTGAGGTATGTAAGCCACGAATAGGGAAAAATATGGTATTATACATCAATGACATGATTGTTAAAAGCAAGAAAGCAAAAATCACCTTTGAGATCTGCAAGAAACCTTCAACGAGCTCCACTTGGATAGCACGAAGCTAAACCCCAAGAAGAGCATCTTTAAAGCTGCATCTAATACGTTTCTAGTTTATATGTTCTTCTGTCAAGAATAGAGGCCAATCCTGAAAAGATCAAGGCGATAAATGATATACAACCTCCCACCTCAGTAAAGGATTTCTAAAGCTAGCAAGAAGCATAGCTACCTTGAGCAGGTTTTTATCATAGAGCACGGATAAATGCTCCAAGTCCTTCAAGTTATTGAAGAAGCCAAATGAATTCAAGTTGACTGACAAATGTGAACAAGCTTTCCAGGAACCAAAGTAGTTCTTGACGAGCTCTCTTGTATTGTCCAACCTTAACACCAAGGGAGAACCTCTTTCTATACCAAGTTGTAAACAAGTGTGCCCTATCCTCAGTGCTTACTCAAGCTGATAGAAAATAACAATAACATGTCTACTACGTGAGTCACGCCCTATAGGGGGCAGAAGAAAGATACTTGAAACTTTGACTTTGGCTGTTGTCATATCGGCCTGAAGGCTACACCTACACTTCCAAGCCCACCAAATAAAAATATTCATAGATGTTCCCCTAAAGACTGTCCTCTAGAAGCTTGATGTCTTGAGAAGAATGATGAAGTATGCAACTAATCTTAATACACATGGGGTCTATTTCCAACCTAGGGAAGCAATCAAAGCATAGGTTCTAGCCAACTTTGTGCTTCAATATACTAAACCCAAAAAGCATGATGAGTGCGAACTCTTATTGTGGACACTCCATTTCATACCTCAAAGGGTACCATAAACGTAACAGTCTGCCATATTTAATATTAAAGCTTAACTATGACAACCTTAGTCATTCCCATAAGCTTCGATATTAGTGTAAGGCGTGCTCTCATAATATTAGAGAATCATAATTTAAAATATAAAGCTTAAGAAGATACAATAACAAATTAAGAAATGGAAACCATAATATTAATTTATTCATAAATAATGTTTTACAAGTCTTAGGGGCATTCCCCCGTCAAAACATGCTAGAATCTATTACAAAAATTTTTCTATGAAGTCTACATTTAAACTAATATTAAACTTCATCTAAAATTCTTAACCAAAAAGGGGAAATACCTGGGTGCAAGGTTCCCATGGCTTCAACCACAAAAAGATAAACTACAAGAGATATCTATAAGAGTATAGGCTAACAGGCTTAGTGAGAATTATTTCATAAGTAAATACTTGAGTAGCAAAAATTCAAACAAGTTATTTAAGCATTCAAGTGAAATGTAACATATACGTAAGCAAGTAAGGCATATAGTTTTTGAGAACTCTATGTTGAATGGATTTACGCCCTCCATTCAGGGTTTGATGATAATAAGTAATCTCAGACTTATTCATCTTAGTTGGTTCATGCTTTCGATCCTTTTTGAAACTTCTAACATTAGTATCACTTTTCCTATTAGTTTCCTATGTATTGCCTTTGACTATTATTTTGATCTTTTTAAATCTTAGTTTTTAAAACTTACATTTCATTTTTATGAGGTTTCCTTTATATTTTTAAGGAAAACATATTCGTAACAAAGAATCATCTTCCTTAATTTTAGAAAACAACTTTATTACTACTATAGTTATGGATTTAGAAAAAGCCTTTCAAAATAATGGTATTTCCAAAATTATAATGAGTTCTTCTTAGGCTTTGAGAAAAATGGATTCCTTTTATTAATTTAAAAACTCTAAATTTCTTTCAGAACTCTCCTTTGGTGACAAAAATATGTTTTGTAGAAAGTATAGTTTAAACTTTGCGGTTTAGACAACAAACTTTATTTTGCATGAACATGAGAATAATAATAAACAAAATTATACCAACAAAATAAAAAGCAAAATAATATAAGTAAAGTGTTGAGAGTCTTAGCTTTGAATCAAGGCTTTTGGACTAAGAAATGGACTAGTCCTAAAAAAAAATTGTTTTGACTTGATGATGACAAGTCTAAGACTAAAAGACTAGGCTTAAAAATAGCATGAAAGTAAATAAATTGCAATGATGAAAATAAATAAATAACAAGTGAGCTTATATGCTCTAAAGAATATATATAGATACATAAATATATATTTAATTAGATATAAATAAGAAGTTAGTATAACAACAACAATAATATGAGCAAAGTTAAATAACAACATAAAAATATAGAAATGGATATTCATGAACAAAAACAATATATGAACATAGTGTAGCTTCCATAACAATAAATTTAGGAAACTCGCATCATGGTCATGTAAAGTTACAGGACATGGTAGTAAAAATATGAAAAGAATTTTTACCTAAAGAGAAGATGGGAGTAGTATATGTAAATGGGTTTTGTGTATGAAAATAGAAGAAAGCTTGGGAGTATTTTGGGAGAGTAATGGTGAGAGTATTGGAGAGGAGATTTTAGAAGAGTTTTTTTACAGTAAATTTGTGGGTAGAAGATGTGTGAATGAAGTGAAAAGGAGGGGAGATATTTATAGAAAAATGAGGAATGAAAATTATGTGATTAAAATAAATGGAAAAAGAAAAATATATGAGTGAAGGAAAGGAGAAGGGGTGGGGTGGGTTGTTGCACCGGCTACTTAGAGAGAGAAGGAGAGAAGATGTATTTTTTTATTGTATTTTTGTTAATTAAATGTAATAATATGTAAAATAAATGTGATATAAGGTGTATGAGAAAAGTTAAAAGTAAGAAAAATAGGCATGTAGAGTGTAAGAGTATGTGGTAGAAAAAATAGAGATAGATGAATAGTGTAAAATAGTAATAAATAGTGTAATGTAAACTAGATATGACTAATAAAATACTGATAGTAAGAAAATACGTGTATAAATGTGATAAATGATATTTTTAGTTACCGAAAAATTATAAAACTGATATTTTTGAAAACCTTATATTTTTACGAGTCTAACGATATATTCGGAATATTTTTACTATTCCAAGCCATAGGACATGTTTTGCGAAAACTGTATCCGATCGGGTTTAAAACGAGTTACGGTTTAACTAATCCGATATTTTTAAGTTCTCTTATGTTATTACGAACTATTCTACCTACTAATCTCTTACTTACTCTCTTAGGGTTACAAACATGGGATTGCGGGACTTAAATTGTTACGTCCAACTAGGATTTTGTTGACTTTAAGGTTTCCGATTAACCTTCTAATTAGGGTTTAAGCTTAATCGATCGTAAAACCTTGGGGGTTTACAACCTCCCCCTTAAAGAAAGTTTTGTCCTCAAAACTTGGAAATGTATTCCTGAAGCTTCAAACAGACTCAGGTATTTGCATTGTATCTCATCCTCAGCCTCCCAAGTTGCCTCTCTTGGGTTGTGATTTGTCACGCCCAAAATAGGGCCTAGTAGTATCAGCCTGTAGTTATCATACAACGTGTGCTCCCGTAATATGAGAACCGTCTTGCAAGTCAGATATTACAAGACTCTATCTTATAATTGTTACATGTAATATAGTCATACCAATATATTATATAAATACTAAGGATTCGATTTTCCTTAGTTTGCCAGAACGCAGAGAATCGTTATCCCCTACCAAATATGAAATTGAGATTAAACCTATAAAATACAAGATCTAAATCAATTTTACCATTTATCTAATTGGTTCTTTGAGACCAATATAATCTATGAAACTATCTTCAGCAAGGTCTTTTGATGTAGCACTCTTCACTCATGCTTAGTCCAATCCCAGCTAACGTTATACCTGCACAAAGACTGTTGGAGTGTGAGCAAAACCACACGCTCAGTGAGATGACCTGACCAGACCACATATCAAACAATGGAAATCAAGTTTACTTAGCAAACATATGTAATGCCACATTTAAGCATATGAACAAATACAAGCTCGGAGAATCCGGAGTCCAAAGCAGGATGGAGATTTACCCCTCTCATCAGGGTTGTTGAACCAGTAGTACATAGTCTATCCAGAAGAAGCTAAGCATACATGGGAATCTACGATTTCTCGTATTAGGGTTATCACTTTTAATATGATATCTTAACAAACCATCCCATGTACATACCTTTAGCAACTCCCTAAGCATTAGTCATCCAAACAATACCATAAGCGGCGTCCTTCATTTACCACTTAGTTCTTATGGTACCAATAGAATCAAAGGTAACCTTGCGTTGATCTAATAGCCTTTAGCCTAGGTCAACCAAGCATTATCAAAGTCCCGGATGGCCAACACGTAATAGACTACTACACTTTTAGAGATGCAAATATGCAATATATGTGATGCATGCCCATTTCATTTTATGGTACCAATAGTTTTTAGTCAGGTTCTGGACGATAATACAATTACAGACAAACATCAACATGCTCCATACAATTGTCATCATACAAAGAAATTGTTAATTATAATAAGATGTTTTGGCAATATACATACACCAAGCAGCATACGATTTACCCAACCCACATGCAATTCAGTTTGATATGTTATTATCAATACAACTAACTACAAGCACAAGCAATATGATAAGGTCAAAGTCCCTCACCTGTGGTCCTCGCTATATTGTTGTAATAAGCTACTGGTAGTCCGAGAACCGATTTATATTCCTATGGAATGAAATAACAGATATTTATTATTTTACTAATCTATTCTTCTATTAGTTTCGAAGATAAGATATTTGAAATATTATATTCACCGGATTAGTTTTGGTATAACTTATACTATTATTTACACTAATTCTAAATTAGACATATTTTAGAAATTACGTACTCCTTTCTTTTTATGGTTTTACTTACTATATTAATCTAAGCTGAGTTAATTGGAAACTAATCGCCTAATTTAATTACTAAATCTATTTTAATTAGTTACCAAAAATCATATATTTTCTATAATATACTAATCTTAGTATTAGTGATACTCATATAAGTAGTAGTAATACTAGTATCAAAGATAATGATGATTATATTAGTTTTAATATTACTACTAATAGTAAAAACAATTTTAATTATAAAAACAATTTAATAGTTTAGTAACGAAATCAATAATACTAATAACAATATTGATAACAAAAATAATAACAGTTATAATAGTAATAAATTTCCGAAAATAGATTATATTCCATCACATTAAGAATTATACTAATTGTCTTATATATTTTAATTAATATTATTACTAGAGTAATTCAGTCTTATATCCATATTTTATATTTATTTCAAAAATAATATTTTCGAAATTCTAAAAATTCTTTTAATAATATTAAGGATATTAATAATTAGAAATCTATTATGCGGAAATTACTTAACAAAGTAATTTATATTTTTAAAGAAAATTTCTCTTTTAGATGAATAATAATAGATTAAATATTTAAACATCCTATATTTAATAAAGTCAGAAAAATAATTTTATTTTTAAATTTAAATAAATAATTTTCGGATTTAATATTATTATATTACTATTACTATTCCAGAATAACAGTTAAATGCAAGAAAAATAGTAAACATTCCAAAATTATTTAAATAATTAATCATTATATAATTATGTATACTTAATTTCGTTTTTCTTTTCTTCTGGCCGAGGGGTGCACGGGGTCGAGTACGCCCGTACACCGTGGCTGGCCGAGGGTTGCACGGGTTGCGTACGCCCGTACAACGTGTTGGCTGAGGGGTATACGGGTTATGTACGCCCGTACACGTTGCTAACCGAGGGGTCTACGGGTCATGTACGCCCGTACACGAAGCCTGGGCTCATCGGGAAGTATTGTTCATCGTCTTCAACCTTGGTTTTGATCCGATTTTTCATTGTTTTACACTCATAAATTTATTATAATTCATTCCTAAGCATTTATACATGATATTTATATACATATAACAACTAAAAACATCAAAACTCGCGGAATGAGAATCACTTACCTCAAGCTCGTTTTTGAACGTTTCTCCCAGTTTTTGTTCGAATTTTTGAACGGGGTGGATATGAGCGTTTAAAGATTGTTTTCTGGGTTTGTTCTATTCCTAATGAGATGTAGATGAGTTCTGGAAAATTTGAGAGGGTTTGAAGTCCGTTTGCTCCTTCTTCTAAGGTCCTTTGTATGTATATATATATATATATATATATATATAACGAAGTGAAATTTCTGGCCGTATTTCCTCCTCAAATCCAAAACGAATTGCCCTTGTTTGCTGTGGTTTTATGTGGTTTGTTCTATGGTTATTAATGCAAGGGTGATTTGTCAAATTTCCAATGGCTTTGAAGAGGATGGGGATTGACCTTTAGATAAATTATTGAAGAAAAACCGGCTCACAATCCTCAAGAGAATCACAGCCCTTCAATTCATGTAAACCGTCTCCAGCAAGTTGCAATCCTATATATATATATTATATTAGTTAGTTGATAATTATTTTAGGTTTAGGATATATATAAATAAAATATAAAGATAAGATAATTTTATAACCGTATAAGGAGGGAGTAAAAATATAAATTTGTGAAAAAATCAATTTTGTGGGTTTAAGTGATACGTATATTAAATACTGATTTAGTAATATTTTTAGATGAGAAGTTCCATATTTGCGTTATTAAATATTCTAGACAATATAGTATACATAGAATTTCTATTAAAGATTTGTATATATGCGTTTGAATTTTCGCTTTTTGCTAGGATCATATACGCGTCCAGGGAGAAGTTGAAGTTGAAAAGTGAGTTCAATACGCAGAACGTAACAAAGCAAAACAAGGAAAAAAAATACATGTGAGTTAGGATGTTTGGAAATATAAAAACAAAAAGAAGATGATAAATTTATGACCAATAAATATGTAACGAGTAGGGGAAAATATAAATTGGTGAAAAAAAATTAATTTTGTGGATTTAAATGACACGTATGATAAATACTGATTTGATAATATTTTGGGATAAAAATTTAAATATTAATGATATTAAATATTCTGAATATGATCGTATACATAGAATCTTTAGTTTAATACTTTTACTTTTCTGTTTTTATACCTGCTATCTTAAATTATATTTTATTTGTTTAAAAGTTTTGTTTGATGGTATTTTGATAAATTAATAATTATATTACTCTTAATTTGACTTTATTATAAATTTTTAAGATTTGAAATTATATATGAATTTATTTCTATATATAAATTTATTCTATACATTTTATTAGAGTAGAAATTTAATTTTAATTTTATATTTGTTACTCAGTTCTTTTACTAATTATAAATTACTGGATTAGATTAGACTTTTAGTTTTTATAGACTCAGAATTATTTAACTTGAATGTTTTAATATATATATATATATATATATATATTACATTAAAACTTAAGTTCGTAAATATTAAATAGTTTTCTTTATTCTTTATTATGAACTTTTATAGTCTTAGTGAAAAAGATTCTTTATTCTAATTTGTTCATACTTAAAAATTTAAATCGCGAAAAATTTGGAGTGATTTCTAATATTTTTGTTATAGTTCTTTTATGATTCTACATTTTATTTTTATATATTTATTATAACCGGGTTATGTAAAATCCAGGGTATTACATGATTTCTCAAAGGACTTTGACATATTTGATTTCCTTATTCCGTAGCCTTTAGACTTTTTGATCCAAAACTTGTACCGGGTGTTCCTCATGAATGAGGTTTTCCTTTATCGACACTAGCTCCAACTCCACTACTTGGTCTAAATAAGCTACATGCTTATGTAAGACGGATACATGAAACACATTCTGTACTCCTAGCAGGTTTGGCGGCAAGGCTAGGTGATAGGCTAAATCTCCAACTCGTTCAAGCACTTTGAAAGGTCTGATGTATCGTGGGCTCAACTTTCCTTGTGAGCATACTCGGTGTATACTCTTGATTGGATTTATCTTTAAATACACATGATCTCCCACCTGAAATTCTAAAACTCGCCTTTTCTAATCTGCCTAGTTTTTCTATCTATCTTGGGCCTCTTTCATCCTTTATCGAATTATTTTTACTTTGTCTGCCGCATCTTGCACCAAATCTAGTCCAATTGCGAGCTTTTCCATATCATCCCAAAACAAAGATAACCTACAGCATCATCCGCACAAAGCTTCATATGGCAGCATTTGTATGGTAGAGTGGTAGTTGTTGTTGTAAGTGAACTCTATGAGCGGTAAATGAGCATCCCAACTCCCTTTGAATTCTGTGACACAAGCACGCAACATGTCCTCTAAGGTTTAGATTGTCTATTTTGATTATCCATCGGTTTGGGGGTGATAAGCCGTGTTAAAGTGTAACTTTGTCCTCATACACTTTTGTAAACTTATCCAAAACTTAGATACAAATCGAGGGTCTGGATCTGATACAATCCTGACAGGTACTTCATGCAAATGTATTATCTCTTTTATGTATAGCTTGGTTAGCTTGTCCATCGAGAATGTCATGTTGATTGGTATTATGTGAGTTGATTTAGTCAAACGATCTACCACAATCCATATGGCGTCATATCCTGTCGATGTTCTTGGTAATCTGCATACAAAATCCATTGAGATTTGATCCCATTTCCACTCGGGTATCGGCAAAGGCTTCAACAATCCTCCCAGTCTTTGGTGTTCCACCTTCACCTGTTGAAAAGTTGGGCACTTCATCATATAATTAGCTACGTCCTGCTTCATCTCATTCCACCAATAATGATTCTTAAGGTCTTGGTACATTTTGGTTCCTCCTAGATGTACCATATATCTGAATTATAGGCTTCGCTTATGATTTCTTTTCTCATTTCCTCATCCTTAGGCACGCAAAGTCGTCCTTCTATTCTCACGACATCATCATCATCTGCCACAAAATTAGTATAGTTTCACTCTTGTACTTCCTTCTTTATCCTTTGTATCTTCTCGTCATAGCGTTAAGCTTTTTTGATTCTTTCCACCAATGTTGGTTCCAACACTAGATTAACTATCTCCACTTCTACACTTTGTTCCGTAAATTTAATGTTCAACTTCTCAAATCCTCTTATCAACTCCTTCTGATTTGTAAGCAAAGCAGCAACTTCTCCATGACTCTTGCGGCTTAAAGCATCCGCAATAGCATTTACTCTTCTTGGACAATAATTGATTCTAAGATCATAGCCCTTCATTAACTTAACCATCTCCTTTGCCTTATGTTCAATTCCTTTTGGGTGAACAGATACTTAAGACTTTTGTGATCCGTATAAATTTCACATCTTTACCCATAGAGGTAATGTCTCTACAGCTAAAGGGCAAACATGATGCAGCTAACTCCAGGTCGTGTGTGGGGTAATTCTATTCATGCGGCCTTAGTTGTCATGAAGCATAGCGATTACCTTTCCTTCTTGCATTAGTACACATCTGAGACCATTTCTTGATGTGTCACTATGCACTATATAAGGCTTCTCTAGATCTAGTAAGACTAAAATCGGGGCAGACATTAAGTGTCACTTTAACCCCTAGAAACTTTGCTCTCGTTTTTCATTCCATATAATTTTTTCATCCTTTTGGGTTAACTGAGTTAGTGGCCTAGCAATCTTTGAAAAGTCTTGTATAAATTTCCTATAAAAGCTGGCCAATCCAAGAAAACTTCTAACTTCAGTTACCGTCTTAGGTTGTTTCCATTCCATTACTGATTTGATCTTTTCGAGGTTTAATGAGATTCCACTTCCCAATATCAAATGTCCTAAGAATGATATCCGATCTAACCAAAGTCACACTTGGACAACTTGGCATATAACTTATGCTCTCTTAAAGTTTGCAATGCCATCCTTGGATGTTCTCTATGTTGTTCCTTCATCTTAGAATAGACCAAAATATCGTCAATGAAGACAATTACACACTTATCCAACAAAGGCTTATACACTTGGTTCATTAAATCCATGAAAGCAGCTAGTGCATTGGTTAATCCAAAAGGCATTATTAGAAACTAGTAATGTCCATAACGAGTTCGAAAAGTAGTTTTCTGAACATCTTTCGGTTTGATCCTCAATTGGTGATATCCGGATCTCAGATTGATGCGAGTACATGCTCACTCCTTATAGTTGATCAAAGAGATCATCAATCCTAGGGAGTGGGTACTTATTCTAGATTGTGACCTTATTCAACTCCTGATAGTCAATGGATAATCTCATGGATCCATCCTTTTTCTTCACAAATAGGACTAGTGCACCCCATGATGACACACTTGATCTTATAAAACCTTGATCCAAAAGCTCTTACAGCTATTTCTTCAACTCCTTTAACTCCACTGAGGCTATCCTATATGATGCCTTAGAAATTGGTTCTGTATTGGCCACCAACTTGATCTCGAAATTGATCTCCCTTTTTGGAGGTAGTCTAGGCAACTCATCTGGAAATACATCTGAAAATTCATTGACAACTGGAATATTCTTTCAAATAGGCTTCTCTTTTTCCTCTTCCGTGTCATTAACATATCTATCATTTCTTTAGGAATTTCCTCCATCAGCTTAAATGAATACAATTCATGTTTCCTTGAGATCGTAGATTCTCCAATGAATGTTATCTTCTTTCCTTCTTAGTCCACAAATTCCACGCTCTTATTGCAACAATCTGTTGTGGCTTTAACAAAAGATAACCAACTCATGCCAAAGATTACTTCGTATTTGCTTATCTCAATCACTATGAAATCACAAGTGGATGGATGTCTTTGTATCCTTATTGGACAACCTTTCAACACTTCTTGGGTTACAACAACACTTTTGTGGGAGTTTTAATCTTAAAGCTAGAAGTTGTTGTAGTTATTAGTAATTTGATCTCCTTAGCTAGACTAGGCATAATAAAAGAATGCATTGCTCCATAGTCAAAAAGAGAAAAAGCATTCTAACGTCCTAATTGTACACTTCCTGTGTATTTAACATGGGGATTACTACTTCTATTCTCATATCTACTTATCCATAAATCTTAAAAATTCTATACTGGAAAAGATTAAACAACATAAGGGTTTAAGGCTTACTGGTTACTAGGTCATAGTTGTAGCCTTCTCCATATTCCAAGGCAGCCAAATCTCCTTCTTCTTCATCCATCTCCTCATTCAACCATTATCCTTCCATGTTTTAAACTCTGAATCCTGAAGCACTAGATTCGACTTGCTTCCGCTTCCGTTTCCACTTCCATTTCCAGTCCTTGTAGGAACAACCACCCTATAAGATCGTGTCAAAACATTCTTTCTATGTAGACATTCATTGGCAAAATGTCCCACTTGCTTGCAGACATAGCAAGTATAGTTTGCTTTCTTTAGACATTTCGGCATCTTATGATTAGTATCTCCATAGTAGAAACATTTTCCAAACAACTATGGGCACTTCTTAGGGTAGTGTTCTCCATTGCACTTCCAGCAGTTGATGGCCTTGGGTACTGACTTCCTACTATTGACATTGCTCCTATAGTTGTTGGAGAACTTGAATCTCTTTTATGGGGGTGTCGAACTGGATCCACCATGAAACCTTCTCCCAAAGATTGGGGCTTTCCTTTCTTCTGTCCTTACTTTCCTTTCTTAGCTCCTTCCATAACTTGAGCTCTTTCCACCAATTCCTGGTAGTTCCTAATGTCAAATTCTTCTAGCCTTACTTACAAGTCTTCATCCAATCCACTCAAAAAGACTTGTTTTTTCAACTCCTCGCTATACTTATAGGAGTTGGGAGCATATTGTAGCAGGCTACTAAACTAATCTCATACTACTCAATGGTCTTTCCTTTCTAAGCAATATGTAGGAAATCTGCATTGTACTTCTCTGTAGGCTTCCCGACAAATAATTTTCCAAGAACTCATATCTGAACATCTCCCAAGTGATTGGGGACATCAATTCCCTTCTCTTTGATTCCTACCATACTCAAGCATTTAAGCGAAGCATGTATGTCCCATAGTTGACTTGTAGATGATGCGGGACCTTAAATGCATCAAAAGACCTCTCAATTTGAGCAAGCCAGTCTTCAGCTTCATCTGGCTTATTGAAAGCTCCTTCGAAATAATGGTTGCTTCTGATAAACTTAGACAACAAGCTCTTGTATGGTCTTAGCGGTGCGGGTGGAGGTAGAGGTGTGGTATGGGAGTACATGCTCCTATGTACCAATGCTCCAACTAACGCGTGTTGTTGAGGTGGAGTAGGTGGTGCTGGTGCTGGTGCTGGTTCAGGTACGGGTGCAGGTGTAGGTGCTAGTATATTCTGCTTAATCGCTTCCAGCACTTAGGCTAGATGTCCTAACGTAGCGTGTAGATCTACTTAGGGTGCAACAACTACTCGTAAGGCAGGTTGCTCTGCTTCTACTTTTGGCTGATTGGAAGCACTTTGCTCCATCTTGTGTCCTCTTCTACCTTGATTGTTTTAAATTTTACTAAGTTAGGTCGAATATTCTCTTTGATATCTTAGTTAAGTCTTCGATAGAAATTTGTGGAAATTACGAAAACTTACTTGCAGAAATAACTATTGAAATAAGAGATAAAATTTAAATAAGTTTGAAATCATAAGTCATAAATAAAACACAATTTCATTAAAAGATTAAAAACAATAGGTACAAGACCCTTACATTGAAATTGAAATAACAACAAAGTCAATAACAACAAACACACAGAAAAACAACAAAAACTCCTTTCCTGAAAGTACTAAAGATAAACTAGAACCATCGTCCTAGTCTTGGTTACAAAATTCTAGTTGGACTAAAGGGATTTGCTCGGGTTCTTCCTAACCTTCCTTCCTACTTCCTTCTCTCATTCTTATGGTGTGGGTGCATCTCCAGGGTTCCTATTGGACGATCCTTGATTTCTATTTCCCATAAACTGCTGAAAGTACTTCCTCCTTTTCCTTACTGCTTCTCTCGATCTCTTGTGTATGTCGGCCAATTCAACTTCAACCAATTCTAGCACTATATTATGAACAGTTTTCCAAGAAACATTCCCCACAGCTTCCTCATTAGCATTCTCGCTTACAGTTGGAGGCGTATCATCAGTATCCATAGTTAGGTTTGCTTCCGTTCTCTCTGGGCTCGTTGCTCTTCCATGTAGCGGACGATTCCAGCAGGGTCATCATCTTCATCATTCCAAAGTTCATTTTCTCTAGGAGTGGCATGGTCTCCAGCCTCTTGCTATGGTTCTTCTTCTGGGTCTTCATTCGAACCTTCTTCAAATTCTTTCTCATCCTCCTCAGCCTCGGCGTTTGCTTCTCCCATCACTTCCTCATCTATCTCATTCCTATTCCTTCTCAAATGTAATACTTCATCTACCTCCAGCTGGATACCCATTAAAGTTGGTTGGGTGGATATGTTAGTTGGTGGTTGAAGAACTTCCTGATAAACTCCATGTCGGTAGAAAGCATCATTGACTTCTACCTTGATCCACTCTGTATGGTCTAACAGTTCATCATGTGCGTACACAAATAGCGGTCCAATCGGATTCTAGGTCCGAAAGTCTGGAAAAGTTTGGTCTCCTTCATTCTTAAGAATGAATGTTGCCTCTTGCAGCATTGGACAGTCCTCGGCTATTGCAGCAATTCATTCTATAGCATAAATCATCTCTAGTTCAGACCATTTCTTTCCTAAAGGACAATTCTAGATGGTCATGACTATTCATTTCCATTCTGTAGTCAGTAAACCCTTCTTCCAAATCATAAACATTTCTTGAATTGTCTTAGCTTCCCTGCTAGAGCAAACTCTTCACATAAACCTAAGCCTTAAGTGGTAATTTTCTAAAGCCTCAATGGATCCTTTCTGAATTTTTTTGCTTGTAGATGGGCCTCGTCTAGGGTAATCTATCCAAAAGAGAGAAAAGTCAGAAAAACTTATTCTACCCATTTTATCCTATCTAGGTCTTTCTTAACTCCATTCTAATTTGTTTCTTCTTAAGTCCAATTCTATAATTATGATTTCAAAATTCTTAACCATGCTCTGATACCAACTTAAACTATCACACCCCAAAGGGTATCCTAAACGTAACAATCCGTCACACTTAATATTAAAGCTTAAGTATGACAACCTTAGTCATGCCCATAAGCTTTGATATTAGGTGTAAAGCATGCTCTCACAATATTAGAGGACCATACTTTGAAATATGAAGCTTAAGAAGATACAATAACAAATTAAGAAATGGAAACAATAATATTCATTCATTCATAAATAATGTCTTACAAGTCTTGGGGCATTCCCTTGTCATAACATGGTAAATCTATTACAAAAATTTTTCTATAAGTCTACATCTAAGCTAATGTTAAATTATATCTAAAATTCCTTAACCAAAAAGGGGAAATACTTGGGTGCAAGGTCCCCGTGGCTTCAACCAAAAAAATTTAAACTGTAAGAGATATCTATAAAGGTATAAGCTAACAGGCTTAGTGAGAATTATTTTCATAAGTACTTAAGTAGTAAAAATTCAAACAAGTTATTTAAGCATTCAAGTAAAATGCAACATACACGTGAGTAAGCAAGACATATAATTTTCTAGGAACTATATGTTGAATGGGTTTACGCCCTCCATTCGCGTTTGGTGATAATTAGTAATCTCAGACTGAGTCATCTTAGTAAGTTCATGCTTTCGATCATTATCGCCAAGCATATTAAGTCTACTCATGTCGAGCCATGCTTTTGAATAATCACTAAGCATTGTTTTAATTCCTTATTGCTAAGCATTTGCTTTTGATCATTGCCGCCAAGCATTGCTTTTAACAGTGTTACTATCCTTTCACCCAAAGGAGCAAATAGAGCTATATGTGTACAATAGTATATGTGCACAATGGGTACTGAAACGAGATTATTACAATTAATTATTATTATTTTTATTTTTTGCAGTTAATGAGAGGTAAAATCAATTTTGTGAGTTTAACAAGCAATTTCGAAGCACGCTTGATAATTTTGGATTCAAATCGTAATGCTAACGAGATTATTATATACTTTTATATCAATATCAACGTAACTATATTTTATTTTCAAGGTAACTCTACAATCCATAAATTAATCATTGAAGTTTTATGATATGGTGTTTATTCAATGGAAGGAGCGTGTCTATGTATTTCCTTGGGTGGTGTTCCTTTCGTAAAATGCTTGTTTAATAATAGGTTTGGTCAAGATTTATGCCATGGATGATGGATCATTTTTTTTGCCTAGTGGGAAGGTTTAAACTATCATTCTCGTTTTTTAAGGATTCTTGGTGAGATTTTTCTTGGTATGCTTCAAATAGAGTTTGTTGAGCTAAATATGGATTTTGCAAAGTCCCATATTCAATCCTGTAGTTGCTGGTTAGCTTGGTTCAATAGCTCTATATCAATTAGCATTTTAAAAAAAAAAAAATTAGTACGTATATCTGGAGTGTGTAAATAATTTCATTTCTGTCTGTTTTCATGGAATGATTATTTGACTGTAATCTTGGATGAGAGTCAAAATATTTATTCTGGGAAGGTTTTGGGATCAAGTTTATTGTAACTTATTTTAGTTCAAAGCCTTGTGAATTTTAGAAGTTTCACTTGACAGCATCTTGGGTTTACCAGGGGAGTCTTGGGTTTATGAGGGTCTAAGATTGACATGTTCAATAATTTTGATTCTTATGGGTTTCTGTTTGCTGATGACTTACTAGAAAAGCTTTGCTTGATCCTCATGGTTGTAAATATTTGATGCTTAAAGGGCTTAACTCTCAAGTGGCTGTAACAACTGATATGTGGACTTCAAATCAAAAGAAGGGATACATGACCATTATAGCTCACTTGTTGATAGTAGTTGGAAGCTCCACAGTCGAATCTTCAAGTAAGTTTCTTTAACAATGTTTCTCTATTTCATTTAACAAAAATTCTAGTCCTTTTTTTTTTTTTTATCTTGTTTACCTTTCTTTATGCAGTTTTATGTATGTGCCTGCTCCGCACACAAACGAAGCTCTAAGTCAGTGCTTATTCGATTCACTAATGAAGTGGAATTTGGATAGAAAAATTCTCAACAATCACTGTGGAGTTCAACAAATGATGCAATGATTGCAAACTTAATATTGAAGTTAAGAAAAGATGATACGATTCTTTGTGGCAAGATAATGCACATACGTTGTTGTGCACATATTTTGAACTTGATTGTAAGGGATGGTGTGGCTGTGATAGAAAATTCAATAGAGAGGATCCGTAATAGTGTTCAATTTTGGTCAGCAACACCATCAAGGGTTGAGAAATTTGCTGAAGCATGCAAGCAGCTTGATGTTTCATATAGTAGGAAACTTTGTTTGGATTGCAAAATAAGATGGAACTCTACTTATGACATGTTTGTCACTGCAATTGGATACAAAGAGGTCTTTTATAGGGTTCAGTTAATGGATAGACACTACAAATGCCTTCCCTCAAATGATGATTGGGACATAGCTGAGGAGATTTGCAATAAGTTATCTATTTTTTATGAGGTAACTAACCTTTTCTCTAGCACCCGATATCCTGCTGCAAACTATTTTTTTGGTAAAGTATTTGCAATTAGGAAAGTAATGATTACATGAAAGAATTCTTTGGACTTGAATATTAATGCAATGGCTGTGAAAATGTTTGAAAAGTTTGAAAAGTATTGGAGAGATGTGCACACTGTCATGACTGTCTGTACTGTATTGGATCCACGCTCTAAGATTAAGGGTGTAGAGTTCGTGTTTCAAACTGTTTATGGAGAGAATGCTATTATAGAGTTGCAAAATGTTAAAAAAACTTGTTATGAATTGATTCAAGAATATCAATCTAAGCCTAAGTCTCGACGTGCTCAATCTAGTGGTTCTTCTTCAATTCCTTTAAGAGGTGGCAGTAATACTAGTATTGCATTATCATGCGATCCTATGGTGGAGACAGATGAATTTGAACAATATTTGATAACTTCTAGCAAAGATGATATTCAAGTTCATGTGAAGTCTGAGTTGGACCATTATATAGAAGAGCCTGCAATTCCCTAGATAGCAAATTCTAAATTTGATATTCTTGGTTGGTGGAAAATGTATGGAATGAAATATCCTACATTATAAGAAATAGCTAAAGATTTGTTGGTTATTCCAATAATGACAGTTGCTTCTGAATCTGCTTTTAGTACTGGTAGACAAATAATTAGCTCCCATAGGAGTCGGCTCAATCCAGATACAATAGAAGCATTGATGTGTACTCAAAGTTGGCTGTTAAATTCTGGAATTGGTATGGGATTGTTTAATTTATTGTTGAATGTTCTTTTTACCATGCATTTTTCTAATATATGTCATGAAGTTATTATCTTTTCCTTTTATTCTTTTAATTTTGTAGTTTTAGAGATAGTTGAATTTGAAGAACCTGAAGAAGGGAGTGAAGAAGTGGAATACAAAAATGAAGATGATAAGTGAAGATAATGATTGATGATGACTTCATAATTATGCTATTAATTTATTTTGGTTGATCTGGTGATATTGATGCATTGTTTATTTTGGTTGGTATGGTGGACTGAGTTTCGAGTTTATGTTTATTATTGGATGGTTTATTTGATATTGTATTGTATTTGCTTTTGTCGTTAATGTATTTTGAAGACAAGTAGAAAATTAGAAATGAGTGTGTTGGGAGGATTGTTTTTTTGAGTTATTGTTGGAGAGTGAATGAAGTGTTGGTAAGTTGTTAATGTGTTTTAAGAATATGTTTTTTTATTCTTGAGTTTCACAAGGCATGGTTCCTACATATGTATTATGTATATTTATGTAGGTGAAGTAATGTCTTTTCATCTACATTTGAAAATCTTCTTATGATAGTTTTAAACCTTTATATTTCTTAATAAAGTTGTGGCATACCTTGTAAAATTCATTCAAGCATAGTTGTAACTAATTATTATGCTCATATAGGATAAAATTATTGTTAAAAATTGTAATTTAATTAAGTGTTGAGAAGATAAAAAAAAATTAAGCGGGTCCCGAAGCGGGGCGGATCGGGGTCAAAACCCTACAATGGTAGGTTTGGGTATTAAATAGATAACCTGTAGGGTCACGGACGGGTTTAGGAACCCTATTGGAAAGCGGGTTAGGTTCGGGTATTATATGACACATCCCAAATCCGCCCCGGTTGCATCCCTAGCTATTCCTAAAGTTGTAGAGAGCCAAATGAAGGAGAAACCAGTGCTTGAAGCAGGGTCAAGTAAGATTGTACCCGATTTTCTTCAAAAAGAATGGGTCCTTCTGAGGTAACTTCTCAATTAGTGCAAACTACTAGAATTAAGAATGTTGATTCATCTTCTAAAGACGCTCCTAGAGGAGGAGTTGAAGCTAATGGTGATGGCAGAAAGGCAAGGAAAGCTCCTCTACCAACTGATAAAGGATGATGTTATGCAGTTGGAATGTTAGGGGGTTCAATGAACCCTCTAAGCAATCGGAGGTTAAAGCTCTGATTTGTAAATACATAATTTTTGCTTTTGGTATTGTTGAAACTAGAGTTAGGTATATAAATAAAGATAGAATTTGGAAATATTTAAAGTTGGTTGGTTGGAATTATGTTCATAATTATAGTTGTGATGAGTTAGGTAGAGTCTGGATTATTTTTTATGAATCCAGAGTTAGTATTGAAATTCTTACTATTCATGAGCAGTTCATAGTAAAGTTACTTTGGAGAATAAAGTTTTTCTATGGGCGGTTGTTTATGCTTCGTATGATGCTGTTGAAAGGGAGTAGTAGTTATATGAGTCTCTTATGGTTATTAATCAAAACATTAATCTTCCTTGGGTCCTACAAAGAGATTTTAATTCCCTCACTTCTGACGTTTACAGACTTGGTGGCAACCCTGTTAATACTTCTGCTGTTGATGCTTTTAAAAATTGGATTAGTTCTATGGGGATCTTTGAGCTCAAGAACTTTAGGAATCTTTACACTTGGTGTAATAACCAAATTGGCCCTGATAGAATATGGAGAAAATTAGATGGGTTTTCATAAATGACATTTGGATAGATACTTGGGGGGATGCATACTATGAAACTTAAGCTCTGGTATTTCTGACCAGACTCCTCTTCTTATTAATTTTAATATCTCTATTATCTAACGGAAAATTCCTTTTAAGTTGTTTAATGTTTGGATTGATCACCTTGATTTCTTTTCTGTTGTTAACTTGGCTTGGAACACTCAGATAAATGGCTCTATGTACAGTTTTTATTCTAAACTGAAAATTCTTAGGAAAAATCTTAGAGATCTAAATAAGCGAGTTTTTAATGATATTTCTTTACAAGTTATTAATATATATCTCAGCTGGATCAGATTCAGATAGATATATTACTTATTCCGTATGATTATGGCCTTCATTTACAAGAAAGAACGCTTTATTCTCGGCTTAGAAGATTACTTAGTTAGGAAGAGAACATTGTCAAGCAGAAATCTAGAGCAAACTGGATCAAGCTTGGTGATCAGAACACCACTTATTTCCATAAGATGATTAAACAATGGAAGTCTCGGAATATGATTTCAAAACTGTATATAGAAGATGGTAGTTACATTGATAGCCAGGAAGACATCAAAAATGCTATTATTAATCATTATCAAAATTTCTTTGGGTTGATTTCTCTAGAACCAGTAATACTGATTTTTCTATTTTGGATAGTTCTATTCTTTCACAACTGATAAAGATATGCTTACTACTCCTATCACTTCTCATGAAATTAAAGAAGCTTTGTTCAGTATTGGTGATGATGAGAGTCCAAGCCCTGATGGATTCAACAATTTCTTTTATAAGAAGTGCTGGCATATAGTTCAAGATGATTTTGTTAATGCTATTCAAGAGTTTTTCTCCTTGGGTAAAATTCTAAGGCAAGCAAACTCTACTCTTATTACTCTGATTCCTAAAATTGTTGTCGCTAAAGTCATTTCTAATTATAGGCCTATAGCTTGTTGCAACGTCTTTTATAAATATATAACTAAAGTGCTAGCTACTAACTTAGTAAGCGTTTGGATAAGTTAGTTAGTCCGAATCAATCTGCTTTTATTTTCTAGAAAAATTGTTGATAATGTTTTACTTACCCATGAGATCATCAAAGGGTATCATCAGAATAGAGACGATTCTTGTACCATTAAAGTAGACTTGCAAAGAGCTTATGATAGTCTTTCTTGGGATTTTCTTCATGAGCTCTTAATTGGTTTCGGATTCCTGACAAGTTTATCGTCTGGATTATGTCTTGTGTCCATTCTTCTGTGTTCTCAATTGCTATTAATGGTTAAGCTGAGGGGTTCTTTCCTGGAAAAAGGGGTTTGAGATAGGGTGACCTTACCTCCCTCCTTTTATATGTTCTTTGTATGGATTATTTCGCTAGATGTTTAAATAATCAAGCTATTAAGTCTACCTTCAGGTTTCATAAATGGTGTAAGAAGTGAACCTTACTCACCTAAGTTTTGCTGATGATCTCCTTGTTTTTTGTAATGGAGATGTTAATTCTGTCGCTATAATAAAAAATACTCTGAATCATTTTCATGCTGTCTTAGGTGTTCAAACTAATCCTCAAAAAAGCACAGTTTTCTTTAATGGGGGTTAAAGATGGTACTAGAAGTCAGATTATTGGTATCCTCAATTTCTTTGAAGGCATTTACCTATAAATATATGGGAATTCCTCTTTTCTCTTCTAGACTAAAAAAGAGGATTGCAAAGTTTTAGTTTAGAGGATTACTAGCAGGGTTCAAAGTTGGACTTCAAGACAGTTATCCTATGCAGGCCATCTTCAGTTAATTAATGCTATTCTTTTAAGCATCACAACCTATTGGTGCTCTATTATTATCCTTCCCAAATCTGTTATTAGGGAAGTTGAAGCCATCTGTAGATCGTTTCTCTGGTCAGAACCATTAATGGCAAGAAATATTTAGTTGCTTGGAAAGATCTTTACAGAGGTAAGAGTGTAGGAGGTCTTGGAATCAGATCTCTTAGTGTATGGAACCAAGCTGCTATTTGTAAGCATATTTGGGATTTAATCTCAAATAAATCTTCTCTTTGGGCTAAGTGGGTTTCTTAGCAGAAGCTCAATAGACTGAGTTTATGGGGGATCACTAAAACTACATATTGCAGTTGGAGTTGGTTTAATATTATGAAACTGAGAAGAATAGTTAAAGATTTTTTACAATATAATCTTGGAGATGGTGCTGAATTCTCCTTTTGGTTTGACCCTTAGCCTAATGGCATATCTCTACATGATCGTTTTCTTAATGTAATCATCAAAGGTACTGATGTGTCTTATAATGCTAAGACTTGTGATGTTTGGAAGAATGATTAATGGATACTGCTAGATACTATTGATATCCATACTGCTGAAGCCTGGGATTTTGTCACAAGTTCTTTTAGTATTAATCATAGAAGAAAAGATACTATTAGTTAGAATCTTTAGTCCAATGGTCAGTTCACCATCTCTAGTGCTTATAAAGGTATTTCTAATCATAACAAATTGTCTTGGTGCAAGCTTATATGGTTTCCTAAGAATATCCCCAAGCACTCTTTTATTTCTTGGCTAGCAATGAAGAAGAGACTTCCTACCAGGGACAAGCTCTATAATTGGAATATGATTAATACAAACTGCTGTCAGCTCTGTAACACTGCTATAGAAAATGTTGAGCATCTATTTTTTGAGCGTTCTGCTATCCAACCTATTTGGAATAGAATCTTAATTGCTGTAGGAATTACCACAAGATCTCTCCCTTGGCGAAGAGAAGTTAGCTGGTTCATAAATGAAGCTAAGGTCAAAGGCATGCCATGCAAGATGCGAAGAATAGCATTTAATGCTTCTATTTACTATATCTGCAGGCCCGAAACTATTTAGTTTTTCAATAACAAGCTTTTACTCCTAAATTTTTGTAAATGTTAGAGAAACTATTCTTTTGTATTTTTCTCCCACTAATAGTCTCCAATCTAGAAGTTTGTTAGATAATTGGAGATATGTTTAGCTTGTTCTCTCAGGCTCTGAGTGTATGACTACTGTTTGCTTTTCAATATATTTCTTTTTGGCTTGACAAAAAAATATATATATATATATATATATATGTAAGGTAGATGTGATATAAAGTGTATGAGAAAAATAAAAAGTAAGGAAAATAGGTATGTAAAGTGTAAGAGTATGTGATAGAAAAAGTAGAGATAGATGAATAGTGTAATATGAAATAGATATGACTAATAAAATATCAGTAGTAAGAAAATACGCGTATAAATAAGATATCTAATATTTTTAGTTATCGAAAAATTATAAAACTGATATTTTTGAAAACCTTATATTTTACTAGTCTAATGGTATATTTAGAATATTTTTCTATTCCAAGCCTTGGGATACGTTTTTTGAAAATTGTATTCGATCGGTTTTAAAACAAGTTGCAGTTTGACTAATATGATATTTTAAGCTTCTTATGTTATTACGAACTATTCTACCTACTAATCTCTTGCTTACTCTCTTAGGGTTACGATTTGAGTTTAAGTATAATGGTTCCTTCAAGCAGTCATGGGCAAGTATATAGATACTCGGTGTTATTTAGTTATCAAAACCGTGGCACTTACTGCAAGATGTGGTTACTCCTATCTCAATAGCATTGAGTGAAATTAAAGAACAAATTTAATCTACCGCACCTACAAGGAGTCATCAAGGTGGTAAAGCACTTCCAAACATATATATGTGTGTGTGTATCTAGAAATAATGCCGAAATATATATCCTACCATCACTTACCTAAAATTGATTTGAAGAGTATAAGATGTGAAACCGACTTCAAGGATCACCTGTTGCGACCTCTATTGCCTGAAATCAGACCTAGATGGTAGTTAAAGGAAAATAATAATAAAACAAAATTAAAGAAAGGTGAGATATACATAGAAAGAAGTGAGAGTGACACCTTGAAAGCTACTTTATGATTTCAATATATAACATACCTACTATTTGAGATTTGCTGTTGGAAAAGAGTTCGACAAGAAGGATTAGAATGATGATGATGATATATGTATATATAAACTGAATCGAACAATTAAAGAGTTAGGGTAAAGCTATTTATAAACGAGAATGGATTTTGATGAATCGGATTACGGTCACTTCACTATTTGGAATCACAACATGTCTAAAGGAATGGTGCTACAATATCAAGGAGCATGTTAGAATATTCACTATATCAAAGATGAGAACCTAGGATGAAGGAAGATTTCCAATATTCTTTATTTATAAATGAGAACGGTTCATGATGATTGACTTTTGAAAACAAAAGATGAAGAACTCACCTCAGCAAATCAGGAACGGAACCAAGTCCATAAAGTCCACAAACAAAAAATTGAATGGCCTTTCACGTTTTGGTGCAAGACACCATATTGATGGAAACCATGATAATGGATCTCAAATTGGGACTGACCATGCCTGGGAATACTGTGATATTGATTTAGCGATCAACTAAGCACAAGATAGATGAGACGGAGTATTGTGATGTTGGATTTATTCGCTGTTAGATTTATGTCAATGATAAAGGACGAGTGATAAATATTATGGTCATTAAAAAAAAAAAAGAGGAAGAACAGAGAATTGACATTTGGAACGGATGACATGAATAATGAATTATATTAATCCGTTAGGTTTAAAAAAAAAAAAAGAAGAGTTTTTGGAATACGATGTGTTGGTACGGGAAAAGATATGAGGATTGATCTAAGAAGATTTGACTGCACATTAAATGTATATTGATATATCTAAGGAAATTCTTATACATAAATAAAAATTATGAGTATACCACTTGGTTTAGGCATCATTGAAAAGAACATTGCTATGTTCTGTATTTCTTTGCAAAGAAGTGGCTAAAATTGGGAGATTACGAAGAAATGATAAAATAATCTTAGAGTCGGATTGAAAAAAAAAAAAAAAACGAAGGATGGTATATATGAAGTACTCTCTGATATATCGCAAGAAGGTCAACTTTGAACGAGTATGATGTTTTTTTCTTCCTACATGTGTGGAGTTACGGACCTTTGAAGGGCAAGAATGACTTTTTTTTTTTTTTTTTTTATGGATTGTTAGGTCCATGACATCAATTTGTTATCAAGAAAAATTGTTTTACAATATCCTTACCTATTTTTACAATCCTATTATTATAATGAGATTCAACGAGCATGTGGAAAGTCATATATCCACAATATGAATATCAATAGTTCAATGGTCTAATGTATTTTAGTTGGTTTCATGAAGACAATATTACTCGAAGGAGCATATCATTCAAAGAAATGTAATGCGATGCATACAATTGGAGTAGTGTTGCAGTAATTTTGCGCACTAATAACACAATTATAGACAATGGAGTGGGTTGTAGTGCTAGCACTAGGTTGTCTTTCAACGACTCAACTAAAAGAAGCGATGTCTCCATTTCTATTAAAACACTTAGTAGCATCATGCATTTGTATTGATCAAATATATGTATAAATGTGACTAGTGCCCAAAACATTTGAATTCCGTCTAAAGTAATTTGGTTGGGAGGGCAAAAAAAAAAAATGTAGATGAAGCAATATGTTGCAAGCTCATGAAAAAAAGAGAAAAAAAATGCATTATCTAAGGGCAATATATAAATGTATTTATATATATTAGCCCAAAGCGACACACAAAACAAGTCATGCTATGAAAAAAAAAAAAAAAATCATGCAGTGCTGGCACTAGACTTGTATATTGTAATTTGGTGTCTAGTGAAATACTAAGCTATAATAGCACATTTGGCAGCTATGCAGCTATTATATTAGCACACAAGTGCCAAATAGTACCATAGCTAATTAAAAAGGTATATTTTATGCCTCCATCCCTTCAATTTCATTTGAAAAACTTTGGTCAGGGAGCAAAATATAGGTGACTAAATCTGGATTCTGGGTCTTTTAACTTTATTAATGACTTAGGTTTGACTCTTTGGATTATGTGATAGGCCTGGAGAGTCCAGTCATAACAATAGGACGAAAGGAGATTTAGCATGATGGCTTGGAATAGGGACTATTGGATCGAATTGGTATGGTGGGCTTGGAATCGAGACTATTGACTGAACTGACCTGTTCGTTCTCAACCTTTCTCAAGGAGCTCATGTACTTAAAGAGGCTTCCATGGGCCAGAAATCCCATGTAGATATCCATTATTAGGAGGACCCATCACGTCAATTGATGATCGATATGATCAGACGGATGTTATTAAGAGTCAAGCTTTATAAATACCAAAGTTCCTCCTCATTTGAGAGGATTAGAAATTGAGACAAAAGCTGAAGTGCTATCGGAATACTTCCACAAGGATTAAATAGAACTTAGAATGAAGAACACATTACCTCTCATCTAGAATAGTGGCGTTGCTATTGTACAACTCCTCCACCTATCACTAGTGCATTCGAGCTCTTCGAGATTGCTTGCTCCTCCTCCCTACCATCTCACTCTTAGTCATTCTTACATGTGCTTCCATGATATTTCTTTAAGGCCACATGCAGCACAAAATGCATGTTGTATACACATGACCAGTATGATCGAATCCACCCTACTAAACATAACAATCGATAAATCACACTATTATATTATAAGCAAAGTTGTCCTTTCTTCACTTTATCTTAAGTGGTTTAGTAAAGTTTGAAAGTTGCATCATGTGGCTAAAAGAGAATATTTCTAACCTCTATTTGGAACAAACTAATTATAGTGTTGGTTGTGAATAGTATCGTGTTTTAGAAGTTAACATAATAATTGCTAAGACCTCACTAACGAGTGGTATCATCTTTAGTATCTCAACCAATAGGTCCATTGAGATTACAAATTAATAATTGAAACTATTATGATTACTAATATATCGTGTTGCTTAGTTAAACATTATTTTCTTTCTTATGATATCAATCATTGAATACATGTAACGGTATTTTTAATAACTAACTGTTGAGCCTGGATTTTGATTTTCGATTTAATTTCCTTTAATATGATTTATATCAAACCTAATCCGTTTAAGATAAATCATCGACTAAGAATTAAAGGAAATTTTTTTTTTTAAAATATTCTAAAGCCGCAACCTGATCGAAAACAGAAAAATAAAATTAGGACCACTAAGAAGGTTGACCCTAATTTTGCTAATAATATGTAAGAAAAATTGTCTTTTTAAAATAATTATCAGATTTTCATGAGTCTAGAGGCTATCTTATTAAAACCTAAAAGGTTACCTTTTTAATTTACTAATTGTAAATTGTTCCATAAATATCTAAAATTGTATTTATATATAATTTTTAAAAAAGAATTTATCAATATTTACAAATTGGTCAATTTTATCAAATTTAACAATGAAGGCAACTAATTTACATGAAATCATTAATTACAATACAAATATAACAATATTTACAATATCACATCAATTCTAGAAAAAATAATTTATTTTAAGATTTTAAGTCGCCGATCAAGTGCTTATGTACGCTATTCAAGATCGGATACGTATTTTTTTTAATGAGAACTTTAATTTGTTGGTTAATTTTAATTTAAAAAAATTGTTTTAAATTCATTAAGTTTTATTAATTTTATGAAATTGACCTTTTTATTATTAACTCTAAATTTATCAATTTAGGTTTTGCAATTTTATAAAAAATAAAATTTCTAAGCCACAAAGAAATCTTGAACAATAAATTGTGTATATCAATTCAATTATATGTTATCACAATCAAGGTATCAACATTCAACATGTCAATTGAGCCAAATCAAACACAATATTAATTTATACTATCATAGACATATGAAGAATGAAATATTTCACAAGATTAAAATTTTCAAAAATTATGATACCATATGGTATATTACAAATTAATTAAACACATTAGCTGAGTCAAAAATACTATATTAAATATAACACATGTGTAACTGGCGAATATATATATAACACATGTATTATGACAATCACGTATTGACAAATTATTAATAAACATATCATGGTATAAAAAAAAAAATCACCAAAAGTCAATAGAATATAAGTACTCAATGTTCATAGGAATCATGTTTATCGAATATTCATAAGATTTAAAATTATAGGATAGAATAAGATACACCCATTACAAATTTTGATAAAGTCAAGATTCTCATGTCAGCATTATTAGGACAAGGTTACCAATACATTTCACTACTAGAGCACTTCATAAAAAAACGACATTCATATCATTAATTGCACGTGTACGCCAAGGTGGGTATCACAATTTACAAAAACTCTGGATTATAATTACATAAAATACTTTTAATTTTATAAAATTTCAGTTTGTTTAATTCAAAAAATTGGGAGGTTCATATTTTTTCATCAAGTTAATCTTTATTGCTGAAAGTTCTTAAAATGCGTAGACCTCATATGCTTAATTTTGAAAATATTGAATGCAGTTACTAATCTCTGAAAATATCAATTTAATAATTTTTATTTTAAGGAAACTGACCACGTGACTAAAACGAGCTTTTATGCAAATGTAAGTCTTAGATATGCCTTGGATGCAATATCCATGAAATGTGAATTCCGCCATCTGATGAAAATGAATCGTTAATACATTATTATTCACAAAGTTATGATTATTAGCCTCAGGAGATGTAATATGCAAGTCAAATCGGTCGGTAATGTACTGACGTATCCAGTGCAGTAAATTCCAAGTATGAGAAAAATTATTCAATCGATCAAAACATATGATTTACAACAAAAATATATTCTTTTTGTCTAGATTAGGGTTCTCGTAAGCTTGATCCAATCTTGAAGGGAGGAGCCGATATTTCTTTTCAGAAGATTATCTTTCTTTTTTTATCAAATTTTCAATATAAGTCTTATCAGCATTATTGCTATCTGGATGATCTTAGCAACATTAAGCAAAAGAAATTTTTATAAAAATAATATGATTCATGTCGATATGGACTTATCCACTGCTTCTCTTTTTAGCACTGTTTTAATTTGCAATCTAGGGGTAAGGGATATTTTATTATTATTTTGTATAAGTAGATATTATGTAAAAGTAAACGAGACTCATAAAATATAAAAAAAAGTGAATAAATTTATGTAAAAAATCTTACGAATAAAGTGATAAAGTCCTTAATAAGAAAAGTTCATTTAGATACTTATAAGGTATATGGGAAACGTTGCGAATGATCTTATGAATGCAGATGCTCTAAACTATTAACATTTTTATTTTATTGTTTGCGTATATATTTATTTTATCTTTTTCTTAAATTTGGGTAAATTATACTAATCCCAATGGACCAAAATTATATTTAACAGGCATCACAACCTTAAAATAAATGATATCAGTCCTTTACTTTTATTATTGTCCATATTATATATATTCTTGTATTTTTTTACTCTCTAATTTAATTAATATTTTATTTATTTATTTATTATTATTTTCTATTTATTTTTCGGGTAAACTAAGCGAAAGATGAAAAATAAAATAATGGCACAAATGGGATATCTACCCCGACTTTAAGAATTTCACAGAAAGATAAGATCCATTTCCAAATTTTTAACTTTTGTTTTGTTACTTTAAAGAATCCAATGCAAAAGCTATTTTGAATACTAAATATTTTATCTAGTAAAGCTAGCTCAGCAACCCAGACGAAACTTTTTGAAGCTTTTAATATAAACTGCTACTATTACTATAGCATGCGAGTGTCAGGTATCCACCAAAACTTTGAAGATTCGATTCCACGAGCACGGCACCACATGCCCTGGCCTTTCACGACATTCAATATATATATTGACTTCTTGGTCATTCTTTTTCACTCTTGCCCACATATGTTCAGTATAAGATCTGTCCATTCCAATGACAAACAAATTCCTTAAAAAAAAAAATGAAAGAAGAAAACAACTGTGAGGAAAACAATACAAGGAAATGCAAAGTTCAGTTGTGATGTTCAAGTTATATCCAGCAGTGAAGTGCACTTAGAACTAGTGATAGATCAGTCTATTTTATCTCTTAGTTTGAATGGAAATGGAATCGGATTGGTCACAACTTCCAAAAGACATTCTAGGAATGATCTCAGATCGCCTCAACAGCCTCATCGACCACGTCCGATTTCGAGCTGTTTGCAAAACTTGGGCCAGTACATCTCCTCCATCAAGGTAAATGTCTTACATCTTATTATGATCAAACATGCTTTAGCTATATTTTAAAGGTTCGTTGGATTGTTTGATTTTTATTTATATCGTATTTTTATTAGATTTACGTTTATAATTTATCTATATCATAATTGTATCTTATTTGTTAAGTTTATTTATATATAAAATTATTAATTTTTTATTAATTTTTATTTCTTAATAAACATCTGTATAAAAACAACAAAAATATGATGTCAAAATAATAAAAATACGATGAAACAAACAAACCTAATCCATCATTGCATAAGTTAGTTAAATGATCAATCACAATATAAACAAAAAATTGTTAGCTATATCTATTGGCTTAACTTTTAAATAAGTTGTTCAATCTAAATTTCACAATCGCTGAGTTTCTAATTTATTCAATTATTCAGTTAAATTTACCACAAAAATTAATTAATGAAGCATATAGCAACAACCAGATTATCTCAACTTGCATGGTCTTAATTTTCTAGTGAAATTACATCTTTCATCAATGAAATTATTTCAACATCATTTGAACCTTTCTTAGTTAGTTACAAAGTCAAGAGCTTCCCTTTCTTGTCTCAATATGGCCATGAGCACGAGATGGTTTTGAATGTAAATATATATAATCAGACTTTATCTACCAGCTTAAACTTTAGTTTTTTTTTTTTGGGCCACTACTTAAACTTTTAGTTTTGGTAGTGATTATACTCAGATGATCTTTGAAAAGCACAGATTTTGCTAATTTGTATAACAATATCAAAAGAGTCTTTTCATTATATATGTGTGTGTGTCTTAGTTTAATACACATTTATCTACCACAAATACTTGTTGGTTGTTACTCCTAAATTTTTTTTAAGGTTATTTCTTTTTCATAGTCTCATTGGATTCCATAATAGTAAATTTATTGATATTTTCAATGAAGGGCACCTCATCAAATGCCTTGGCTACTCCTTCCTTACAACCAAAAGACGAGCAAAAGGACCTTTCTTAGTATCAGTGAGAACAAGTATTATAACTTTGAATCATCAGAATTTATTGGTAAAAGGTGTTGTGGCTCCCATTATGGATGGTTGGTCTTGCTTGATGGTACCCCAAACATTTCACTCTTTAATCCACTCACAGATGAGAAAATCCTTCTTCCAAAGCTGACTAAATTACCAGAGATTCTTAGTTTCAGTGAAAGGGATGGAGAGTACATGTATAAATATCAAGATTCTAAAGGATTTCTCTACGATGTGGACATGGAGTTCATTAGAAATTTCTTCATTCACAATGTTATCTTATCGAAGGATCCAACTTCGGGATGCAATGATTGTTGGGCAGTGTTGTGTTATGATATTAGAGAAAAGAAACTAGCATTTTGTAAAGTAGGGGATAAAGATGAATCATGGACTAAAATTGATGAACAACCATCTATCTACACTGACATGATCTTTCATAATGGGAAACTAAATGCGGTAGATAGTACTGGAAGATTTATCAGTTGTGACCTGAAATCCCCGAAAAACTTAACCACTATAAGACCAAGGGGGCTAGAGGACCAGCTTTCATGTATTTAGCTAAAATGAAAGGACTACTACTTTTGATTTTGGTTTTTGTAAGTGACCTAGAAGGCATGATGAGGAAGCAGAAGAGGATTATTGTCGGGCTCTGTGCCATGGGAACTATCATGTGATCTATGATAATGAAGACAATGAGCAAGGAAGACCATGCATCGATTATGAGAATAGAATTCTTTCCCTGGAAATTTTCCAATTGGATGATATTGAGCAAAGATTGGTGAAGATAATAGCCTGGGTGGGAACACATTGTTCTTAAGTATGAATTGCACGATGTGCATCTTGGCTTCAAGAATTCCAGGTTGTAGACCAAATTGCATCTATTTTACTGATCATTTTAGCATAAAACGGGGGATTTATACAAAAAGGGGTTATGAATTATGCACATTCCACTTGAAAAGCGGGGCGATAAAGCCTGTGGTTTCACTTGTATTACGTGTTCCAGATCCATGTTATTTGACTACACTCGATGCTTGGTTCATACCCTCATCTGCAGGTAAACTCATTATTCCATCATTCCTTCAGTTCGTGCCTCTTCAATTTACGAAGTCATGATGATGAACTTCACTGATACATACAAATTCCTCTGTTTTGTTTTTTTATTTTTTAATTATTTTCATGACCCAGGGGCTGCTTTATATAAAACCACAAGGAGGATGTGTTTTTTATGACTGTTAATTGGCAAATGTATTGAACAATAGAGAGTATTGTCTTATCTAATAGGTTTGAACTTTTATACCAGATAGATGTGGGCAAAAAATTTATTATAGCATCTTAGCAAGAAGTGTAATAGAAGGTGGCCTAAATTTTATTATTGATTAACAAATAAGAGTCACCCATACAATTATTTGCTCCAAACTAAGTGCTAATTTCTAAGCATCAAGGAGGTTGCATACTAACTCAATCATTTATGGCCATAATGACTAAGTTTTTGTTTTCCTCAAGATTATTTGTAGAATAGTTCATTATCTTTACCTGTATGAACATTGTCTCTGACTAGCTTTGCCTTTTGCACGTGATATTTTTCAATAGCTAACTGGATGTCTATCAAAAGCTCAAACATAGGCACGGAAGATTCATTGATATGGATTCCAAATGCAAAAAGAATGTCAGCTACGAAGCCAAGTCTAGTAGATTTTATCCAGTCAAGATTTTCTTTCCCAGGGCCATTTAAATCTAAGGAATGGAAAGCAATCAAGGAAGCAAACTTGCCTGAATGTTTAGAATTGCTACTTTGGAGGGTAGCATGTGGTGTTCTACCAACAAATATATATCTCAAGCATCACATTTTCATCTCCGCGTCTCTTTGTCCCTTCTGTTGTATGGAGGATGAGTCCTTAGAGCATCTGTTTCTCTCCTGTCAATTCACCCAAAAGACCTGGCTGAACTGTCTTTGGCCTCTCCGAACGTCAATGTTGGAAGCTCATAAGATAGAAGACTTCATTCACATAATTGTTTCTCCAGAAGACAAACTGGGTCTTCGCGGCATTGAAGCTAAGAAGTTCCTACTCTTTGCTGCTATATTCATCGATCAACTTTGGATACTCAAGAATAATGTAGAGGCTACAAGAAGGAAAACTCATCCATTGGATTTTGCCCTCCAGCTTAATCGAAAGTATAAGGATTTCTTAATGGATTGGTATTCTAAAAAGGTCATGTGTCCTTCCCGGTTCCAAATGGATTCCACCTCCTATTGGTGAAGTAAAGGTCAATTTTGATGCAGCCATTAGCCCAAATTTTACCATGCTTGCTATCGCTTGTAGGGACCATGAAGGCAGGTTTATTCTTACATGGACTGAGAAAACATCTCCTTGTGATTTAATTATATGTGAAGCTAAAGCCGCTTTCCTAGCTGTGTCTCTAGCTTTACAATCAGGTTATACAAAACTAGTGCTGGAAGGCAGTCATGCAGCCATTACACAACCCTTAGATTTTGGAAGACTTCCCCTCATTATGCAATATCTGATCTTATAATTGATACGAGGAATTTACTTGCCTCAACTCAATCATGGTGTGTCAATTATGTGCCTTTAAAGAACAACATGGCTACACATAAACTCGCTTGTTGGGCTTCTTTTTATGGAAGAATCGGCTCTATTCCAGTGTCTTCCCTCCCTCTTGCGTGGTTTATGCTGATGATAATAATGGCCCTTTGGATTTAATTCATCGGCATAACTCTATCCAGCCTCCTTCCTTCCACGTCTCCCACGAAGAAACTTCATGTGACCTGACATTTAGGGATAAGATAGGTCTATGTCAATTTTTCACGATAATAGCAATTCGAGGATCAAGCCACAAACTTAGACCAATGCATTGTATTGACACTGTTCATTAGCTACTCATAGAAGCAAGGCATGGAATTCATCAAGATGTACGGAAAGCTAATGCTAGAAGCCAAGTATTAGATTTTGTATTATTTCTTCAAAGGTACGTTTATTCTTGAATAGAAATAAGTAGATAACTTATAGAGTTATAAGATTTCATTGATTTATTAACATATATTCTAACCAAACCCACATATGGTTCTATTTTTCCTTGTAAGTTCTTCGCATGCAGTAGAAATCAAGAATAAAATACACATAATTTTAAATGTAGCAGGTTATACCTACTTTTTTTTTAATCCTATGTGGTTATCTATGGTGTCTATAATCACCAAATTTAATGGTCATTGCTCTTTACAGCTAAAGGCCTGCTGAAAGGGACCTTATTCATAAATGCTTTATGATTTTAGTTACATGCTCGTGGCAGGGGAGATCAAATAATATATCATTGGAAATTTCAATCTTTGATCCACTCACCACCATAAAGTGATTATTACAAGCATGGCCTGGAACAATCTATGTGTCAGGATCTTTAATATATTACCTAATTGCAAGTTGCTATTTGTTTGCTTTAATAGCATCTAAGTATGTAGGAATGTGCTTGTAAATGTATATATAATTTTTACCAGAATGAAAGATGAAAGATGACAGTTGGCGTCCAGTAAAATGTTCTTCATGTATTATGAACAGGCATATCTCATCCTTCCTTAAATATGAGACCCTTTCTTGCCTATCCATAATTTACATCTAGCCTAAGTTTCCTTTGTTTGCATGTTACTTTGTATCAATTAAAAAGCAAAAAGCTAAATGATTATTAAATTTTCATCATACATAATAAGATATGATTGGCAAAAATATGAATTAGATACGATCAAACAACACTGAAGCTTTACTTTCGAGGGAAGTTGTAATTACACAAATCAGCATGTGGAATTATTAGAGACATTCTCGCTTTAAAATATGCATCCGATGGGACACCTATTCTTAAGCATATTTATATAAACATAGCAAGGAAAAGGTTCTCTGAAAGCTTTTATTCCTTCTAGAAGAAAAAATATAGACTAAAATTTACAAAAGCATAGCTTTTTGAATATCATCCTCTAGAGCAAAAAAAAAAAAAAAAAAAAAAAAGAAACTAGACTTGATTACCACAATTACATACATACAAAAATGATGACGCAGTCAAAGAATCAATATTATGTAATGTGCATTATCATGCTTGAATGCCATATTTCAACTCTCAAAGAAGGATTTAGAGAAATTTAATTCATAATACCATTATGGTACACAACAAAAGAAACTTGGATTAAATCACACAAAATAATGAATAAACAATAAAGAAAGGAAGCAAGAGTTGAACACAAGTATTTAATGTGAAAAACCCCCATATAGGTTAGATATCGTAATGAAGAGTACCGATTAACTAATGATCACAAGAGAGTGCAGAGGATTAGTTTATAAATCTCCTACTCTAGAGTATAATATTCACACCCACAGAGATCAAACTAGACATAGCAAGTGGAGTTTTCACAAAGTTGTAGCCATAACCTACCTCTTTTAATGAGTACAAAGGAGTGAATCTCAGACTCCTACAACAAACTTTGCAAAATAACTAAGATAAAGGCCATAAGACCAAGCTAATTATAAACCAAACCTTAAGCATTTCTATATAATGCATAGGTAGTAAGTCAAATGAACATGAATTTTAGGAGACAAATTAAAACAGAATACTCAATCATGATGCCCTAGTCAATTGCCTCCATGGCTTAGCTGACTAGCGGCCAATCACCAATGACCACAAACATTGGATTGTTTATATTCAACCACGATATTACCATTTGTTAAGCTATATGAGTTGTAACTTTTTATAAAATATTTTTTCTTTTATTTTTTATTGGATAATTAATGATGTGGTTGGTACACCTACCACATTGTGTGTATATATATTTGATGTTTCTTATACTTTATTTCATAACAAGAACACAATTATCTCTTTTCATATTCATTAGTATTCTTCTTCCCCTTTTTTTTTTTTTTAGCATGGTATCCAAGCCCTATGTTCTTTCCTAGAATTTCTTTTTCACTTTTCCCATGCAAGCCTTCATTGTTGCAGGTGTCATGCCCCAAAGGGTGCTCTAAATGCGACAGTCCGCCACACTCAATATTAAAGCTTAAGTATGACTACCTTAGCCATCCCATAAGCTTCGATATCGGGTGTAAGGCGTATGTTCACAATCATAAAGGACCAACTTTGAAACAAGTTGTTTAAGAAGACATTCATATAGCAATTTAAGAATGGAAATCATAACATAATATTTGAATTAGGGAAACATATATAAAGGTCTTACAATCATTAAAGGGGCATTCCCCCGCTAAAAGATATAGTTCATCATAGTCTACTGAAGCCTAATCAAAGTAATTACAAGGAGATTTACTTAGAAGTCTAAGTCTACATCTAGTCTTTGACTTCTTCCAAAAACTCCTTAAACCAAAAGGTAATACATATGAGAAAAAGCCTCATGGCTTCAACCATAAATGGGGAAACTGCAAGGGATCTATGAGGGGGTAAGCTTCTTGCTTAGTGAGAATTAAATCCACAAGTAAGGTACTCAATGATCAATAGTCAATCAAATTATTTAATCAAGCATATAAGATGTAAGCAATCACGTAAGCAAACAATACATACAATTTTTCAGGAATTATATGTTTGAATGGATTTACCCCTCCATTAGGTGCTTAGGTGTTTCGGGCAACGAAGTCATAGTTTGCAAATGATATTTTTGTAGTTTTGTACAGATTTCTACCAATCGCTAAAATGTAGTTGATTCAGGTGCCCACTCACCATTTAATTACAAACATCAAAGTCATAGATTATGATTTCAAGTCCTCGACCTCATTACTATGCCCTTGTCCCACTAAGGGTATGGTAATGAATGTAATGTAACTCACTACGTGTCATGCATAAATCATTTAATTTAAGTAATCATGGCATAGCATTAGTCATTTTATAAGTGACCATAGAACTTGCAGACAATCAATACTAAACTAAATCATACAATGATTAGTTAACAATTCCCGCCTTAATATACTTATCATAATTTCAACCATGTAAGTAAAATACATGCGCTTTGATATTTTATCTTTTCCTAAAATCTAGTGTCACTAAGCTACAAGCAAATACATAAGTACAATTGCGAGAATTTAAACTCGCTCGGTCATATCAACAGAAGCTCCTTAATCAAAATAGTCCTTTAGGTAAGGTAGCTCGGAATCCACGTCACCTATACAAAAAAACCCCGAAATGAGTATTTCTTGGAAGATCTACTTAAAATTGCAACTCTATTCTACTAAGTTCATCAAAATTCGCATAGAGTGAAATTCCAACTTAAAATGGCTATAACTTGCTCATTTTAACTCAGAATTTCACATCTTATATACCGAATTCTACCTACTCGAAAAGATCTATCCATTTTTGAGGTTATTTCTTACATACAAGGTCATTTGGGTTGCTAAATGTCTCGGTACATATTCAAAATGAACATTTCTAGATTTTGCAAAACAATTTTCTAACTCAACTTTATTTAAAAATCTTTTGGCAAAAACATATATATATATATATATATATATGATTGAAAAATCCTTTGAGTATATATATATATATAAGCTCACTTTATATACAAAAATTTCTAATGGTAGTGTCTCAATGATTATTTTTGTAAAACAATTCATCTTGAAGTGTTGAAACTTAAACTTGACAAATTTCTTTTCAAAGTGTTTTGAAGAAGCTTTATATTTTCTTAGGTTATTATACATAAGTATATTCTTATTTTGTTTTCCCATTCCTTTTTCAAAAAAAATAAATTTTTCTCTTAACTTTGATCTTTTACAATTTTTACTTCTAGTAATAAAAGAACAAAGTTATCAAAAAGTTTATTAAGTTATTGATAACCCATTTATAAATTTGCCTTTAGAATAGTTTTAGAAAATGAGTCTTTGCCTCTTATATTCTTGTTTATTAACTCTTTAAAATATTTTTTTTTTTTGTTCTAAAACTTGGTCTTTTATTTCCTCTACAAATTTTATTTGAAAAGAAATCATCTTTATTAATACAATCATTTGTCTTTGATCTTATCATATTTATACTCTTGTTATTTCTTTGAAAATAGGTTCCTTCTTTGGAAACTTGAAATCATTATTTTTCTAAGTGGGTTAATAAATTTATGGGTTGATTTTATCTTAACTTTGAAAACTAATTTGCTTCTTAGTTTTGTTATGGAGTTGAAAAGACTTTAATCTTAAGCTTTTTGTGAAAATTTTGAATACCAACAAATTATTTTTTTACTAAGACTAATGTTACCATATTATGAAAAGAAGGTGTTTATTTCTTTTATTTCCTTGGTAAAACTATTCTTGTTGTTATTTAAGAAACTTTGAGAAAACTGAGAAAATATTGTAAAAATCCATTTTAATGTTGTTGATGAAAATTCCTTTATTTAGAGATAAGTTACATAATAGAAAATTTAGTTTCAAGTTCCTTTATTGAAGAAAAATTCTACTTTAAATATAGTTTAGACAATATCATTATGTAGATGCATGTATTATGAGCATGTAGTATGTAGATGATGCCAATATAAGATAAGAAACAAGATAATATTAATAAGCAATATAGCAATAATAAGCAAGATATTATAGTCAAATATTGGAAACCTTAGCTTCATTAAGATAACCTGATCAAGTATTGAGAGCCTTAGCTTCATCAAGTCAACCTGGGACTATGTCCCAAAAAAAGAAAAAGAAAGAAAGGAAAAAGCAATAATAAGAGCAAATATAATAAGCTTATTAGTGAGTTAGTGAGCATTTAGGCTCTAGAATATATATAGATATAGATAGTAACATATATATTAAATTAGGTTACAAGCATGATAATAACAATCAGATCATAATAATAACAACAAAATAGTAAAACAACATAATATGAAATTTATTCATGAACAAGAACAAAACATGAACATGGTGTTGCTTCTATAACATTTAAATGTTTAAGAAACAAACATAGTCATGTTAAGTTACATGACATAATAGAAAGAAATAGGTAAGAACTTTTACCTAAAAAAAATAATATAGAAGTGGCAGTAGAAGAAAAGTTTGGATAGTGTTATGTGTGTAGGAAATGTGTAGAAAAATTTGGGTAGTTAAGAAAGAAAAGAGAGATTTTGATAGAGAGTATTTGAGGAGAAAATTTAGGAGAGTTTTAGTAAGGTGAATGAATGTGTGAAAGAATTGGGGGGAGAAGGGGTATTTATAGAATTTTTGAAGTGAAAATTATGTGAATTAAATGAATTGAAAAAGAAAATAAATGTGAGTGTGTGTGAGGAGATGGTGGCCGACGTGATCATGAAGAAGGGAGAGAGGGAGTGATTTTGATTTGTTTTGTATTTTTATTAATTAAAAGTGATAAGAAGTAAAGTTTGATGTGAATGAAGATGTATGAGAAAGGTAAAAAAAGTAGATAATAGGTTTGTAGAGTGTAGAAATAGGTGTAGAAAAAGTATAAATAGGTGAATAGTAATGAATAGTATAGAATAGTAGATAAGGCAAATCAATACAACTAGTAATAAAAATACACGTAATTAAGCTATATCTAATTTTTTTAGATATCGAAAAATTATGAAACTAATATTTTGAAATCCTTGTATTTTTGTGAGTTTATTGGTATTTTCAAAATATTTTTGTCGTTGAGGGTATCAAGGCACGGTTTTCGAAAACTAATCCCGTTCAAATCTGAAAGACACAAAAAATTATCGAATATGATATTTTTATGCATCCTTATATTATTTCGAACTATTATCCACTACTATCTCAATTTCGTTGTTTCGGGATTAGGAATATGGGATTGTTGGATCTAATTTATTAAGGTTTGATGCGTATTTGTTGACCTTAAGATTTCCAGTTGACTTCCGATTTAGGGTTTGAACATAACTGTAGCATAAAATCTAGGGATTACAGCAGGGGCTATTTTTCCTATGTTTTTTAGCCTTAATACCTGTCATTCCTTCTCCTTTTTTTTTTCTTTTGTCAAACAGCCTTAATTGCTGAACATCCTTTTTTTCCTTTTTTCTGTCTCCATGTACTCTGAAATTATCATCTCCGGCAACCTTAAAACAACTAAAGACTCTAATACTACCTAGAAAATTGGAGACTTGTAGAATATCATAACTTCCTATAGATTTAATGGGAAAAATTATCTCAAATGATCTCAATTTGTTTGCACTTATCTCAATGGTATAGGAAGGCTCAATCACCTTCTTAGGACTGGACCATCAAAAGATGACCCTACGTTTGAAGCATGGGATGAGGAGGATTCCATGATAATATCATGGTTGTGGGATTCGATGGATTCTATAGTTAGCATCACATGTATGTTTTCCACCACAGCAAAGGAGATTTGGGACTTCCTACATCGCACACATTCAAAGACTCGTGACGCTGCTTAAGTATATGAGATCAAAGTCAAAATTGGAGCCACTAACAAGGAGACAAATCAGTCATAAAATTTGCAAATCTGTTGCAAAATATGTGGCAAGAACTCGATCATTATCAAGTTTTTGAGATGAAACACCCTGAAGATGTTGCAATCTTGAGATGAAACACACAAAAGATGCTACAATCTTGAAGAACTTCATTGAAAATGATCTTCTTTATGATTTTTAGGCTTAATTGAATCTAGAATTTGATTAAGTTTGGGTTTAAATTATTTGAAAACAGGAACATCCTCTCTAGAGGAGACCATCTCATTGATATAGGTAGAAGAGAGCCAATGTGTTGTTATGCTTGAATCACAACCAACAAACGGGTTAGCCCTAGCAGCAAAGATGGAATGGCGGGGGAAGGGTAAGAGTGATTGGTCTAAGGACACCAATAGAGAAAATTAGATTAAGGAGAACAAGGATAATCTTTGGTGCACCTATTGTTAGAAACCAAGGCATACAGGAGAGAGGTATTGGAAGCTGAATGGTAAGCCACCAAGCGGAGAGTGGAGAAATTGTGGGGGCCAGTACAGACCTCATGCACACATGGCAAAGTAGTACAAACCTGCAGAGAATCCAACAATTGGGGGGTTCAATAATGAAGAGATGGAGAAGTTGAGAAATTTGTCAAGATCGTTAGAAAAGGCCTCTGGAGCATGCTTTCTGGTTCGCTTAGGTAAACCACTATTCCCTCTTTGCATGAATGCCTTAGAAAACTTACATGCTAATGCATGGATAATAGACTCAGGTGCTACGGATGATATGACTGACACTTCTCAACTCTTCCATACATACAACACATGCCCTATTAATAGAAAAATTGCGGTGGCTAATGGCACTTTAGCTACTGTTGTAGGTGTTGGAGACATACATATCACACCTACCCTCACCTTAAAGAGTATCATCCATGTACCATATTATCGATTAACTTAGTCTCCATTCAAAAACTCACTCATGAACTTAAATGATATCCTGTTTTTTACTCCTCTTATTGTGCTTTCAGGATCGGGCATGAGGAGGAGGATTGGACTTGCTAAGGAAAGTAATAGCCTTTATTACATTGAATCGTCTAAGATACCTAGGAGTAATTTGTCTTTTCTCATTTCCTCAAATAAAGATGTCATTTAGATGTATCACCTACGCCTAGGACATCCATCTTTTAGAGTTATGAAGGTCATGTTTCTCCATTTGTTTTAAGGGTTAGATATTTTTGAGTTTCACTATGATATTTGTGAATTTGCAAAACACACTCATGTATCTTTTCCTGTTAGTAACATAAAAAGTTTACATCCTTTTCATTTCATTCATAGTGACATATGGGGCCCTTTTACTATCCCTAATATTTTTGGAGCTCATTGATTTGTTTCCCTAATTGATAATTGCACTCGGGTTACATGGTTATATCTTCTAAAACAAAAGTATTACGTCAGCATTGTTATACCTAATCTCCTTTCTATGATTGGAAACCAATTTAGGATAAAAACAAAAAATTTTCGAATAGATAATGCTAGAGACTATTTCAACCAAATACTATGACCTTACTTTCAATCTTAGGGCATTATCCATGATCCATCATGTGTTAATACATCTCAACTGAATGGGGTAACTGAAAAGAAAAATAAGCATTTACTCAACACCACACAGGTTTTACTCTTTTAAGGGAATATTCCTCAGTCCTATTGGGGAGAGGCCATTCTGACTGCCTCGTACTAATAAATAAACTTCGCTCACATGTCTTAGATAACGAAAGTCCCATAGAACTCCTTAGTAGTTTCAACCGACATTTTAGAACCTCAAATGTCCTCGCACCTAAGATGTTCAGATGCACAACTTTTGTTCATATCTATAGCCAACACAAAAGCAAACTTGACCTTTGGGCTATTAAATGTATCTTCCTGGGTTACTCATCCACTCAAAAGGGATATAAGTGTTACTACCCTTTGTTCAAGAATTTTTTTTATCTCTGTTGATGTCACCTTCACAGAAACAATACCTTTTTTTCTCCAAGTCCTCTCTTTAGGGGGAGATTTCAAGGATGGAAGAGAGTACTAATGAGTCCTTTGAACCACTTAAAACACTTGATCTCCCTCTTATGCCCCGTGTTCCAGGTAATGTTAAACCAGAGTCCAACTCTTTAGAACCAAATATATTCAAGTTTACCACTGAACCCTTAACATCCCATGTTCCATCAAGTATTAATCATCCCAAGATTTCTCAAGTGTATTCAAGGAGGAAGACTATTCCTAAACTAATGCAAGTCCAAGAATCCAACTCAGATAATGGTAATGAAATCATGGTAAGATCTGATTTGCCTTTAAATATACAATTTGTTGAACCATCTATTGACCTAATAGTTGATCTAGAACTTCCCATTATTGTTAGAAAAGGTGCCAGAGAATATACAAAATAAATGACTACTTTATCTATTGTCTCACTATGTTTGCTTTAAGCATTTATCACCATCCCACAATAGTTTCATTGTGAGTCTAACCAACATTGCTATTCCTAACACAATTTTTGAGGCATTGTCAAAAAGGGAATGGAGGGATGCTATGAGAGAAGAGATGAGTGCCTTGGTAAAGAATAAAACCTAGGAGGTTTTTGATAAATAGAATGGAAAAAATAATATTGACTATAAGTAGATTTTCACATTGAAATACAAAGCTAACGGATCCCTTGAGAGATATAAAGCCAAATTGGTAGCGAATGGGTATACTCAGACATATGGAGTTGATTATTAGGAGACTTTTTCTCCAGTTGCAAAAATGAATATTGTGAGAATTCTGTTGTCATTAGATGCTTACTTCAGCTGGCAACTTCTACAATATGATGTTAAGAACACATTTCTCAATGGTGACTTAGATGAAGAAATCTACATGAATATTCCACTAGGATTTGATCGAGACACCGGTAATAAGGTATGTAAGCTGAGGAAGGCTCTTTATGGGTTAAAACAATCTCTTAGAGCTTTGTTTGGAAGATTTGCATATGCCATGAATAAGTTTGGATATAAACAAAGTCAAGGGGATGACACTCTCTTTATTAAGCACTCGACTATAGGGGGAGTAACTGTGCTTCTAGTCTATGTGGACGATATCATAGTAATTGGAAATTTTGAAAGAGAGAAGTTCGAGTTGAAGTAAAGGTTAGCCAGAGAATTTGAGATAAAGGAATTAGGGAAACTAAAGTACTTCCTTGGTATTGAGGTAACCTATTCCACACAAGAAAATTTCATTTCACAACAAAGATATGTTATTAACTTATTGGTAGAAATAGGGAAAATTGGAAGTAAGCCAGTTTCCACTCCAATAGATCTAAATCATAAGTTAGGAGAAGCAAAAGAAGAACCAATGGTTGATAAGAGAATGTACCAGAGATTGGTTGGTAAGCTTATATATCTAGCTCACACTCAACCACACATAGCGTACTTAGTGAGTGTAATCAGCCAATTCATGAATGATCCTAGAGAGCCTCATCGCCAAGCTACTTATAAGGTGCTTCACTACTTGAAAGGCAATCCAGGAAAGGGAAATTTTTTTTAGAAGGAATTTCAAGCTTACTTTAGAAGCCTATTCCAATGCTGACTATGTAGGATCCCTGGTGGATAGAAGATTGGTGGGTGTCGAATCCAACAAAAATAAATAACCTACTCTAAGATTTGTAAACAGTGGTGAGCAGGATCGTCTCCACAGGGACTGGTAAAATTCCTAAGTTTCTATCGTTGAGAAGAAAAAGAAAATAAAATTGGGTTTTGAAATCAAGCAAATAAAATAAACCTATTTCTATTTAAAGAATTTATATTCAAAAGATTATCTAGCCTAGTTTCATTACAACTCAATTCTCATGATTTCAAGACTCAAATATTATTATTCCTACTTGAATAGTTAGTTATAAATTCCATAAGCATTGAAATTCAATTTCTCCTTAGATAATAAATAACCAAGATAAGATCTTTTATTATTCCTAATCGAAAATAACCCTAAATAAGCTCTTAAGGTTAATCCATCAAGCATTAAGAAAGAGAAACCTAACCCTAATCAATCTCATAAAGCGTGGATCATTAAATTAGATATATTTCATCAACATCAAATAACCATCTATTTTATGACTATCGTGTTGTTTCATCACCTATAATTAGAATTACTCATACAATTACGGATATGAGTTCTAATTGATTGTTTATTGTTCAATCATCCTACAACCGGATCCAAAGCTATAAGAATAATCAAGCAATAATAACAATAGATCAGATAATACAAATATTAAAATAAAATAATAGAAATCAAACCCATTAGGTCTCACAATCCATCTTGAATTGAGTTGCAATAATCCCTTGGCTAGATTAAGAGATTAGTTGTTCATGATTCAAGAAAAGCAATCTTTAGGTTCTTGAAAGTATAAAGAATGAATATCAAAAATATAATAATCAATCCTCCTTTCTCTCTCCTCCTTCTTTATATATATGATAAAACAGATATAAAGAGTGTTTTTCGCATGAAAGATGGCTGGAGGCATGTCGCAACAAGGCTGCAGCTATTATTCGCGAAACAAATGGTGCAGTCTTGATGGCCGGCTCCATGGCCGGCGGCCATGAGCTTCTGGACATTGTTTAACATGATGGCCGGCTCCATGGCCGGCCATGATGCTTCTGGATCTCCGCTGGGCTTCATGGCTGGCGGCGATTCCATGATGGCTGGCGGCCATGACTCCTCTGATGTATATCTCCCATACTTAGTTCCTCTAAATCTTTCCATTCACTTTAAAAACCTGAAATATAACATTAACTTATTAAGTACCAATTCCTCATAATTTCTATAAATTAATAACAAGTTTATCAAGTTTTATCCATATAATTGAGTAAATATATCTCAACAAATTCCCCCACACTTAAACCATTGCTTGTCCTCAAGCAATACAATTAGAACCACAATTGAAATCTATCATAGAGAGTGCTAACTTCACTTTTTGAATTCCAAGCATCTTTCTTTGATTATTCTTATGACATGCAATTTTAGTGCCTACCACTCTGACCAAATTGATCACATGTAATTAAAATACTTCAATCAAAATTCAAAAGCTAATCTAAACAGAACAAACTTTAATCCAAATGTTTAGCAAGAGATTCTTCTATTCAAAAGTAAATTCTCAGTTCAGTAAAGAAAAACACCCATTTGGACTTCATTGGATATTTAACAGATATATACTCCTCACAACATAAAGTAAAAGCATATGATATCAACTCTTTCCTTAGATTTTCTCCATATTTATTATAAGTCTTATTTCAGTGGTACTTTAGCATTCATATTCCTTTTGATTTATTCAAGCATATATTGAGCCTTCAGAGTGTGTTCTCTGGACGGGTTTTTGCCCGCTTCTTTTCAGCTCTTATTATATATATTTTTTTTTCTTTCAAAGCTCATATAGTGAACTTTCGCCTTTCCTCCCTTATCGTTATAGTGAGTTCATTGAGTCGGTACATCCCGGGCTCATCACCCAAGTAACCAGGTTTAAAAGGGACCCCTAAGAACTCTCTCTCACTCTAACATTCAAGTTTGGATACTCATAACTCAATTGCTTAAGTTAGCGGAGTAGTGGCTATGCTTGTTTCTTTACTTTGAATGCAATACACATAAAAGACTTTTTTATCATGGTTCACTAAGTAAAAAGTGTCATTTATCTCTTTTACTAGATGTTGAAAAATTCTTTTAAAAAGAATTCAAGAGGAGTATATACATGTTAACTTATTCCTAGAAGTAAACCTGTTTATTTTTCACTTAAGAACTCGACCTACTCTTAAACTTCCAATTCTAAGGCTAAATACAAGATAAATTTGTTCCTCAAAGATTTTGCTACTCAATTTTGACCAAGTATTATAATCACAACAATGGATGAGTAAGACACTTTAGCAAGTCCATTTCCATATTTATGTAGATGCTATATAAATCATTTAGCACAATCTCCAGATTTCATAAAATTTTTGAAAAATTTAGGCAAAAATTTGGCCTAAAATTGCCATTAGGCATATAGTACTCAAGAACAAACAATTTAACAATTCAAGTGTGGGTACACAAATCAGATCAGATATCTCAAATATGCAAATATATTCAAATATTCCGACATCAACAGACAATAATACTCAAATCTCCTTATCATCTTATCCCTTCCCCCACACTTATTTTGAACAGTGTCCTCACTGTTCCTAATTCAGCCCATAATAGGTAAGGAAATAAAGATGAAGGATAAAGGAATAACGATACTTCCCCGGTTTAGTACTTGAAGCTCTTTTGAAGTTCTTGTCCTTTAAAGCTCTTGAGAGAATGTTTCCTTCAAAACCAAACTAACTGCAAACAAAAACAAAAAGAAAAACAAAAGCACACAAAAGCAAAAACATTAGTAACTAATAAAACCATGGGTTGCCTCCCATGAAGCGCTTCTTTATAGTCCTTAGCTGGACTATTCCAACTCATCTCATGGAGGCTCAAAGATAAAAGTCTCCCCGTTTTCAGCCATGGGGAAAATCTCCAATAAACTCCTCTCTTGATTCACCCTAGTGATTCTCCATCTAAAGCCCTCAACAATTGATCATAAAATTGATCACTAGTGTGCTTTTTAAGCTCATCCTCCTTCTTGAGATTCAACTCATCATCTCTTCTTTTCTCCTCAAATTGTCCAGTGTCAACACTAATCTCTCCAAGCCCATCCTTCTTAGATTCATCAACTAGGCTCTTATCTTCCAAATCTTCCACAACCTGTTTTTCATCTTTATGAATAGCAAAAATTTGAGAAATATTTGAAGTGATTTTCTTTTCACTATCCACAGAGAATCTAATGATTTCCCCATCAAACTCCATTGTCATGACTCCTTCATTCACATCAATTTTGGTGTTAGATGTTTTCATAAATGGTCTCCCAAGCAAAAGTGTAGGTGATTGTGAATATATCTCCTCACCCATATCAATTACATAAAAGTCAGCGGGAAACACTAATCCATTGACTTGTACCAAAACATCTTCCAAAATACCTGATGGATATATATTGGATCTATCTGCAAGTTGCAAGATTACTCTTGTTTCTTTCAAAGATCCAATATTCAGTTTCTTATAGATTGAAAGAGGCATAATGTTAACTGAAGCCCCTAGGTCACACATGCAATTTTCAATTCTAACATGACCTACTATACAAGGAATAGAAAACGTACCAGGGTCCTTGCACTTTGGTGGTAGCTTCTTTTGAAGGACAGCAGATATATTCTCACCCATAAAAGCTGTCTCACTCCCTTTAAGCTTCTTCTTATTTGTACAAAGATCTTTCAGAAACTTCGCATATCGAGGTATTTGCTTAATCACATCCAATAATGGAATGTTTACCTCGACTTTTCTAAAAGTCTCCAAAATTTCCTTCTCATCATCCAATATCTTGGACTTATTCAACCTAGAAGGGAATGGGGGAACAGGCTTATAGAACGGGGGTGAAAATTTTTCTACTTGTTTTTCCTCCATGTGGGGGTTCTCTTTTTCAAAATCTTTGGAGGTGGTCTCAATTACCTTCCTACTAGAGTTTTGCAATTCCTTTCCAGATCTCAAGGAAATTGCACTCACATTTTCTTTATGATTAACAGTATTAGAAGGTAACTTACCTTGTTGCTCCAACTTACCTACAGAGGTGGCAAGGTGACTCATTTGACTCTCCAAATTGTGAATACTTTTTCTTGTCTCATCCTGAAATTGCTTCGTGTTAATTGCAAGAGACTTGACAATATCTTCAAGTGATGAACTTGAAGACGAAGCTTGTTGTGGTGGTGGTTGAGGCCTTGGTTGATAGCTGAAGTTTGGATGGTCCCTCCAACCAGGATTGTATGTGTGGAATAGGGATCATATCTTCTTTGAGGGGGTTGTGGTTGTCCTGGAAATCCACCAATCGCATTTGCATGCGCATATGAGTCATCTTGAAGGGTTGGACACATGTCTGTGGGGTGATTTGAAGCACAAATACCACAAGCTTTCGCTTGTTGGTATTTCCAAGGATAACCTGCTGACAAGAGAAGTCAAGTTAGATAATTGAGATTCTAAGTGTGAGACACTTACCTCGTTGACTCGTCTTGTTGAAGGATCTTGTCTGAAACCGAATTGTTGGGAATTTGCAGCCGTGAGTGAGATCAAATCCCTAGCCTGAGCAGGGGTTTTATCTACTATCGCTCCTCCACTCGCTGCATCCATCATCTTCCTCTCCAAAGGAAGCAATCCTTCATAGAAATATTGTATCAGAGTTGTTCTGATATGCCATGTTGAGGACAACTGGCAACTAATTGTTTGAACCTTTCCCAATACTCATGCAGATTCTCAATTTCTCTTTGTTTAATCCCACAAATTTCCCTCCTTATGTTTGCGGCTCTAGTAGCAGGGAAAAATTTGTCCAAAAATGACTTCACCATGTCGGTCCAAGTGGTGATTGATCCAGGGGGTAGATAGAATAACCAATCTTTGGCTCTATCCTTTAATGAAAATGGGAAAGCCCTCAATTTAATTTGATCTTCAGATATCCCATGAGGTTTCATACCCGAACAGACAACGTGGAACTCCTTCAAATTTATGAGGGTCCTCGTTTTCCAAGCCATGAAAAGAAGGCAACAAATGAATCAACCCGGATTTCAACTCAAAATCCACATTCAATTCAGGGTATTGAATACAAAGTGGTTGTTGAGTCACATCCGGAGTTGCTAATTGTCTAAGTGTTCGGTCCGGATTTGCCATCTCTTCCTTTTCTTCTTCTAAATCCAAACTTTCAGATTCTTCTCTTTCTGTCTCACTGGATGATTCTGATAATTCCAATGCTTGAGTTAATCCAGGAGATGAAGTTGAAGTTGCGTCTAGAATACGCTGTTTTGATTGTCGGCGCAATTCCCGTTCCGTCTTCTCTATATCTGAATCAAATTCTAAAGTACCTTTGTGAGAAGCACGGGTCATAAACAAAAATCAAAATAAAAAGAAAAACAAGAACAAGGCAATAAGAAAGGAAATAAAAAAAATAAAAAGAAATAGAAACAGGGAAATTTTTTAGACACCAATCCCCGGCAACGGCGCCAAAATTTGGTGGGTGTCGAATCCAACAAAAATAAATAACCTACTCTAAGATTTGTAAACAGTGGTGAGCAGGATCGTCTCCACAGGGACTGGTAAAAATTCCTAAGTTTCTATCGGGGTTGAGAAGAGAAAAAGAAAATAAAATTGGGGGGTTTTGAAATCAAGCAAATAAAATAAACCTATTTCTATTAAGAGATTTATATATTCAAAAGATTATCTAGCCTAGGTTTCATTACAACTCAATTCTCAGGATTGATCATAGACTCAAATATTATTATTCCTACTTTGAATAGGTTAGTTATAAATTCCAATAAGCATTGAAATTCAATTCTCCTTAGATATTAAATAACCAAGATAAGATCTTTGATTATTCCTAATCGAATAGATAACCCTAAATACGCTCTTAAGGTTTAATCCATCAATTGCATTAAGAAAAGAGAAACCTAACCCTAATCAACAATCTCATAGAGCATGGATCATTTAAATTAGATTATATTTCATCACAACATCAAATAACCATCTATTTTATGACTATCGTGTTGTTTCATCACCTATATTAGATTACTCATACAATTACGGATATGAGTTCTAATTGATTGATTATTGTTCAATCATCCTACAACCGGATCCAAAGTTATAAGAGATAATCAAGCAATAATAACAATAGATCAGATGAAATACAAATATAAAAGATGAGAATAATAGAAATCAAACCCAATTAGGTCTCACAATCCATCTTGAATTGAGTTGCAATAATCCCTTGGCTAGATTAAGAGATTAGTTGTTCATGATTCAAGAAAAGCAATCTTTAGGGTTCTTGAAAGTATAAAGAATGAATGATCAATAATGAATAATGAATGAATCCTCCTTTTCTCTCCTCCTTCTTTATATATATGAGATAAACATCAGATATAAAGAGTGTTTTTCGCATGAAAGATGGCTGGAGGCATGTCGCAACAAGGCTGGCAGCTATTATTCGCGAAACAAATGGTGCAGTCTTGATGGCCGGCTCCATGGCCGGCGGCCATGATGCTTCTGGGATCTCCGCTGGGCTTCATGGCTGGCGGCGATTCCATGATGGCTAGCGGCCATGACTCCTCTGATGTATATCTCCCATACTTAGTTCCTCTAAATCTTTCCATTCACTTTAAATACCTGAAATATAACATTAACTTTATTAAGTACCAATTCCTCATAATTTCTATAAAATTAATAACAAGTTAATCAAGTTTTATCTAATATAAATTGAGTAAAATATATCTCACAAAGATCAATTAGTGGATATTGTAATTTTGTTGGAGGTAACTTAGTAACATAAAGGAGCAAAAAGCATAATGTGGTAGCCAGATCAACAGCCGAATCATAGTTTAGATCAATTGCCCAAGAATTGTGTGAATTGCTCTAATTAAAGATTATTTTAGATGATTTGTGAATTAAATGGGATGGTCATATAAAACTCTATTGTAACAATAAGTTAGCCATAAATATTGCTCATAATCCTATACAATACGATAGGACAAAGCATATTGAAATCGATAGATATTTCATCAAAGAAAAATTGGAGGAAGGGTTAGCATATATGTCCTATGTTCCAACAGGACGGTAATTAGCAATTATTCTAACAAAGGGGTGAGGTAGTTCAAACTTTCTCAATCTTGTGTCTAAGCTGGGAATGGAAGACATCTACTTCTCAGCTTAAGAGGGAGTGTTGAGATATGTGAGTTGTAACTCTTTGTAAATTATTATTATTATTTTTAGAGGATAATTAATGATATGGTTGGCATACCTACCACATTGTGTATATGTATTTGATGTTTCTTTTACTCTATTTCATAACAAGAGTACAATTATCTCTTCTCATATTCTTTAATATTCTTCTTCCCTTTTTTTTCTAAGCACCGCCATATATAAAAGTGTAGCAAGTAGGACACCATTCATAAAACTTTCTAAGAGAAGCCCGAATAATAAGATAATATCATAAAAGTAAGAGAACAAGTTAAAGTATATGTATATATGTATATATATAATTTCAAGATAGGAAACAACACTAGAAAATAAACTAGGTATCCCATTGTATGATACCTTAGTCAATTGCTTTTAAGACCTTTCTATCTGACGAATGGAGGGAAATCTATACTTGGTCAACCATTCATGCTTACAACAAGTGATCATCATTCCTCTTGTCATGAAAATGCATCAGATTGCTTCTATTTTGCAACGGTTCCATCAATGTCAAAGAATTCAATGCATAGTCAATGGGAAATGTAAGTATGATGTGCTTGTGTAATCTATTCACACGATCTAATTTTTGCTAGTAGTGCATATGACAGTGCCACATGATGTGCCACAACCCTCTTAGTTGAGTGGTGTAAATATCAGTTTTTCAATAGAATTGACTTAGCTTCTATTTAAAGATGCAATAGATGATAGTTGATGATAATGTGTGTGTGTTTGTCAAGTAATCAGATATACCATGAAAATGACTATAATGGAAAAATCAATAGAAAGAGTTGATCATGCAATTGCTAAAACATTTGTCTTGTTTAAACATCAATATCAAAAGGTTCAAATTTTTATGCTAGTTTACCATATATATTTGTGTCGAGCCTGGGTTTTGATTTCCGGTTCGATTTCCTTTAATCCATTCGTCCTAAACTCTAACCCATTCAATACGAATCCTCGACTAAGAACTAAAGGAAATTTGAATTTTGAAAATATTTTGAAGAGTCGCCACTCGACTAAAGTCGAGAAAAAAGATAAACTAAAATCAATGGGTAGGTTGATTTTGGTTTTGCTACTAATCTGTTATAAATATCGTTTTGAAAATGAGAACCAGAAATTAACTTGAATCCAGGGACTAACCTATTAAAACCTAAATGGTTACCACTTTATCTTTCCAATTTTAAATTGATTTCTTTTAAACTTTAATTTCAAAATCTAAACTATTTACAAGGCTCTAACTATTTACAAATATGTACAAATTTACTTAAACTAAGAGAAACAAACAAAATCACAAAAATAATTTTTTTTACATATTTTGAGTCGCCCATTTAGGTGCCTACGTACCCGCTAATCAGGATCATACAGCACGTAGTTCTTTAAGAAAAATTTAGTTTGTTGGTTAATTTTAGTATTTTGAAATCTTATCACTTTAAGTTCATTAAGTTTTATGATTTAATAAAAATTATCTAATTTTATGTGATTCTTAAATCTATCAAATTAATTTTGAACAAATTTATAAAATCAAATTTTTCTAGGTGTCAAAATGATTTAAAAAAAAAAACAAATCATTATAATATCAATCATCACAAAAACTCATATAGAACTATCACAAATATTTATAAACACAAACTTCACACTATTATCATATATTAACATCAAACAAATATTGCTATGATTTATATTATTAAACTTCAACTAATTTCACTTATTAATCCATTTCTGTGAAAACATATATTTATTACTAATTATATATAATATATTATTATATAATATATACATATACACATATATGGTAAGGAAAACTTACCTGGATGAAGATGGCTCCGCATGCAGCAATTGAAGACTACCAGGGATGAAGACAGCGACAGCGTGCAGAGGATCAATGAGCGGATGAACGAAGGACGATTCGCGACAACCAGGATCGACGATGATGATGACTGGGAGTAGTCCAACTATGGCAGCAGGAATGGTAGAGGGTTGACGATGACATGGCAGTGGACGACCAACGAAGGCAAATCGATAAGGATAGGAGATAATTGATTGAGGGCTTTTGAAGTCCTCACGATTTCGAACAAATCAAAATAATTGTTCTATTTTCTCTTCCTCCCTACAAGACAAGAAATTTGATGATTAGAATTGAGAACCCTAAATCAAGAACAACTTAAGAACGAAAAGCCAAATTAAAATTAAATTGAACAGAATTTTGAGAAATCAAATCTTCCTCCTTTCAAAATAGAAGATGAGGAGGGTATTTATAAGCTTTAATTCGACCAAAACCTTTCTAATCAATCACTCCCGAACTTAAGGCTTGTAAAACATGTTTTGGGCAAAATTTGAATAATCCGAGTCAAAACCATGTAACTTTCCAATTAAATGCAATAAATGACGTGTACCTCCCATATTGTAACGTTCCAAATCATTAAATTGCCTAAATAACAGTTTTCACACGTTTTTGAATTTTTTAGGAAAGTACCAAAAACAAGTTTTTCCTAAATTTGAAGTTCGGATTTGAAAGAGTAATTATTGATGAAAACATGTGATTTTTATACCAAAACAGACTATTCCATGCCTAGTTTCCAAATCTACCTTCGGTTCGTAGAAAAAAGGTCTAGAAGTGGGCCGAAAATGGGCTCAAAGTAGGCTGGTCGAGCTGCCCAACGAAGAAGAAGATGGACAGTAAATTTTTTCAAATTATAAAACTATATTATATACCTATATATTACATCCATTATATTTATTTCTTTTAATTTGATTTATTTTTCCTAATTTTTATTTCTAATCATGATGCTCAAAAATGCAAAAAAAAAAAAAAAAAATTCCCAATTTAGCCATATTTGCAGTAATATTAACAATTAATTATTAACAAATTGACAAAAATAAATTGTCAAAATGAGGTGTCTACAGCTACCCCTCTTTGTAGTGAGGTTTGTCAAAACCTTATCACAAAGATAAAATAGACCTCATTTTGACATCAACTTATCTGGCGGGGTGAAAGCTTTTCATGTTCTGATATGCTCTTTGAACCGGGCCGCTTCTTGAGCAGAGACGATTCATGTTCTTGAAGAGAAGGATGGCTCCTCTGAGCTAGCGATCCTTAAGCTTGAAAAGAAGGAAGGTGCCCATCAAGCTAGCGATCTTTAAGCTTGAAAAGAAGGAAGGTGCTCCACCGAGCTAGCATCCTTAAGCTTGAAAGAAAAGAAGGAAGGTGCTCCATCGAGCTAGCCATCATTAAGCTTGAAAAGAAGGAAGGCGCTCCACCGAACTAGCAATCCTTAAGCTTGAAAGCAAAGAAGGAAGGTGCTCCACCAAGCTAGCGATCCTTAAGCTTGAAAAGAAGGAAGGTGCTCCACCGAACTAGTGATCCTTAAGCTTGAAAAGAAGGAAGGCGCTCCACCGAGCTAGCGATCCTTAGGCTTGAAATGAAGGAAGGCGCCCATTGAGCTAGCGATCCTTAAGCTTGAAAAGAAGGAAGGCACTCCACCGAGCTAAGGTTCCTTAAGCTTCAAAAGAAGGAAGGCGCTCCACCGAGTTAGGGATCCTTAAGCTTGAAAAGAAGGAAGGCACTCCACCGAGCTAGCGATCCTTAAGCTTGAAAAGACTCTTGAAACGTTTCGCATGTTCTACGAAGATGCTTCATGTTCTGAAATGCCTCTTGATCTGGGTCTCATGTTCTGATCCCCAAGTAGCAAATCTCATGTCTTCAGCTCTTGATTTCCTATTGCTTTGAGTGGCTTCTAGAGTTAATTTCTTGAAAAACCTAATCCTAGCAATACATTTATTCATTCTCTTTCTTTTTTAAAAAAAACTTACCAGATTCTTATAGAATTTTTAAACTAGTCAGACCACTTGGTGAAGTCCGCTCATCACTAGGTTTACTCCGTCAGACTAGAACGCATTCACAGTGGCTATCCTTTGAATTGAGTATCCATGTTTGTCTCTTGATGGTAAATGGACCCCTTTTTTTTAGTCTTGATCATAGGACGATACAAGAGATGATTCTTAAAGTCTTCCTTACTTTAGCTTGAACTTATTGATTTCATATGTTATTCCCCTAAAATAGGCATTTCTTTAAGAAAAGATCAAATCATAAAGTATTAACATGTTTTTATAACTTTATTAATTGCTCAAACCTCTCTCTCACAATACACTCGTGTTTTAAGTGTTTGGAAGATATAAGGATGAAAGAGAACTTATCAATTAAGGTGAATGGTCAATGGACGATCTAATGATTAGAGACCGCCAGAGATATCTTTTTTTCGATAGATAACAAAAATTAGATCATACATAAACAAAGTAGTCAGCAAATTTTCTGAATTTGATAGAATTTTCATTAATTTCTCAAGAGCAGTACAACTTGACCGCATCAGAATTTACAGGGTCTTTCAAATCTGGACCATCCATTCTAGTCAAAATTAATGCACCACCAGGCAACACTTTCTTCACTACATATGGTCCTTCATAATTAGGAGTAAATTTCCCTCTAGGATCTTGAACATTTGGGAGCATTTTTCTCAAGACTAAGTCTCCTTCTTTGAAATTTCTCGGGCAAACTTTCTTATTAAATGCTCGAGCCATTCTTTGCTGGTAAAGCTAGCCATGATATAAAGCAGTCATCCTCCTTTCATCAATGAGATTCAACTGATCAATCCTGTTTCTTACCCATTTAGCTTCATCTAATTCGGTTTCTGCCAATATTCTGAGTGATGGAATTTCAACTTTAACTGGCAAAACTGCTTTTATGCCATAGACTAATGAATAGGGGGTTACCCCTGTTGATACTCTAATGGATGTTCGGTAGGCCATGAGTGCAAAGGGTAGCATCTCATGCTAGTCTTTGTCAGTGATAGCCATTTTCTCTATTATTTTCCTGATGTTCTTGTTGGCCACTTCAACTGCCCCATTCATCTGAGGTCGATATGGGGTAGAGTTTCGATGTTTGATTCCAAAGTTTTGGCACAATTTAGACATTAATTTGTTATTCAAATTGGTACTGTTGTCTGTAATGACTGTATCAGGGACTCCATATCTGGCTATGATATCTCTCTTGATGAATTTGAAAACTACTCCTTTGGTAACATTAGTGTTCAAGAATGCTTCAACCCATTTGGTGAAGTAGTTGATCACTACTAATATAAATCGGTGACCATTTGAGGTTTTTGGAGAAATTGGCCCTATCATATCCATACCCCACATCAAGAAGGGCCAAGGTGAAGACAGCAATTGCAATTCTTTGGGAGGAGCATTTATCTTATTGGAATATATTTGGCACAAGTGACAATGTCTCACGTGTTTGATACAATCTGATTCTATAGTTATCCAAAAATAACCCATCCTCATAATCTTTTTAGCTAGCATATATCCATTCATGTGAGGTCCACATATCCCTTCATGGACTTCCATCATCAACATTTCTGCTTCCGCCTCATCTACACATCTCAAGAGAGTAGTATCAAATGAATTTTTGTATAATGTATTACCACTGAGCATGAAATAAGCTGCTAAGCATCTTAGCATTTTTTGCTCTTTTGTTGAGGTGTTTTTAGGGTACTTGCCATCTTGGAGGAATTCTTTGATATTAGCATACCAGGGATCTTTCTTTAGGACTTCCTCGGTATTCAAGTAAAATGCCGGTTCCTTTAAAGGTTGGATCTTAACTCCATCAACGATCTGAATCATAGATGCTAATGTGGCTAATGCATCCGCGAACTGGTTTTGGTTTCTTGGCATATAAGTAAATGACATTTCTTTGAATTTTTGTGCCAATTCTAGTAAATGTTGGTGATAAGGCACCAATTTTGCATCCTTCTTCTTATATTCTCCTCGTGTTTGAAAGATGATGAGAGAAAGTCTCCATATACTTCAAGATCATCTATCTCCATGTCAAGTGCCATCTTGAGAACCATGATGCAAGCCTCGTATTCTGTCACATTATTAGTATAAGGGAACGTCAATCTTGCCGAAGTGGGGTATTGATTACCATACGATGATATTAAGATTGCCCCAATTCCATATCCACATACATTAGCTACTCCATTATAGTACAACTTCTATTTAGGGGTGACTGTTCTGATTCTTTATCCGAATCTGCCAGTAATATGCTTTCATCTGGAAATTGAACTTCTCCATCAATCACATTATCTTCAACTGGGTTTTCAACCAGCTGATCTACAAGCGCCTGACATTAAACTGAGTTTTGATTCACATAAGTGATATCAAATTCTGATAACAGCATTTGCCACTTGGAAATTCTCCCAATCAGTCCTGGTTTCTACGTTAGATACTTCAAAGGGTCATGTTTCATGTAAAGCTCTATAGAATAATATAATGTATATTGTCTAAGTCTGTGCATGATCCACACCACGTCACAACAAGTTCTTTCCACTTCAGTATACTTCTATTCACCTTCAGTGAATTTCTTACTCAAATAGTAAATAGCTCATTCTTTCCCATCTTCATCTTTCTGTCCAAGCATACCTCCCAATGATTTAGGAAGTACCATCAAATACAGGAAAAGAGGGCGACCAGGTGTTGGTGCTACTAACAATGGTGGATTCATTAGATATTGCTTAATTTCATCAAATGCTTCTTGACAATCTTTATCCCAATGGATAGCTGCTTTTGTCCTCAACAACTTGAATAGAGGGCAACATTTGTCGGTTAATTGTGATATGAACCGAGCAATGTAGTTCAAGCGTCCTAATATGCCCCTAACCTCTTTGATCGTCTTCGAAGGAGGCAATTCAAGTAAGGCTTTAACCTTACCCGGATTAACTTCTATTCCTTGCTGACTGACTACGAATCCCAGCAACTTCCCTGAGGTCATGCCAAATGTACACTTCTCAGGATTCAGCTTAAGATGGAACTTCCGTAATCTATCAAATAATCTCCTCAATATTTCCACATGATCCTCATCTTCCTTAGACTTAGCAATCATATCATCCACATATACTTGACTTCTTGATGCATCATGTCATGGAATAAAGTAACCATCACCCTTTGATATGTTGCCCCAACATTTTTAAGGCTGAAAGGCATGACTTTGTAACAGAATGTTCCCCAAGTAGTAATAAAGGTTGTCTTGGTTTTATCTTCTTCTGCCATTTTAATATGATTATATCCTGAAAAGCCATCCATGAATGAAAATAAATGGTTTCCAGCTGTGTTATCCACCAAGACATCTATGTGAGGTAAAGGGAAATTATCTTTGGGCATAGCTTGGTTTAGATCGCGAAAGCCTACACAAACTCTAACCTTTCCATTCTTTTTAAGTACTGGGACCACATTGGCTACCCATTCAGGATAATCGGATACCTCTATAAAACCGACTTCTAATAATTTCTTCACTTCTTCTTTAATCTTAAGTAAGATATCTGGTCTAAATCGCCTTAATTTTTGCTTCTTTGGTTTGATATCTGCTTTAGTTGGTAATTTATGAACTACTATAGAGGTATTTAAACCAGGCATATCTTCGTAGGACCATGCAAACACATCTAAGTAATCAGTCAATAATTTTATCAATCTTTCTCGTTGTTCAGTGGATAAGGAGGTGCCTATTTTCAAATTTTTAGGCTCATCTTCAGTTCTAACATTTACTACTTATGTGGGCTCACTGATCTCAATTCTACCTTGTTCATATTTTTGCCAAGTTTTCTCTATCCCAGTGTGATCACTAATATCACCTTCGACGACTAACCTAGTAAGGCCAGAAGTGATATCAGTAATTTCGTTATCTATCGGCGCAAGATATCCCTTACTTTCACCGTTATCATCATATCTGAATAAAGGCAAGATAAAGAAAAAGGAAGAAAAGTGAGGGAAAAAAGAAACTGATGATATGGATAAAAGAGGTAACATAGAAAATAAACAAAGAAATTTCATTAATGAATATGACTCATGGAGTATTTGAGCAACTGATAAAAGAAACAAAACATAAAAATACTTCATGAATTCAACCCTTACTCAAAGGTAACCCTAGAATTAAGGGGAATAGTAAACCAATTATTCAACTCCCGAACCGGATGGGAGCTGCAAGAAGGATCCATAACTGATGCAATGTTCGGCTTCTGGACATGAGAAGGTTGTGGGAATGTGACTCTGATATCTGGAAACTCAATAGGGAAATTATACCATTCTTCTCCTCTCTTCTTCTAGGCTTTCCTTTTCATCTCTTGTATCTCATCCGGAATAGGAACATATCCTAGTCCAGATGTCCCTAAATGTCACTCTTCTTGAATCATATTGGCTTCTTAAAAAATTTGTAAACTAAAGTCTTTGGATCCTTCATCGCCAATATAAGGTATAGCAGTGTCTTCGAAGATAGCATGATCTTGTTCACCCAATACCATAACGATTTGGCCATTTGTTATAAACTTGACCATCTGATGCAGACTAGACGGTATTGCCCCAGTTGAAAGGATCCAAGGCCTTCCAAGCAACAAATTGAATGATCTTGGTATGTCTAGAACTTGAAATGGAATAGTAAAGTCTTGTGGCCCAATTGTAACTTCCAAGTCTATTTCTCCTGATATTCCTCTTTTGGATCCATCAAAAGCTCTAACAATTGTGGAACTGGATCGAAGATCAAATGCATCGATTCCGAGTAGGTTCAAAGTGGCCAATGGACAAACATTCAGAGATGACCCATTGTCAATGAGGACTCGGGCTACAATCAATCCATTAGTCTTAGCCATTATAAATAGGGGCTTCGTGTGTCGAGTGCCTTCAGCTCTTAACTCATCAGGTGAGAAAGAGATTTGGTCCAAAGCAAATACTGAATTCATCACATGTTCCATCATTTCAGTTGCAACACCTTCAGGAACCTTGATTTGTTGAAGTATCTTAAAGAGGGCTTCCCAGTGTTTTTCAGATGTCAATAATAAACCCATCAAGGATATTTGAGCCAAGACCTTAGCAAGTTGATCAATAATCTTATAATCACTCATCTTCGTAATCTTGGTCAAGGCCATTTTCTCATCAGATTTCTCCTCCTTTTCCTTATCTTTTTTCTGTGGGAAGAATTCCTCTGCCAATGTTTTCTCTCTTTTGGGCTCTAGGGCTTTTCCAAGTTTGCCGACCATGGGCCTGGGAACTTGATTAACAGCTTGATAGTTGAATGGGGCAGCTTTATAATCTTTCGGTGCAATGGGCACATGGAATTGATACCTCATCAACTTCACCTTATATGGGGCCTCTTTCTGCTCCTCTTGACATTGGATAACTACCCTTTTTGGATCGAACTGGATCATTCCAATAAAAGGCTTAGATTCTTCAATCATGATCATGTTGATCATGGGCCCATTATTCGGGAGAGGATTGGTGTTAACATTAGGGGTTGGAGTTTCAATGAAATCCAGTTGGACTAATTTAGCATCAATGAGGTCTTGAATCTTATTTCGAAGCCTCCAACAATTGTCAGTAGAATGACCTACTTGCCCCAAATGATAATCACATTTCTACTCGGGGTTAAAGTATTTGGGTTTGTAATCTTTTGTAGGTGTTTCAAAGGTGATTAGATTGTCTGCTCTAAGCCGAGCTAGAACTTGGCTAAGGGGTACGGGAATTCTGGTAAACTGTCTTTTGGGTCTATTGAATGGTTGGTTTTGGGATTGTAATTGTTGTCACTAGTATAGGGTTGATTAGTGTTTGGGGTTGATTGGTAGGCATAGGATTGAGTAGGTTTAGTGTATGGGGTTAACTGGTAGGCGTAGGATTGAGTAGGTTTAATGTATGGGGTTGAGCTGACTACACTGACAGTAGTATCCTTTCCTTTGTTGTTGTTGAAGTACTTGGAGTTTGTAGTCTTTTTCTCCACATGGATCTTCCCGGTAGTAATGGCATTTTCAATTCTGCATCCGGCCAATACTATCTCGAAGAAATTAGCAGTAGTATGTCCAATGAGATGGGTAAAGAATGGTTCTTCCAAAGTATTGATGAAAGTAAAAGTCAAATCCTTCTTAGGGATAGGGGTAGATACCATAGATGCCATTGATATCCACCTTTGAGCATATTCCTTAAAAGGACTCATCTTTCTTCCTCATATTGCCTAAATCCCACATAGACGGGGCCACTTCAATATTGAACTTGTATTGATTGTAGAAAGCCCTAGCTAATTTGTCCCAAGTATTAATCTCATCAAGATCCAATTGAGCATACCATGTCAAAGCTGGACCGGTAAGGCTATCTTGGAAAGTTGGATCATAAGTTGCTCATATTGAGTGTACCGGCTCATCTTCCTCACATAGAGCCTAGTATGCAACTTTGGGCAACCAGTACCATCATACTTTTCAAAGTTGGGAATCTTGAACTTCTCGGGGAAAGCCCCAGCTTCGATTGTAGGAAAGTTTGTGATTCTAGCTTGATCAAATCCTTCCATTTTCTTAAAAGCTTTTGAGTTTCTCATTGAATTGAGAGAAAAGCCTTTTCTCCATCTCTTTGTTTTGAGCCTCAATTTCCTTCTTAAGGCTGGAAGATTCGATCTCGATAGTGATTTGTGGCTCATGATTAATTACTTGTTCCTTAATGGCTTTACCATCTCTCTTTACCTCGGAATGTCCTTCGGTAGTATCTTGCCTTTAAGTTTTGTGCAAGAAGATTCATTTGCTCAGTCATTCGAAACACCATTTGTTCTAAAACAGTCAACCTTTGCTTGGAAATTGGATTAGAAATGCCAGAATTATTGTCGTTGTTGCTAGCCATTCTGGATTTGGACCTAGTGATGATTGGATTTCGAATCGAGTCGGACCGTTTAGGAGCTATCTTTTAGAAACTCGATGAAAATCAAAACAAAAATTCCAAGTTTAGAGGAAAATATGTATATATATATAATAATAATAATAATAATAATAATAAATAATAATAATAATATAAATTATTATTTTATTATTATTATTATTATTATTATTATTATTATTATTAGAAAATCTTATTATTTATTTACAATTCTCAACAAAAAGAAAAAGTAAACAGTTAGTGAACAAAATATATACAAAAGAGTTATACAAGAACATATAGAGACAAGAAAAGAAAAGCGCATGCGCATGCACATGCACATGCACATGCAAATTGAGATGATGAAAAGCTTTGTGGCAAAAACCATTTTATTTCATTAAAGCTGAATTTATTCAAGGAGTCAATACATGACCTAATCATGACAAAATCGAAAAGCTAAACCAAGAGACTTCAAACTTAAACCAAACGCCTAATCTTACTAGGACACACTTAACGGTCCTTTAGCTCCTCGATAGTCCTCTTCGCCATCCGTAACTGAGCTTCAAGTGCTTGAACCTTGGCTTGAGAACTTTGCACTTCCTCTTCTATCTCTCGCTCCCTCTTCTTCATTTCTTGGAAGCGAACCTCCACTTGGGCTTTTGTCAATTCCATATAAGCTTGTGTCTTCGGGTAAGAGTGATAGGTGGTCGACTCAATACCTCGGGAGCTTGAAATTTCAACCATTCTACCTTTGCCTTTTGGTTGAGGATATATTCTTTAGTGGCCCGATATTTCTTCGTCTCAGTATTGATGGGTTCTATCACGTAGATCGGCTTGATTTCTCTTGTTTCCCATTTGGCTTGGATCATCCCTAACTTTCCCTCTCTTTGTGCAAAAGGAACATCGGGGTCATCATAATCTATATTAACCTCCACTAATGATGGCTTGCTAGTTATATCTTAAAGTGCTCCATATTGTCTTATCATACGAGCCGGATAATATCCCGTAGACTCGGTCAAACCAATGAATGGAATTGTTGCATACTCCATGCATTCGGTTATTGCTGCGTGAGAATGGAACCACTTAGCAATCCAAAGGAATGTGTGAGCTTCTAGGTCTTGGAGTAAATGCACCCACTCATCAGTTCTTAGAAGATCTTGAATGCAGACTCTTTCACTAAAGCTCAAAATAAGATCATGACCATCTCTAATGTGGCAAGCCGGACTCAAATTGCTCTCATAACCTTAGTGTGGCTAGCAAACCAAACTATCAAAAGTGTCATACTAGACTTGAACTTCCCATGGCCTCTATTCTTCAAGTGGTTGAGAGATCTATTTTGTTCAACGAACAAGGTTGGGATATAAAACTTTCCTGCCAAAAACTGGTCCACTAATTCCACCACACGATAATGGATGAATAGATCCCCATTCGGGAAGAGGATAGTACCAAATACTGTAGCTATAAAGGTGTTGATGTGATTTTGTTCCCATGCTTCTACACTTCCACAAAAGATGGACTTATTGTCCTTGTAAGCATTTGGAGATCCAAACCATTTGAACAAGTCAGAAAGTCGAATGGAGACCGAATTGCAATTCTTGAGAGCTTTAGATACATCAGTCCTCTTAATCCCTAAAAAGGAGTTGAACAAATGGATCGGCCCTTTACTAAGTTGAGGGGCATATATTCCCACATGAGTTAGTGGAGCTTGAAGAAGCGTTGTGTATTCCTCAATAGTAGGACTCAAAGTGTGCTCACCAAGGCTAAAGGCGGCCTCATCAATATTCCATGAGTAAACCAAGGCCCTAAAAAGATGAATGGGGACCTGGACCTTTGGTAGAGAAAATATAGGGTCTAAACGGTCTTCAATGAATCCTCTTTGTCTTGGCTTGAAAGTTTGCAACCACTTGTTCAAAATAGGCATCAGACTAGTAGGCTCATGAACATGGATCTCGGGAATAAGACGAGCCCACATGTTACCACTACACATACTGCTTGCCGCAGTTCCTAATCTACATATTACAAAAGAGATATGTTACAATACGGTATATACATTTGCAAAGGACAAAGATGATGCTACAAGGATTCACAAGACACATTTACATAACAGATCACAAAGGAAAGTTGACTCCTATAAATTCAACTTTTGGTTTGTAAAAAGTTTTTGAAAAACACTTTGATGGGCTACAATGCTTGATCATCATCTTCTTCATGTAGTGAATGCAAGAAGGGTAGTTTTAAAGGTCCCCCAATTAATGGGCCATGGGCCACATTAACCGAAGTGGGAGGCTAATTCGTGTCCCGAATGGTGGGTAACCACAACACCCGAGACCTACTGGTGCCTCCCATCCTAAGTTACTTAAGGTGGCCCGGGTTTGACCACACCTAGCACACATTTTTCTTAAATTTAACCTTACCCCTAGTTAAGGGTATTTGCAGAATTTTCCTTTCCTTTTATTTTATTTTACTTTTTTTTTTATTTGCATCACTTAAACAAAAAGATTAGTACAACTATTTACAAATATACAAGATATTTACAAAAGAAAGCCATTTAAATATGAAAAGCATAAAGTGGTTAGCCCTCTAAAAAATGGTCTTCAGTGGAGTCGCCAAGCTGTCGAGCCTGGGTTTTGATTTTTGGTTCGATTTCCTTTAATCCGATTTGTACTAAACCCTAACCCATTCAATATGAATCATCGACTAAGAATTAAAGGAAATGTTGAATTTTGAAAATATTTTGGAGTCACCACTCGACTAAAGTTGAGAAAAAAGATAAACTAAAACCAATGGGTAGGTTGATTTCGGTTTTGCTACTAATCCATGAAAAAAATCGTTTTGAAAACGAGAACCAGAAATTAACTTGAGTCTAGGGGCTAACCTATTAAAATCTAAACGGTTACCACTTTATCTTTCCAATTTTAAATTGCTTTCTTTTAAACCTTAATTTCAAAATCTAAACTATTTACAAATATGTACAAATTTACTTAAACTAAGAGAAACAAACAAAATCACAAAAAAAAAAAGATTTTACATATTTTGAGTCGCCCATTTAGGTGCTTACGTACCCGCTGATCGGGATCATACCATACATAGTTCTTTAAGAAATATTACTATGATTATATTAACATCAAACAAATATTACTATGATTAATATTATTAAAACTTCAACTAATTTCACTTATTAATCAATTTTTGTGAAAATATATATTTATTACTAATTATATATAATCTATTATTACAATTATTAGATATTATTATATAATATATACAAATACACATATATGGTAAGGAAAACTTACCTGGATGAAGATGGCTCCACGTGCAGGAATTAAAGACGACCAGGGATGAAAAGCACAATAGCGTGCAGAGGATCGACAAGCAAATGAACGAAGGACAACTTGCGACAACCAGGATCGACGAGGATGATGACCAGGAGCAGTCCGGCAATGGCAGTAGCAGCCGCTAAGGGTCGACGATGACGTGGTAGTGGACGACCAACGAAGGCAGATCGGCAAGGATGGGAGATAATTGATTGAGGGCTTTTAAAGTCCTCACGATTTTGAACAAATCAATGTAAATTAATTGTTCTAATTTTCTCTTCCTCCCTACAAGACAAGAAATTTGACGATTAGAATTGAGAACCCTAAATCAAGAACAACTTAAGAACGAAAATCTAAATTAAAATTAAATTGAACAGAATTTTGAGAAATCGAATCTTCCTCCTTTCAAAACAGAAGATGAAGAGGGTATTTATAAGCTTTAATTCGACTAAAACCTTTCTAATCAGTCACTCCCAAACTTAAGGCTTGTAAAATATGTTTTGGGCAAAATTTGAATAATCCGAGTCAAAACCGATGTAACTTTCCAATTAAATGCAATAAATGACGTGTACCTCCCATATTGTAACATTCCAAATCATTAAATTGCCTAAAAAACAATTTTTACACATTTTTGAATTTTTTAGGAAAGTATTAAAGACAAGTTTTTCCCAAATTTGAAGTTCGGATTTGAAAGAGTAATTATTGATGAAAACATGTGATTTTTATACTACAACAAACTGTTTCATACTTAGTTTCCAAATCTGCCTTTTGTTAGTAGAAAATAGGTCCGAAAGTGGGCCGAAAACAGGCTCAAATTAGGCCGGTTGGGCTGCCCAACAAAGAAGAAGATGAACAGTAAATTTTTTCAAATTATAAAACTATATTATATACCTGTATATTACATACATTATATTTATTTTCTTAATTTGATTTATTTTTCCTAATTTTTATTTCTAATCATGATGCTCAAAAATGCAAAAAAAATCCTTCAATTTAGCCATATTTGCACTAATATTGATATTTAATTATTAACAAATTGATAAAAATAAATTATCAAAATGAGATATCTACAATTTGCTATACTATCATTTGATCCAATTTACCTTAAATATGGGCATATATAACTTGCTTGTGTGTGAAGGGTTAGTATAATAGGAAATTTTAAGGTTACGGTTTGCTTACAACATAGAAAATTTTATGTCACATCATGTTTTTTTTTTTTTTTTACGAGATCATCATTGGGATTGTACAAGTTTCCACAACAACAATATATATAAGAGTATCATGAAAATTCTATATCCTGTCATATTTCAAGATAATAATTTTAGTTGTTCCCTAAAACTTTTGCAATAAGCTCATAGTTATACAAATAAGACATGTGTCCTTTTTGGCATTAGACAAAAAAAAAAAATATTTTAATTGTTGAAAATTAATAAATTTTAAAACTTGTAAAGACTTAAATTATATTTTTAATTGATCAATTAAAACAAAAAGTGATTATATTAATTTACTCTCTACCAATTTGTTGTAGAATATACATTCATAGAACTATATATATGTGTGTGTGTGTGGTGTGTGTACTTTTTTTACAATATCAACTTCATTATAAATGATTTTTTTTAGTTAGTATAGTGAGGAAAGTGTATAACCAATGGTTGAGGTAAACCAAATCTAAAGCTTCCTCCCTCATTATAATGGGAAAAAGAAAAAGAAAAAAATTGATCATTATTAGTAAAATCTTTCTATCTTGTGATCATGAATGTTTAAATTATTTTTCTCTAAAGTAAACAATAAATTTCATTGCTTTGGTGAATTAAATTTGAGAAGATCTTCAATCTTAACCATATTACTTTTACAACCCACGCATGGTCATCAAAGGAATTATTGAAAGTAATAATAAAAAAAAGTAATAGAGAGAAAGACATTAGTAGTTGTGATAACTCCTACAATTTGATAAGATCATATTTTATAAAAATCTTGATAATCAAAAGAGTTAGAATGGATATTTGTTTTGATTAAATTTTATGTTTCAGGATTAATTTGGATGAAGAAATCAAAACAAGAAAATTTGAATTGAAAAGAGAAAAATTGAAGTCAAGGCTGGCAATTCATCATTGAAAGCCGCCGGCTTATAGACGGCATAAAATCCAAGGCCGTTGCAGCACAGCCAGCTTTGCCTAGCACAAGTTAAACAACATTCAAAGCCGCCTCAAAGCTGCCGGTAGAAGATGAAGCAGCCGGCGTACATGAAGGCCGGCAGCTCAGAAATGAAACATCACCAGCTTTGAAGAAGTTACATTAAAAGCCGGCACTTAAGCCGCCGACCTTGAGGCAGCATACATCATAGATTTGAAGCGACATGAAGATATCCAACACTTAAAGGAAATTGAAGAGACAGATCTGTTGGAATGTCTACGCCGGCCTTGGGACGGCGTTCGTTATAAATCAGCCCAACGCTTCATTTCTGACTACATACGCCGGCTAGATCTATATCTAAGCCGCTGGCGTAGAAGCGGCCTACATTGTAACTGATATTGAAGGCTGCCAATGCATTGCCTGCGCAAAGGACAATTTGAAGATACGCCGCCTGTAAGAGGCCGGCGTAGGATCCATAATGGCCGGCGTAGGATCCATAACGGCCGGCGTACATTGCGAAACAGCAAAGATCATTCAATGTTTTGCACGAAATTTTTCCTATAAATAGGGGGTCTTCCCCCTCACTTTCAGAATCATCCAAGCATCCAGTAATCTAATCTTCCATTCCACAATCCAAGTAGCTTTAGAATACTTAGAATTAGGCATTTCATAAGAGATTTTTGAAGAGATATTTGAAGTTATACAAGATTTGCAAGTGAAGCTTTAGTATTTTGAATTGGTGATTTCTACTCTTATTCTTTTTATGCAATTCATTTACGTGAATATTCTGATCATAATGAAATCATTTGCAAATTCTTATTTGATTGTTGAATCATCATCCATGAGTAGCTAAACCCTTTTTATAGGAAGTTGATGAAGCTTTAAACATGCTAAAATGATTTTTGAATCCATGTTATGAGATATTTAGAATCTTGAAATATTCATATTGAATTCTGATTATTCATCATGTTTTTGGTGTATAAGAATTCTAATAACTCGGAAGGGAAATTAGGGTTCATATGAATTCATAAATTAAGATTAAATTGCAATTGCGGAAGCGGCGTAGTTTAATCTATTTTAGAAATTATCCATGAATATTAATGCAATGTTTTATGTTGATTTCTCACTAAGGAATTAGGAGATTTTAATATAAAGTATTAGTCAATTATAGAATCGGAAGATTTATAATTGTAATTTTGATTCCACTAATGATTTATTTAACGAAAGTTATTGAATTGTTTTGTGGTTTAAAAGGTTTTCAAACTTTGTTTTTAAATCTTGATAATTTCTTATGAATGTTCATAAATCTAATTATCATTATAACATGAGTTCAAGTTGATTGGCAATAGTTTAAAGTGGATTCTGCTCCTTCCCACACTTTTTCCTCTCTTTAAAAAGCTCATTGCATTCATATAGATAATTAGTTAGGTAAGATAGTTTAACTTAATCATCTTTAAAAGATCAATTGCCTAGATATTAGTATTAGTTGATAATTGTCTAGTAGTTAGTAAATCCTCGTGGGTTCGACACTTTATTCATGCTATATTACAATAGAAGACCTAGTACGCTTGCTAGAAATATGCTTTAAAATTCAATACTAAAAACAGCACATCACAATTCGCATCAAAGATAAGTGTAAGGACCCACTATTACCCCTAGTTGAAATAAGCAATAGCAGTTCCCCAACCGCATATAATCTGCAGAATTATATGCAAGGTTGTCTTAAAAGGATTGTTTGATGAATTGTTCACCTAATCTTAAGGAATAAATCATTTTAAGAAAAAAAATTACTTAGTAGCTTTTCAAAACATATTAACATATATATACACAACTTCAAACAAAGGCAGATCAAGCTAGATATATATACATACATATATTACATCCACAGGCTTTTTACAAGCCTTAAACAAAATAACAAAATATAAAGCTTAACAAAGCTTTACAAACATCCATTCTAACTAATAATCTAGTCTATTACAAAAAGAATGGTTCCGTCCAGTCCTGGTCAAACTCTAGTCCTCATATTCCTCCAAGAAGTCCTCAAAATCGGAGCCATAACCCATGCTCGCATAGGACTCGTCCAGGTCATCACCTGAAATTGTTAAAAGAATGAGCCAGAGGCCCAGTACACAGCAACGAATACAAAAGCGAGATGAAGCACACAAGCTTAGTCTAAATGCAATATGCAACATCCATTCAATTATTCTTTAATCTTTAATTAATCAATCAACACGGGAGTATTCAAACTCCGGACAACAGGGATCGCGAGGGGACCTGAGTAACACTCAGACGCTTAGGGGGTTGATATAAGTAGTTCGGGTACTCATACCGTCCTAGATATCGTTAAGTCAAAGAGAAAAGTAGCTTCCTCCAGGGTTAATAGCCGTTACTTAGCTTTATTTATACTCAGTCCATATCATAAAATATAGTTCACCTGTTCTCATAAACGTTTGAACTAAACTATGGTACTTCCTACCAAGTTTAAATAAATTTTCACCGATCTATACCCCCCGTCGACTACCCGCCATACCACTTAGTGAAAGTCATCTCAAATGACAGGAGTGGCCTAAGCGCCTAGATCTACAGTGCTCAAACCGAGCAAGGTGCCGCTCCTCGAACCGGATACCAACTTCCATCCCAAACTCATCAAACTATGAGGGGTCGCCGTTAGGTTCATACATGACCTGGCGTAGGAATTTATTAACGGCATAAAACACAAGCAACAATCACATTTTAAGTTTTCTTATTATATATTTAAGTTTATAAATGCCTATCCTATCAGAGACAAGCAGGTTACTGCGTACCTGATAAAGCTCGGGAATTAGCGGAGTCGAATGGGTGAGGATCTATCACTGTTTAATCAATATTAAAATTCACTCTTAGCTTAAACTCTAAGTGACTAGTTCAAAATATAAATTCATCCAAGAATCCAAATAAATTGATTCAAAGTCAAAATAAGGCATTTAAACACCCTATCATACCCTAGATCGCTTAATAAATACATGATTACTCGAATAACAAACTTTGGAAAATTTTAGAAAAAGCTTTAAAAAAAAATCAAAAGCTCAGGGGATACGCCGGCACTCAACGCCGGCGGCGTTGAGCCGGTGTTCAATGTCCTGAAAATTCACACTGCCAACGCTGGCAGTGTTCAAGGATACGCCGTCAGCCTATGTTTCCTACGCCGGCAGCCTTTAGCCAGTGTTAAATCCAAAACCCAAAGTTTCAAAAACATCCAGAGAAGTCTAAGCCGTCCGCTTACTTAGGTACACAGGCAGCTTTGACACATACGCCAGCGGCGTTGATTTCAAACAGCCGCGTACAATATGGATGAAAAAACGCCGACTCACTCGTCTAGTGAAAGCCGGCAGCGTTGCAAATGGCGTTAGGAAAATTGATTCTGTGGGCTTTCTACACCGCCTCTACACCGGCGGCGTAGAATCCCCAGATGCCGGCGTACGTTCAAAATCTAGCCTATACGAAAATGATTTTGAAATCTCCTGTTTTATACACTTTGATCAATTCTCAAACTTTTCAAAACTTAGTCCAAACTTTCTAAAGCTTGTTATATGGTTCAAATACTATCCTAACAACATGAATTTCACCTCTAATTATCAAATCACCATTCATACTTCAAATTCACATATCAACTACTCATTCTTCAATTTTTCTATAATACTCATTCCCACACTTCCACATTCCTATGAGATGTAAACTACCCCTTCATTAATCACATAATCCCATTCAAACTATTATTCATGCACCAATCCAATCTCCTACCAAACATCATCTCAAATCCTATCTACCCTAACATTTACAAACAACACATTATAAGACATAAATTAAAAGACAAAGATTGCATTAAACTCACATGAGTGAATCTTGGCTTGGAATGTTATTCAAATCCTTAAGCTTGTAGTAAACCTGGCTTAGGGTTCAAAATTTTGGATTGATAAAAGAAGGAAAGAAAGAAAGAAAGAAAGAAGAATGAAATTCGTATGGAAATTATGGCTGCCAAAAAGGAGGACTTATCTTGTCCAATTAGAGTAATTTGTTATCCAAATCTTACCTTTAAGGGTATATTTGTCCTAGGTTTAATTTGGGAGAATTTCAAATGCATTTGAGTTAAATTTGAGCTCAAAATGTGGGTTTAAAAATTCACAAAATTTCTATCATGAATTAAGCAACTTCAAAACAATTTGATTACATTCTAAACATAAAGCAGGCATATTAATTTACAAAAAACACACACATTCATTAAACTATTCACACATTTATGGATATCAAACAATAATATAAATTTCATAATACTAATCATATATAAAATAACACATTCCTTAATTATATTACTAAACATACCTATATATATATATCCAAATATCATACTAGCATGCAATATAGGAATTTCTTGGCTATTTCAATAAGAAAACATAGTTAAGGCCTTGTAAGCCCCAAAAAATTTTAGCAAATAATTCCAAAATAACTTTCGAAAGAAAACTCTAAAAATGACTCCAAATTAAAACCAAACTTCGACTAGCCTTGAATCACGAACGAATCTAGGAATTTCTTAATCTTGAGAAAATGAGAATCCTTAAAAATAAAATAAGAATTCAACGATTTTCAAGATTCAAAACCACTACATGCAACAAATTCTATACTTAACTTTAACTTATAAAATCAGGTAATATAGAACCCACAAACAAATTATTAAGAACGAACTAACGATTAGCCTTTGGAAATAAAACCCAATGCAAGAATTTCGAAAAACGCTAAGAGATATTAAATACTTATAAGAATAAAATTTAAAATAAATTCCTCAAATTTAACATATTATATAAACATAAAACATCAGTTTCCAAGTTGGCAACGATCTAAATCGGAAAGTCAAACGAAAAACCTAAGCCAACAATTCCCAGGAAACCCTAGTAGTTTAAACACGGTAATCCAGTATTCCTAAATCAAGGAGTCGGAATATGAGTAAAGAGTGTAGTTTATGTTGCAATAATACTAGGATGCTTTAAAAAAATAAGATTAGCGAATTTTCGATCTATTTCAAACCCGATCGGGTACAGACTTCGAGAAGCATGCCCCGGGATTTGAAATATTAAATATATGATATTAGTACCGTTAGACTTGTAATTTCATAAGAATTCCAAATATATTAGTTATATAAATTTTCGGGTTATAAAAGTTACAGTTATAGCCTTTTTCCCGTATTTTCTTTACTACCGGTAAAGTACATATCTTGTCTACTATTTATCACTATTCACAAGTACAACCTACTACACACACAACCCATACACTAGTCTTACATCTTTACAAACACTTAATTACATTTTCTTTTCCAAGAAATTTTTCTCTTAACAATTATTACATTTACTACTTTTTATTACATAAATTACAAATTTAAACTCTCCCTCTCTCACTCCTCACATGGCCAGCGCACAAACCCCCCAATTTGGCTCCAAATTGTTTTATTTTATTTCCTTTTTATGATACACATAAACCCTAATTTCACTTAATACATATAACCTTTTACTTTCTCTCTCTTTCACTTTATTTCATTTGTTCAAAAACTCACACAACCCTCTTTTTTTCTCTCCTCTAGCCATGAGCTTCCCCTCCCATTACCCACACATACACACTTTGTTTTTCCTTCAAATTTCTTACTCTATACAATAAATAGGTAAGAGATATATACTTTAGAATCTTGAAACATGTAATGGCAAGTTCATTCATGTGTGATTCCACACAAAATCCCCATGAGCTTCAAGCTAGGGAAGTGGAAATACTTAAACATGAGATCCTTGCCATCACAATGTTTTAGATCTTGTTATTTGAGTTTTTATGCTATTATATTGTTTTAGTATTAAGTTATGTTGTTATTATTAATGATTTGTACATATATTCATCATCTATTCTTGTTCACATAACCATCATAGTGTCCATGCATTTATAACTAGTTTAGTGGACTAGATCTAGTTGTTTTAAGTTTATACATGCATCAAGCTTTTGTTTTATGCTCTTAAATAGCTTGTAATAGCTTGATGGAAGTAGGAAAGTGTTAGAAAACTCAAGACCTATACTAGTTTCAACAAAAATAACTTTTGAAAATTCGGATAAAAAAGGAACCCTATTTAGAAAACCTATTTTTCAACTTCAAAATGTGTATTTTTCATTTAAAATGAAGGACTTAGGGAATATGTATCATAAATGGTTGATCTTGATGAGAAAAACTTAAATCTACTAAGGAATATTTTCAAAACAAAAGCATGCTTACAAATGTGATATTTCAATCTCAAAATAAGTTTTAAATTCGTAATAAAAGAAGCTTAAAATGTAAACACCCATTTTTCAACTCAAACAAGATTTTTATTAAAGAAATGGAACTTAGTGGGTAGGTTTGATTAGGAAATAGTTTTTGAAAAACTAAATGAGTTTTACAAAGAAAACAAACTCAAATGAATTTTTCAAAATTCGGATTTGAAAATAGCCATTATTTAACATATTTCCAAATGCCAAAATGATAATTATTTGTTAGAGAAATGAAAGTCTAGGGGATGCATGTAATAAAGACTCAATTTTGACATGAATAAGAGAGGTTTATCAAATTATAATCTTAGAACAATAGATGGTTTCCAAGAATAGGTGAAACAATGTTTTCATTCCTCAAAATTTTGTAAAATTCGTACTTAGGCGAACCACCTATTTAAACATCTATTTTCTAAACCCAAATGAAGGTTTTTATTAAAATAATGAAGGTGATGGCTATATAGGTCATCAAGGTTGAGTTTATTGAAAACAAATGGGATTTTTCAAGAAAGAAAACCACATTTCTTAAGCCTAGTAAGTTTCAAAAGTTTTACAAAGCAAAAAGCTTTTCAAAAAGAATATTGATACTATGACATTAAGGATATTCATATAGATAGTTCGTTCCATGACCTTTATGATAATAGCTTGTAAATATTGTATATATACATGGAGCACTTGTAGAAACAATGTTAGAAAAGTAAGGTTACATACTTCTTATTTGATAGTATCCAAGTGCATGAGGAATTAGAAATTCCTAACATTCATGAATCATGCATTATATCGAGTTATATATGTATATAATAGAGTCTTACAAGATATAATGATAGCTAAGTATCTATCAAAGCCTTAATATGATGTTTGTTTTGAGGATAGAAGTTGAATTTGTAGAATGGGGAATTCGTGTACCGTTCTATACCTTTCTGTTCATGGACCAAACAACCTCATTTGTTGAAAATAAGTGTATAAATGGATATCTCTCGTCGAATAGGTAGAAATCGGTATATAATATGCGAAATTCTGAGTTAAAATGACCAAGTTATGGCCGTTTTAAGTTGGAATTTTCTCTTAGATGAATTTTGACGAATTGGATAGAATAGAATTTATAGGTTCATTCAAACTTCATAAAAATACTCATTAGCATTATTTCTTTTGATTAGAAATCTTGGGAGGCGGACTAGACCTTTCCAGGGACAATTACGATTAAGTGGATTTCCGCGCCATGGCAAAGTGAGTTCATTTCTTAAATAGTTGTGCTCATGTATGTGCTTGTAATTATAGTGGCATTAGAATTAGGAAAAGATAAAATTATGATGAGTTGATCATCGTGGTTGAATGAATAATAAGTATATTGAGACGAGACTTGTTGAAAAATCATTGTATGAGCTAGTATAGACTTGGATTGTTTGAAATTCTATAATCGCATTTAATCTACATAATTAACATGTCACGATTTTATGAATAAACTGTACATGCATATCACGTAGTGAGTCACAGTGCATTAACTAATATACCTTTGGTGGGACAAAAGTATATTAGCGGAAGGTGAGGGGGCCTATGTGAACATTAAGGATGCGAGATCGCTTAAGTTAACGAATGTGGAGTAGGCACATAAAACTAATACAATAAAACAATAGAGGTTGTATAACTAAGAGAATAAGATCGGGATTATGGTTGTATGACTTATGGACCACCCCACTCAGAATTGGAATTTATGGTTGCATGTCTTATGGACCATCCTAACCCCGATAAAAGGGTGTAAATCCATTCACATATGACTCCCGGAAAGTCATATGCTTGTATGCTCATTTGCTTGTGCATTTCATATGGATGTTAATAACTTGTCTGTTATATGTTGTAGTCGAGTACTAATCATTGGAAATAAAATCTCACTAAGCTCGTAAAGCTTATACCCCAATAGTTTTCTTTTGCAGTATAAATATTTATGGCTATCTCCGAGGAGCCACTATCATCAGGTACATCTTTTGGACTCTAAGGAGCTTTTGATGAGGTCGTGACCTAGTAGGCATGGACTTCTATTGGAGTCTCCTAAATTGGTATTTGAAGGATAATACAAGAGACTTTGAGAGCTTGAGAACTCTTAATGATTTTGACGGGGGTATGCCTCTTAGGTCATGTAGTAAATAAATCTAAATATAACTGTTATAATCTACATTCTTGTTGCTATGTATGCTCCTTAAACTATTTCGAAGCAAAGTATGGTCCCTATATATTGAACGTAAGCCTTACACCCGATGTTCAAACTCATGGGGAGACTAAGGTCTATCTTACTTGAGTTTAAATATCGAGTGTGGCAGACTGTCGCGTTTAGGGTACCCTTTGGGACGTGAGAGGCTTGTTATTACAAAACCTATTTTTAAATATATCACATCTAAACTTATTTTTTTTGTTAGTATAGTGAGGAAAGTGTATAACCAATGGTCGAGGTAAACCAAATCCAAAGCTCCCTCCCTCATTATAATGGAAAAAAAAGAAAAAAATTCATCATTATTAGTAAAATCTTTCTATCTAGTGATCATGAATGTTTAAATTATTTTTCTCTAAAGTAGACAATAAATTTCATTGCTTTGGTGAATTAAATTTGAGAAGATCTTCAATCTTAATAATATTACTTTTACAACCCACGCATGGTCATCAAAGGAATTATTGAAACTAATAAAAAAAAAAGTAATAGAGAGAAAGACATTAGTAGTTGTGATAACTCCTACAATTAGCAACAAAGATTAGAAAACATAGTTAAGGCCTGCTGTTACATAAAACCTAGTTTTAAATAAATCACATCTAAACTTATGTGGAAGCCGACCAAAATTATGATAAATTTAAGTGAGATTTTAAGAAAAATTAAAAAAATCACATGAAACATTCAAATTTGTTGAAATTTGTAATTGACATTGCAATATATATTCTATATGGATCTACTTAGCAGGTGCATATTTGTCTTTTTAAAATGGAACATCCAAATTTGAGGACTGACTCTTCATCTTCAATTTATGCCTTCATCATTGAGTTCCATCAAGGTGAGCTGGATCTCAAGTAATTTTTCCTAACATTGTTATGAGACGAATGAAATGAATTATAACCAAAGCTTATTTGACAAATTTCTTTTATTACCTTTCTACTTTAATATGTAACTAGGTAGTAAACTTTGAAATCGATTAATTTAATATATAAACTTTAAAATTGATCAATTTAATACCTAAAAGAACTTAATGGATTACTGTTAGCATGCATAAACGTTCTTTCAGATGTTAATTACATATTTTATCAAAATTTGGGTATTATTTATTACATTAACCTTTCTGATTTCTATTACTAGAAATAAAATCTATGAAAGAATCTATCTCCTACTTACATCTTTAGCATTCTTCCGCTGTTCTCTTCCATCACTCAATTAACATATAGAGATGGGCATATGGGCCAAAGCCCGCGGGCCGGCCCGTTGACCCACTTAAAAAAGTGGGCTGCGGCAAAAAAAATTTGGCCCATCTAAAAACGGGCCAAAATTTACCCGGCCCGTTAGCCCACGGGCCAAAAGCGGGCTGGCCCATAACGGGCCGGGCTGGCCCGCGGGCCAAGAGTTAAAACTTAAAAAATATATATATATAGACGCCCTATGTCTATATTGACCCAATTTATCTTTAAGTCAAGTTTTTTAGGGTCAATTTGACCTAATTCAATAACTTAGTCTCACACTAACAACTTCAGAAATTTAAAAAAAAAAAAAAAGGGACATAAAATGCGGGCCAAACGGGCCAGCAAGCGGGCCAGCCCGTTAGCCCACGGGCTAAATGCGGGCCGGGCCCGGGCCAAGTGATTTTTGCCCGTTTTTAAAACGGGCAAAAAATTTCTTGCCCGTTTAGCCCGCGGCCGAAGTGGGCTGGCCCGGCCCGGCCCGGCCGGCCCGCTAGGCCCGTATGCTCAGCTCTATTAACATCAATGCCCCGAACACACTACAAGTCAATTCCAAATATTACTTTTCTTCTTCTACCCTGCTCCCCCAAATCTTTGTGATACTTTGTTATAAAGGAAATTTGTAACTTTTATTATCCCATTTAATTATTCTTAGCAGAGCAGTTAAGATGGAATAATAACTGCTCCAAGAAATGGTGGAGCAGCGGAGATGAAAGGGCGGATATGTGGATATTTAATAGAGACTGTAAAGCTAGACAAATTAGCAAAGAGCCCCCTAAAAAAAAAAAAAAAAAGAACAAAAAGACAACAATATTTAAATTTATAGATATAGATAAATAATTTAGATGAAATGCCTCCAACAAACACATGAAATTAAAATTAGTAGCATGACAATATAAAAAGGACCATCATTTTTTTTATCCTTTTAAAATGTACAGAATTGATCTTATGAAAATAAATCAGTTTCGATTATTGGAATTTTTATTTTTTCCTCTCTTTAAAGTAATCGAATCTGAATGAATTTGGTCAAATTGTGCTTAAACTTGTGAAATGATACTCTAATTGAACATGAAGTATGTCCTAAATGACAAGATGCGGAGAGACTATACTCCCGATGAGAATAAAATAGTTTTTTCTTTCCTTATTTTCTTCCTACATTCAATAGTACACACACCTGAATATTTTTCCCTAAATTGACACGTGACAAATTATACTTTAACACGTGATCGTGGCATATAATGAGTCTGTTTGTTTGTTGGAATATTACAGATATAGACACAACAAATTATTTATAATGAATTAAATACAGATAAAAAAATTGATAGTTCTCATTAAAAAATCAAATAGATCTGTTAGTAAGGTCAGGAGCTGTATCGGATTTGCATGTGGCTGAGGACGGGTTGTAGAAGGAGTTCGTGAAGGAAATGTAGGGTTAAGTTTGGGTTTGAAGATAGATGGATACGGAAGTGAAGTGAGGAACTGAGGAAGTAGACAAAGATGGAGTCCACGCGTGTTGTTTGGCAAGTCTGATGGAGCATGTGTGGTGTGTGTGATATTGTATGGATCGGGCCCGGCTAAATAATTAAAGGGCCCATTATAATATTTTCTGGGTTGGACTTAATATTAAGTAGCAATATCTTTTAGTAACAAAATTAGTTAGAATATTTGCCAAAATGTCCCTACGTAATCATATGGGAATATTGTTGTAACAGTTTGAATCTTACTTCTATATATTACAATGTAAGGATCTAGAAGATTATTATAAAATGTTATTCTAAATTTACGAATACTCTGCATTCAGAGTTTGTATTGAAAATAGCACTCCAAGATCAAATAGATAAAATATAAATGTAAAGCAAATAAATTTATACATATCATTTTAAAATATATATATATATATATATATACAAATAAAAGACAGATTATCTAAACATACCCATATGAACTAAACCCTTTCTCTCTCAACCGTCTCTCTACATAAAACGTTCCAAAATCATCAGAATTTTTCTCATTCGTAAAATAAAAACCAATCACTTCTGAAGAGATAAACTACAATATACCAACAGCATCCTCCTCCGTAGCCAGATATCTAAGAGAGAAGATAGTAAACAAAATCTCACTTTCATTTCTTGTAAGTTACAAAAATGAGCAATCTGATCAATCAGGAACAACATCAACACTCTCATGAATTCGATGTCCTAGCTTTTGAGGAAGATGAAGATCTTCAACTCTACTTAGAACAAAATCGAGAACAAGAAGAATACCAGCAAGAAGAAACACAAGTAGAAGCACCACCAAGAAATGACCAAGAAGATGCTGCTCATACTGCTCTTTCTCTAATGCAGCAAATCCAGGAATTCAATTGCTCTTCAGCCACCACCAAATCCCACCACCGACCTGGCCAAGAACCCTATGAAGCGGCCATTACCCTCCTCTCTTTCAGACCAACAAATGGCCAAGAAACTGCAGTTGCTTGAGTCACAAGAAAATAACCATTCCCTCCATGGTTTCACCAAACTTGCTCTGCCAATACCACAAAACCAACCCCCTGTTACTCCTCTGCTCCGCACTGCTTCAGCTCCTGCCTCCTCCCTTGACTATTCCAACAATTTCTTGCCTACGGTTTGGGGGTCTAATGGTAATGCCAATGCCAACATTAATGCTAACTCTCCGGTTTCGCCAGAGCAAGCAGGGGTGAATTCTACAACCCCTTCTCCTATTAAAGGTAGTCTTGTTCGGTTTCGAGAAGGGTGGATTCTGGTTCTGTTAAGCCTCCACTTCCACCAACCATTCGGCGTACTGTCTCAGATCTTAGCCACGTGTCTAGTGGTGGAACCAGTGTGAATGAGAGCCCTCTTTCCAAGGTTTGAGATAGTTCTTGAATCATATTGTTCTTGGATAATGTTATGTTTATGATATTTAGATGCTTTTCGTGGCTGGTTTGCTGTATTCTTGCTATTCATCTTTTAAATTGCATTTGCCAGTTTCTTTATATAAAATGGCCTTGTTGATTCAAGACAGTTGTTTTGATATTTCTTTTAAACTTGAAAGATTGGATACGACCTGTTATTATCAGTCCCGATCGAGGGTAGGCTCATTAATTATTTGAAATTGGTATGTTCTAGAGTTGCGAGATTGACAAAGTAAAAGCTTTATCAACTTATTGTTTTGGTTTATGCTACGAATTTACCATGTCTATTTATAGTGCATTTAATTTGTCGGTATAAAATGAGTTATGAAATTGTATTCATAATCTATTGTGTGCTTCTGATAACACTAGAGTAGTTGGAAACCAACAAAAACAAAGTATTCATATTATCTTGCGAGAACTGTTTTCCGATTTTTTATTGATAATTTATGTTGTGTACTACTGAAGAAGCTGAGAAAGATGAAGGATGACCTGAAATCGATGAGCCACTGGTGCGATCAAGTAATTCGCGGAGAGGACGAAGAAAGGAAGGCATCCAGTGAAGAAAAGGACAACGCAACCGAGGTAATTGTATTCCATGGAATTAATCGAACGAAACTTTGCTGTTTTATAGAGTTTGTTACATCTTTTTGGTGGTTTTAATGTTTGCAGGATCATGAAACTGAGAACGGAACGCAGGAAGCTGTGAGCGTGGATGTCATAGGGGACTGCTTATCCCTTCACTTCAACTGTCCTTGTGGCAAAGGCTATCAAATCCTGCTTACTGGAAAGAACTGCTATTATAAGCTTGTTTAGACTCTGTGCTACAGAAATTCATTCTTAGTTTTACTGATACAACCATAAACGAATGGATATTCGATTCAATTGGGCTCTTTTGTTGCACCAACAAATTCTTTTTCAGTTTCGCATTCGTAAGACTTTTTCATCTTTTGTGAGTTGTCCTGATTCTGCAGCGTACAAATAGAGATGCAAACACACTTTACGAGCAAAATTCCGAGTGTAAATTCCTATAAAAATTAATCCGAATGAATATCACCTTCAATTATAAAAGAAGCTAAATTCAAAATATTTTATGGTTCTTTCTAACTGTAGCAGGTAAGTCCTGTAAATGTTTTGCAATATTTCCTTGATCAGCCGTATGTCGAACGTAGACGATGATTTTCAGAAATGGTAAGAGCACAACAAAAATGATTTTTTTCTAAGAATGCAAATTATCTATATTTTATTTGGATTTCCATGCACAATATTTGTTCATACAATGGATTTAAGAAAGACCCCTTCTGAGAATATTAAGAAAGTTCCCAGTAACTCCTGGGCTGGATAACCACGGTCCACGGCTGGTCAATGAATCCTTCAGGACAGACTATCTTTATGCTGAGGCCTGTCAAACAAGGTATTTCAATAGAAGCATGCTGCTGCCTTGGCCAAAGAATTCAAGAGAGCACTCAACTTGAATCTGGAATTTCCCATTTACTCAAATGCCGAAAGATGAATGTATTAGGAAGAAAGAGAGGAAAAGGCAAGAAAAATTTTGGGTCAGGGCCTAATAAACCAAAAAGTATGAAGAAGTGGATTTCCTGGTACTTCGGAGAAAATAATTGTACATCCATTGCCCATTATTAGTAGCTGAATTGGAATGACAATTTTAGCAGATAAATAATAGAAAAGCAGAGTCAAATTTACAAAGGCATGCATGTATACAATGGCTTCACTTCTTTGAGTAAGTCTGATGGTCAGGCCCAACATCACGCGAACCTGTGTTGATGTAAGGTCCTCGGAAAGTTGCCTGTGGCGGGAGTGGTTTTGATGCATCTATCACAGGGTTTTTCCTTGATGACCTGGATATAGCAACCCACAAAATCTTTTTTACTTCTAAGATCTGTTGCAACCAAAGTATTAAAAAGTGGGTATTCTTATTTACTCACGCCATGTAAAATGGAAATGCCAAGCCTGCACTGACAAAAGCCACTAAGCTAGATGCAACAATGATGTTCCGAGAACGAGACATTAGGACGTCTGAAGTAGATTTGCTGCTATCTGCAGACAAAAGAATAACAAATGGCAAACCCACAATAGATGTAAATAAATTTAGTGTATGGATTCATGGGGCCAACAATTGTTGACAATCAAACAACAATGAGTGTCCTTAGATGTCAGATAAACTACAGCAACAAGTCAGAACACAGATCCATTTCACTATCTTCATGCTCTTGATAAGTACCAACAAAACAAAGGAAAAATATCAGTAAAACCAAAAAAAGGAATTTTTTTCCACGTCTCACCAAGACAAGCAATCAGTGCAACACAGAATATCTATCTATACAAGCCCCCTTGTTGCTCAACTCTGGCATACTTTAGCATTTCTTAGCAAAAAAACACAACTCCAAGGTCATATCAATACTATGTTGGTATGATTAGCCCAATATATAATATAAGTGTGTAAATACATATATATATATAAATAAATAGATACCACACTTTATTCAATGACAGAAAACAAGATTAAACCTAAAAATTTCTAAGTAAATTTCTGAACAACTTATTGAGGAGGAGATTAGAGTAGACATGCTCACTTAACTGTCCACCATTTCCTTAACTAATCCCACACACATCAAGCACAAAAAAAGTTAGTCACCAAATCGCCACCCTTATCCTTCAAATTCATATTCTAGGCCAATGGAAATACGAAATGCAACTAATATCATACAAGCCACTTTCATAATCTTTTTAAAAAAACAAACTTAAAGTCTAGTCTAGTACTTTCAAATCATAAGCCGCCATTATATAACTTATTAATAGCTCAACCAGAATGGAGTGCTCTTGCACCATCATAGTCTTTTGGACAAAAGCACTTTTGTATGCTTGACCTCCTCCACATATAGTATCGTCATCACAATATTTTTTCCCTTACAAATCTTTAACCATACATAAAGGTTACCACCAATGTATACAATTATAAAAATACTTACTCTTCTAGCATCAGCTAACGTATGTAAAACTCCCAACATATACCATTATGGCAAAGCATCTGATCGTCAAAATTACGCACTTCATCTAAAACGCAAGCCTTGTATATGTTTACGGTTAACCTTGCAAATATTATTCTTCAAGGCTTCAAGATATTTTTATTCCCACCACATGACTTCCCCGTCTATATAATTAACCTGGAAATATAAAACTAGTGAACCACAGCTCAATAAGGAAATACTACTCAGTGACTTAATGATTTGTTTCAGTGAGTAATCTGTGAACACCAGCTCACTATCATCCAGTTCGTTTTCATCAGAAGTATACAGAATAAATTTTTATTGTATAGTTTCAACTTTATCCATATCCACCAGAGTTGATCCTGTTCTATGACCCAGTAATAACAAAAATGTGTAGCAGAGAATCGGCAAATAAGAAACTACTTGTTTTGTTAGTCACACCTGAATGAAATCCCTAATGCATCCCCATTCGGCATTAAACAACTCCATCGGCACTTTGTTTTACTTTTAATATCATACAAGCCACTTTGTTTTACTCTTCCCAGCATCGCTTGCTGCAACTACATTTTTTGGCCTAATTTCCTCGACGTCCCTATACATATCTGGTCAATATGGAGGCAATTAAGCCCCTCAAAACCTCATTTCATGCTCGATCCTTAACTGATCAGCCCTAAAAGCGCCTAATGTAATCGGTAATTGCAATCAACTGGCTAAATTATACTGAAATACAACAGCAAAAGCCCCAAAACTCCTAAGCTGATTAGGGTTTTAGTAATCATCAAATTGCAGTCCAAGTTCACTAATTCCGTTATATATGCGTGTGTGTGTGTGTGTGTGTATGTATATATAACATTATCAATCACAGGCCCAAAGGAACCATCATCATAAATTTCTACACTTTTCAATGTAACTACTTATACTAACTAAGTGATGATGAGATGGAAAGAAAACGTTTTACTTACCCTATTTTTAACTCTTTTTCTATACAACAATTTTATGAACTTCTTGTCGGTCGGAGTGGTGCCGGTGGAGTGAGGAACAGGGCGGCGAGGTGGCTTTAAACCCCTTAAGAAGTTGTGGACGGATTGTTGGTCCTTCATTTATTATTTACTTTGTTGGGCCTCTGGCTGAAAGCTAAACCCCGAAAAAGTTACTTCAGGCTCAGTTCAACATAAAATTATACAAGAAATAGTGAAGTTAAAAGCCTATAGATAATAAAAAGTAAAAATAATAAATAAATGGAGGAAAGAAGTAAAGACCAAAATATATATATATTGAAAATATCGTAGACAAGTTCTAAATTTTGGTTTAAATTTGAATAAATTTGCTGAATTTTTTTATTTGTTGCACATAGTATTGATAAATTTTTATAAAATCGACAATGTTAATATATTTTATTTTTAAAAAATCATAAGATCAAACTTTAGAAGTATTAAAATGCATTTCCACAAGTTTACGGACTATTTCCATGAGAAAGTTAAAATTTAAAAATAAATTTCATCTAAAAATTTTAGAGTTTATTTCCAACTTTAGCAAAAATAAGCTAATTAAATTATATTTGTAAGTTTTTTGAATAAGCCCTTAAAACTTAGCAAATGCTTTATAGTTTAAGTTATTTTATATGTCGTAACATCATCTTTGTTTCGAGGTTTTTAACTTAAGTATTTGAACTGGATATAAAAAGTAAGGTTAATTAGATAATCTTGTGGTATAAAGTATTTACATGTAGTTGGCTTAATGGTTTAATGTCTAAGTGAGTATTGAGGGTCATAAGTTAAGTATAGATTTTTTGGAACTTACTCTCACAAAATATGGTACAAATATAGCCATATATCTACCTTGAAATTTGTACCATAACGTATACAAGGTGTAGGTTTTAAGATACCAATACTAACTCAAAATAAGAATTATTAAATAATATTAAGGGTTAATTATAAAAAAGTGACATGTGTTTTGTGTTTTTATAAAGACATGACCCTGTTTTTTTTTTTTATAATTAACTAACTTGAAATTTTATCCATCTTGTTCCATCCAATTTGAACGTTAAATAATCCACATGCCAGCCCAAACTTACATTTTACTAAACATCCCTTTCTCCTCTAACCAACATACCCCATCTTAAACCAATGGAAATGAACAGAACCAGAGTTCTATCTTCTTGAAAAAAAAAAAAAAATCATCTTCTTCTTCCTAGAGATCACAACTTCCTCACTAACTCTCCTATTTCTTTCTAAACCCCTTGCTCCCTAAAACCCTCAACAACAAAATCATCACTATAAACACAGTACAAAACACCGTGCCTATTAGATGAATCGATTTCCCATCTCTAATCTACCACAAATTAACCCAAACGAGTTGACTTACCTCCAACACACATACCACCTTCTTTAACCTCTTGCCAAACCCACCATCGAAACAAGAACATCGAACCTATCCTTTGAAATTGCATCTTTAAGCTATTGTCCGATCCATGCGTGCTTTAGTTATAAAAAAAAAAAAAAGTAATGGGATATGAAATTGAAATGTACAATGCTTCGATCCAGTGGGCTAGTGGTGCTATGGAACTAGGTCTTCTGCAGCACACATGTTATAAAATCAACCAAGAAGATTAACAATAGTAATATATTAGATTAACTAATAACAAGATCTTTGTAGAAAGTAGTTAAAAATATAACCAATGTAACAAGATCTTATAAGACATAACAAATCATGTATAGTACTATAAATAGGACAATAAACAAAAAAAAAAAGAGCATATGGCATTTCCCTCATGATTTGGAGTTTCTTTGTACATTAAGGAGTCCCTTGTAACAATAGGAGATTGGTTATATTGAACAAGTCATAGTTACCTACACAAACAGACACAAAGATTAATTGCAATATCGTTTAGTTGAATGTTAAGCTTGACTCACTGAGGAAGAAGAGCCGTGAGTGAAAGTGGGGACCTATGAGTTGGTCTTTAAGGTTTAGATTGTTTAGTGGCTATAGGTGAAAAACCCTAAATTTCTATGTTTTGTTAATTATATATTATTAAATGATTAGTATGAAAATATGGGTAATTTTGAACCATAATTTAATTTAGTTTAGAGATTAATTTTAAATGATATAGCTAATGGAAATTTGTAAACTATAGGATATAATTAGATAGTTTAGCATAATAAGAACTAGTAAATGAATTTAATTGAAAATAGAGATTTCAATACCATAAATACCCAATTTGACCTATTGAACCACTCCTCTAATTACCTATTTTAACAAATTCAAATTATTCAATACTTTCTAACTATCAACTTGAACTCGATTCGTCTAGTTTAATCGTGCAAACTCTTAAACATTCACTTTAGCCATTTAAGCTTAGATTCTAACTCCTTAATTTCTGAATGTTTAACACTAAATATTTTCTTTCAAAAACCAATTCTTAAGCCCCTAAAATGCTAAATTCAAGTACGATATTAATTTTCCTTTAATTAGATTTCCGATATTCAATTTATAATGCCAATTAGCTAATTAGTTTTCTCACTTTTTAAATTCAATTCTAAAAACCCAAAACCCGTAATCTAAAAGGCTAACCCATTGCGTCAAAGGTCAAGCCCATTAACATAAGCTCAAGTCCATTTCTAAAAATCCCATAATTAGAAGATTAAGACCATAAAGCCCATGATACCATGCTCTTACCATGCATTATTACATACGATAAAGTGCTCTAAATTCTAGACATCTTCAACATGTAAAAAGACCAAAATGCCCCAAAACTATTTACATTAATGAACTAAAATGCACTTAACCCTAATGGAATTTACAAGACATAAAATACTATAAATAGAAGCCTTAGAAAACCTTAATTTCACTTTCATTTTTAGCAAACCCAACCCTTAAATTCTCTCAAGAAAACCTCTTGTAAACACACAAAAATTCCAGGAAAATCTTATAACGACCCCTCTTCAAAATAAGTCTTTAATAGGTAAGAAAATACATCCTATTTCCACCATCTAATTATTTAATTTCTTCCTAAAAATCTAATCTCTATTTCAATCAATTCCTACTTGGTTTTAAAGAATAAAAGAAAGGTTGGAGCTATAAAAAATTAGCTTGAAGAAGCTTCACCAACATAAGGAAGAGGAGGAGCAGTAGAGATTCCTAGGGTTACTTGTTAATTCAAGTAAGTAATTATAATTAGTATATTTAAATTATGTTAATGCCATATATGTTCATGAAAATTACTAAATATTAACTTAGATTTAAGTATTGATTAATATATGTATATGTATGCATGAAAACCAAAATGAGCATGTATATTTATATATGTTTTAATAGTTATTGATTTAATGAAATTATTGTATATGTATATATATGTGTTGAAATATGTGTGTGTGTGTATGATTAAGTTAGATTGATATGTTTTATTGAAGCGAAATTATCAAACAAAAATCTTGAAGTATATGCATGTATGTATGTCTTGATATAAATTGGAAATTTGATAAACTTATGTTGATGACGATGATTTGAGCTATGAGTTGTGATTCAATTTGTAAAATATGAATCTAAGTGTAAACTAGATGAAACAACTTATAATAAACATGTTTTAGATGATAAAAATAGGTTGGAAGTTGAATTTAATAAAGGAAATTCAAAAATCACAAAAACTATTTTGGATAAGCTCTAACATCCATATCAAAGGTCGAACCGGTAACCAAATGATCTTTGGTGACGACAAGCCTATGTTGAAATAGTAGATCCACGTGTCTACTTTACAACCATGTATTGAACTAGCCAAGAACCGGTTATATCGATGGTCAAAATCAAGTGAACCGATCGGTCAACACTATGTATCCCCTATTCCTAGATGGTTTTGAGTTAATTAAAATTAAAACCTTAACTCATGAACATGTAAAACAATGTGTTAAGAAGTTTACATAAAAATTTGAGCTTAAGAACTCATGTTTAAAATAGTGAACTGATTTTTTAAAGTTAGGGTACACATTAGTTTTCTATAGGAAATGAAATATTTGAATTTAAGGTAAATAGATTCTAATCAAATAAATATAAAATAAATATAAATAATGTGTTTTCATATTAATATATGAATTTTATGATGAATAATTAATTATCATAATTTTAGGAATTTATTTAATAAAATAGGAATAAATATTGCATTATAAGATAATATAAACATAATAGGAAACTAATTTAGATTCCTTAACATATTTAGAAGTAAAAATATATTATAAATTACATAAATAGAATAATTATATTTTAAATGAGTTATTTTACTCAATAAAAAATTATTATATTTAACATAGGATATGTTATTTAAAATACCATTTTAATGATCTAATTATCATGAAATGGGTTTAGTAAACCAAGTTAGATATGAAATAAATTTGATTGATTGATTCTATCTAACTTGGCTAAATTAAGCTAATATAGATTTATCAACTAATATTAGCTTAATAAATTCTTTAGAAACTAACTTTTTATACTTAATTATTAATCAAACTAATAAACTCCTATAAGACCATATTAATTTGCAACTAGCTCGAGATAAACCATGAATAATAAGGGAAATATGTTATTTCAAATAAATATTTGCATGAAACATGAGTATTTTATACAAGTTTAATATAAGCCAACAACTTATTTAAATGCTTATACAAATAAATGTTCTGAGTAGATATTACACACTTTGAGTATGCTTTACCTTCTGAAGTACCTTCTGATCTATCATTTATTTGTTAAGAATACAGATTTTGTACTAGGTATGCAGTAACTTGTGTGTTGCTTACTAAGATAGGTGTTTTAAATGAATTAATACTTAAAGATGACCTTAATAATTGCTTGTTGCTTGTGTGTAGTCATTTTTAAGACCTGATCCGATGTACGGCAACTTTGCTAAGCGGTACTAGCATGGTAGTTAGGTATTGTCATACCCTAAGTGGTACCCTAAACGTAATAGTCCGCCGCATGCTAAACGAGACTAAAGAATCACTATCACAGTCATTCAAAATTCTTGTGTTAGTATGCAAGGCGTTCCCTTACCATAATAGAATGCATAAAATAGTTGGAGATAAATAGTTCAATTTGATAGGATAAGCATAAAAACATAAACCACAGATATCTCAGGATCAGTTACAACATACTAAGAGGCATTTCCATGCTAAATAAAAGTATAGGTATTATCCTTTAAGTAAAACCCGATTATTTAAGGTTTACTATGACAGACCATACAGAACTAATCATAAACTTCTAAGGAAACAACTCCTAGCTTCACATTATCTGATTTGGCTAGGTCTGGGGACGCAGCCATATGTACGGAAACCACATTAAGAAGAAACTGTGGGGGTATAAGCTATGCTAGCTTGGTGAGTTTCACTTCCCAAATTAAATACTTCAACAACAATATGTCAAGCAAGTTATATTAACAATCATATGAAATGCACAAACATGTGAGTATACAATACATAAGACTTTCCGGGAGTCCTATATTGAATGGATTTATGCCCTCCATTCGGGTTAGGTGTTTCACGCCCATACGACCATAGATTTCAATTTTTTTTCATTTACATTGTGGTTGATTCAAGTACCCACCCACTCACATTTTTGTAGTTGATACAAGTGCCTAGGGGTGGGCAAAAAAACCGATCGACCCAAACCAATCCGTAACCGAACCAATCCAAACCGAAAAGATGGTTTTTTTCATGGTTTGGTTTGTAAATTTTTCAAATCCGAACCAATCCGTAAATTTATGGTTTGGTTTGGAAGGTAAACCAAACCAATCCGTAAAACCGAACCAAACCGTTTTAGAAAAAATAATAATATTTTACTATATTTATATGATTTCATTTAATATTTATTATTTAGTGAATATTAATTAAAATCAACTTGTTTTTTTAAAAAAAATTTTTTAGCTCATGATATGTAATTTTTTGTTGATGATGAACTATTGTTTTTTTTTAATAGCTTTTAACTTTGTAAAGTATGAAATTTATTTATTTAGTTATAAATATTCATTATGTATTAATTGTTTTAATATATTTTGTCAACTAGTCATTTTATTCATTGATGAATTTTGTTGATAGATGATTTTTTTATTTTAGCTAAATTATTGGTAGATAATTGACATGAGGCCATAAATTATAACTTACTATGTATTGGTTAGTGAATTTATTTATTGGTGGATAATTGATTTTATAGAGAACTATAGATTAAAAGTATGATGAATTTATAAAGTATTTTATCGTGGTTTATCATATCAACTTTGTAAAATGATATAAATATTTAAGAATCTACACAAATATAAAAAAACTAGCACAAGGAAGATTTTTAGTTGGAATTTTGATTTAAACCGTAATCCAAACCGAACCAAACCGTTATTTAATGGTTTAAAAAATTTATAATCCGAACCAAAACCGTTACTTAATGGTTTGGTTTGGATAAAAAAAAAACCAAACCGTAAATTATGGTTTGGTTTGGTTTTAGGAAAAACCGAACCAACCCGATCCGTGCCCACCCCTACAAGTGCCTACACTACTCCCATTTTATTTCCGGCCATTATGCCAACGTTTGAGTTTTCAAGCCCCTCGTTGCCCAGCTATTATGCCTTCTTCCCATAAAGGTATAATAACAAATGCAATCTGACTCTACATATGGTATGCATGGTTAATGTGATTATAAGATCATGGCATATTAATTAACAATCTATGGGCGATCATAGATATTGTAGACACTTCAATTCTATACTAAATCATACAAATATTTATAACAATTCCATTTTGATATTCTCATCAACAATTCAACCAAATAGAAATCACATGCACATTCCAATTTTATCTTGCCCTAAATCTAATGCCACTATCATTACAAGCACAATCATAAGCATGTAATTTAAGGATCGTGAACTCACTCGACCATGGACACCGGTCTCTAATGGTAGCGATCTAAAAACAAGAATTTTCCCCCAATTCAAGATCACCTAAATGAAAGAAATACCCAAATGAGTATTTTATACCATAACTAATTCCAACTTACTTCATAAAAACTCTTAAGTTCTTAATTTCTGCGATAAATGGAAATTACTACTTAAAACGGCTATAACTTAATCACTTTAACTTGGAATTTCGCAAATAAGCTATTGATTTCTATCTACTTCGAAAGAGTTATCAATTTATGATGTTATTCTTAAATTTTGAAAATGTTTAGGTCTCGGTATGCTCGGATCAGATCTGATCAATAGCTAAAACTTGCATTTCCGAAATTGTTTTGTGAAATTTATATTATTTCTATCAAGTATATTATATGTGCATGCAATATTTACAAGATATGATCATGAATGACATGATATGAACTATCTACATGTAAATTCTTAATGATTTTTCATTAAAAAGAATTTTTAGAAGACTTTTACTTTGCAACAATTTCAAAAACACTTGGTTGGAAAAACTAGCTTTATTTCTTTGAAAATCATCCATACTTTTACTAAGATAAAGCCTTGATGACCTATATACCTAATACCTTCATTATCTTAACAAAATTTTTCATTTAAAAGGTTGGAAAATACATGTTTACATGTGGGTCTTGCCTAGTGACGAATTTTTCACAATTTTAGAAAATGAAAATATTGTTTGATCCAAGTTTGGAAACCTTTCCTTTGTTTTAGGTTTATACTTTGGTAAAACACATTTATCCTTATAAGAATCAAGTCTTTATTATATCTATTCCCAAAGGATCCTATTTTTCTATTAAAATCCTCATTTTGATATTTGGAAATAGGTGTTTAAATGGGGATCATTTTTAGATCCGAATTTTTGGAAATTTTTTTTTAGACTATTTCTTGTGAAAAACTCATTTAATCTTTCAAAATCTAAGTCCTAATCAAACCTATTCCATAAGGCTTCTATTTATTTAATAAAACTCTTGTTTTAGGGTTGGAAAGTAAGTGTTTTCTTAGCATTTCACTCTAGTTACGAATTTCAATATTTTTGTTGGTGTTGAAACATAGATCTAACTTAACTTTTGTAACCCTTTTCTTGTTTTAAAAATTTCTCTTAGTAAAACCAAGCTCACCTTATAGAAATCACCCGTTTATGATACCTATCACCTAAGCTCTTCATTTCACATGTAAGATCTTCATTTTGGAGTTGAAAAATAGGTTTTCTAAATGGTTGTTTCTCAAGATCCAACTTTTAAAAATCACTTTTGATCGAAACAAAATGGATCTTTGAGTTTTGGCAACACCTTCATCAAGACTAACCTATTACAAATCCTTTATGTATGTAAAACAACTAACTATGACATTTATAATACTCTAAACAAATAGATCTACTATACTACTCATGTTATGGATATAAATGCAACAATAACAATATGTAGATGAGAGCAATAATGAAAATATATGCACAAAATTTCCATAAGAACAATATATAACAATAATACAGCAAAATACTAGTATATCAACTTTAATAACAAGATCTATACATTATGATGGCAAGGTTATCATGTTTTAGTGTTTCCACATCCTTAGTATAAAGCTCATGAGGATTTTTGGTGGAACCACACACGTATGATCTTGCCATTACATGTTTTTATAGTGGTAGGGTCAAGATCTATTACCTATTTTAGTATTTGGAGAAGGAAACTTGAAAAGAAAAAATTTGTGTGTGTGTGTGTGTGCGAGGAAGCTCACGGTAAGAGTAGAGGGAGGGAGGAGAGGAAAAACTTTCCAAAAGTTTGATTTGTGAGAAATGAGAAAAAGTAAAAAAGTGAAAGGTGAAAGAAATATTATATAGGAAATAGATTAGGGTTTTTGTGTGATTAAATAATTGAAGAAAAAAAAAAAAATGAGAGAGTGAGTGAGGGAGGGGGGCGGTTTTGTGAGAAAAGACAGAGATGGAGTTGTTTTGATTTAATTTGTGTACTAAAATTCAAATTTAATAAGTAATTTAAGTAATAAAATGTATTGGAAAGGTAAATTTGTAAGGAAATGATGTAAAATTGGAAGAATAGGTTATAAAGTTGTAAGAATAGGGTATGGGTGGTTGTACTTGATGAATAGTGAAAAAAAGTCAAAATGTTGATTAAACAACTAAATTACTGGTAGTAATGAAAATATGATGAAAGGGCTATAACTGTAATTTTTATAACCCGAAAAATTATTATAAATATTTTTGAATTCCTTATTAAATTTCAGTTCTAACGAGTCCTATATATTAATTTTCTATTTTTCGAGTCCCGATGACCGGTTTTCGATAACAGATCCTGATCACGTTTGAAACGAATGGATTGCTCTGAATTCTGACCTTTTATGTTTTGATAAATTACTTAAGGCTATATTCTAGAGCTAACCCATTTTATTATTCCAAGGTTTCGTTCTCGAGATTGCTAGACATAGGGTTTCCAAGTCCAATTGGTCCAGGGATATTCTTTTAGGGTTTCGATTCCCAGTTCCAATTTCCAAAACTGAATTTAGATTACTTAGGGAACGAGGGCTTACAGGTACTTAGGCCATCATGGATGGCTCGGCAACTAGCTAATAGGGGAAATGATAGTAGGATAATGTCTGCTTAGATCGGAGGGAAGTAGTATAGTGTGGTTCACGACGATGGGCGTTAATAGAGTTATACTATATTATGGACCATGAAGGGTAGAGATGCGTAACAGCTGTAACCCCTAGATAAGGCTATTGCTTGTAGAGATAGGAGATATAGGTATTCAGACTGCCTATATAAACCTCCTAAGTAGTTGCTGCTACTCAGGATCCCTAAGTTCCTAATGTGGTACTGGAGTGTGAGTACTCCATGTTTGTTTTGCTATACTTTAATTTGAAAATATAAACTGTTGATTATTGCATTATGTTTAGAACAAGTATGTAAGCCAATCTTGTCTGTGCTTGTGTTGCTATTGTACTAGGCTTTAGCTAATTCGTTTGTTTTTTTATGTATTGATGATTATGATGATGATACCTATGATTACATGGGATATAACATGGACTACAAGGAGTTTTTCAACGAGTGGAGTGACTAGGGTTCGATAGATTATTATCATCATTTTATATATAGAACTTTGCTATAAAACTAATGTTTTAATGAGGGCTTATTTATCAACCCGTGGATTATATTTTGAGGTACTTGAAACTCTTTATTTTGAAATACCTAGTGGTATGCTACTGAGTTATATATATATATATATATATATTGGTCTACCTTCTGGAGTAGTCTATTTGGAAAAATGTTTTGAGAAATTTATTTTTTGTTGCAAATTTTCAGTTGTTTCCACAAACTAATTCAACGATTTCATAATCTAAAATTTGTTTAACAATGATCATGATAAACTATAGATTAGGTTAGCCTTAGTGTATAGCCTAAGCATTATGCGTGATGAACTAGACGTGTCTTGAAGCAATTCAGGGCGTGATAGTTTAAGATGGTATTAGAGCAAATGTTTATCTTGATCGTTTGGTAAAGCATAATATGTTAGGGTACACATTGGAATCAATGAGTTAAGTGCAAGGGAAAACTTGGGATTTCATTTTGGATGTTGTGCTTTTTTATGTTTATCTAACTTTAATTAGAACTAAGCAAAATTGATTGATCACATTTAATTAATTAACTTAACTTAAATTTATTTTCTATTGATATTTGAAAAAGGATTAAATTGGAATATTGTATGATTTTGCATATTATTTGCCTTAGAATATGTTTTGTCTTATGATATGTAATTCCCTATGATCTATTTTGTTGTGTGATATATTTTACCCAATGATATGTCTTTTTCCTTGCAATGTATTTTTTCTATGATATATTTTGAACTATGAATGTTATATCTTGTTGTTTATTTGATAATGGGTATGGTATGTTCTATACGCACATCTACCTATATGTATACAGATAGAATGGAATGGTGAATCTAAGACCTCTTATTGAGTTGTCATGTCTTTTCTGTCAGGTTTCATGCTGTAATGTGTTGTCTAAAGTTGAGACAAGAAGAATAGTTGGCCATCTATGTCAAGTTATGTCTTATCGAGTTCAAGTCATATTAGTCTGAGTCATTTTCTAGTCATGCTGAGTCCGAGTCTTGTCAAGTTGCACTTTATCAAGTCAAGTAAGTTGAAGGTCTGAAATCACCAATCTAGTTCCTCCTATCTTATATATGTTGAAAATTAAATGGTATGCTATGTTATGTTATATGTTCTGCCATATGACTATGTTACATTAATGCTTGCTTTAGAATCAACTTATTTCAAGTTTGGCTAAGTAATGTGGTGCACACATAATTTAGAAAAACATTGGGATAACTTCCTATTATTCCTAAATAAGAAATTACTTAACTGTTTTATAATGAATGTTCTATGCTTGTAGATGGATATGACTCGTAGACAGACTAGGCGACATATAGGTAGAGAGAATATGCCACCTCTACCTCGTTCATGACCTACTCCTGCTCATGCTTCTGCTCCTGATTTGGCATTAGCGTCTACGCCTTAGATGTCTTAGTTCCCACATATGCCACAAGTTCCAATGGGGGACCCAGCTAATATGTATACTACGTTTAGGAATTTGTTTGCTATGATACAACAATATCAACAAATGATGTATCAACAACAACAACAGTTCATGCAATAGTATGCTTAACAAACTCCTAGCCAGAGAGATGATGTGCAGATTGGTGGTCAAAATGGCCAAGTGAAATTGCATGAGTTTACTAGATTGGTACTTGAATTTGATGGATCGACTACTGATTCAACTAATGTTGAAAGTTGAATTGAGGAATAGGAGAAAGTCTTTGTTGCTTGTGATGTTCCAAATGAGAGAAAAGTGAGTTTAGCAGCTTATATGCTAAACTGTGATACTTACAAGTGGTAGAGATTGGTTAGTAGAACTATGAAGAGACCTATCCCATAGACTAGATTTAAGGATGCATTCTTTGTGTAATATTTTCCTATTACTTTTCGGGAATAGATGATTGCAAATTGTATAAGTATACATTATGCCAGCAAGACGGTTGATGTGTCACTCCTCGAAGCATACCCTAAATGTGGCAGTCTGCCGCACATAATATTAAAGCTAATGAATGATAATCTTAGTCTTGCATGAGCTTCGATATCACGTGCAAGGTGTGCTTCCAAGATAGGAGACTCAAAGGGATATTACATTTAAGCAGATAATAAAAGCATGCAATAACTTATAAAGGTAAGCATATAATAATCATTAATAAAATTCTTACAACTTCTTAGGGCCATTTTCCCATACTTAAAGCCTTAAGCCATCTTAAAAACATACATGAATATAACATAAGTCTACTATAGAGATTTCTCTTAGAAGTCTACATCCAAAACTAAATATGTAAACTTCTTCCAAAAACTCCTATAGCTTTGGCTCATACCTGACAAAAGGGGCTCCTTGGCGCCAACCACAAGTAATCAAACTGTAATAAAAAAGCTATAGGAGTATAAGAAAAACTAACTTAGTGAGATAACTCCCTTCTTTAAAACATTTCCATAAAACATACAAGTATTTAGACAATCATATGGGAATGTGTCAATCATATAAGCAAACAAAATACACACGATTAACCGGAAACCATGTGTAGCATGAATTTACGCCCTCCTTATTGGGGTTGGGTGGTTACCGGCCCATACGATCATCAATGATTTGAAGATTTACCGGCTCCTACTTGCCCGTGTAGACTTTCCGGCTCCTACTAGCCCGTATAGACTTTCCGGCTCCTACTAGCCCATGTAGACTTTCCGACTCCTACTAGCCACCACTACAACTCCTCGTTTCCCCACACGAAGAATAGTAGCGAAAAATAAATGTGATTCATAATATGGTATGCATGAATTGTTCTTGATATTGGTTTATTCAATTATTATCAATTTCGAGTTAAAGGTGACTAAAACAATATTCATCATACCATTGTAAGAAAACATAAGTTATTCATCAATTTCTCTTTCGATATACTTATCTTTTATTCAAGAACCACATCATTCAATCATGAATCCAAATCACACAATATTTATTCATTTATCTTTTTCTTACTCTCTAGTGCTACTACACAAGCATAATCAAGGAAACGTAATTAGTAAGGGATTAACTCACTCCATGACGATTGCTCCTACTCGAAACAATCTTTCGGGAAGGCAATATCGGTCCTTTCTTGACCTAAACAAGATGAAGTATCCAAAATGAGTCTTTCATAGAATTTCTACTTTAAAGAATCTAAATCTATCTCGAAATTGTGGTAAAATCATATTGAAAGAAGTTCCAACTTAAAATGGCCATAACTTACTCATTTTAACTCGGAATTTCGCATATTATATGTCGTTTTCTACCTACTCGGAAAGATCTATTCATTTCTAAGGTTACTTTTACTATAAAAGGTCATTTAGGTCACGGTTTAGAAGGGTACAGATCTAACACGAAAATTCTTTTCTTGAAAAATAACATTTTCTATTCCTTCCTTTACTAAGGCTTGGTTAAGTAAAACTCGAATATATACTTGAAAAGAATTCCTTATGTATATAAATAGACTCATAATTTATACATGATGCTATAGGTGTTGTTGATGCGCTCAAAATTGATCGTATCAAACTTTAAAATTTATAAACCTAGAATTAATCCTATGATCGAGCAAAGGCAAGTATACCTATTCGAAATAGTATATGATTAAAATCAGGTATCATCCTCGGGAATCTAAGAAACAATTACTAGTGTTAAGCTTTCTCCACTATTTAATCTACTTCTTAAATTAATATGTATTATCATCAACTACTAATTAACTAATTTAATTAAGCTCGAGATCCTTATGAAAGCTTTTAAAAATTATAATCAATTACAAGATATGCAACATACCACTCATCTTGTTCCACCCTAAACTCTTACTTTTCATATAAAGATATATTGATTAATGACTCATTCACACCTTGCACTGCATGAACTTTCTACTAAACTAATTACTCCCTCAAGCTAATCAATTTCTTATCTTGCATGAATTAATAGAAACCTCTTCCTAACTAATATCAATACAAGATTGCATTAAAGATCATAGTTCATAAACAAAGATCAAATCTTTATTACAGCAAATTAAAGTCTCTCTATCTTTAGATGAAACACGTGACTTTCCTATTCATGAAGATCTAACTTACTAGATAAAACCTCTTCCATCTAATAGGAATCATGCATGTAATTAACTTTGCGTATAAATCAATCACAAAACAATTATAATACATGAATAGATGCAAAAGCATAAACTTCTCATTAATCAATGCAATTCAATTCAATTCAAATTGGGTTTAGGGTTTCACATGATTTAGGGTTAGGAATCTACTCCTCCTACAAGAAAAACACAATATCCAGAGAAGTAGAATAGAAACATGATGTAGAAATACAAACCTTGAATGATCTTGTGATAATCTATGATGTCCAAACAATCTTTCTCTTCCAAGTGCGTCTTTTCTCTCCTAGGGTTCCCAATGTATGGCCCAAGATCCCAAATAAATCAACAAGGTGGCTATTTATAGTATAAGAAAAAGTCATGTGTGCATGGGGGGTCTGCACGGCCGTGCTCGAGGCTGTGCACAATGAGAAAAAATGGATTTTTGACATCTTTAAGTTCTGCACAGCCTTCTGCATGGTTGTGCTCAAGATTGTGCACAACTCCAAATCTTCTTTTTTTTTTTTCGGATCGAGTAATTTGCTTTTGCACTACCTTGTGCACTTCTTGTGCAGCTGCTAAGTCATGAATTAAGATACTTGCTAGTCAACTTCTTTCCCTCTGCACAAGCATCTGAATGGCCATGCATGAACGTTGTGCACACTTGAAAATCATCATTTTGTAGCCTTTGTTAAATCTTTCCTTGTTTTTGCTCAAATCATCCATAAATCTTCCAAATGAGTACTTGAACCCTGAAAAACAAATATTCAACACTTAAGTATCTTTCTCTTAAGAATTTCACATAAAATTAATGCAAAATTATATCAATTGAGTATAGAAAATATGGGTTTCTTAACACTTATCAGTTGTTTTATTTAATTGATTTCCTTCAAACAACCTTTCTAGTGTTTTGGAAAATTTAGATCTGTTAGACTTTACTTTATGGGGTTGAAGTAACTTATACATTTTTTGTTGATAAAAATCTAATATTCTATATTTTGATTCTTTAGTTTATCAAAAGTGTGTTGAAAATAAAGTTTGATCTTTTGAGTTCATTTCTAGGAATTGAAAAATAGTGTTTCCAAAAAGTTTTCCTTAGTAGTACTTGATGAGTTTATTTATTTTCATTTTTCTTGTAAGTTGATTTTCTTGAAAACTCATTTAGCTATTGGTTTAGAAAGTTTGGTAAAAATAGTATCAAGTTATTATATATCAAGATTTCCTTTTGTTATTTGAAAGGAAAGTATTTTTAGATTTTGAAGAAACTTCTTCTATTGAAATTTCATGATGAGTTTATATAAACCTTTAAAAGAGATTTACTTGAAAATATTTTTCTAAATCTTTGGAAAAACATTGATCAAATTTTATTCTTTTATCAAAAAGATTCATTTTTTTTTATTTGGACAAAAACTTATTAGCCATGCATGAATATGATCATGTAGTTTATAAAAGCTAAAAATATCATAAGATAAGATAATAAAGAATACAAGAAATAAATAAGCATATTAATAACAATTGTCAAGTATTGGCGGCCTTAGCTTCTTTAAAGTTTTTCGGGACTAAAAGTAGACTAGTTTCAAAAGAAAAAGAAAATTATTTTGACTTGATGAGGACAAGTCTAAGACTAGAAAGACTAGTCTTAAAACAACTTGAAAGTAAATAAATTGTAAGAAAAGTAAATAAATTGCAATAACAAATGAGCTTATATGCTCTAAAAGAGATATATATATATATATATATAACTACATAGATATATTTAGTTAGATATAGATATGGACAACATAAAGGAAAATAGATTTATAAATAAGAATAAAGTATGAACATATTGTTGCTTTCCTAATCTCCATGAGTTTAGAAAACACACATTGTGCTCATACTAAGCAAATGAACATGAAGAAAGCTTAAAGAAGTATTACCTATGAAACAAATAGTAGAGAGAACTTTGAAAGAACATATGGAGAGATTTTGAGATAGTAATGGTAGTGTATGAAAGATGTGAAGGAAATTAAAGGAAGAGGTAGTATTTATACGAAAAAGTGGAGGGTAATTTGTGTTAATTAAATAAATGAAAAATAAAACAAATTGAGGGGAATGGGAAAGGGGGCTGGCGCAATACGAGTGGGAGAGAGAGAGATATTTAATTTTTCGTATTTTTGTTAATGAAAAAAAAAAGAGATGTGAGAGATGTAAAGTTGTATTGAAAATAAAAATTATAAGAAAATAGATGTATGGTTGTAAGAGTAGGTTGTAAGAAAAAGTAGAGATACATGAATATTATAATGTAAAATAGATATGACAAATAAAGTACCAGCAGTAAAAAAATATGAGTATAATTGCGATATCTGATATTTTTAGCTATCAAAAAATTATTAAATTGATATTTTTGGAAACCTTATATTTTTACGAATCTAACAGTATATCCAGAATATTTTTACTATTCCAAGCCCCAAGACAAGTTTCTCGAAAACTGTATCTGATTGGGTTCAAAATGAATCGCGATTTGACTAATCTGATCCTTTTAAGCTTTCTCATATTATTACGAACTATTCTACATACTGATCTCTCACTTACTCACTTAGGATTATAAACACGGGATTGTCGGACTTAAACGGTTGTGTTTGATTAAGGTTTTGTTGACTTTAAGATTTCTGGTTAATCTTCTAATTATGGTTTAAGCTTAACTGATCGTAAAACTTTAGGGGTTTACATGATAAGTACTATGCAGAGTTCTATAAATTACTGAGATTTGCTAGTGAAGGTTACAATGATGAACATATGAAAGTGTAGAAATTTCAGAATGGCTTGAATGTGGATATTAAGAATGAGGTTAAGTTCTTCCTACTTACCACTTTAGCTGACATGGTTACTAAGGCGAAACTTGTTCAGCAAGCTCAGAATGAAAGCAAAGACATTGGCATTTTTAGGGAAGAGACCATCATCATCCACTACTTTTAGAGGGTTTAAAAGTGTAAATCCCTGAATTTTTCATAATTCTTAGAAAATAGTCCTAGAAGTCTAACACCAAAACCGAAACCTTGAAAATCAACTCAAATTAAAACCAAATTCTAAATAAGGTCAAATATGAAAATTCTTAACCTTGAGAAAAAGAGAACCCTCAAAACAAAATAGAAAATCCAACAATCGATTGATTTGACATTCGTACACCAATCAAATCATCTATCCAATTCCTAACCGCAAATCAAGATGGTATATCCAAATAACGCTCAACAACAAAATATTAAGATCTTAAATTCTTCAGTGAATTTTAGAATAAAAATTTCAATTTCCACCAAAAGTCAAATTGAGTCAACCCATAACCTTAGACTCGGTTAAATGCATAACCTTAGACTCGATTAAACGATCCTAAGAACTGAAAATGTCATACCCCTATAGGGTACCCTAGTCGTAATAGTAAGCCATGTAACTAATTGAGACCTCCAGAAAGTTACATAAACACTATATACCTAATGTTCCCCAATTGGAGTGGACAATGAAAACAGAATCGAAAATTGTTTGAGTGAGAAAGATATTGCATACATATATATATATATATATATATATATAACTACAAAGGAACATATGACAAATCTAGAACTTAAAAAAAAAAAACTTTACAAAGCAAGGTCTACGGGGCTTGAACCGAACCCCATAACCAAAAAGGATATAAAGATAAACAAACTTAACTTAAGCTATTACGATCATAACTAGTCTCTATTACATATATAGTCTTCGCCTTAACAAAATACATGGTCTAAGAAGTTTAACTCCTACACTTGAGCTTAGTTTAGTCTTCTTGCTTAAAACCCTGTAATTCAATAGTTTAAGAGAGTGTGAGCACATAAAGCTCAGTGAATTACAGAATCTTAGCACAAACGTTAAGATCAAACAAGTAGAATTAGCAATCATATGCAACAAACATGGTTTGAATAACCGGAATTCAAACCTATGGGGATTTACGCCCTTCCTAAGGGTTGAAGGATAATTTCAATAATTCATGCCCATGAGAAACTCAATACGAAAGTAGAAGGATTTTCTCTTCACCTTACTCGCTTGGGGGAATAGTCTCTACTAGAGCCCCACAAGACACGAGTAGTTTTTTAGAGAATCATTTTCGTTTTCAAAATAAAACTTCCACTCGTCATAAAACTTGAGAAATCTCACTAAGTATTAACACTCTTAAGCCAACTCCAACACAGACGACCTCCTTCAAAGCCTGCTTAGTTTCTGCGAAGTTGACAACCCTATGGTAACCTACAAGTAGACTCACTGGTCCCAACAAGCATTACTATAGAATTGAATTTGCTAATACGTGATAAGATTACCATACTAATGCAATATGATGTTATGAAATGCATGTCAAATTAATATTAGAAGTCCATTAAACTTAGTTCCATATTATCAAGTGATCATATCAACTTCAAACACTCAATGAGATAACTATATATTTATGTCAAACAAGTGGTTGTCACTTCAATTATTAAGAATTTCAATTCAAACATACATTACATACCATGTAATAATTCCCATCCCCATGCAATTGATTCCTTATAGTTACAATTAAACTATATTCCACTACTTACAAGCACAAACAAAGTGCTAGAATTCAAGTTACTCCCCCATGCATGCTCCTTAATCATCATAATAGTCCAACGGGAAATCCAACTCGTGATCCAGGGTTCCTATAAGATAGAAAAGTTTGTATTACTATCTACTTAATAAAGACAAGAAGGATTAAACAAGATTCTAAAGCTAAAAGAGATAAAGAAACACTTCGAAGTTGCCACACCCCCCATCACGCCCCATGCCAACGATGGTGTTAGATAGAGCATTACATAAGTGTCACCACACCCCCCACTACGCCTTGTGCTAAGGAGGAAAATGATGACCAGTATTCACCACGCCGCTTGCCATTACCCCGTGGTGGCCTAAATCCTACCATTTCGCAATCACCATTCCCCCCAACATGGGCCATGGTACTTCTACAGCGAATTACACATTTTCATGCAATTTATACATACTTTAACCAATTCCAATTGTCTTATTTTAATCCAAAACACTTGTATATCATGATACAAGACTCAAATTTACCATCCACTCCTTCAGATCCTCTAACTCATCTCTAAAACCACATCAAACTCCAACTATCAATCCAACCATTCACTTCAACCATTGAGACTTCATGTCACACCCCAAAAGGTACCCTAAACGTGGCAGTTCACCGTACACAATATTAAAGCCTAAGAATGATCGCCTCAGTCATGCAAAGGCTTTCATACCATGTACAAGGCGTCTAACACATTGGAGTGATACATTTTATATTGATACAACTTGAGTAACAACGTAAAGGAAATACAATTCACTATACTTCAAATACAATTCATCAAAAGATTTCACTACATAAAACTATTACAAACCAATTCGCAAAACCTAGCTAATATCTTTAAGCACTCATACTTCTTGCCGGAATCCTAAGGTCATACTCGGCTCTAGACATCTCGGTCCCCACGTAGCATTCTTGAGTTAACCTATTTAATCAAAAATTTATTGGGGTATAAGCTACACTAGCTTTGAGTGAGAACTTCCAAGATCACATTTATAACACTTCATACAAACAAGTGATTAATCAGACAAGTGGTATGCATCAAACATATGGAATCAACAAACATATGACAAGCCAAAAATCATATGTGGATGAACTTGCGCCCTCCATCCCAAGTTAGCAAATTAACGAATCCTGCGATACGATACCGTTTATGCTCATGGTCAACCTAACTATAAATTCGTTTGAGGATCACGATTAATCGAACTTTTATACCGTTTAGGATCACGGACAATCGAACAAATGCTAATGCTCCATCCCCATTTATGATATGAATGAGTCCATATTTATTTTTAATTCCAAATAGTCAATTATACCAATTCTTTAAATGATCAATCAATAATCGCAAACAATCAATTCTAATACATCTATACAAGCAATAGTTAATCACTCGGCTTCGATATTCTTATATTCCATTTCTCACTTCAACAACAACCATACATAGTTCCCATTCGTCCCCATCATGCATATCCATTTTATCTTTACCAAATATCTAGTGCAACTATCATTACAATCACATACAATAAATGGAATCGGAAGTAATATTCACACGGCCATTGGATCATCGGTTTCTTAGTAAAAGTAATTCGGTGGTAGGGAATCATCGATTTCAAGGTCACCTAAAAGGAAGAAATACCCAAATAAGTATTTTATCACTTAACTAATCCAAACTATCTTATACAAACTATCAAATTCGTAATTCTCATCCTAAGCGAGAATTCCAACTTAAAACGGCCATAACTTGATCGTTTTAACTAGGAATTTAGCAAATTATATATCGATTTCTATCTACTTTGAAAAATCTATCTAATTCTAATATTATATTTAAGTTTTGAAAACTTTGAAGCTTCAAAAAGGTCTGTTCAGATCAGAACAGTAGCAAAAACAATTTTAGAAACTTGATTTTGTGAAAGTTCATGAAGTTTCTACTATCCAAAGCAAGTATTCATGCAATAAGAGCAAGCTACTATCATAAATGATATGTCATGAGATATATATATACACATGTTCTTGATGATATTTAATAAAAGGAAATTTTTAGAAAACTTTTTCCTTGTAAGACTATGAAAAATCAACTTAGAAAGGCTAGTCTTGTATTCTTGACAATCCCCACTTGTTATTAGAAAAATTCCTTGATTAAATTTATTTATTCTTGTTACAATTAAGCCTTCATTATGTGTATTCCCTAAGGCCTTTGTTTTTCAATAAAAATTTCCATTTTATACTTTGTAAACATGTTTTTAAAATTGGTTCATTCCAAAATCCAAATTTGTAAAAATTATTCTTGGTGGTGATTCCTTCAAGTAAACTTATTTGATTACTTAGAAAATTAAGGCTCAACCATACTTAGCCACTAAGGACTTCATTTCTTTAATAAAACTTTCATTTTGAGTTTGAAAAATAGGGGTTTTCATGCCATTACTCCATTATTACGAATTTCTTAAAATGACAAACAACTCAAATTTTCCTACTTTATTTTTACTCCTTGTTTTACATATTTTTTTTAGCAAATCTCATCTTAATTTATAAAAATCATTACTTGATGATATCTATGACTTAAACTCTTCATTTTTCATATAAAATACAAGTTTTGAAGTTGATAAAAGGGTTTTTAAGGCATGGTTTTGGAACCATCTGAATTTACAAAATTTGGATAAAACTCAAATTTCATATTTTGTAATCTCTTCTTATTTTTTAGAATCTCTACTAGTAGATCTACCATTTACTTATAAAAAGCATCTCCTATTGATACATATTCCATAAACCTTCCATTTTCTAAACAAATCTTTCATTTTGGTGTTGAAACATAGGTTTTCAAAATTGATCTTGGTTGAGATCCGAATTTACCAAATTTATTTTTGGACATATCTTTTGATAAAATCCATCTAAACTTAGGAAAAATCATCCTTTACATATCCTATCTTAAGTGCATTCCATTTCTTGAATAAAATCTTCATTTTTTAGTTGTAAAACATGTTTTTAAACCATGTCATGGCCTAAATCTGAAAAATATGATTTTTATTTTTGAAAGTAACTTTTGAAAATCATATTTGATTCTTGTAAAAAGAAGTCCTGATGATATACATCCACTAAACCTTCATTTTCTCAACTAAAACTTCCATTTTGAGACTTGGAAAGTGGTTTTTAAATATAGGTTTTGCCAAGATACGAATTTCACTATTTTTATTCAAGTTCAAATCCAAGATCTACACATAATATGGGCATAACTATAAAAGGAATACATGGTAGTAAGCTCTAAACCTATTGATCTAAATATAAACATAACCAAAGCTTCATTAAAAGTAGATCTACAAAGTATAATACAAATATGAAGATAATAAAGCCTTAAAGACAACAAATATAGCAATATCATTATAGATCATAAACAAGAGGAGTGTTTCAAAGTTTTGGCATCATCATCTCTAGCCTTTAGGTATTATGGAGAGTCCTTTGATGTATGAAACCTCCATATAATCAACCTATAGTGTTTATGGAAGCTTAAGAAGAAAATATACTTAAAGAATCTTCAAGAATAGAGTATGGAAGCAAGAAATGGAAATGGGGGCAGCTTGTATTCTCTTACAAGAACAAGGCAAAGAAAGAAATAAAGAGAGGAAAATAGAGTGTAAATGATGTAGGGTTGCAAAGGAATGAAAGGGTGTAAATAAGAGGCATTAAATAGAGAGAGAGGAGTGTATTAATGTGTGTTAAATAAATGAAAAAAAATAAAACAAGGGCAGATTTGGGGAGGGGCTGGACGTAATTCCAAAGAGAGAGAGAGAGAGAAGTTTAATTGTCTTGTAACTTAAATTTTGAAAGTGTAACTTGTGTCACTTAATTTGTTAACTAAAAGAGACTTTAAATCATTAAATAAATTAATAAAATAAAAGAAAAATGGATATTTTTAGGAGTATGGTCAGCTACCATTTGTGGGGAAATGGAGTGTAGAATGAGTGAAAGAAAACTTGAATAATGTGTAGAAGTAACGATTGGGGTGTACTTGAAGTATGGGTTGAAAAATTACTTTTTATTAAGAAAATATATAAAATAAAATTAAGAAAAATATCTTTAAATGAGTGGCAAAATTTTCATAAATAAAATTAAATAATTATTTGAATTATTTTAGTATTTCAACAAATATGTTACCGGTATGATCAAAATAAGCGAATTTGAGTCATAAATGATATTTTTATAACTCGAAAAATTCTAAAAAATTATTTTATGGAAATAAAAATATTTTTAAATTATTAAATTAATTTATTTTATTTTTACTATCGGGTCTTAAATAGAAACTGATCTCGTAAAAACCTGAAATGAATTAAATTTTGGAAAAATAGAATTTTCTATAATATATAAAATATTTATCTAAAAATATAAGGGTTTATAAGAATAATAAAATTGTGTAATGAATAGTAGTGAACAATGCCAAATGACTAGTTAATTACCGGTAGTAATGAAATACGAATATAATCGCAAAATCGGATATTTTTAGTTATCGAAAAATTATAAAACTGATATTTTTCAAATCCTTATGAAAATACGAGTCTAACAGTATTAATAGTAATTTTTGATATCTCGAGACCTTGGACACGCTTTTCAAAGTCTATATCCGAACGGGTTCGAAATAGGTTAAAAATTTACCAATTTGATATTTTTAAGCGACCTTATATTACTATGAGCTACTCTACACACTTAAAATACACCTCGGCCTCTAAGGTTAAGAGAGTGAGATTGCCGAACTTAAACTACTATATTCCACTTAGGGTTCCCGGGTGATTTTCCAGTTTAGATTTTTGCCAATTTGGAAACTGATGTTTTATGTTTATACAACATATTTAGTTTGAGATAATTATTTTAAATTTCATTTTTGTAAGTATTTAATATCTCTCAATGTTTTCGGAATTCTTGAATTGAGTTTTATTTTTGAAGGTTTATTGTTATTTATTTTTTAATAATTTGTTTTTAGGTTCTAAATTACCCGATTTTACAATTCAGAGTTAAGTATGGAATTTGTCGTATGTAGTGGTTTTGAATTTGAAGACTGTTGAGTTCTTATTTTATTTTTAAGGAATCTCATTTTCTCAAAATTAAGAAATTTCTAAATTCGTTCGTGATTTAGGACTTGTCAAAGTTCGGTTTTAATTTGGAGTCATTTTTAGGGCTTATTTTCGAAGTTCATTTTGGAATTACTTATTAGAATTTTCTAGGGCTTACATGATAAGATCATATTTTATACAATTCTTGATAATCAAAAGAGCTAGAATGGATATTTGTTTTGATTAAATTTTATGTTTCAGGACTACTTTGGATAAAGAAATCAAAACAAGAGACTTTGAATCAAAAATAAGCAAAATTGAAGTCAAGGCCGGCAATTCATCATTGAAAGCCGCCGGCTTTCAGACAGCGTAAAATCCAAGGCCGTTGCAGCACAACCAGCTTTGCCTAGCACAAGTTAAACAACATTCAAAGCCGCCTCAAAGCTGCCGGTGTAGAAGATGAAGAAGCCAGCGTAAATGAAGGCCGACAACCCAGAACTGAAACATCACCAGCTTTGAATGAGTGACATTATAAGCCGGCATGAAAGCCACTGGCTTTGAGACAGTGTACATCGAAGAATTGAAGAGACATGAAGACATGAAACGCTTGGAGGAAAATGAAGCAACACATCTGTTTGAATGCCTACGCCGGTGTCAAAGCCGCCGGCTTTAGGACGACGTTCGTTATAAATCTACCCAACGCTTCATTTCTGACTATATACTCCGGCCAGATCTACATCAAAGCCGCTGGCGTAGAAGCGGCCTACATTGTAACTGATATTGAAGGCTGCCAGTGCACTGCCTGAGCAAAGGACAATTTGAAGATACGCCGCCTATAAGCCGCCGGCGTAGGATCCATAACGGCCGGCGTACATTGAGAAACAACAAAGTTCATTAAATGTTTTTCACGAAATTTTTCTTATAAATAGGGGGTCTTCCCCTCACTTTCAGAATCATCCAAACATCCAAATATCCAATACTCTAAGTAGCTCTAGAATATTTAGAATAGGCATTTCATAAGAGATTTTTGAAGAGATAGTTGAAGTTATACAAGAGTTGCAAGTGAAGCTTTAGTATTTTGAATTGGTGATTTCTACTCTTATTCTTTTTATGCAATTCATATACTTGAATATTCTGATCATAATGAAATCATTTGCAATTTCTTATTTGATTGTTGAATCATCATCCATGAGTAGCTAAATCCTTTTTGTGGGAAGTTGATGAAGCTCTAAACATGCTAAAATGATTTTTGAATCCATGTTATGAGATATGTAGAATCATGAAATATTCATATTGAATTCTGATTATTCATCATGTTCTGGTGTATAAGAATTCTAATAACTCGGAAGGGAAATTAGTGTTCACATGAATTCATAAATTAAGATTAAATTGCAATTGCGGAAGCGGCGTAGTTTAATCTAGTTTAGAAATTATCCATGAATATTAATGCAATATTTTATGTTGATTTCTCACTAAGGAATTAGAAGATTTTAATATAAAGTATTAGTCAATTATAGAATCGGGAGATTTATAATTGTAATTTTGATTCCACTAATGATTTATTTAAATGGAAGTTATTGAATTGTTTTGTGGTTTAAAAGGTTTTCAAACTTTGTTTTTAAATCTTGATAATTTCTTATGAATATTCATGAATCTAATTATCATTATAACATGAGTTCAAGTTGATTGGTAATAGTTTAAAGTGGATTCTGCTCCTTCCCACACTTTTCACCATATCCCTCTCTTTAAAAAGCTCATTACATTCATATAGATAATTAGTTAGATAATTTAACTTAATCATCTCTAAAAGATCAATTGCCTAGATATTAGTATTAGTTGATAATTGTCTAGTAGTTAGTAAATCCTCGTGGGAGCGACACTTTATTCATGCTATATTACAATAGAAGACCTAGTATGCTTGCTAGAATTATGCTTTAAAATTCATTACTAATCTCAGCACATCATTACACTTCAACTCCACTTTTCTATCACCTTACTTCATATATCAATGACTAAAACTCATAACCAAACTAATGAACTTCCAAAATCAGCCATAAACCAACAACAATTATTAACCTAGAACTACTCAAATAAGCAAACAACAAGAATAAAACAAGAAACACTTACTTAAACTTGCTTAGTCTTGAAGATAGGAGCTAGTCTTGCTTTCGTTGACAATTTAGAGAAAAGAAATTAAAGTTGATGTATGGTGTGTGTGTATGTGGTTGTAACCATCGGTTTTGAAAGAGAGGAGAGGCAAAGAAGAGGAAAATTTTTGCCTCTTTTAAAGATAACACATGCATTTATATAAATTCATTTTTTATTTTTGAGGCTTTTTCAAACTTAATCAAGTGTGTGTGTATGGATGGGAGTTGTGGTGGTCTTCAAGCTTCAAATTGTAGCTATTAAGAGATCAAACAACTCATTTAACACTCACACATATTTCTATTAATAGAATTGTTAAATATTCTAACTCAAAACAAAGCTTAGTAACATAATATTTATAAATTCCTGTTTAACAAAATAATTTCTTATAAGAACTTATATCAATACTATAGGTAATTTAGAATTTATTTTTACAAAACTCAATTCTCTAAAAGAATATAAGAAATATATAAATAACAATTTTCTCAAATCAAATCCATTAATGATTTTAAATTTCTATTCTACTAAATTGATTTTTATAAAAACTATTACACTTATATTTTACTCTAATAATAAATATTACCACATACATTATCAAACACAAAAAAATTCTTATTTTAATTCTATTTATGAAAACCTTAGGGATTATAGAAAAATATTGGACAATCACAAATAAAAATAAAATAAACCATAGATGTTGACCCAAAAATATAATACGAACAAAACCCCAAAATTTTATGACCTTATGAGTAACTCAACAAGCCGGAAGTCAAACCAGAACCCTAAAAGTCAACAAAGTTTACAACAAACCCTATCGTTTAAGATCTGACAATCCCGCGCTCTTAAGCCCTAAACAACGGAACAAAACTAATTATTGATAGTAGTTCGTAATAATATAGGGAAGCTTAAAAATATCAGATTCGTAAATTTTTAGTGTATTTCAGATCCAAACGGGATCAATTTTTGAAAGTCGTACCCTGGTACATCAAACAGCAAAAATATTATGACAATACCAATAGACTCGTAAAAATATAAAGATTCTAAAAATATCAGTTTTAGAATTTTTTGTAATTAAAAATTATAGATATCGTATTTATACACATATTTTTACTACTACCGGTATTTTAATTGTCTAGTCTACTATTTATAGTACTTTTCTACTATTTATTACTATTCATCTATCTCTACTTTTTCTTATTACCTATCTTTACTACCTATACACCTATTTCCTTACTTTGTACCTTTTCAATACACCTTATATCAAATCATATTTTATATATTAATTATTTCTCTTACAAAATAACAAAAATAAAGCACTCCCTCTCTCCTCTCTCTAATGGCCGGGGCCCCCCTCCCTTTCCTCTATCTAATTTTTTTTTTCTTTTCAGTTTATTTTATTACATCTAATTTCTCTCCATCTTCAACTATAACTACCCCATTTCCCTCCACTTCTTTCACACCTTCATTTTATACAACAAAACTCTCCCAAAATCACTCAACAAATCCTCTCTCCAAAAATTTCTCTCTACCAAAACTCTCTTCCACAAATTCTTCATAAAATCCTCCTTTTTGCACAAACTATCCACTATAAACTACTAACCACATAATCATACATTCGCTACCTTCTTCTTCCCCCCCAAAAACACTTTAGGTAAAACTTCTATCCCTATTCATATGCTCATGTCATGTAACTAGCATGACCATGGTGTTGTTTTGAAACTCATATGAGTAGTAAAAGTAACAACATGTTCATGTTTTGTTCTTGCACATGATATTCCTATTTTATTATCTTGTTATTATGCTTTTGTATATGTTATTATTATTATTATTATTATTATATAACTATCTGTACATATATATATATATATATTACTAAGTATATGTATATCTGTATATTTTTAGAGCCTAATGCTCACTAACTCTTACTAACTTGCTTTTACTATTAATGTTATTTTTATTATTGCTTTTTCTTTCTTTCTTTTTCTTTTTCTTTTTGGGACTAGTCTATTCTTAGTCCCGGGATGCCTTGATGAAGCTAAGCTCCCAATACTTGATCAGATTGCCTTAATGAAGCTAAGGTTCCCAATACATGACCGGGTTACCCTTGATGAAGCTAAGGTTCTCAATGCTTGACTATAATATTTTGTTTATTATTGCTATATTGCTTACTGATATCATCTTGCTTCTTATCTCATATTTTCATCATCTACATACTACATGCTCATAATACATGCATCTACATAATGATATTGTCTCAACTAAATTTAAAGTAGAATTTTTCTTTAATAAATGAACTTGAAACTAATTTTTATTATGTGACTTGTCATTAAATAATGAAGTTATCATCAACAACATAGAAATTAAAAAATACAAGTTTTCTCAAACAATAAAGATAGCTTTACTAAGGAAATATAAGAAATCAACACTTTTTTTTCATAATATGTTAACCTAAGTCTTAATAAAATAATTTATTGATATTCAAAATTTTCACCAAAAAACTTAAGACTAAACTCTTTTCAACTCCATAACAAAACCAAGACCAAGTTTTAGAAAACAAGAACTTATATTTTAAACAAGAAATATAAAAAGAAAAGACTCATTTTCTAAAACTATTCTAAAGACAAATTTATAAATAGATTATCAACAACTTAATAAACTTTTTAATAACTTTGTTCTTTTATCACTAGAAGTAAAAATTATAAAAGACCGAAGTTATATGAAAATTTATTTGTTTTGGAAAAATGAATGAGGAAAATAAAATAAGAATATACTCATTTATAATAACCTAGGAAAATATAAAGTTTCTTCAAATACTTGAAATGAAAATTGTCAAGTTTAAGTTTTAACACTTTAAAATAAATTGTTTATGAAATAAATTGTTGAGACACTACCCTTAGAATTTGTGTATATAAAGTGAGCTTATCTATATACTCAAAGGAATTTTCAATTATATATATATATATATATATATCTATATCTATATTTTTGCTAAAGGATTTTTGAATGAAGTTGAGTTGGAAAATTGTTTTGCAAAATTTGGAAATATTCGTGTTGAATCTCTACCGAGGTGTTTAGCAATCCAAATGACCTTATATGTAGGGAATAACCTTAGAAATAGATAGATCTTTTCGAGTAGGTAGAAATCAGTACATAATATGCGGAATTTCGAGTTAAAATGAGCAAGTTATGACCATTTTAAGTTGGAATTTCATTTCATGCAATTTTGACGAACATATTAAAATAGAATTAGAAAGTTTAAGTAAAGAATTTGTATGAAATACTCATCCAAAGTATTTCTTTTGTCTAGGTAACCAGGAATACAAGATTTCTCTTCTTGAGGATTACTACGACTAAGAAGATTGTGAAATGGACGAGTGAGTTATTCCTCTTAATTTTGTTATCTTACTTGTGCTTGGAAAGTAGTGGTATTAGTATACTAAGGAAAGATAAAAATGGATATGTATGAGGAATCCGGGGATATGTATGGGAATTAAGAATATCGCAGCTTCAAATTGTTTGTTAAGTATTTTGTCTAACTGCATTTATGTTTGCTTATTGTCTGCAAAATTGTTTGATCGGCCCTAAAAAATCTTAATAAGGTTTACCTTAAAAAAATAAAACATTCACGCATAGTATCCATCGAGTCACATATCTCTTTGAAGGTTACTACTCCTACCCGTAGAGTTGGGTTGGCTGTTATCGTGCTGGGACACGGGCCATGTTCCTTCTTAGAGAATCCAAATCGCTCGTGAATGCGACTCTAGGTTCGAAGCCGAGCCAACTGAATGCTTTAGGCGGGGGCCTAGGGACTAACAGTAGAAGGTCAAGGATCTTCATCAACAATTCCTTAACCTTTGACACGGAAGGGTAAATCCTTTTTATATATGGTTTCCGGATAATTATATATATTTGTATAATCACGTGATTGTTGCATAGCATGCAAAACATATGTGTGAAAATTTAATTGGACTTGTTTGAAACCATGGTGCGAATGAAAATGAATACCTCACTAAGCTAGTTGTAGCTTATACCCCTATAGATTTTTGTTAAAACAGATATACCAGTGGCTCTATTCAAGGATCATGACATTAAGGAAGTCATAGATGGATTTTAAACTCTTATGGAGGCAATGGGAACATATGACGAGTTATTTTGTAAGTTCCTTATATGTAATGTATGTTATATTAGTATTTTGGATATTCCTATAGGAATGCCTTTATATAGAGACAATAGCAGGGGTATGCCCCTAAGATATGTAATCAATCATGTTTATGTTTTATGATAAGTATTCCTTTTGTTTTGTTACTTGATCGTTATCAATGTAAATTGTGCTACTCCAATATGTGCCGGTTGTGATGTACGCCTTGTACATGATATGGAAGCCTTTGCGTGACTAAGCTAGTCATTCTTAGGCTTGAGTATTATGTACGGTGGACTGTCACATTTAGGGTACCCCTTGAGGTGTGACAACAAGTGCTAGTAAAAGTACGATTTCTAGTAGGAAGGTAAGAGGCCATTTCCGAGTGAAATTAGCTAAGGGACAACAACAAAGACTTCTACTCCTCTCTTTACCTTTGATAAGAAATGCTTTGGTGTTTTGGACCCCATGATTTGACTGTGCATAAATGGAACCCGAGGGCTTGTTTTGCATGTGGATAAGGACATAAAGTTTCTGAATGCAAGAATCCCACCTTGAGGCCTAACTTATGCCACATATGTAAGCAATGTGGACATCAGGCATTAGACTGTAAGGAGAAAAAGGGGAGTGGACACGGTGCTAATCCTAAGAATGGAAATGGAAAAAATGCAGCTAGGATATTTGCACTTTACAAGCATGAGGAGGCTCCTTTTGTGGATACCTTAGTAGGTTTACTATTAGTTTTAGCACAACTTGCATATGTATTGGTTGATAACGGTGCTACTCATACCTTCATATCTGAGGGGCTTTTGAGTACTTGTAATCTCATTCCTAATGTGATATCTAATCATACTTTGTGTGTTAGTACTCCTCTAGGTGCTAGATCTAAGTTGACTCGCATAAGTAGGAACGTTGATGTGTTAGTTTCTGGTTTAAACATGCCCATTGATATGATTGTCTTGCCTATATCTGATTTTGGTGTAATATTGGATATGAATTAGCTAAATTTGTACTAAGTCACTAGAGATTGTAATAGAGAAGTGTTAAGTTTTGACTTGAAGGATAAAGAGCTCATATAAACTCTTAAGAGGCAAAGACCTAAAAGTATGTATTCTATGGAATTATAAGAGAAACCTTAGTAGTAGCCATTAGTCTAAAGAGTTAACTATTGATATGGTACCAATGGTGAGAGAATTTGTGGATATGTTTCCTAATGATCTACCCGGATTACCTCCTAACCAGAAGATAGAGTTTGGTATTGATGTGATCCTAGGAGCAATGCCCATTTCAAAACCACCATATAGGATGGCCCCCATTGAGTTAAAGAATTAAAAAAGCAATTATAAGAGTTACAAAACCATGGTTTTATACAACCTAGTGTATCACCTTAGGGTCCTCTAGTATTGTTTGTAAAGAAGAATGACGACAACATGAGGATGTGGTGATTGAGAATTGGTAACTTGTTTGATTAATTGAAAGATACGGCAATGTTTTCCAAGATTGATTTGTGATCTGGATATTATCAGCTAAAGATTAAGCCACAAGATGTCCTAAGATTGCCTTTCCTACAAGGTATAGACATTATGAGTTTCTAGTTATGCCTTTTAGATTGACTAATGCTCCTGCAGGTTTCATGAACCTTATGAATTGAATATTCAAGGATTACTTAGATTGGTTTGTGATTGTGTTTATTGATGATTATTTATATACTCTCAGAGTTATGAGGAGCATGAAGAGCACTTGAGACTTTCATTGCAATAATTGAGAGAAAAGAAATCGTATGCGAAGTTTAGAAAATATAAGTTTTGGCTTGAGGAAGTAGCTTTTCTGGGTCATGTGATTTCAAAAGAAAGTGTATCAGCAGATCTAGAGAAAATAAAAGCTATAATGGAATGGAAGAGACTTACTATTGTTATTGAATTTCAAAGTTTTCTTGGAATGGCTATGTATTATAGGAGATTTGTTGAAGGATTTTTAGGGATTGCTGCTCCTATGAAAGGTTGACTCAAAAGAATGCTAAGTTTATATGGACTGATAAATGTGAAGAAAATTTTCAGGAATTAAAGAAATTATTAGTATTAATGCCTGTTTTGGCATTACCTTCCAGTGGTAAAGAGTTTGTGATTTACAGTGATGCTTCTATCCAAGGGCTTAGATGTGTATTAATGTAAGATGGTAAAGTGATTACTTATGCTTTTATATAACTGAAACCGCATGAAAGAAATTATCCAGTTCATGACTTAGAGCTTGTAGTAGTGGTTTTAGCTTTAAAATTGTGGAGACACTATCTTTTTGGTGAAAAATATAAGATACAAACTGATCATGAGCTGGAAATATAATTTCACCCAAAGGAACTCAATATGAGGCAGAGATGGTGGCTTGAGTTAATTTAAGATTATGATGTTGAGATTTTACACCATCCAAGCAAAGCAAATGTGGTAGTAGATGCCTTGAGCAGGAAAAGATAAATGAATGTGGCAGCTATGATTACTACTCAAAAGGAGATATTAGATGACCTTAGAAGAATGGATGTTGAGGTGACATTGGAGGACCTAGATGCTATGCTTATGAGCTTAAGCTTACAGCTTACACTACTTGAACAAATTAAACAAAGCTATATGGAGAATATTAATAGAGAAAGGTTAATTAATGGCATCAAAACAAGAAGTAGAAAAGAGTTAAGACTAGATGATGATGGAATTGTTAGGTATGGTAATTGGATATGGGTGCCTACGATCGGTGATTTAGAAAAGGAGGTGATGAAGGAAGCCCATGCATCTGCATATTCAATACATCCAGGTAGTACAAAAGTGTATAAGGATATGAAAAAGCATTACTAATGAGATAATATGAAACGAGATGTGGTTGAATATGTATTAAATTGTTTGACATGCCAGCAGATTAGAATAAAACATCAAAGGCTTGGAAGTGAACTAAAGCCATCACCCATACCCGAATGTGTAAGCCCCGGAAAACTTCAGAAAATAATTCCAAAATAAACTTCGGAAATAAACTCTAAAGATGACTCTAAATTAAAACCGAACTTCGACTAGTCCTAAATCACAAATGAATCCAAAGATTTCTTAATCTTGAGAAAATGAGAATCCTTAAAAATAAAATAAGAACTCAACGGTCTTCAAATCCAAGACCACTACGTATGACAAATTCTATACATAACTCTGACTTATAAAATCGGGTAATATAGAACCTAAAAACAAATTATTAAAAAGTAAATAACCTTCGGAAATAAAACCCAATTCAATAATTCGAAAACGTTAAGAGATATTAAATACTTACAAAAATAAAATTGAAAATAAAATTTCTCAAACTAAATATGTTATTTAAACATAAACCCTCAGTTTCCAAATTGGCAAAGATCTAAACAGGAAAAATCACCCAGGAACCCTAAATGGAATATAGTAGTTTTAGTTTGGCAATCTCACGTTCTTAGTCTTAGAGGCTGATGTATAGTTTAAGTGTGTAGAGTAGCTCGTAGTAATAAGGTCGCTTAAAAATATCAGATTGGTAAATTTTTGACCTATTTCGAACTCGTTTGGATACAGACTTTGAAAAGCGTGTCCCTAAGGCTTGAGATATAAAAAATATACCATTAGTATAATTAGACTCATATTTTCATAAGGATTTTAAAAATATCAGTTTTATAATTTTTTGAAAACTAGAAATATCTGATTTTGCGATTATATTCGTATTTCTTTACTACCGGTAATTAACTAATTTTTTGCACTATTCATTACACAATTTTATTATTCTCATAAACCATAATATTTTTTTAGATAAATATTTTATATATCATAGAAAATTCTGTTTTTCTAAAATTTAGTTAGTTTTGGGTTTTTACAGGATCAGTTTCTGTTTAAGGCCCGATACCAAAAAAATAAAATAAATTAATTTAATAATTGAAAAATATTTGAAAAATATTTTTATTTTCATAAATTATTTTTTAGAATTTTTTGGATTATAAAAATATCAATTGTAGCTCATATTCGCATATTTTGATCATACTAGTATCTTATTTGATAATTCACTAAAATAAATTAATTATTTATCTTATTTTAATTATGAAACATCTGCTACAAAAATTTGGAATACATTTTCTATTTTTTTCTTATTTTTATTTTATTTATCAGAAAGTACTCTTACAACTTATACATCTAAGTACACATTTTATATATAACTTCTTTTTCACTTCAATCTTTTTACACTTCACTCATCGTTTCATGGTAGATTTTTGGACTTCTTTTCCTACCTTTTTCCTTTGAAATACTCCCAATGTGATTAAACTAAATCTATTCCAATCATTCTTAATGAAGCAACACATACACATTAATTACACATTATAATTTCAAGCCAAAAACCAACCAAATTCCTCTCCCTCTCTCTTCTATCATTCACGCCAGCTTTGGGATGTCCTTGCTGCCCATTTATTTATTTTTTATCTCATTTAATGTGTCTTAAAACTCCTTCTATCTTTCTCTCTCATTTACACCTTCAACCCTTTATCATTCTTGCAACTTTTCCTCTCTTTCTTTCTTCATTTGTTCTTGTTCCTACAAGAACACTTGCTGCCCCTATTCAATAAATGAGCTCCCACACATATTTCTTCAAGATCCTTTGATAAAACTCTTGTTCAAAACTTCCATAGTTGATGTAGGTAAAGTATAGTGAGAGTTTCATGCATCAAATGACCTTCCATAAGCTGAAAAGCTAAGGATGATGATGCAAAAATGAAACACTCCTCTTATCCATGATTATTCTTTTGTAATATTATTATTTTCTTGCTAGAAGTAGTTATATTTTGTAGATCTATCTTTTTATTATGTTTATGTTTAGATCTATGAGTTTATAGTTTACTACCATGGATTTCTTTTATATTTATATTCATAGAAAGTGTAGATCTTGGTTTTGAACTTAAACAAAATGGTGAAATTCGTATCTAGGCAAGACCCATTTTTAAAAAACCATTTTCCAAGTGTCAAAATGGAAGTTTTACTTGAAATAATAAAGGCTTAATGGGCATATATTATCAAGACTTCATTTTATATGGTTCAAAGTGATTTTCAAAGATTATTTTTCAAAACAAAATTCTATTTTCGGATCTAGACAAAGGCCTAACTAAAAAACATGTTTTCCAACTCAAAAATGAAGTTTTTATTCAGATATGAAAGGCTCTTAAGATAGGATATATAAGGGATTGATTTTCATAAGTTTAGATTCATTTTATCAAAAGATATGTCCAAAAAAAAATTTTGTAAATTCGGATCTCAACCAAGACCAATTTTGAAAACCCATTTTTCAACACCAAAATGAAGGATTTGTTTAAAAAATGCAAGGCTTATAGAATAGGTATCAATAGGAGATTTTTTGGATAAGTAAATGGTAGATCTACTAATAGAGATTTTCAAAATAAGAAGAGATTACAAAACATAAAATTTAAGTTTTATCCTAACTTTGTGAAATTCGGATGGTTTCAAGACCATGCCTTAAAAACTCTTTTATCAACTCCAAAACTTGTGTTTTATATGAAAAATGAAGAGTATAGGTCATAGATATCATCAAATAAAGATTTTTATAAGTTAATATGGGATTTTCTAAGAAAAATATGTAGAAAAAGGAGTAGAAATAAAGTAGAAAAATTTGAGTTGTTTGTCATTTTAAGAAATTCGTAATAATAGAGTAATGGTATGAAAATCGCTATTTTTCAAACTCAAAATAAAAATTTTACTAAAGAAATAAAGTCCTTAGTGACTAGGTATGGTTTAGCCTTAATTTTCTAAGTATCAAATGAGTTTACTTAAAGGAATCACCACCAAGAATGATTTTTACAAATTCGGATTTTGGGATGAATAAATTTTAAAAACATGTTTACAAAGTGTAAAATGGAAATTTTTATTGAAAAACAAAGGTCTTAGGGAATACACATAATGAAGGCTTAATTATAACAAGAATAAATAAATTTTATCAAGGGATTTTTTTAATAACAAGTGGGGATTGTCAAGAATACAAGACTAGCCTTTTTAAGTTGATTTTTCATAAAGTCTTACAAGGAAAAAGTTTTCTAAAAATTTCCTTTTATTAAATATCATCAAGAACATGTGTATATATATCTCATGATATATCATTTATGATAGCAGCTTGCTCTTATTGTATGAATACTTGCTTTAGATAGTAGAAACTTCATGAACTTTCACAAAATCAAGTTTCTAAAATTGTTTTCGCTACTGTTCAGATTTGAACAGATTACTTTTACTAAGAAACCGGTGATCCAATGGCTGAGTGAATTCCCTCTTATTTTGTTACCTTGCTTATGCTTGTAGCTAGTTGCATTAGAATTAGGAAAAGATAAAATTGTGATGAGTTGTGATATAATCTTGGTTGAATGAATGATAAGTATATTGAGGCGAGACTTGTTGTAAAATCATTGTATAAGTTAGCATAGACTTGAATTGTCTGAAATTCTCTATGATCGCTCTTAACCTATATAATTAACATGCCACGATTATATGAATAAATTGTACATGCATATCACATATTGAGTCACATTGCATTAGCTAATATACCAATTAAACTGTCACGCTCCGAAGGGTACCCTAAACATGGTAGTCTGCCGTACACAATATTAAAGACTAGAAATAACCCCCTCAATCACGCGAAGGCTTCCATACTGTGTACAAGGCGTCTAACATATGGAGGAGACACATCAGAGTAATATATTTTATTTTGATACAACTTGAGTAATAATATAAAGGAAATACAATTTACTATACTTCAAATACAATTCACCAAAAGATTTCGCTACATAAAACTATTACAAATCAATTCACAAAACCTAGCTAATATCTTCAAGCACTCATACTTCCTATTGGAATCCTAAGGTCATACTTAACTCTAGACATCTCAGTCCCCACGTAGCATTCTTGAATTAACATGTTTAATCAAATATCTATTGGGGTATAAGCTACACTAGCTTAGTGAGAGATCCCTTAATTTCGAACCATAATAAGCAAGTTATAAATCATCCATATGCTATGCATGAACAAACATATGAGCAGACAATTATGTATGAGTATTCGAAACCCATACATAGAATGGATTTATGCCCTCCGTATCAAGGGTTAGGGATGGAATTGAAAGTCTACATGACCGCTGCTAGTCCCCGAAGCCTCCCAGGCTCATAGCACTCGACTCAGCTAGGCTCATACATGGAATGCATCCTCGGTGTGCCTTAGTTCCCTATGAATGAGCTCTGATACTGGGTCTCATTATCCAAACGAGTCCTCGGACCATATCGATCGACCTGTGTACGAGTAGCACACTACCACATGCAACTTGTCCGATGCGATGCATGACCAATTTATTTTTGCTTAGGTCTAATTATTCATACATTCTTTAGAGTGACCAACCGATATCATACACATCAACAAAAATAATATGAATAGTGCAATTGTCCAATAAAATCATGGTTTCGATATGCTTTAGTATTCTTTGGCATACACACATCAAAGTCTCATCATCTATCCCATCCCCATTTATATCGGTTTTTTATCTTATTCATATAATTCTAATGCAACTAGTTGCAAGCACAAGTAAGGTAACAAAATAAGAGGAAAACTCACTCGGCGATTGGATCACTGGTCTCTTAGTAAAAGTAATCCGATGGTAGGGAATCGTCGATTTCGGGGTAACCTAAAAAGGAAGAAATACCCTAATAAGTATTTCATCACTTAACTAATCCAAACTATTTAATAAAACTAGACAATTCGTAATTCTCGTCCTACACGGGAATTCCAACTTAAAACGGCCATAACTTGGTTGTTTTAACTTGGAATTTAGCAAATTATATATCGATTTCTATCTACTTTGAAAAATCTATCTAGTTATAATATTATATTTAAGTTTTGAAAACTTTGAAGCTTTGAAAAGGTCTGTTCAGATCAGAGTAGTAGCGAAAACAATTTTAGAAACTTGATTTTGTGAAAGTTCATGAAGTTTTTACTATCCAAAGCAAGTATTCATGCAATAAGAGCAAGCTACTATCATAAATGATATGTCATGAGATATGTACATGCTCTTGAGGATTTTTAATAGAAGAAATTTTTAGAAAACTTTTTCCTTGTAAGACTTTATGAAAAATCAACTTAGAAAGGCTAGTCTTGTATTCTTAACAATCCCCACTTGTTTTTAGAAAAATTCCTTGATAAAATATATATATTCTTGTTAAAATTGTCTTTATTATGTATATTCCTTAAGGCCTTTATTTTTCAATAAAAATTTTCATTTTACACTTTATAAACATGTTTTTAAATATGGTTGTTTTTGTGATGATTGCTTTAAGTAAACTCATTTGATGCTTAGAAAATTAAGGCTCAACCATACCTAGTCACTAAGGACTTCATTTCTTTAATAAAACTTTTATTTTGAGTTTGGAAAGTAAGTGTTTTCATGCCATTACTCCATTATTACGAATTTCTTAAAATGACAAGCAACTCAAATTATCCTACTTTATTTCTACTCCTTATTCTACATATTTTTCCTTAGCAAATCCCATCTTAACTTATAAAAATCACTGCTTGATGATATCTATGACCTATACTCTTCATTTTTCATATAAAACACAAGTTTTGGAATTGATAAAGGGTTTTTAAGGCATGGTCTTGAAACCATCCGAATTTCACAAAGTTAGAATAAAACTCAAATTTTATATTTTGTAATCTCTTCTTATTTTGAGAATCACTATTAGTAGATCTACCATTTACTTATCAAAAACGTCTCCTATTGATACCTATTCCATAAGCCTTTCATTTTTTAAACAAATCTTTCATTTTGGTGTTGAAAAATGGGTTTCCAAAATTGGTCTTGATTGAGATCCGAATTTACAAAATTTGTTTTTCGATATATCGTTTGATAAAATCCATCTAAACTTATGAAAACTCATCCCTTACATATCCTATCTTAAGAGCTTTCTATATCTTGAATAAAAACTTCATTTTTGAGTTGGAAAACATGTTTTTAAACTAGACCTTGGCCTAAATCCTAAAATAGAATTTTGTTTTGAAAAATAATCTTTGAAAATCACCTTTGAACCATATAAAATGAAGTCTTGATGATATATACCCATTAAGCCTTCATTATTTCAAGTAAAACTTTCATTTTGATACTTGGAAAATGGTTTTTAAAAATGGGTCTTTCCTAGATACGAATTTCACCATTTTGTTTAAGTTCAAAATCAAGATCTACACTTTCTATGAACATAAATTTAAAAGAAATCCATGGTAGTAAACTATAAACTCATAGATCTAAACATAAACAAAATCAAAGTTACGTAAAAGTTAGATCTACAAAATATAACTACTTTTAGCAATAAAATAATAATATTACACGAGAATAATCATGGATAAGAGGAGTGTTTCATTTTGGCATCATCATCTTAGCTTTTAAGCTTATGGAAGGTCATTTGACGCATGAAACTCTCACTATACTTTACCTATATCATCTATGGAAGCTTTGGACAAGTGTTTATCAAATGATCTTAAAGAAATATGTGTGGGAGCTCATTTAGTGAATAGGGGCAGCAAGTGCTGTTGCAAGAATAAAACAAAAGAAGAGAGAAAGAGAGGAAAAATAGAGAGGAAAAGTGTAAGGACTGGTAAATGTTTGATGTGTGAATGAGAGAGAAAGATAGAATGAGTTACAGACACATTAAATGAAGAGAAAAAAAAATAAATGGGTAGCCAAGACTGTAAACCTCTAAATTTTCGGAATCGGTTTAGCATAAAACCCTAACCGGAAGTCAAACGAAACCCTAAAGGTCAACCAAACCCTAGTTGCCGTATCCATCTAAATCCGGCATTGCCGTTTTCTTTGGCCCGGAAAAACGAAGTTGGGATAATTAGCTCAAATAGTTCGTAATAACCATAGGTTTTATAAAAGTTTCAGTTTCGCGAAATTCGGGCGTCCTTCGGACCCGATCGGACACAGTTCTCGAAAAACGTGTCCGGAAGCTCGGAATAGTAAAAATATTCCGAATATACCGTTAGACTCGTAAAAATATAAGTTTTCCAAAAATATCAATTTCATAATTTTTCGGTAAGTAAAAATAACAGATATAGCTATTATACGTGTATTTTCTTACTACCGGTACTTTAATTGTCATATCTACTTTACATTACACTATTCATTACTATTCTACACTATTCTTTTATCTCTACTTTTTCTTACACCTATTCTTACACTCTACATAACCTATTATTTTAACTTTTTACCTTTCCCATAATTTATATCACATCTACTTTACACATTACAACTTTCATTTATTAAAACGTCACAAAAATAAATCAAAACCCCCCCCCCCCCCCCCCCCCCCCCCCCCCCCTCCACACCATGGCCGGCGCTACCCTCCCTCACATGCCCATCAAATTGTTTTAATTTTACTTTATTTTAATCACACAAAAATCACTCCTCAAAATCCTATAAATACCCCCTCTCTTTCACTTCTTTCACACCACTTCTACACTAAAATTACTCTCTCAAAATCTCTCTAGAATTTCTCTCCAAGAAGCTCTTCAAGAAGTTCTCTTAAGCTCATCTTCTTTAGGTAAAAGTTCTTCAAGAAGTCTCCATGTTCATCTACTTAGTATGAGCTTAGTGTATGTTTTCTAAAACCATGAAGGTTAAGAAAGCAACAATAGGTTCATACTTTGTTTTTGTTCATAACCACAATTCCTTTATGTTCATGTTTCCTATATATTCATTATGTTTTTCTTATGTTCATTTATGTTCTTTTATGTTCATAACTATCTATTATATCATATAGCTATACATACTTTAGAGCATGTAAGCTCATAATCTTGCAATTTATTTACCTTTCATGCAATTTATTTACTTCAATGCAATTTATTTATTTCAAGTTGTTTTTAAGACTAGTCTCTAGTCTTAGACTTGTCCTCATCAAGTCAAAACAAGCTTTTCTTCTTTCATTTTATTTCTTTGGGACTAGTTTATTTCTTAGTCCCGGGAGCCTTGAAAAAGCTAAGACTCCAATACTTGATTTATTATTTATGCTTATTTTATTTATTATTATCTCATAATCATGTTCATTTAGATTGTTGTCCAAAAGTTTTATTTTCTAAAGATAATGAAATAAAAGAAGCTTTTTGTCACTTAGGAATAAGTTTCATAAAAATATAAGATAACAAAAATAAACTCATTCATTTTCAAGTTACAAAAAGAATTCACTATGAATTTAGAAACTATTTTTACTTAAAAAGCTACTTAAATCTTGTTATCTACCTTGTTTTTCAAAAGAAAATATTTTGACAAAAATGGTTCTTTTCATAAGAAAGAAAATAAGATGGATGACTAAGGAAATTTTAAGTAAAGACCTTTGCAAACAAATAGGCAAAGAAAATTTATGGTTTGAAAATAATAAAGTTATTTCTTTTCAAGTTACAAGAAAAATAATAGAATTATAGAAATTAGTTTTTCTACAAAAAGTCCTTAATTGTTCCACATTGTTTTTATAAGAAACAAATTTTCATGCATGGTAATTTTTTGAAAATAGAGACATGAGAAAAGAATGAGAAATATCAAGTAAAGATTTTTGCAAAACAAGTAAACAAAGGAATTTACACAAGAAAATGAAGAAGCATATTTCTAGAAAACTTCAAATATATATTAATGTAACTTAGAAAGTAGAAAATTTATTTTCAAAAGTCACTTAGAAAAAGATAAATAAAACCATAAAACGTTTTTAGAAAAAAAAAACAAGGTATTCATTTCAAAGAAATTCACAAAAACAATTTCCGAAAAGCTTCAAACCGACATTGTTTTACTTAAGAAAAATAATTTGGACAACAAGACACTTGAGCATGCTTAAATATGAGTTATATAGTTAAAAAGAGAATTTTTCAACTATATAGATAACTAAGTATTTATCAAACAAATTTTGATTTCTTGAACCAAAGTTGTTTTTACTTGAAATCCGTGGTGAATTTTGTCGCCACTTTTTCGAGCCTATATGGCTTTGTTTGTGGGAAATAATTTTAGAAATGGGTAGATCTTTTCGAGTAGATAGAAATCGGTATATTATATGCGCGATTCCGAGTTAAAATGACCAAGTTATGGCCATTTTAAGTTGGAACATTCTTCTATACGAACTTTGACGTTCTTTGACATTGTTTTGTCAAAATTCAAGAAAATCTTCAAGAAAAACTCATTATGGGTATTTTCTTTGGTTAGGTGATCCCGAGGAAGGATTTCTTCACCCCGAGGACTATTACGATTTAGTGGAGTGTGTGAACGACTCATCCGCTTAAGAGAAAGACGGCAATGGCATCGTGAGTTATTTCCCGTTATTTTTCATACTCTTGATTGTGCTTGTAAAATTAGTTGCACTAGAATTAAGAAAAATCAAAGGAAGTGTATGATAATATGTTGAAAGAATACTAAGTATATCGAAACTCGATTTGTTTGTAATAAAGTTGTATGTAATATCTTGAATGTTTGAAATTGGTTGATCACTTGAAAGAAGTTAAATGTAATACTAGACTTTAATTAAAGAAATTATTCATGCACTTCATATGTTGAGTCACATTGCATTCTACTATACAATTGGTGGGACAAGTGTATAATAGTGGTGGTAGACATAACCGGTATATCATGTAAGTGGCGAGTAGGAGCCGGTAAGAACTACTTAAATTGATGGCTAGTAGGAGCCTGTAATAACTACAAGTTTTTGTGGCTAGTAGGAGCCTGTAATAACTACAAAATCTTTTGTGGCTAGTAGGAGCCTGTAATAACTACAAAATTTTTGATGGCGTATAGGAGCCGGTAAGACTATAAAAGTGTTTTTAAAAGTGGTGGCTGTAATTGGCCTGAATACCCAACCCCGAATGAAGGGCGTAAATTCATTCAACATATGATTCCCGGAAAGTCATATGTCTTGTATGCTCACGTGGTTGTTGCATTTCATACGTTTGAATAATAAACTTGATTGATAATCTACTTCGAGTATGAATTTTGGGAATTACTCACTAAGCTATTAGCTTATACCCCGATAGCTATCTTTTGCAGTTCCCGTATTATGGTTAAGGCCACGTGGACCTGTGGGCAGGTAATCCCTCTTGTATATTAGAAATCTGAATAAAGTATAGTTAGTATTAGCATGTTAATAGATTTGTAATTTAGGGAGTTGTCCCTAAGTTTGTAAAGTTTATGCCATGGACAAATAATTATTGTGATTCTTCTTTTCTTAATATGTTTTTATATCTCCTTAAACTATTATTCTACATATGGTCCTCTAAAATTGTGAAAGTAAGCCTTACACTTAATATAAAAGCTTTTGGAAATGACTAAGGTTGTCATACTTAAGCTTTAATATTGAGTGTGGCGGACTGTCACGTTTAGGGTACCCATTGGGGCGTGACAGTTTAAGTTGGTATCAGAGCATGGTTTAAGAACCTAGGAATCATAATTATAGAAATGGACTTAAGAATTGACTTAGATAGAAACAAGAAAAACTTAGATAAAATAGAATGGGTAGAATAAGCTTCTAATATCTTCTTTTACGTAGATCACCATAGATGAGGCCCGTCTCCAAGCCAAGAATTTCCGGAAAGGACCCTTCGAAACCCCAGAAGATCGACTGAGACTTAGAGTCCTATGTGAAGAGTTTGCCCTAGCAGGACAACCTAAGACCGTCCGAGAAATGTTCCAAATATGGAAGAGAGGAATGATACAAACAGAATGGAGGGAAGTGACAGACCATTCACAACTGTCCCATAGGAAAGAAACTGACCGAGTTGGAAATGATATACGCCGTGGAACGTATTGCGGCCATTGCTGAAGATAGACCTATGTTGAAGGAAGCCACATTCGTTCTTAGGAAAGACGGGGGACGAACTTCTCCAGATTTCCAGACATGGAGGAAAATCGGACCTATGTTCGTGTACGCCCACGACAACTTGATAGATCACCTTGAATGGATGAAGGCGGACATCAACGATGTCTTCCATTGGCATGGAGTGTACCAGGAGGTACTACGACCCCCAACCCAAGTGCCCACGGAGCCGCCTACCTTCATGGGAATCCAACTCAGAGGAACGAGCCCCTACGCCTACGGGATGACGGAACAATAATAAGAGAAGAGCCTATGGAAGAAGATGAAGAGAGTGAAGACTCGGAGGAAGACCCAGAGGAAGAAAATGAAGCAGGACCGGAAGAAGGAAACCAAACCACTGTTGGAGACACGAACCAGTAACAGCACTGAGGAAAGGATTATCCGCTACTTAATGGGACGACAGACTCCGGGAAGGCAAGAACCAAACTCGGCCATGAATACAGACAGTGCTCCTCCCAATGAGAACAATAGCATGGAGACAGATGAAGCCATTACTTGGAGAACCATTCATGACATAGTACCAGAGGAGACTAGAGACGAACCAACCGACGGACGCGAAAGATCCAGAGAGGCAGCCCGGAAAAGGAGGAGATATTTCAGCCAATTCATGAGGGACTGGAACCCAGGATCATCCAGCAGCAACCCGGGAGATGCGCCCGAAGAATGAGGAAAGAAGGAATGGAGCATATCCCTAGAAGTCCAGCTTAGATTTTGTAATCCTAGACTAGATCCATGATCTTAGTCTATCTTTTAAATTCTCGGAACAATGCTTGTTGTTTTCTATTGTAATTTTCTTTTGTGATTTGCCTTATTTCCGATTTCACGTATGAACTTTATTTCTATGATAATGCTTTAAGTTTGATTTCAGAAATTGTTTTGATTTAAATTTTGTTAGCTTTTATGCATATTTAAATTTCCGTTATATTTCCCCAAATTCCGGCAAAAATTTAATTAAGTTATCAAAACTTCACAAACTGACCTAGAAAATTTAAAACAGCCGAAATAGGAGTAAACGAAGAAGGAACCACCGCACCTCGAATAGGACTTACACGCCACGTTAGGACACCTACCCCACCACCGCAACAAGCTTCAACAGAGGCATCTGTGCATAGGAACATGCATAGCCAAAGTACACCCCTACCTCCATCTCCACCACCAAGACCGTACAAAAGCATGTTACCTAACTTCATCAAAAGTAACCGCTTCTTTGAAGGAGCTTATGACAAGCCAGAGGAGGCAGAAGATTGGTTATCTCAAAAAGATGTCTTTTGATGCATATGAAGTTCCGCCCCATTGCAAATCAAGTATGGAACATTCATGCTTCGTCTAAACGCTAGGATATGGTGGGAGTCAAGGAAAAGAGATCTAATGACTCCAATCACTTGGGAAATGTTTAGACATGAGTTTTTGGAGAATTATTTCCAGAAAGTTTACGAGTAGATATATACGGACTTCTTGCAAATTGCTCAAAAAGGAAGAACAATCGAACAATATGAAACTGAGTTCAGTAATTGTTGCAATATGCACCGACTCCTATAAGTACAGTGAAGAATTGAAAAAGGCAAGTCTTTATAGGAGGATTGGACGAAGACCTAAGGATGAAGTTGGAAGAATTTGACATAAGGAATTTTCGAGAATTAATGGAAAGAGCTCGGATTGTAGAGAACAAGGAAAAGGAGAGAAAGAATGAGAAGAGGAAGACCCAATCATCGAAAGGGAGTTTTACATAGAACCCCATCTCATGCCCCTACCAAAGAAAATCAAAAGCGGCAATAGAAGGATTATACCAAGAGGTATTAAGTGTTGGAAGTGCAATGGAGCACACTACCCAAAGAAGTGCCCCCAACTATTTGGTAAGAGTTTCTTCTATGGAAATACAAACCATAAGATGTCAAAATGCCCAGACAAAAGGATAAATGCTTGCTATAATTGCAATCAGGAAGGACATTTTGCCAATAGTTGTCCACAAGAAAGGAATATTCTGCCAAGATCATCAGAGGAAGTTGTACCTGTAAGATTGAACGCAGGAAATGAAAATTTGACTGCTTTGGAGTACATTAGAGGCTATAGCAGCGATACAGGAAACAGTCAATCCCCAACCTTCTTTAATTGATGATTGATCTTTATTTCAAGTAACAGAGGAATGTAAAGTTTTCTTTGTTGTGAATAAATAGGAGCGATAATCCCCTCTTGTGTACATAAGAAGTTTAGTAAATCAGAATGTTTTACTCTCTTGAAGTTCAAAGTGTTACATTCTTTCTATATATATGATAAATGATCAACCTAGTTTAAGATAATACCAAAGAATGATGGAACCCGAGGAATGGGTCAATCTTTCAACAAAGACGTAAGGACACAGGGTCACCTGTGCCTCTAAGGAATAATGGAAAGGAGTAATCTTTGGAATAAGATGTATATCTCTCAAATAATATCCCAATAAGAAGAAACGAGGAAAACATAGAGCTTACAAAACAAAAAGAAAATACTTGGCAAAGGATTTGCTAACATAAGGAAAGAACAGACACATTCTTTTAAGTTGATAAAAGAAAATTAAATAGCTAAAGTGAGAAGAGGAATTGACCTTTGGAGACATTCATAAGTTCCAATAAGAAGTCTTGAAAAGAATTCTGAATACAGATTGCACTCAGAGACACATGAGAAATAGAAGTTGGAAAGACAACAAACGAGAAAAATCAAGACCTTACAAAGTGACGTATGCCATCACAAAATATACCCAACCAGTTTACAATAAAGAAAAACCCTAAGCCGACGTGTTAACTTTCGGAAAGGAATAGAGTGAAAACCTTCTAAGGAACAAACACATCTTTCTCAAGATTAGGATCATGGTATCACCAACAAAGAATCAAATCAAGAAGGATTGACTCTCAGATTCTTTATAAACCAACAAGTTTTAGTAATGCTTTTAGACTCAAAGATAGTGATATAGCCTGAAGAAGGAAAGAAGCAATCTAAGAATGTAATCTTAAGAATAGGAAATTTAAGAGAATTGAAAAGCCAAAATCTTGAAACCTGCAACAAGGTTTAAAAGAGGAACCACGTCAGTAGGATATTAAGATCAACCATATAAAAATAATAAAAGAGCTGAGACAAGAAGATACGAAGGATAAAGAAGGGATAGAGGAAGAAAGATGTATTAAAGGAAGCTGAAGGATGATTTAGCATAACCTAAGGACAAGGAAGTTAGTAAGAAGGAATCATGAGTACAGTTCATAATTTGGGATCAACAACATATCCAAGAAGAACTCAGATATACCGAAGTTCAAGGAACAATTAGAAGAAATGAAATTTGGATAAAGAGATAAAGACACCAAAGGATGAAAAGGTTTTCAAAGAAAACAGAATTAACCTTCTCAAGATCTTGAATTTCTCACAAACGATAACAAGAAGGCAAGGATGCTTGTGGTATAAATTGAGTAACTCACAAAGATAGTTCATTCCATAACCGGTCAAATATAACGCTCTCTAAAGAGAAAAGAGATCGGTCAGAGATATGACAGTTCAGGACGCGAGAATAGGAACGAAGAGAAGCTAATGAAGAAGTTTTGGACCCCTGATACTACAAACACTAAGGAAAATCATTCAAGAACAAGAGCATCTCATGAGATGATAAAAAGGCACAAGATGGGCGAAATAAGACGAATAAGACCTTAAGTATCTCAAAAATGAGAACCAAGTGAGTTTCAAGATAGGAAGTAATCATAAGACGGAAAGGAAGTTGATTATTACGTAAACATATTGGAGATGTGCAACAATTCCCCATTTAACAAATGGTTAAGGAATCAAGTTATAGGAATAAAAGTCAACGTTTTGAAGGAGGAATTTCCTTATGAAGATATACCCAATACCGATACTTATCCACAAGAGTTCAGAGGATGAGGATGAGGAAATCTATTAAAGAAATTTTTGAAGAAGGACGCATGACCCAAGTAACCAAGTTTTAACCACAAGTAGGGATTTCCAAGTTTTGAGGACAAAACTTTCTTTAAGGGGGGTAGGTTGTAAACCCCTAAATTTTCGGAATCGGTTTAGCATAAAACCCTAACCGGAAGTCAAACGAAACCCTAAAGGTCAACCAAACCCTAGTTGCCGTATCCATTTAAATCCGGCATTGCCGTTTTCTTTGGCCCGAAAAAACGAAGTTGGGATAATTAGCTCAAATAGTTCGTAATAACCATAGGTTTTATAAAAGTTTCAGTTTCGCGAAATTCGGGCGTCCTTCGGACCCGATCGGACACAGTTCTCGAAAAACGTGTCCGGAAGCCCGGAATAGTAAAAATATTCCGAATATACCGTTAGACTCGTAAAAATATAAGTTTTCCAAAAATATCAATTTTATAATTTTTCGGTAAGTAAAAATAATAGATATAGCTATTATACGTGTATTTTCTTACTACCGGTACTTTAATTGTCATATCTACTTTACATTACACTATTCATTACTATTCTACACTATTCTTTTATCTCTACTTTTTCTTACACCTATTCTTACACTCTACATAACCTATTATTTTAACTTTTTACCTTTCCCATAATTTTATATCACATCTACTTTACACATTACAACTTTCATTTATTAAAACGTCACAAAAATAAATCAAAACCCCCCCCCCCCCCCCCCCCCTCACACCATGGCCGGCGCTACCCTCCCTCACATGCCCATCAAATTGTTTTAATTTTACTTTATTTTAATCACACAAAAATCACTCCTCAAAATCCTATAAATACCCCCCTTCTCTTTCACTTCTTTCACACCACTTTTACACTAAAATTACTCTCTCAAAATCTCTCTAGAATTTCTCTCCAAAAAGCTCTTCAAGAAGTTCTCCTTAAGCTCATCTTCTTTAGGTAAAAGTTCTTCAAGAAGTCTCCATGTTCATCTACTTAGTATGAGCTTAGTGTATGTTTTCTAAACCATGAAGGTTAAGAAAGCAACAATAGGTTCATACTTTGTTTTTGTTCATAACCACAATTCCTTTATGTTCATGTTTCCTCTATATATTCATTATGTTTTTCTTATGTTCATTTATGTTTCTTTTATGTTCATAACTATCTATTATATCCATATAGCTATACATACTAGTTAGAGCATGTAAGCTCATAATCTTGCAATTTATTTACCTTTCACGCAATTTATTTACTTCAATGCAATTTATTTATTTCAAGTTGTTTTTAAGACTAGTTTCTAGTCTTAGACTTGTCCTCATCAAGTCAAAACAAGCTTTTCTTCTTTCATTTTATTTCTTTATGGGACTAGTTTATTTCTTAGTCCCGGGAGCCTTGAAAAAGCTAAGACTCCAATACTTGACTTTATTATTTATGCTATTTTATTTATTATTATCCTCATAATCATGTTCATTTAGATTGTTGTCCAAAAAGCTTTATTTTCTAAAGATAATGAAATAAAAGAAAGCTTTTTGTCACTTAGGAATAAGTTCATAAAAATATAAGATAACAAAAATAAACTCATTCATTTTCAAGCTACAAAAAGAATTCACTATGAAGTTAGAAACTATTTTACTCAAAAAGTTACTTAAATTCTTGTTATTCTACCTTGTTTTTCAAAAAGAAAATATATTTGTCAACAAAAATGGTTCTTTTCATAAGAAAGAAAATAAGATGGATGACTAGGAAACTTTTAAGTAAAGACCTTTGCAAACAAATAGGCAAAGAAAATTATGGTTTGAAAATAAAAAAGTTATTTCTTTTCAAGTTACAAGAGGAAAATAATAGAATTATAGAAAGTTGTTTTTCTACAAAAAGTCCTTAATTGTTCCACATTGTTTTTATAAAGAAAACAAGTTTTCATGCAAGGATGATCATTTTTGAAAAATATGAGACATGAGAAAAAGAATGAGAAATATCAAGAGAGGATTTTTGCAAAACAAGTAAACAAAAGAATTTACACAAGAAAAATGAAGTATAGCATATTTCCTAGAAAACTTCAAATATAGTATTAATGTAACTTAGGAAGTAGAAAATCTTATTTTCAAAAGTCACTTAGAAAAAGATAAATAAAACCAATGTAAAACGTTTTTAGAAAACAACATAAACAAGGTATTCGTTTCCAAGAAATTCACAAAAACAATTTCCGAAAAGCTTCAAACCGACCTTGTTTTACTTAAGAAAAATAAATTGGACAACAAGACACTTGAGCATGCTTACATACGAGTTATACAGTTACAAAAAGAAATTTTCAACTATATAAGATAACTAAGTATTTATCAAACCAATTTTGATTTCTTGAACCAAAGTTGTCTTATTTGGAAATCCGTGTGAATTTTATCGCCACTTTTTCAGAGCCTATATACTTTGTTTGTAGGAAATAATTTTAAAATGGGTAGATCTTTTCGAGTAGATAGAAATCGTATATTATATGCGCGATTCCGATTAAAATGACCAAGTTATGGCCATTTAAGTTGGAACATTATTCTATACGAACTTTGACGTTCTTTGACATTGTTTGTCAAAATTCAAGAAAATCTTCAAGAAAAACTCATTATGGGTATTTTCTTTGTTAGGTGATCCCGAGGAAGATTTCTTCACCCGAGGACTATCCAAATTAGTGGAGTGTGTGAACGACTCATCCGCTTAAGAGAAATAGACGTAATGGCATCGTGAGTACTTCCCGTAATTTTCTCATACTCTTGATTTTGCTTGTAAAAATAGTTGCACTAAATTTAAGAAAAATCAAAGGAAGTGTATGATAATATGTTGAAAGAATACTAAGTATATCGAAACCGATTTGTTTGTAATAAAGATTGAATGTAAATTATATCTTGAAATGTTTGAAATTGGTTGATCACTTGAAAGAAGCTAAAGTATTACTAGACTTTAATTAAAGAAATTATTCATGCACTTCATATGTTGAGTCACATTGCATTCACTACTATTCAATTGGTGGACAAGTGTATAAAATAGTGGTAACAGACCGTATATCAAGTAAGTGCGAGTAGACCGTAAGAACTACTTAAATTGATGGCTAGTAGGAGCCTGTAAAAACTACAAGTTTTTTGGGTGCTAGTAAGAGCCTGTAATAACTACAAAAATCTTTCGTGCTAGTAGGAAGCCTGTAATAACTACAAAATTTTTGATGGCATATAGGACCGGTAAAGCCTTTAAAATGTTTTTTTTTTTTAAAAAAAAAAAAGTGGTGGCTGTAATTGGCCTGAATACCCAACCCCGAATGAAGGGCGTAAATTCATTCAACATATGATTCCCGAAAAGTCATATGTCTTGTATGCTCACGTGTTGTTGCATTTCATACGCTTGAATAATAAACTTGATTGATAACCTACTTCGAGTATGAATTTGGGAATTTCTCACTAAGCCTATTAGCTTACCCCGATAGCTATCTTTTGCATTCCCATATTTGTGGTTAAGGCCACGTGGACCCTGTGGGCAGGTAATCCCTCTTGATAATTAGAAATCTGAATAAAGTATAGTTTATATTAGCATGTTAATAGATTTGTAATTTAGGAGTTGTCCCTAAGTTTGTAAAGTTTATGCCATGGACAAATAATTATTGTGATTCTTCTTTTCTTAATATGTTTTTATATCTCCTTAAACTTCATTATTCTACATATGTCCCTAAAATTGTGAAAGTAAGCCCTTACACTTAATATAAAAGCTTTTGGAAATGACTAAGGTTGTCATACTAAGCTTTAATATTGAGTGTGGCGGACTGTCACGTTTAGGGTACCCATTGGGCGTGACAAAGACATCCACAAAGCTGGCGTGAATTATAGAGGAGAGAGGGAAAGAATTTGGTTAGTTTTTGACTTGAAATTGTATGTGTAATTAATGGTATGTGTAGCTTCTTGAAGAAGGATTGAAAGAGGGTTATTTTAATTAATTTTGGAGGGTTTGAAAGGACAAAGATAGCCAAAGAGTAAAAAAAAAATTTCCCATGAAGTGAATTATAGAATTGTAAAAGATTGAAGTGAAAAAGAACTGATGGTGAAAGGTGTACTTAAAGGTATGAGTTTGTAAGAGTACTTTCTTAATAAATAAAATAAAAATAAAAAATAGAAAATGTATTCCAAATTTTTGTAGCAGATTTTTCATATACTAAAAAATAATAATTAATTTATTTTAGTGAATTATCAATAAGTTACCGGTATGATCAAAATACACGAAAATGAGCTATAATTGATATTTTTATAACCCAAAAATTATAAAAGAATTATTTTATGAAAAAAAAATATTTTTCAAGTATTTACCAATTATTAAATTAATTTATTTTATTTTTAATATCAAATTTAAACAAAACTGATCCCGTAAAAAACCCAAAACGAACTAAATTTTGAAAAAACAGAATTTTCTGTGATATATAAAATATTGATAAAAAAAATATAAAGGTTTATAAGGATAGTAAAATTGTGTAATGAATAGTAGTGAATAGTGCAAAAGACTAATTAATTACCGGTAGTAAAGAAATACAAATATAATCGCAAGATTAGATATTCTAGTTATCGAAAAATTGTAAAACTGATATTTTTGAAATCCTTATGAAAATACGAGTCTAACGGTATTAATGATATATTTTTTATATCTCGAGCCCCGAGACACGCTTTTCCAAGTTTGTACCTTAACGGGTTCGAAATAGGTCAAAGATTTACCAATATGATATTTTTAAGCGACCTTATATATTACGAGTTACTCTACATACTTAAACTACAGCTCGGCCTCTAAGACTAAGAGCGAGAGATGGCCGGACTTAAACTACTATATTCCACTTAGGATTCCTGGGTGATTTTCCAGTTTTAGATCTTTACCAATTTGTGGAAATTGATGTTTTATGTTTATACAACATTTTTAAGTTGAGAATATTTATTTTAAATTTTATTGTTGTAAGTATTTAATATCTCTTAATTTTTCGAAATTCTTGGATTGGGTTTATTTCCGAAGGTTAATCATTATTACTTTTTAATAATTTGTTTTTGGGTTCTATATTACCCCGATTTTACAACTCAAGTTAAGTGTAGAATTGTCATACTTTGGTTTTGGATTTGAAACTGTTGAGTTCTTATTTTATTTTTAAGGATTTTTATTTTCCCAAGATTAAGAAATTTCTAGATTCGTGCGTGATTTATGACTCTCGAAGTTTGGTTTTAATTTGGAGTCATTTTTAGAGTTTAACTTCGATATTTATTTTGGAATTATTTATTGAAATTTTCTGGGCTTACATCCTCCCCACCTTAAAGAAACTTTTGTCCGCAAAACTTGTTACGTGTGTATCATTTATTGAGTGAAGATGGTGAATTTCGAGTTATATTTCTAGTACCGGTTTATGCTTTGGTTTGTATCATTTCTAAATTTTGTATGATAGATATTTTATGATATATAGCACATACAAATTAATAAGATTTGGCTTAGCGATTCCAATCTTCACTTACACGGTCTTTGGAAAACGACACAGACTTGACTCAAGACCACAGTCGACTTGACTCACCGACACTAGACGACTCACGACAACACGACCTTTTATGACTCTATTACTTTGACCAATGAAGGTTATAGATTCGCTTCTCCATTCTTAGTAGCTGTATATACAATATTGCTGAGATCCATATTTCTTTAAAAATTAAAGTCATCATTGTTTTAAACTCTTATCATCGTGATCATCTTGATGGGGTGAAATCAACAGATCTCATTGCTTTATTGTATAATTATTACTTATGAAGATCTTATGGAGTTTTGGTAATTTGAGATTTATTTTGAAGTTTTAACTTTTATGTAACGGTCATCATAGATTTCGATCTTTCAAAGTTCTTCATTTACAAGAATTATATGAGGGGTGTCTTGGAATTCGTTAAATTAATCGAGTTTTTTTAGTTTCCATCATTAGCTCATACTAGCTTTTAATGGTCTTGAGCTTTCCTATTCTTAGTCTAGCTATTTAATCCAAGGGTATTTCTGATAACCTATCTCCTTGATTTTATTGGTAGGCAAGAATATGCGGTAGTCTGAGGTATAGTGCTAACCTAGTATAGAAATTTTTAGAGTTTAACTTCGATGTTTTTTTTAGAATTATTTACTGAAATTTTTCGGGGCTTACAGGGGACAAAGGTATATTAACGGAGACGAGGGAGCCTGTGTTAACATTAAGGATGTGAAATCGCTTAAGTTAATAGAAGTGGGGTAAGCTTTTGAAACAACTACATAAAACAATAGATGTTGTAAAACTAAGAGAAAGAGATCGGGATTATGGTTGCATGACTTATGGACCACCCCAACCTCGAATGGAGGGCATAAATCTATTCACATATGGCTACCAGAAAGTCATATGCTTGTATGCTCATGTGTTTGTTCATGCATAGCATATGAATGATTTATAACTTGCTTGTTATGGTACGAAATTAAGAGAACTCTCACTAAGCTAGTATAGCTTATACCCCAATAGACGTTTGAATGAACAGGTTAACTCAAGAATGCTACGTGGGGACTGAGATGTCTGGAGCCGAATATGACTTCGGGATTCCGACAAGAAGTAAGAATACTTGAAGATATTAACTAGGTTTTGTGAATTATCTTGTAATAGTTTGTGTAGTGAAATCTGTGGATGAATTGTAATTGAAGTATAGTGAATTGTATTTCTTTTACATTGTTACTCAAGATGTATCAATATAAAATGTATCACTCCGATGTGTCTCCTCCATGTGTTAGACGCCTTGTACATAGTATGGAAGCCTTTGCGTGACTGAGGTGGTCAATCCTAGGCTTTAATATTATGTACGGTGGACTGCCACGTTTAGAGTATCCTTCGGAGCGTGATAGAATGAAAATGGGAAAGTGTGATGATAAATTTTGTGATTGCACTACCAAAGATGCCAACTAAGCATGAGGTAGTGTAGGTGGTTGTGGATAGGTTAACAAAATCAGAACACTTTATTACTTTAAAAGTTAGTTGTTCACTTGAGAAGATGATACAAATTTACATTCGTGAAATTGTGAGGTTACATGGTCTGCCTACATCCATTGTATCTGGTGAAGTTTCTCGACGAGAAATGAAATACAATGCATGACACCTCATATAAGTGAATATATATATATATATAATATTTCACGTGTCAATAGAGATGAAACCTAGTGAACAATGTAGTGTTTAGGCTATGGTTTCTCAAACTTCATGCTCAATTGGTCCAACTAAGCATTTAGGCACCATATTTCGAAATTGGTTACAGTTTTATCCTCATATGCCACAAACTTAGCGACCTCATCATGATTTTTTTTTAGAAGTGGAATTATATGAAATTTTTTGGAGGATACCTTTATTACTACATAACTTGGTGTCCCAACATTATGCTTGACACCCCGATTTCCTAAGTAACTAAGTAGACTTCGGGAACCGAAAAGCAAAATCCTAAACCGGATTAGCTTAAGCTTGCGAGAGAAACCTAAGAACCCTAGAGCCAGCTTTACATCGATTTTAAACTAAGGAACTTTTGTAAAATAATTTAATATGGAATATTGTTCTAAAGTATATTTCAAACCATAAAAAGATCTTATTTGGAAAAAATTTTTATTTCGAGCCTTCCCGAGATCCATTACGAAAAAACATGCCCTAGGACTAGAAATTCGAAAAATATTCCAAAGTACTCCTTAGAACCGAAATTTAATAAGGATTTCAAATATATAAATTTCATAATTTTTCTATTTATGAAAAATACAGATATAACCATTTTTCTCGTATTTTCTTTACTACCGGTAAAGTAATTGTCTTGATTACTATTCATAAGTACAACCTACTACACTAACAAGCCACACTGTACTCTTACATCCTTACAACTAACCATACCTTATTACATCACCTTTCTTACAATTACTTTTTCCAATGCATTTCATTAAACATTTAATTTGAAAAATTTTACAAAAATTATTTTCTCTCCCTCTCTTCTCTCCTATAGCCGGCTCACACCTCCCCTCTCTTACCCTCATTTGTGTTTTTCTTAGTTAATTTATTAAGCCATTAATCATAATTTACTTCCATATAATATATATATATATATATCAATTTATACTCTTCTCCCCATTTTTACTCTTTTATTTTTTTCACTCAAGTAAAACCCTCTCTTTCTTCCTTGGTGCCGTGACCCCTATCACACACATACTCACACAAATTTATTTTCTTTCTTCATTCCCTATTGATTCAAGATTTAGGTGATGGATCTTTAACGTTTCTACCACTAAACCTTGTAATGGCAAGACCATTCATGGGTATTTTCATATTTAAGTCCCCATGAGCTCTTGCTAGGGATAAAAAAATACTACTACATGAATATCAAACAATCACAAGAGTAGATCTTGTATTTGAATGTGTTTTTATATGTGATCTTCATGTTCATGCATTTAGTAGTAGAGTAAAGTAAATATCTTGCGCAAAAATCTATTTTTATATTTTCAAACTCTTTTCAAACTCCATTTCATGCTCATAAGTTAGATCTAGTATTTAAATGCTCATATTATACTTGACATTTGTGATCTTATAGATATTTTGTGTTTTGGTACATTAATGATCATAAAGACCCTTGTCTTGTGTATATAAATATTGTCGTTTATAGATCTTTAAGTAGATGAGACAAGAAACTCAAAAAGGAAAATTATTTACTTGAAATGGTCAAATGAAAATTCGGATGGTTTCAAGACAATGCCTTAAAAACCCATTTATCAACTCCAAAACTTGTGTTTTATATGAAAAATGAAGAGTATAGGTAATAGATATCATCAAGTGATGATTTTTATAAGTTGAGATGGGATTTGCTAAGAAAAATATGTAAAACAAGGAGTAGAAATAAAGTAGGAAAATTTGAGTTGCTTGTCATTTTAAGAAATTCGTAATTTAGGAGTAATAGTATGAAAACACTTATTTTTCAAACTCAAAATGAAATTTTTATTTAAAAAATGAAATCCTTAGGGGATAGGAATAATGGAACTTGAAATTTTAAAGTATTAAACAAGTTTTTCTCAAAGAAATCACTCAAAACCTAATTTTACAAAATTCGGACTTAGGAATAGCCCCTATTTGAAAAAATGTTTACAAAGTATAAAATGGGGATTTTTATGACTTAAGGAATAGATATAATAAGACTCAATTTTAGCAAGGATAACTAGATTTTCATAAGAAATAACTCCAAAACAAAAGAGAATGATCAAAGTCATGAAACTAGTCTTCTTAAGAGTAAATATTCATGGAGTCTTACAAAATAAAGAGTTTCTAAAATTTTCTTTTAGTAAATATCGTCAAGAGCATGCATACATCAAACTCATAACATGCCATTCATGATAGGAAATCATCAATATTGCATGTATAGTTGATCTATATAGTAGAAACATTACAATCATTCACAGAACTATTTTTCGGAATTGGATTTCGCTATTGATCAGAACTGAGTAGAATGTTTCGAGACCTAAAAATTTTCAAAACTTGTAAATAATATTAGAATTAGATAGATCTTTCTAAGTAGATAGAAATCGATATATAATTTGCTAAATTCCGAGTTAAAACGACCAAGTTACGGCCGTTTTAATTCGAGACTTCCACAAATGACGAGAATTACGAAAATTCTAGTTTTGTTTAATGGTTTGGTTTAGTTAGGTGATGAAATACTCATTAGGGTATTTCTTTCTTTTTAGGTAACCCCGAGATTGACAATTCCCTTCTACCAGACTATTACTACTAGAGGGCCGGTGTTCCAATGGCTGAGTGAGTATTTCTTCCCGATTAATAATAGTTGCATTAGATTTTAGGAAAAGATAAATGGATATGTATGGTGGGGATAAATGGGAATTATGCATGTTTGTTAGTGATATGAGAAAATTAATATAAGAATATCGAGACCGGGTGATTAACTAATGATTGTATAGATGAATTAAGATTGATTGTCTGCAATTGTCGATTGATCACCTAAGAAATTGGCATAATTGACTATTCGGAATTGATAAGTAATATGGACTCATTCATATCACAAATGGGGATGGAGCATTAGCATTGGTTGGTTGCCCGTGATAAAAAAATGGAGTAAAAGTTGGTTAATCATGATCCATAAATGAAATAATGAGTTGATTAATCGTGATCCATAAAACAAAATTATAAGTTGGTTGGTCGTGATCCAAAAACGGCATATTTTAGTAGTACTGCAGTATTCGTTAATCTACAAACCCGAAATGGAGGGCAAAATTCCATTCACATATGATTTCCGGCTAGTCATATGTCTGTTGATTACCATATGTTTGATGCATATCACTTGCCTGATTAATCACTTTCTTGTATGATGTTTTATGAATGTAATCTTAGAAGTTCTCACTCACAAGGTTAGTGTAGCTTACGTCCCTACAGTTTTTACTTGTTGCAGCACTCGTTTGTCTAGCTTAGACAGAGGCACCTTACAGCTCAGGTACAAGAGCTAGGCGTTTCCTTTAGAAGTTATGTTCATTTCTGTTTAGACTTCCATAGGAAACCCAAAGACTCTGGATGACTGTAATTTTGCAGGGGAATGCCCCTTAGTATTTGTAACTAATTATATATGTTTTCATTTATATTCTAATGCTATTGAATGTCGATTTAAACTCTTTATCTCCATTGGTTCAAGTATTCTATTGTTATAAAGAGACTCTTTACATCTATACAAGACTCCAGAAGGACTAAAGTAGTAATTCATGGGTCTTATATGGCATGTGGAAGATTGTTACGTTTAGGATACCCTATAAGGTATGACAGTTTAAGTTGGTATCAGAGCACTAGGTAATAAAACATCACAATAGAACTACAAATTAAACCTAGTGGTTAAACAAATAGGTCAAAATGGAGTTAAGGTTATAGGCTAATTAGAAGTCTTTTCTTATTGTAGGTCTCCTTGGGAGAGACCCGTGAGCCTGCTAGGAATTTTACGAAGAGGATGGATGAGACTTTTGTAGAGTACCGGTTAAGATTAAGGGAGCTATGTGAAGATTTTGCTTTGGTAAGAAGTCCCCGAACTTTAGGAGAAATGTTTAGACTTTGGAAAGAAGGGTTAAAGTATACTAGATGGGCATCAGTTATGGACCAAGTGAGGTATGACCCCATAAGGAGAAGGAGATAGACCAAGTTAGAAACCATCTATACCATGGAGAGGATCATGGTGGAATACGGTCGTGAGCCCATGATGAGGGAAGCTACCTTCATCTTGAAAAACGAAGGGAACCCAACCCCTCCAAACTTTCGAGTATGGACTAGCACAGGACCCCTCTATGTTTGTACACATGACGACCTCTTTAACCATCAAGAATGGAATATAGCAGACGCACGGAATCACATAGTTTGGCATGCCGTGTAGTTAGACATCCTTCCACCCCATATAAGCATCCAGCCTCCAGCCTCTAGAGATGTCGGTATGCAATTGATTAATGCACCTGTACCGGGAGGAAATAATGAGATTGAGGATGTTGAAGAGGAAGAGGAGGAGGAGAAGGATCCTAAAGAGGACCCGAACTGGGCATAAGAGGTAGTGCCAAGGACCCCTGCCCCTCCCATAGGGATGGAGGAAGATTTGAACCATGAGCCTAACGAAGCCATTTGGGATTTTGATCGAGACCTAGAGATCCCTGATTATGGTAGAAGGGAACCCGAGATAGATCCCATAGTTTGGAGAGACATCTATGTTGAGAATGAGTACCCTCCAGTGATTAATGAAGTGATTCCTAAACCCATGGTCTCTACACCAATGGAGGTGGAGAATGAAGATGAGATGATTATGAAACAAGCTCGGAAAATAGTGAACCGAGTGTGGGAAGAAGCGGGAAGAGAGTTATGGATAGAAGAAAACAATGTTGATGGACAAGGAATGAGAGTTGGGGAGGAAGAAGAAAACCATGAGGAAGAACAAGAAGTGGGAGGAAATGAGGAGGATGAGGAGCATGACCACGAAGATTTAGTCTGACCCACTAGGAGAAGAAGACTAATGGTAAGAGCATATCTACGCCAGTTCATCCGTAGGGATGATGGCGGTTCTTCTAGTAGAGGACGGCTTCCTAACCCGACCTCCGACGACTCTAAGTAAAGATTGAGGAGAAGGAAGCAAGTTTGACCTGTAGAGTCCAAGTATAACTTTTTGGTAGAAGGTGATGTCTAGAACTAAAGTTAGATTAGTGGCTTGCCAAGTTTTGCGAACTTAAAATTTCAATGTAAATCCTTGTATGGCTCGCTCAATTAATAAAGTACTATGTTTTTGTTTCAAATGAAGGAAAATGCTATTCTTTTTTGTTACAAAGATTCAAAGATTTCGAGCAATCATGTATGCATTAGCTATAAATGACATTAATCGCATTTAGTTGCATGAACTCCACTTCATTCATATCATCATTCTAAACTTCTGATTTTATTACCTTATATGAGTTCTTTGTTTTATGGATTTCTTATAGTAATATGAAGATTTATAAGATTGGTTTCCCTTTTTTTGAAAATTTATGATTCCTCAAAATATTTTTTCCTAAGTCATGAACCTCGTATGTTGAATTAACTTTTACAAATTAAAATTTCAAGAAGACACTAAAACTTATCAAATAATGTGCAACAGACATAATTGAAGGAACTGTAATCGGGAGCACGAGCCCCTCCCAAATGAGGCTAATAATGAGAATCTACCCAACTACCCACAATCTAATCAACATGAGGCAGCACCCCCAAATCCTTAAATAGCGATGATGAATGCGATAGGACAGCTAACAAACTTGTTAAATGCATTCATCCAAACACAGAACCTTCACCAGCAGCCTATTCCCGAACAGAGCGTCAGGGATTCAGCACCACCACCACCTGCAGCTCATAGAGGGATGACTGCGGAAATTCCTCTACCCCTAAAAGAACAATCTTGCAATGCACCTTTTCCACCCCCTCCACTTTGTCGGACTTTATAAAAAATAATCGTTATTTTGACGGGGCGTTTGGAAAGCTCGATGAGGCAGAAGATTGGTTAGCGTAAGTTGAGCGCTCTTTCACTGCATACGAGATTCCTCCATACCTCTAGTTGGAGTATGAAACTTACATGCTAAGGTATAATGCTAGGGTGTGGTGGGAATCCAAGAGGAGAAGCTTGGCTCCACCTGTGACATGGGAAACCTTCCACAAATAGTTTTATAAAACTACTTCCCCTCTAGTCTCGAAGTACGATATAGTGCCGACTTCTTGCACGTCAAGCAACGAGGGAGATCCATTGAGCAATATGAAATAGAGTTTAATCATTTACTTTAGTATGCACCGGAATCATTTCAAGATAGTGAAGAGCTGAAAAAGCAAGTCTTCTTAGGAGGTTTATAGGAGGACCCAAGAATTGAATTAGAGGAATCTGGGCTAAAGACTTATCTGGAATTGATTGAAAAAGCCCGCGTGATTGAAGGGCTAAGAAAAGGAAGTACAATGAACCAGAAAAGAGAGTATTTGGGAAGAGGTAGTTTGACGCCTTAAGTTCTGGCTACAAGGGCAAGAGGTAGAGGCCCTATCAAGGATTTAGGACAATGCAGGTGGAAAGCCCACTCAATCTAAGGCCAACATTACTTGTTGGAAGTGCAAGGAGAGCCATTACACGAGGCAATGTCCACAATTAAGGAACAAGTGCTTCTTTTGTGGCGAGTCTGGTCACATGGTTTATGCTTGCCCAAAGAAAATGGTTGTGACTTGTTTCATCTGCAAAGAGAAAGGGCACTTGGCTTTCGAATGCTCACAAAGGAAAAGTGTGGCAAGCCGACCTTTTGGGGCTTCGAGTAATGCCAACACCATGTGGTCAGGAAGCAAAGGGGGAAGCCGTGCGGCATCTGCCATGCACGAGATGCGACTCTACAATTTCGAAGGACAATGGATGGTTGAGGAGGATGATGATGAAGAAGTGGAGTTGGCCGCCCTGGATCAAGGAGATGGCATGGACAACGGCCTAGTAACAAGTCAGTAGCAAAGCCCTCTTAAGTTAAAAGTTCTTTATGTAACAGTTTTTTTTAAGGAATTAAAACTTGTGAAAAGGAAAACTGGAACCTAAAACCTCGGAATAGGTAGTTATGAGAGTATTTTAGGATCGAGTTAGTGATGGATGTTTGTTGACTATAGGATGCATAAGGGTGAATAAGTGTGAGGCTTATGTGTTGTTTGACATAAGAGCAACCCACTCATTTATCACTACCAATCTGGCTAGACGGCTTGGATTACCGATAGTCGTGACTTCACCAGCTTAAGGATTAAGATACCTATCGGAAGTGTTGTGTCAACACGCAAGATAATAAGAGACTGCTTGTTGGAAATCTAAGGACATATTTCCACGAGTGATTTGATAGTCTTGGAAATGAGTATATATGAAGTTGTTGGTCCGAAAAGATAAAACGAGGGGGGGGGGGTGAATTGGTTATAATAAAAATTTTGACCTTAATTTTCACACACTTGGTTATACTAATAAAATGGCTTTTGATCTTTATAAAATAAATGAATTTGATGAAAAACTTCTTTAAAATAATAAACCAAAATTATCCTATATGAATAATCTCACGAATATTTAAACTATAGTTTGAAAACTTTCTTCTGGAACTTCTGACCAACTCTCTGACTCAAGAACAATAAGAACAACACTCTCTGATTAACCTTCTGACTGACGATCAAATGCAATAAAACAAATTAAAATTACACGAATTAAAGAGAGATGAGTAAGAGAGAAATGCAAAACGAATTATAGAGGTTCCGCCTTGAGCGTCAATCCTCTCTTCCAGCTCCAAGCCAGGGTCACCGGTAATCCACACCGGTTTTGTTCCACTAATCCAATAAATAAGAATAGTTACAAGAAGTTCACAATTCACTCAGCTTGATTCTCTCAACAACCAATCTACTGAGCCTACTTGCAACTCACAATCACTAAAATAATTTATCAAAATCTGAGGAGAATAAAGTAAAGGTCCTCGACGGTTTTTGAACAATACGAAAGAACAATGAAAAAATGACAGTAATTTCGCTCTTGAATGCTTTTGAATTCTCGTTATTTTTGCTCTTGTTCTGCTCTCTATTTCTTTAAGTTGTTCGTATATATTTGTTCTTCTCAACACTTGAAAACAATCTGCTGTTCCAGATTAACTTGTTTTCCAGATTTCTCGCAAAAATGAAGATTTGTTCCTGATATGTCGAGTACAATATCTCTTCAAGTCTATCCTCATCTGGATTTGAATTTTGAATCGTCTGATAAGCTTCCTCGAGAGTGAGATAACTTCAAATCTCTACAATCTTGCATGAATATCTCAAACAAACAAATTCAAACATTCCTCTTGTTGATCACGTCTTGAATCTGTTAATGTATCACGCCTGGGATATTTATTTTTCTGTTCCATGAATTCTGACTTCGGACAAGCTCCTGAAATCTTGTATATGTATTATGAAAAAATATCCGAACATTACTTGCATAATCTTATCCCAAATTAATTTTCAAATTACTTAAACTTTCTCATCTTATTTTAATTAGAAAATACCCTGTGGATTATGAACCAACTTTTGTGGAACAGATTAGATATATTTCCCAAATATATTTAATCATTGGAGCTAGGTCTTCATCATATCAAATATTTTGTTTTTCTTCATATCGTATCTTCTGACATTCCTTCTGCCTTTCATCTGTGTACTTGTTCATAACTAACGTTCCTTCTGCCTAAGCTTCTGACTTATCATTTTTCCTTTGTTCATAATAGATGTTCCTTCTGCCTAAGCTTCTGACTTATCATAAATATTTGAATCCTCTTGAATAAACTTTCTGGATAACTTTCTGATAAAACATACTCAAAATAATCGTTATTTCATTAATTTTTGTTATCATCAAAATCCTTGATTGAGAGAAACCAACATTCTCCCCTTTTTGATGATAACAAAACCCATATATAAACAAAATAAATAAAATTACAATTCATAATATTCATCCAGACATTCATACATATTATCCAGAAATTTTAACGCATTCTCATTTCATCCAAAGATCGAAAAGATTGAAAAAGCAAGTGTCCTAAATTTTATATTCTACAAATTGTAATTATCCAAAAGAATTATCCAACATATATTATAATTATCTAGTGATTTTGTTTATCTGTCTCCCCCTTTTTGTTAGCATCAAAGAAACCAGCATTAAATAAATAAATGCTCCCCCTAAGAATATGCCAAAAGTAAACATTCATGCGTTTGAAAAAATGTGCAGAGTCTGAAAGATCAAAATACAGACATATTCAAGGAGTTCTGAAAACAAAAAAATGCAAATCAGTTTTTCTTTGATTGCCTAGTTATTACTGTCTTGCGGGCTGGTTGTTTTTTCCTTTGAGGGAAAGTCTTTGGAGGAGGAACAGATGATTGAGGTTGAGATTGAGTGGGCTGATCAGGTTTTTGAGTTTTGTTTAAAGTGAGAATATCCTCAGCAACCTTATGAAGAGCTTCCAAATCTTCAGAGGGAATTGGCTCGATATGTTCAACAGTAGCAGCTTGATCCCTTCATCACGTGGAGCCTGCACTTCTCTTCTGGTTGTGGATTCAAAGCTTCAGAGGGTGGAATTTGAGAAGACAGTGTGGGTCACTGGTAGTGGAGGAACAGCTGGATCAAAGTTCTCAGGAGGTAGATCATCCATGAACCTCTGGATGTGAGTCCTGTTGTGGATCAAGATGCTGGGACTCGTCTTTTTGCTGCAAATCAATAGTTTGAAGAATAGATTTTGTTAAACTGTTCTTCAAATCATTGATTTTCTTATCAATGAGACCTAATAAAGCAGATTGGAGGCCTGATCTTGAAGTTCTCCTGGAGGTGGAGGAACAACATCCTCTGAGTCACTCTCTGACTCACTTTCATCAATCCTAGTTTCACCTTCCCTAATCTCAAACTTTCCACCAGTGCGAACACGATATGATTTCTTTTTCTTGCTTTCATCTTCTCTTTTCCAGTATTTTTAGAAGATAAATTCTTCTCTCTATCTTCTGCAATATCCTCTGCCTCACTTTCTGTCCCACTCTCTGAATCTAGAAGCAGTTCACCTTCAGCCAAGGATTTTATCTTTTCCCAATCAAATCGAAATTTACTAAACTTAGAATGTCTATACCAAGCACCATCTTTGGAAAACCACAGTTTTTGAGATACAAGAATCCCCATTTTCTTCAAATTTGTTTCTCCAAATTTCTTTAAACCGACTGTAGGTGTAAAATTTGGGGACAAGGTAACATTCTTGTATTTAAAAAATTTCATTAAAACATTCCATAGGGTTTGTTTCTTCGTGTTCTCCATATGTGTTTCAAAATCATGGTGGGTATATCTATTTCTAAGTTCTTTTTCATTGCCAAAACAATCATAGCTTCCTCGATTGAAATGGTTGTTGTACTACCATTCTTTGGCAAAATACAATCTACAACAGCTTTATGTAACAACCGAATAAGTAATTCAAAATCAGTTGAAAAGATATCCTTCTCTTTAAAACTACCAACCCCATCATTCAATTCTTGAAATATTGCATTCCTAGACAGAGTCAATATTTTTCTATCATCTTCATGTCCTTCATCTCAAAGCAGTGTAGAAGATCTTTCCTTGTGATCTTAATAACTTTGCCTCCCGCTCTAGATTTTAAAGACAAATCCTCTAACTGAGACAAGTTTTCATAAAATTCCTTTATGACCCTTTCATCAACTACGTCAAGAACATGACATATGTTCTTGCATCCAATCCTATTCAGCCAATGATTCCAATAAAACCATTGTTCGAAAAGAATTTGAAATCGATGTAAGAACATTCTCTTACCTTTTTGGACAACCGTGAAGAAGATATCAAGGATTTCTTTCCCCTTTTTCTTTTGGCTGGGGTTTGCACTCGTTCTTCTTGAGACACGGTATGCTCTGAGTCATCTTCTGACTCAAGCATGGGGCCTTCAGATTGTCGTTCCTCAGCCTGTTGAGGATCCACATTTGTTTGCTTTTCAGTTTGTGATTCATCGTTTCTTTCCTTTGAACGAGATTCCCGTAGAGTTCCATCTTTAGTTGTGGTTTCTACATGATTTTCTGAGATGGACTGAGTTTCTTCAATTTATTTCCTCTGTAATTTTCTTGGATTTGAAACCTTCGACAGGAGACGTGAGGATTTTCTTGCCATTGTTTAGGGTTTCGATTTGAGAGGGTTGAGTATGTCAGAGGAGAGAAAGATTTGTTTTTGAGAGGGAAAAGAAGGTGTAGTGTGGGATACGAAGAGGCTCAAAAAATGCCGCCCATCATGAAATTATTTCCCTTTTTTTTTTTAAAAAAAATCGTTTGTAACATTATCATTATTTTGTAAAATAATTTAAAAAGGAAAACACATTCCAACCTCATTTCTGAGAAATTCAAATCTGATTTTATCCAACGGTTTTGTAAAAATATCAGCATATTGATTTTCAGTTGAGACAAACTCAATACATATGTTGCCATTTTGTACATGATCTCTAATAAAATGATGTCTAATTTCTATATGCTTAGATCTAGAATGATGCACAGGATTTTTTGTTAAGTTGATTGCACTTGTATTATCACACTTTATTGAAATATTTTTATAATGCAAACCAAAATCTTGTAGTTGTTGTTTTATCCAAAGAATTTGTGCACACAATTTCCAATTGAGACATATTCAGCTTCTGCTGTAGATAAAGCAACTGAATTTTGTTTCTTGGAAGACCAAGAAATTAATTTATTTCCAAAAATTGACAAGTTCCAGAAGTGCTTTTTCTATCAACCTTACATCCTGCATAATCAGCATCTGAATATCCTATTAATTCAAAATTTTCATTTTTAGGATACCAAATTCCTAATTTTGCAGTACCTGCAATATACTTAAAAATTCTTTTCACAGCTTTTAAATGAGTTTCAGTAGGACTACTTTGAAATCTTGCACAGATACACACAGAGAACAATATATCTGGCCTAGATGCAGTCAAATACAACAAAGAACCAATTAAGCTTCTATAAAGTTTTTCATTAATTTTCTTACCTTTAGAATCAGCATCTAACCTTATAGATGAACTCATTGGTGTAGCAGCTTCTTTTGAGTTCTCAAATCCAAACTTTTTCAGAATTTGTTTGGTATATTTCTCTTGATGAATGAAGATTCCATCCTTTGTTTGCTTGATTTGTAATCCCAAAAAGAAATTTAATTCTCCCATCATGGACATCTCAAATTCAGCCTGCATAAGCTTTGCAAATTCTTGACAATACTTTTCATTAGTAGATCCAAAAATTATGTCATCAACATATATTTGCACAACAATTATATCATCATTGTAATATTTCAAAAATAAAGTTGTGTCAATAGCACCTCTTTGATATCCACTAGTTATGAGATATTCACTAAGTCTCTCATACCATGCTCTTGGTGCTTGTTTTAAACCATACAAAGCTTTCCTTAACTTGAAAACATGATCAGGTTTAAGATGATCTTCAAATCCGGGTGGTTGTTCAACATATACTTCTCTTTAATATACCATTCAAAAATGCACTCTTTACATCCATTTGATATAATTTGAAATCTTTATAACAAGCATAAGCAAGTAATAATCTTATTGCTTCTAATCTAGCTACTGGTGCAAAAGTTTCATCATAGTCTATTCCTTCTTCTTGAGAATATCCTTTAGCTACAAGTCTTGCTTTATTTCTAACAATTTTACCATTTTCATCCAATTTATTTTTATATACCCATTTAGTTCCTATAATTGATTTATCTTCAGGCCTAGGGACTAAATTCCAAACATTATTTCTTTGAAATTGATTTAATTCCTCATGCATAGCATTTATCCAATTTTCATCATTCAATGCTTCATCTATGTTACTTGGTTCTATTTCAGATATCAAAGCAAAATGATTTTCAAGTTCTTGTAATTCAGATCTAGTTCTAGTTCCACAATCAATATCACCAATAATTAAACTTGATGGATGTGAAGATTTATATCTCCAACCCTTTGAACTTTCAGGAGTATTAAATTTAATTTTTGCTTACCTTCTGTCTTACCTTCTGTCTACCTTCTTACCTTCTGTCCTACCTTCTGTCTGACTGTCGGTCTGACTTTTTGCCTTACTTTCTGTCTTAGCAGATTTTTGTTGATTTGCAGACTCATGTATATCAGCTGTATCAACCTTCTTCTCATTTACATCATTAGTTTTATTTTAATACTAATAACATCATCATCATCAACATCATCTTTTACGTCAATAAATCTCACATTTATAGATTCTTCAACTATTTTTGTTGTTTTGTTAAACACACGATATGCTTTACTATGTTGTGAATATCCAAGAAAAATTGCTTCATCTGATCTTTCATCAAATTTTCCAAGGTTATGTAAATTCTTTTTCACATAACAAGTACAACCAAACACATGAAAATATGAAACGGATGGTTTTCTACCACGAAATAATTCATAAGATGTTTTTGTAGTATGAGATCTAATATATACTCTATTCATAATATAGCATGCAGTTGCTACTGCTTCAGCCCAAAAATGTTTAGCTATATTACTTTCATTTAACATAGAACGTGTCATTTCTTGAATAGTTCTATTCTTTCTTTCAACTACCCATTTTGTTGAGGTGTATATGGAGCAGAAAAATTATGTTGTATTCCATGTTCTTCACAAAATGATATAAATGATGCATTATCAAATTCTGTACCATGATCAGTTCTTAAAGAAATAATAGAAAAACCTTTTTCATTTTGTATTTGTTTAGCAAATCTTTGAAAAGTCTCAAAAGTTTCTGATTTATACTTTAAAAAGAATACCCATGTATATCTTGAAAAATCATCCACTATACAAGACCAAATTTGCTTCCTCCTAGACTCAATGTTCTAGTAGGTCCAAATAAGTCAAGATGTAAAAGTTCAAGTGGTCTTTTAGTTGTCATCATATTTATACTTTTGTGTGACATTGAAACCATTTTGTTCTTTAAACAAGTTGAACATTTAACATCATGCCTTATATTGATTTTAGGTAATCCAACAACAATATCCTTTTTAGATAATTTTTCCAAATGATTGAAATTTACATGTCCTAATTTTTTGTGCCATACATAAATGCTATCAGTCATAGTCAAAAAGCAACATTCAACATTCATATCAGATGGAGTAATTAAGTATACATTTCTTTTTCTATATCCTTCAAATATTTTTATTCCATCAGAATTATATGCAAAACATTTGTTTTTCTCAAAATTCATTTGATATCCTTTGTCACATAGTTGACTTATACTTAATAGATTGTGTTTTAATCCTTTAACTAATGAAACATTTTCAATCATGTATGGGGGATAACCAATTGTACCTGTTCCAACGATTTTACCACGGCTATCATCACCAAATCTTACATACCCTTTTTCTTTCCAAACTATGCTAGTGAACAAGGAAGGATCTCCTGTCATATGACCTGAACATCCACTGTCCAAGTACCATGTTCCTTTTATTTTTGCTCCTTGTTCCTGCAATCAAAATAAAGGCGATTAAACCTTCTTAGGAACCCAAACAAACTTGGGTCCTTGATAAGTCAAGCTCGTTTTATCTTGCTTCTTAACTTGATATGAACTGAGCTTGTTTCTTTTATAGAAACAATATTTTTCAATATGACCTACTTTATTACAAAATGAACATGCATATGGTTGTTGATGATACCTTTGATTTCCTCTTTTATAATTATAATGTGTCGGATAATCATTATAAGCATACCTGTACCTTCTGGTGTACCTTCTGCTTGGATAGCTTGGTTGAACATACCTTCTGATGTTCCTTCTGCTGGTACTGTTCTTGCTTTTTCGTTACGGACAGCCACTTGATTATTCGTTGATTTGTTTTCTTTCACAAAAATCGTCTTTTTCATATTATTTGAGGAATTTCCAGATTCATATCCTAATCCATGTTTAATAAAAGGTGGTCTTTGACTTCCAATTAACATATTCAATTTCTTATCACTTTCATTAAATTTGTTGAACGTGTTCTTTATCATTGAGATAGATCTTCAACCCTTCCTTTTAATTCTTAATTTCGGTTTTCAAAACTTCATTTCTTTCTTGATATCATCAGTTTTGACAAACAACTTCTCATTATCAGTTTTCAAAATATCATTTTCATCAATAAGAAGTTTTATTAGTTTGACGCAAAACATCCTTTTCGTTCTTAAGAGCTTTATTTTCTACTTCTAATTTTGTAATTTTTACATCTGCCTTTTTTAATGCTCTAAGTAACTTTTTCATTTCAGAATAAATATCATTTTCATTTATATCTTCATCGGAATCAGAATGTACCTCAGATGCAGCCATGAAACACAAATTTGCTTCTTCTTCATTGTCACTTGTATCTTCTGATTCACCTTCTGATTCATCAAGGTCACTCCATGTCGCCATCATAGCACGACTTTTCTTCTTGAATTTCTTCATTTTCTTTTTTAACACAGGACATTCGTACTTAATGTGACCAGGTTGTTTGCATTCGTAACACACGAGTTCCTTCTTTTCTTTCTTTTCTTCCTTTTCTTTGTAATTCTTTCCTGCACTTGACTTGTTAGTTTTATTGAAATTATTATATTTTTACCTTTGAAGAACTTGCTCAATCTTCTTGCAAGCATGCCAATGTTTTCCTCCATGTTGTCATCATCGGAATCAGTTTCATCATTTGTGATTTTCCTTGCTTTGAAAGCTATTGCTCTTGAACTTCCTTCGGCTTCTTCAGTTGTGTTAATGTGTGACTCATAAGCTAATAGTTTCTCCTTAGTTGACTAAGAGTTAACTTTTCAGATCTTGGGCTTCTTCAATTGCTGTCTTTTTAGCATCCCATGACTTTGGCAATATTCTGAGCATCTTCCTGACTAAATCAGAATCATCCATTTTCTTTCCAAGAGAAGTCAGTTCATTAGTTATAGCAGTAAAACGATTAAAAGCTTCTCTTATTTTCTCTTCAGGTTTGATCTTAAATAACTCATATTGTTGCAACAAAGAATTAATCTTTGTTTCCTTAATAGTATTAGTTCCTTCATAAGTGTTGGATAGTGTATCCCAAATTTCTTTTGCATTTTCACAAGAAGAAATTAAATAGAATTCAGAAGGAGCTATAGTAGTGAGTAAGAGATTCTTAGCCTTATTGTTTTTCTCAATGTGCTTCAATTGTTCATCCGTAAAACTGCCATCATCATTCATAACCACTTGTGTGTCTCCAAAGGAAATCACCTGCCAAGATGCATAATCATTAGCCTTTATGTAGGTAGACATACGCATTTTCCAATAGAGATAATTTGTTCCATCAAAATATGGAGCTCGATTGATAGCAATGTTATTATCAGCCATTTGAAAAGATCACTCAAAAATAGATGAGAACCGCTCTGATACCAATTGTTGGTCCCGAAATGATAACCAAGAGGGGGGGTGAATTGGTTATAATAAAAATTTTGACCAAATTTTCACACACTTGGTTATACTAATAAAATGGCTTTTGATCTTTATAAAATAAATGAATTTGATGAAAAACTTCTTTAAAATAATAAACCAAAATTATCCTATATGAATAATCTCACGAATATTTAAACTATAGTTTGAAAACTTTCTTCTCGGAACCTTCTGACCAACTCTCTGACTCAAGAACAATAAGAACAACACTCTCTGATTAACCTTCTGACTGACGATCAAATGCAATAAAACAAATTAAAATTACACGAATTAAAGAGAGATGAGTAAGAGAGAAATGCAAAACGAATTATAGAGGTTCCGCCTTGAGCGTCAATCCTCTCTTCCAGCTCCAAGCCAGGGTCACCGGTAATCCACACCGGTTTTGTTCCACTAATCCAATAAATAAGAATAGTTACAAGAAGTTCACAATTCACTCAGCTTGATTCTCTCAACAACCAATCTACTGAGCCTACTTGCAACTCACAATCACTAAAATAATTTATCAAAATCTGAGGAGAATAAAGTAAAGGTCCTCGACGGTTTTTGAACAATACGAAAGAACAATGAAAAAATGACAGTAATTTCGCTCTTGAATGCTTTTGAATTCTCGTTATTTTTGCTCTGTTCTGCCTCTATTTTTTAAGTTGTTCGTATATATTTGTTCTTCTCAACACTTGAAAACAATCTGCTGCGTTCCAGATTAACTTGTTTTCCAGATTTCTCGCAAAAATGAAGATTTGTTCCTGATATGTCGAGTACAATATCTCTTCAAGTCTATCCTCATCTGGATTTGAATTTTGAATCGTCTGATAAGCTTCCTCGAGAGTGAGATAACTTCAAATCTCTACAATCTTGCATGAATATCTCAAACAAACAAATTCAAACATTCCTCTTGTTGATCACGTCTTGAATCTGTTCAATGTATCACGCCTGGGATATTTATTTTTCTGTTCCATGAATTTCTGACTTCGGACAAGCTCCTGAAATCTTGTATATGTATTATGAAAAAATATCCGAACATTACTTGCATAATCTTATCCCAAATTAATTTTCAAATTACTTAAACTTTCTCATCTTATTTTAATTAGAAAATACCCTGTGGATTATGAACCAACTTTTGTGGAACAGATTAGATATATTTCCCAAATATATTTAATCATTGGAGCTAGGTCTTCATCATATCAAATATTTTGTTTTTCTTCATATCGTATCTTCTGACATTCCTTCTGCCTTTCATCTGTGTACTTGTTCATAACTAACGTTCCTTCTGCCTAAGCTTCTGACTTATCATTTTTCCTTTGTTCATAATAGATGTTCCTTCTGCCTAAGCTTCTGACTTATCATAAATATTTGAATCCTCTTGAATAAACTTTCTGGATAACTTTCTGATAAAACATACTCAAAATAATCGTTATTTCATTAATTTTTGTTATCATCAAGATCCTTGATTGAGAGAAACCAACAGAAGTTATCCTTGGCATAAATTGGCTAAGCAAAGTTAAGGCCGTAATAGATTGCCAACAAAAGGTGATAAGCTTTGATGATCAGAGGAAGGAAAGAGTGGAGTTCTTTAGAGAGACCACAATTCAAAGAGAGTTTGGGTTAAACTCTTTTGAGTTAATGATGGAAGATGAGGAAATAATACCTATAGATGGTGTTTTAGATGAAGAGGAAACTCAAGGGAAGAAGGACATACCATTAGTGAATGAATATGAGGATGTATTCCCTAAAGTATTACCTGGATTGGCACCAAAGCGGGAGATTGACTTTGAGATCACCTTGGCTCCAGACACAGAACCAATATCGAAAGCACCCTAACGGATGGCTCCGGCGAAATTGAAAGAGTTGAAAACCCAACTGCAAGAGTTGTTGGATTAGAAATTCATAAGACCTGGTGTGTTGCCATGGGGCACACTTGTCCTATTTGTGAAGAAGAAGGATGGGTCCATGAGGTTGTGTATCGATTATAGAGAATTAAATAAGGTCACAATAAAAAATCGATACCCTCTTCCAAAATAGATGATCTGTTCGATCAACTTCAAGGGGCGAGTGTTTTCTCACGCATAAACTTGCGTTCAGGTTATCACCAGTTAAGGATTAAACCTAAGGATGTGCCAAAGATGGCCTTCCGTACTTGGTATGGACGTTATGAGTTTTTAGTGATGCCATTTGGGCTAACTAATGCACCAGTTGCATTTATGGACCTCATGAACCGTGTCTATAAATCCCTTTTGGACAAGTGTGTGTCATCGTGTTCATTGATGATATTTTGATCTACTCGAAGACCAAAGAACAACATGAGGAACATCTCTGGATGGCGTTGCAAACCTTGAGGGAGAATAAACTATATGCCAAGTTATCTAAGTGCGACTTCTAGTTGGACTGAATATCTTTCCTTGGACATGTAGTGACAAGAAAAGGAATATCTGTTGATCTCGAAAAGATTAAAGCGGTGGTAGACTGGAAACAGTCACAAACAGTGACTGAAGTGAGAAGCTTCCTAGGATTGGTTAGTTACTATCGCAAGTTTGTAAAGGACTTCTTTAAGATCGCCAAGCCTCTGACTCAATTGACACAAAAGAATGAGAAATTTGTGTGGACAGATAAGACGGAACAGAGTTTCTAGGAACTAAAACAATGGCTTGTGTCAGCACCGATTCTGGTATTACCCGACCCGGAAAAACCCTATACAGTGCATAGCGATGCTTCGAGGAATGGCCTTAGATGCGTGCTAATGCAAGAGGGAAAAGTCATTGCCTATGCTTCCAGACAGCTAAGGCCCCATGAGCAAAACTACCTCACACATAATTTGGAATTAGCTGCTGTGGTTTTCGCTTTAACTCTTTGGAGACACTACTTATACGAACAAAGATGAAAAGTGTATATGAACCATAAGAGCCTCAAGTATTTGTTTACACAGAAAGAGCAAAACATGAGGCAAAGAAGGTGGTTGGAGCTCATCAAGGATTATGACTTGGGAATAAATTAATGCCCGGGAAAAGTAAACGCCGTTGCAGATGCTTTGAGCCAGAAAAGTTATGGAGAAGTGGCAGCCTTAATTACTGATAAAAAGGAATTAATAAGAGAGTTCGAGAAGTTAAGAATCAAATTCATAGGGTAAAGCACGGAAGTGGAAATAGCGAACTTGGTCTTGGAACCTACCTTAGTTGATAGGATCAAGGAAGCCCAAAGGTATGACGAAACAGTACTAAAGATCAAGAAGGAAGTACAAGGAGGAAGTATCTTGACTTCACCATTGATGATGAAGAGGTAGTCAAAATGAAAGGGAGATTATGTGTCCCCGAAGACGAAGAGTTGAGAAGAGAAATTATGAGTGAGGCTCATAACTCTGGCTATATTGTACACTCGGGAGGCACCAAAATGTACCAAGACCTAAAGAGCCACTACCGATGGAATGGAATGAAAAGAGATGTGGCAAATTATGTGATGAAGTGTGCCGTCTGTCAACAGGTAAAGGTAGAGCATCAAAGGCCAAGAGGATTATTAAAACCTTTGCCTATCCCGGAGTGGAAATGGAATCAGATCCCTATGGGTTTCGTATGTGGTTTCCTAAGAACATCGGCGGGTTGTGATGCAGTTTGGGTAATAGTGGATTAGCTAACTAAGTCAGCATTGTAAGCCTCGGAAAATTCCAGTTCATAATTCCAAAATGAACTTCGAAAATAAATCCTAAAAATGACTCTAAATTAAAGCCGAACTTTGACTAGTCTTAAATCATGAAGGAATCTAGAAATTTCTTAATCTTGAGAAAATGAGATTCCTTGAAAATAAAATAAGAACTCAACAGTCTTCAAATTCAAAACCATTACGTACGAGAAATTCCATACTTAACTATGAATTGTAAAATTAGGTAATTTAGAATCCAAAAACAAATTGTTAAAAAGTAAATAACGATAAGCCTTCGGAAATGAAACTCAATTCAAGAATTTCGAAAACGTTGAGAGATATTAAGTATTTACAAAAATAAAATTTAAAATAAATTTCTCGAATTAAATATGTTGTATAAACATAAAACATCAGTTTCTAATTGGCAAAGATCTAAACCGAAAAATCATTCGGGAACCCTAAGTGGAGTATAGCAGTTTAAGTCCGGCAATCCCACACTCTTAGCCCTAGAGGTTGAGGTGTGGTTTAAGTGTGTAAGTGTAGCTCGTAATAATATAAGGTTGCTTAAAAATATCAAATTGGTAAATTTTTTATCTTTTTCGAACCCATTCGGATACAGACTTCGAAAAGCGTATCCCGGGCTCGAGATATAAAAATATGCTATTAATACCGTTAGAATCGTATTTTTATAAGGATTTCTAATATATCAGTTTTATAATTTTTCGATAACTAAAATTATCTGATTTTGCGATTATATTCGTATTTCATTACTACCAGTAATTAACTAGTCTTTTGTACTATTTACTACTATTCATTATACAATTTTATTATTCTTATAAACCCTTATATTTTTAGATAAATATTTTATATATCCTAGAAAATTTCGTTTTTCCAAAATTTAGTTTGTTTCGAGTTTTTACGAGATCAGTTTCTATTTAAGATCCGATACTAAATACAAAATAAATTAATTTAATAATTGGAAAATATTTGAAAAATATTTTTATTTTCATAAAATAATTTTTTAAAAATTTTCGAGTTATAAAAATATCATTTATAGCTCATATTCGCGTATTTTGATCATATCGGTAACTTATTTGCTAATTCACTGAAATAAATTAATTAATTATCTTATTTTAATTATGAAAAATCTGCTACAAATAATTGGAATGAATTTTCTATTTATTTTTTATTTTTATTTTATTTCATTGAGAAAGTACTCTTACAACTCATACCTTCAAGTACACATTTCACACATCACTTCCTTTTCACTTCAATCTTTCTATACTTTATTCCACACTTCATGGTAGAATTTTTTTGACTTCTTTTGATGCCTTTTTGTCTTTTGAATTACTCCAAATTGATATAAATAAATCTCTCTCAACCTTTTTTAAGAAGCAACACTTACACATTAGCTAGACATTACATTTTCAAGTCAAAAGCTAACCAAATTCCCTCTCTCTCTCCACTCTATATTCACGCCAACTATAGAGGATTTGTGGCTGCCGATTTTTTTTTTTTTTTACTTCATTTAATGAGTCTTTAACTCATTCCATCTCTCTCTTTCATTTGCACCTTTAACCCTTTGTCATTCTTTACACTTTTCCTCTCTTTTTCCTCTCTCTCTTTCTTCATTTTCTCTTGTTCTCACAAGAAAGCCTTGCTTCCCCTATTCCTTCTTTGAGCTTCCACACATATTTCTTCAAGATTCTTGGATAAAACTCTTATTCAAAGCTTCCATAGAGAATATAAGTGAAGTATAGTGAGAGTTTCATGCATCAAATGACCTTCGATAAGCTTAAAAGCTAAGGATGATTATGCCAAAATGAAACACTCCTCTTATCCATGAGTACTCTCTTGTAATATTATTATTTTCTTGCTAGAAGTAGTTATATTTTGTAGATCTAGCTTTTTATGTAGCTTTGATTATGTTTATGTTTAGATCTATGAATTTATAGTTCACTACCATGTATTTCTTTTATATTCATGTTCATATTATGTGTAGATCTTAGATTTGAACTTGAATAAAAATAGTAAAATTCATACCTTGAAAAAACCTATATTTAAAAACCCTCTTCCAAGTCTCAAAATGGAAGTTTTAGTTGAGAAAATAAAGTTTTAGCAGATGTATATCATCAAGACTTCTTTTTACAAGAATCAAAGGTGATTTTTAAAAGTTATTTTCAAAATAAAAATCTCATTTTTGGATTTTGGCCAAGGCATAGTTTAAAAACATGTTTTACAACTCAAAAATGAAGATTTTATTCAAGAAATGGAAGGCTCTTAAGATAGGATATGCAAAGGATGATTTTTCCTAAGTTTAGATGGATTTAATCAAAAGATATGTCCAAAAATATATTTGGTAAATTTGGATCTCAACCAAGACTAATTTTGAAAACCCATTTATCAACTCCAAAACTCATGTTTTATGTGAAAAATGAAGGGTATAGGTAATAGATATCATTAAGTAGTGATTTTTACAAGTTGAAATGAGTTTTGATGAGATTAATGTGTAAAACAAGAAGTAGAATCAAGATAGAAAATTTTGAGTTAGTAGTCAACTTGCAAAATTCGTAACTTTGGATGATGCCCATGAAAACACCTATTATCCAAGTTCAAAATAAAAGATTTATGTATTAAATGAAGTCCTTAAGTAGTAGGTATAGTAAAATCTTAAATTTTAATGCATTAAACAAGTTTTTTCCAAAGGAGTCATTCAAGAAGTGGATTCCTAAAAATTCGGATTTTTGAGTAAATCCTATTTGAAAACATATTTGCAAAGTGCAAAACGCAAATTTTAATGTAAAAATGAAGGCCTCAGGTAGTACATGTTATGAAGAGTCAATTTTAACTAAGATAACTAGAAATTCCTAAGAATGAATTCCAAAACAATAGTGTGATGTCAAAGTAAGAAAACTAGATTTTTCATAAGTAGTTGTTATTGTGGTCTTACAAAATAAAAGTTATAAAATTTTCTTTTAGCAAAAATCATCAAGATCTTGCATACATTAAACTCATCACATGTCATTCATGTTAGGAAATCATTCATATTTCATGTATACTTGAATTATCAAATAGAAACATTTCAAACAATTAAAAAACTATTTTTCGGAAATGAGGATCGTTACTGATCAGATCTGATCCTTTTGTTTCATGACACAAATGTTTTCAAAACTTGAAAATAATATTATAATTAGATAGATCTTTCGAAGTAGATAGAAATCGATATATAATTTGCGAAATTCTGAGTTAAAATGACCAAGTTATGGCCATTTTAAGTTGAAATTCCCGCTTAGGACGAGAATTACGATTTTGATTAGTTTTTAATATATAGTTTAGACTAGTTAAGTGATGAAATACTTATTATGGTATTTCTTCCTTTTCAGGTGACCTCGAAATTGATGATTCCCTACCACCGAATTACTTTTACTAAGAGACCGGTGATCCAATGGCCGAGTGAGTCTTCTTCTTATTTTGTTACCATGCTTGTACTTGTAGCTCGTTGCATTAGAATTATAGGAACAAGATAAAAACCGATATGAATGGGGGTGAGATAGATGATGAGATTTTGATGTATGTATGCCAAAGAATACTAAAGCATATCGAAACGTGATTCGATTGGATAACTGCACTTTCATATTACTTCTGTTATGTGTATGATATTGGGTGGTCGCTCTAAAATGTATGAATATTTTGACCTAAGCAAAAATTAAATTAGTCATGCATCGCATCAGACATGTTGCATTTGGTAGCATGCTACTCCTACGCAGGTCGATCGGTATGGTCCGAGGACTCATTTGGATAATGAGACCGGGTGTCAGAGCTTATTCATAGGGAACTAAGGCGCATTGGTTCCATGGGTGAGCCTAGTCTAGTCGAGTTGAGTGCTATGAGCCGAGAGCTGAGGACTAGCAGCGGTCATGTAGACTTTCAATACCATCCCTAACCCAAGATACAAAGGGCGTAAATCCATTCTGTGTGTGGGTTCTGGATGCCTATACATAATTGTCTGCTCATGTGTTTGTTCATGCACAGCATATGGTTGATTATAACTTGCTTGTTATGATACGGGATTAAGGGAATTCTCACTAAGCTAGCGTAGCTTATACCCCAATAGATGTTTGAATGAATAGGTTATCTCAAGAATGCTAAGTGGGGAGCGAGATGGTTGGAGCCGAATATGACTTCGGGATTCCGGTGGGAAGTATGAATACTTGAAGTTATTAGCTAGGTTTTATGATTTGCTTTGCAATAGTTTTATGTAGTGAAATCTTTTGATGAATTGTAATTTGAAGTATAGTGAAGTGTATTTCCTTTACATTGTTACTCAAGTTGTACTAATATATAATGTATTACTCCGATGTATCTCCTCCAAGTGTTAGACGCCTTGTATATAGTATGGAAGCCTTTGCATGACTAAGGCGGTCATTCCTAGGCTTTAATATTGTGTATGGTGGACTGCCGCATTTTGAGTACCCTTCAAGGCGTGGCAAGCACACTTCCTACCGATTAATATGACATACTTGTTGGATAGGCTGGCTAAGATCTACATTCGGGAAATAGTGCAACTACATGGTATACCAGCAGGGATTATCTCAGATTGAGACCCGAGGTTTGTGTCAAAATTTTGGACGAGTTTACAAAAGAGCTTGGGCACCAAATTGCACTTCAGCACCTCTTATCATCCTCAGAAAGATGGACAGTCTGAGCGGATAATCCAAACCTTAGAGGATATGTTAAGAGCTTATGTTTTGGAGTTCAAAGAAAATTGGGATAATCACATACCTCTTGTTGTGTTTGCTTACAACAATAGCTACCACTCGACTATTTAGATGCCACCCTACGAAGACTTATATAGACGGTGTTGTAGCTCCCCTCTGTTTTGGGATGATGTGGAAAAGCTTGCCATCGGGCCAGAATTAGTACAAGAAGCGGCTGATAAAGTAAGGGTGATCCAATAGAAAATGAAAGAAGCTCAAGACAAACAAAAGAGTTGGGCGGATTTAAAAAGGAGAGAGCTCGAATTCCAAGTGGGTGACCACATGTTTCTAAAGATAAACCCAATCAAGAGCATAAGAAGGGTACGAACTCAAGGGAAGCTATGCTCGATGTATATTGGACCATTTGAAACCTTAGAAAGAGTTGGGGACTTAGCTTACCGGCTAACTCTACCACCAAACTTATCAGGAGTTCATAATGTGTTCCATGTGTCAGTGCTAAGGAAATATGTACCCGACCCCGAAAGGATTTTTGAATTGGAACCCATTCAGCTAAAGGAGAATCTGACCTATGAAGAACATCCTATAAGGATTTTGGATAAGAAAATTTAGAAGCTACGGAGCAAAGAAATCCAGTATGTTAAGGTATTGTGGAGAAACCATACTTCCGAGGAAGCAACTTGAGAAGCTGAAGAGGAAATTCGTAGGAAGTACCCCGAGTTGTTTGAAAAGCAAGGTATGTCAGTTCAGTTTTGAGGACAAAACTCTCTTTAAGGTGGGTAGGTTGTAAACCCTGGTTTTCCTAGTAACTAAGTAGACTTCGGGAACCGGAAACTAAAACCCTAAACTAAATTAACTTAAGCTTAAGAGAGAAACCTAAGAACCCTAGATCCGGGTTTCCTTCGATTTTAAACTAAGGAACTCTTGTAAAATAATTTAATCTGGAATATCGTTTTAAAGTATATTTCAAACCATCAAAAGATCTTATCTCGAAAAATTTTCTATTATTGGCCTTCCCGAGATCCATTAGGGAAAAGCAGGCCTCGGGACTCGAAATTCGAAAAATATTCTAGAATACTCTTTAGAATCGAAATTTAATAAGGATTTCAAAAATATAAATTTTATAATTTTTCAGTTTATGAAAAATACAGATATAGCCCTTTTTATCATATTTTCTTTACTACCGGTAAAGTAATTGTCTTGATTATTATTCACTACATTCACAAGTACAACCTACTACACTCACAAGCCACACCATACTCTTACATCCTTACAATTAAACCATACCTTATTACATCACATTCCTTACAATTACTTTTCCAATGCATTTCATTACACATTTTAATTTGAAAAATTTTACAAAAATTATTTTCTCTCTCTTTCTTCTCTCCTATGGCCAGCGCATACCCCCCCTCTCTTACCCTCATTTGTGTTTTCTTTTAGTTAATTTATTAAGCCATTAACCCTAATTTACTTCCATATATATAACCATTTATACTCTCTCTCCTCATTTTTACTCTTTTATTTTTTCACTCAAGTAAAACCCTCTCTTTTCTTCCTTGGTGCCGTGACCCCTATTACACACACATACTCACACAAATTTATTTTCTTTCTTCATTTCTCTTCTTGATTTAAGCTTTAGGTGATGGATCTTTAACCTTTCTACCACTAAACCTTGTAATGGCAAGACCATTTATGAGTATTTTCATATTTAAGTCCCCATGAGCTCTTGCTAAGGACAAGAAAATACTACTACATGAATATCAAACCATCACAAGAGTAGATCTTGTATTGGAATGTGTTTCTATAAGATGATCTTCATGTTAATGCATTTAGTAGTAGAGTAAAGTAAATATCTCGCACAAAAATCTATTTTTATTTTCAAACTCCATTTCATACATCATAAGTAGTAGATTTAGTATTTAAATGCTCATATTATACTTGACATTCGTGATCTTATAGATATTTTGTGTTTTGGTACATTAATGATCATAAAGACTCTTATCTTGTGTATATAAATATTGTAGTTTATAGATCTTTAAGTAGATGAGATAAGAAACTCAAAAAGGAAAATTATTTACTTGAAATGGTCAAATGAAAATTCGAATGGTTTCAAGACCATGCCTTAAAACCCATTTATCAACTCCAAAACTTGTGTTTTATATGAAAAATGAAGAGTATAGGTAATAGATATCATCAAGTGATGAATTTTATAAGTTGAGATGGGATTTGCTAAGAAAAATATGTAAAACAAAGAGTAGAAATAAAGTAGGAAAATTTGAGTTGCTTGTCATTTTAAGAAATTTGTAATGTAGGAGTAATAGCATGAAAGCACCTATTTTTCAAACTCAAAATGAAAGTTTTATTTAAGAAATGAAGTCCTTAGGGGATAGGAATAATGGAAATTGAAATTTTAAAGTATTAAACAAGTTTTTCTCAAAGAACTCACTCAAAAACTAATTTTACAAAATTCGGATTTAGGAATAGCCCCTATTTGAAAACATGTTTACAAAGTATAAAATGGGGATTTTTATGAATAAATGAAGGCCTTAAGGAATAGATATAATAAAGACTCAATTTTATCAAGGATAACTATATTTTCTTAAGAAATAATTCCAAAACAAAAGAGAATGATCACAGTCATGAAACTAGTCTTCTTAAGAGTAAGTATTCGTGGAGTCTTACAAAATAAAGAGTTTTTAAAATTTTATTTTAGTAAATATCGTCAAGAGTATGCATACATCAAGATCATAACATGCCATTCATGATAGGAAATCATCAATATTGCATGTATAGTTGATCTATATAGTAGAAACATTACAAACATTCACAAAACTATTTTTTGGAATTAGATTTCACTATTGAGCAGAACTTATTAGAATGTTTCGAGACCTAAGCATTTTTCAAAACTTTGAAATAATATTAGAATTAGATAGATCTTTTGAAGTAGATAGAAATCAATATATAATTTGCTACATTTCCAAGTTAAAATGACCAAGTTACGGCCGTTTTAAGTTGAGACTTCCGCAAATGACGAGAATTACGAAAATTCTAGTTTTGTTTAATGGTTTTTTTTAGTTAGGTGATGAAATACTCATTAGGGTATTTCTTCCTTTTTAGGTGACCCCGAGATTGACGATTCTCTTCCATCGGACTATTACTACTAGAGGACCGGTGTTCCAATGGTTGAGTGAGCATTTCTTCCCGATTCCATTTATTGTATGTGATTGTAATAATAGTTGCATTAGATTTTAGGAAAACATAAATGGATATGTATGGTGGAGATAAATGGTAATTATGTATGTCTGCTGATGATATGAGAAAATGAATATAAGAATATCGAGGCCGGGTGATTAACTAATGATTGAATAGATGAATTAAGATTGATCGTCTGCAATTGTTGATTGATCACCTAAGGAATTAGCATAATTGACTATTCAGAATTGATAAGTAATATGGACTCATTCATATCACAAATGGGGATGGAGCATTAGCATTAGTTGGTTGCCCATGATCCAAAAATGGAGTAAAAGTTGGTTAATGTGATCCGTAGACGAAATAATGAGTTGGTTAATCGTGATCCATAAAACGAAATTATAAGTTGGTTGGCCGTGATCCAAAAAGGGCATATTTTAGTAGTACTGCGGTATTCGTTAATCTGCTAACTCGAAATGGAAGGCGAAATTCTATTCACATATGATTTTCGGCTAGTCATATGTCTATTGATTACCGTATGTTTGATGCATATCACTTGCCTGATTAATCACTTGCTTGTATGATGTTTTATGAATGTAATCTTGGAAGTTCTCACTCGCTAAGCTAGTATAGCTTACGTCTCTATAGTTTTTATTTGTTGCAGCACTCGTTTGTCTAGCTTAGACAGAGGCACCTTATAGCTCAGGTACAAGAGCTGGGCGTTTCCTTTAGAAGTTATATTCATTTCTATTTAGACTTTCGTAGAAAACCGAAAGACTCTGGATGACTGTAATAGACCTCTTAATAATATTCTTTTGCGGCGGAATGCCCCTTGGTATTTGTAACTAATTATATATGTTTTGATTTATATTTTAATGCTATTAAATATCAATTTAAACTATTTATCTCCATCGGTTCAAGTATTCTATTGTCTTAAAGGGACACCTTACATCTATACAAGACTCCTGAAGGACTAAGATAGTAATTAGTGGGTCTTATATGGCATGTGGCGGACTGTTACATTTAGGGTACCCTATGGGGCGTGACAATGCTTGATGGAAAACATATAATTTGTTCCTACTAAGAGCTTCACTTCCGATGACAGCTTCATCACGTTATTTCATATTGCAATCGGTTTGATAAGTAGATTTAAATATGACCAATGATTTTATAAATTGCAAGTAAATCATATATAAAGAAGTGTAAAAGAGTCAATAGATATAAAATGAAAGGTTAATATAGTCAAAAATATCAATATGATTGTGTTTTGATCACATGACAGACACATGACGAAATATGCAAATTTTACATTGAACACTGACTTCAACACTGCCGACATAGGGATCAATGCAGCTGGCGTACGTTGTTGTGGCTTTGGCAGATTAAGCCCACGTTGGAAATGAAGATTTGTATTCAAAGCGTCTATACTGCCTATGTACATGCCAGCGTACGTTGAATAAGAAAATGACCTAAGATGAATGGCAAGCTATTACGCCACCAGCTTTAGCATTTACACTACCAGCCTTCAACCTACACTGCCCGTGTACAATTAGAAACTGTCGATGTATGTTGTGTAGAAGGCCAAAGTTGCACGAAATCCCTATATCTATTCCTCTGTTTCCTTCTCCAAAATAAACCTTTAGCCTGGAAATATCCTTTATGAGTATTCCTAACAAGCCAAGGAGATTAAGAAGGTCTGATCAAGGTAATCGTATATTCTTTTTGTCTTTAGGATTTATTAGATCTATCTTATTTCTTAGAGTTTTCTATTTGTTTTGAAGGGAAATTGAAGGAGAACCCTATATCAGTTAGAGATTTGGATTTTTGGTGATCAAGAGGGATTGAGAACCAAATCTAGGTAAGTTTGATATGTTTTTAATCTTTATGATATCATAGTTATAAGTTTTATTGATTTTTGGTCTATTTGGCATTGAATGGAATTCTAGGGTTTGGAGAATTTGTTGAGGAGATTGGATTCTTTTGGAGAGTTTCTGTATTCAAGCAAGGAGAAAGGTGTGAATTTATGATTATTTTGAGATTTAGGTATTAGAAGATATTTGGGATAAAGTTATTTTATAGAAAACATGTTTTGAAATCTAGTCTGTTTATATGGTCAGTGTCTTTTGGAGATTAAGATTTCTATTCCTTGAGAATGATTCAGGTATGATCATTCCTCATTTATTGTATGTGCTTATAGTTTTAGATTTATTCAATGAATCTAATTATATGGTTTGTTGTTTGTGCTTGGCTTCTGTTAGTAAAGACCATGCAAGTATGATATTAACGCTAACAATCTGATGATCCTTGTGTGTCGTTGTCCTGAGTGGAGTTACACCACGAAATGATTCTAGTATATTATGAGTCATGCTAGCTTAATTGTGATACGTAATGATGTGTGGAGAGTACCCAACATCACTATATATGTAGAAAAGTATTTTATATAAAGAGTTGTTTTCTTTGGGGTCATGAGTTACTTCAGGTTTATGATTATTTGCAATTGGTCCTAGACCGTATTATTTGTTTGACTAATTAAAGATAATAACCTGTGTTTACTGCATTAGTTTAGGGTTATATGTGCATTTTGTATGTTGCATGTTCATGCGTATTTGGTTGTGGTATGGCGCACTGGGAAATTTCGCTCATTTTGTTATCTTTTTCATAACAGGTGAAGATCAAGTCTATTGTGATTTATCAGGATTTGATGTTTTTGTGGCTATGAGGATGGCGATAGTAGGTTTGACTTTCTTGCTAAGGACCAGTAGATTTTGGATTTTGGAAATATGAGAGAAGTTTTAAAGTCTACATAAAGTTTATGTTAGGGTTACAGATCCAACTCATATGGGTCTATAACAAAGGAGATCTAAATATATTTAATATATTTAGATGAATTGGAAAATAAGGAGACATGTGTAATTGAAGAGACATGGAAGAGATAAATATGAGAAATTAATGCTAGTCAAATGGAATAAATGCGACTAGTATTGAATGTGAGCCTTCCTTGTTTTTTTTTTTTTTTTTTTATAAATTCTTCTTATTCTGTCTTTCATTGTATACACCAAGGAGGTGTAGAAATACGTCATGAGGCATGTGGATTTTATACATTGGGGAGGTGTAGAGACATGCTGTGAAGCGTGTGGATTATATGCACCAGATAGAGGTATAGGGTCACATCGTGAAGGCGTGAGAGGGACAGGATGTAGATCCTTGTTCCGGTATTCCACTTGGTATGGTGATGTTCCGATATTCCACCTAAAGCGATGATAAAAAGGAGATCCATCAATCAACGGTGATGGAAGGAGTTCCACCAGTCAGCAATGATGAAAGGAGTTCCATTAGTCAGCAGCGATGAAAGGAGTTCCACTAGTCAATGGTAATGAAGCAGTTATCCGTGATGTTCAAGAGAGACAGGAGAACAAGATGGGTGCCTCTTCTCAAGCGTAGATAAGATAGATTCAGAGAAAGATAGAGAGATCTTATTCTATTTATTATCCACCAGTTGTGGTGATGTTGAGAGATCCACTGGATAGATAGATCCAGTGATGACCACAATCTATAATCTCATTATTATTGTAAGCCCTGGCTTTCTTTGTAAACCAACCAAATCGGAAACTAAAACCCTAAACCGGAATAGCTGGGGTTAGAAAGGAACCTAAAAACCCTAAGTCCGGCTTCACCGTGAATAAAACCATAAAACTTTTGAGAGCAAGTTAACATAGATTATAGTTCTAAATAATATATCGAAACATGAAAAGATCAGTTTTTGGGAAATTATCTATTTCGAACTCAACCGAGATCCATTCCGGAAACCGGGCCCTAGGACTCGAAATTAGAAAAATATTCCAGAATACTCCTTAAGACCAAAATTTAATAAGGAATTCAAAAATATATTTATTATAATTTTTCAGTTTATAAAAATTACAATTATAGCCTTTTATCGTATTTTTTTTACTAACCGATAATTTAATTGTCTAATCTACTATTCATTACTATTCACAAGTACAAGCTCATACCCTACTCAAACTCACAAGCCATACCCTTACTCTTACATCTTTACAATCTAAACTTGCCTCATTACATCATATTCCTTACATTTACCTTTTCAACACACTTTAGTACACAATTTAAATTTGAAAAAAATTACAATACTCATTTTGTCTCCCTCTCCTCTCAAGGCTGGCACACCCCCCCTCCATTTCTCTCTCAATTTGTGTTATTTTTCTTTTTTTATTTATCATACAAAACCATAATACCTCTCTCTATAAACATCCTTTTATGCCTTGTCTTTCTCTTTCTTCATTTCATTTTGGAAAATTTTACAAACTCTCCCTCTCTTCTCTCTAGTGTGCCGTGCGCCCCCTCTCCCTCTAAACCACACACACAACAAATTTTTCTTCAAGCTTTCTTGTTTCAAACATTAAATAGGTATATATCTAGACCTTACCACCACAAAAACATGTAATGGTAAGATCATTCATGTGTGAATTCATAAAAATTCCCATGAGCTTCATGCTGGGGATATGAAACCACTAGAACATGATGATCAAGCCATCACAAGTTGTGGATCTTATGTTTAAAGCTCATATTTTTCTCATAATCATAATGTATATTCATATAGTGATGGTTTCATGTAGGAATCTTGCTACTACATTATTATCATAGTAGTATACTTCATTTCATGCATCTAACATGATCATTACACTTAGATCTAGCTTTTAAACATCTATTCTTTACATGATATTGGAGATCTCATGCATTTATTATGCTTAAAATGAATAAATAGTCATAAAGATTTTTGTCTTATGTAAATGAATGTTTTGTCATTTCTAAAAGTTAGGATATTTATGAAGATGAGCCAAAAAGCTCAAGAACAAATTTGGTTTCATCAAAATAAACTTTTGTAAATTCGGATAGAAAAAGAGTTGTATTTTGAAAACCTATTGTTCAACTCCAAAACATGATTTTATGTGAAAAATGAAGAGCTTATGGAATTGGAATCAATAAGAGATGATTTTAATAAGTTAATGATAGATCTACTAAGAGAAATTTGTCAAACAAGAAAGATTTACAAGATAGAAAATTTGGATCTTGTGATAGTTACATGAAATTCGTAATTAGGAAAAGAGGATATATAAACACCTATTTTTCAAACTCAAAATGGAAGTTTTATTAAGAAAATGAAGTCCTTAGGGGATAGAAATAATGGAGCCTTAAATTTTAAAGTATCAAACAAGTTTTTCTTAAAGAAATCACTTAAAAACCATTTTTACAAAATTCGGATCTAGGAATAACCAATATTCAAACACTTGTTTACAAAGTGAAAAATGAGGATTTTTGTTGAAAAATGAAGACCTTAAGGAATAGATATGGTAAAGACTTAGTTTTAGCAAGAATAAATAAATTTTATTAAGGAAAATCTCTAAAACAAGTGTGGTTTGTGAAGAACATAAAACTAGACATGCCAGATTAAGTATTCATGATATCTTGTAAAGTAGAAGTTTCTAACAATGTTCTCTAATAGCATATCATCAAGAACATCCATATAGGAAGCTCATAACATATCATTCATGATGGTAATTTATTATTATTGTATGCATATTTGGCATCATAATTCCTCACAAAAACAATTTCAAAAATGGATGTTCGGATATTGACTAGAACTGTTCGGATCTTTTCAAGACTTAAAAGTTTTCAAAATTTAGATATTATATTAGAATTAGATAGATCTTTTGAAATAGATAGGAATCGATATATAATTTGCGAAATTCCGAGTTAAAATGACCAAGTTATGACCATTTTAAGTTGGAATTTCCATCAATGACAAGAATTACGAACTTAATAGTTTTTATGAAATAAAATGGATTAGATATGATTTGAAATACTCATCTGGGTATTTCTTTCATTTAGGTGACTTGGATCCCGATGATTCATTACCACTAGATTATTATTACTAAGAGACCGGCGACCAATGGCCGAGTGAGTATTACTTCCTAAGTTCATTTCTTGCTTGTGTTTGTAGCAATTAGTTGCACTAGATTATGAGACAAAAGATAAAATAGAATTGCATGATGGGAATTATGAGAGATTATGCATGCTTATTGATGAGTTGAGAAATTGTGATAAGAATATCGGAACCGGGTGATTAACTTATGCTTGTTTAAAGTGTTCTAGGATTGATTATCTGCAAGATTGGTCGATCACCTAAAAATTTGTATTAGCAATTATTCATATTGATAAATTAATATGGACATAAGCACTTCACGATAGGGATGGAGCATTAACATATGTTGGTTACCCATGATCCGTAAACGGCTAAAAGTTGGTTGATCATGATTCATAAACGACATGAGTTGGTTGATCATGATCCATAAACGACGTAAGTTGGTTATCTGTGATCCATAAAAGGCACATTAATTCAACGGTAGTACTACAGTATTCGTTAATCTGCTAACTCCGAATGGAGGGCGTTAATCCATTCACATATGATTTCCGGCTGATCATATGATTGTTTATTCATGTTGTTGATGTATTCCATATGGTTGAATAAATAACTTGATTGAACGAATTGTTATAAATGTCTTTATGGAAGTATTCACTCACTAAGCTAGAGTAGCTTATGCCCCCACAGTTTTCTCTTATTGCAGTATCATATATATGGTTAAGGCCGAGGCATCCTACCGAACAGGTACAAAAATTAGGAGTTTCCATTAGAAGTTTGTGCTCGATTTTGTATAGACATCCATAGGAAACCCTGATATTTATTGGATGACTGTAAAAGACCACATTTAAACTTAATATTCTTTTGTAGGGGAATGCTCCTAAAACTCTTGTAATTAATTATGTGGACTCGTAGTTTATATTCTGATGCTTATAGTATGTCAAATTAAACTATTTATCTCCATTGGTTCATGTATTCTATTGTCGTAAAGGTACTCCTTGCATCTATATGAGACTTTGGAACAGTTGTGGTAGCAATTCCTAAGTCTTATATAGCATGCGGCGGACTGTTACGTTTAGGGTACCCTATGGGGCGTGACAGTTTAAGTTGGAATAAGAGCATAAGGTTATAGAGCATGACAATAGAACTTAAAAAGCTTAAGAGTTTAAGTAATTAAACAGTAGGATAAAAATGGAGTTAAAAGTTTAAGCTCACTAAAAGCCTTTTCTTAGTATAGGTTTCTTTAGGGGAAACTCGGGAAAGGGCAAGGAACTTTGTTAAGAGGCAGGAAGAAACTTTTGTGGAATATCGCTTAAGATTGAGAACTTTATGTGAAGACTTTGCTTTAGCTTGAAGAGCTCGAACCATGGCTGAAATGTGTAGGATGTGGAAGGAAGGTCTTCGGTATACAAGATGGGTGTCGGTAGTGGACCAGATTAGATATGATCCCATTAGAAGAAGGAGATGAACCATGTTGGAGACTATCTATACACTAGAAAGAATCATGATAGAGTCAAAATAATATGCATACCATATGGCCATGCACACCATATGTTGAGTCACGTTATGTTGGTTATTATATCTTTGTGGGAAGAAGGCATAATAGCTGGGCAACGAGGGGCTTGAAAACTCGAATGTTGGCATGAATGGCCTGAATTAAATTGGAAGTGGTGTAGGCATTTGTATCAACTACAAAATTTGTGAGTGGGTGGGCACCAGAATCAACCACTATATAAATGAGAAAATGGAAATCTATGGTCGTATGGGGCGTAAATCTATTCAACATAAGACTCCTGAAAGTCTTATGTATTGTATTCTCACGTGCTTGTGTATTTCATATGATTATTAATATAACTTGATTGACATATTACTTGTTGAAGTATTTAATTTTGGAAGTGAAACTCACTAAGCTAGTGTAGCTTATACCCCCATAGTTTCTTCTTAATGCAGTTTCCATACATATGGCTGCGTCCTCGGACATGGCCAAATCTGGTAATGCAAAGCTAGTAGTTGTTCCCTTAGAAGTTATGATTAGATATGTATAGTCTTTCTTAGTAAACCTTAAATGATCGGGTTTTACTTATAAGATAATATCTAGACTTTTGTTTAGTAGGGGAATGCCCCTTATTATTTTTGTAATCAACCCTGAGATATCTATGATTTATATTTTTATGCTTATATTATCAAGTTGAACTATCTATCTCCAACTGCTCATGTATTCTATTGTCGTAAGGGAATGTCTTGCATCTAATATAAGACTTTTGAATGACTATGGTAGTGATTCTCAAGTTTTATTTAGCATGTGACGGACTGTTATGTTTAGGATACCCTTTGGGGCATGACAGTTTAAGTTGGTATAAGAGCAGCAAAAATGTAAAGCATGGCAATAGAATTTAAGAACTTAAAATGTGGACATAAATGAATCTTAGGGTAAGAATAAAGTTAAAGTCAAATCTAACTAGAAATCTTTTTTTGGTATAGGTATCCTTAGGTGAAACCCAAGAAAGAGCCAGAATGTTTCTAAAGGGAACTGGTGAGACATTTGTGGATTACAGATTGAGGCTAAGAACTTTATGTAAGGATTTTGCTTTGGCCGAGAGACCTAGGACTCTGAGGGAGATGTATGTGATCTGGAAAAGTGGCCTTAGGTATACCCGATGGGAAAAGGTAGTCAATCAGATTAGATATGATCCGATCAGGAGGAGAAGATGGTCCATATTGGAAACAATCTATGCTATAGAGAGAATTATGGTAGATTACGGGAATGAACCAATGTTAAGAGAGGCCACATTTATTTTGAAGAAGGAAGATAATCCACCCTACCCTGACTTTCGAATGTGGAGGAGCATTGGGCCGTTGTATGTGCATGCCCATGATGACTTGATGACTCATAGGGAATGGCTTGAGGCTAATGCAAACCATCATTCCTATTGGCAAGGAATATATTTGGACATTTTCCCGACACATATAGAAATCCAGGCTCCGCCCCCTAGTGAAGTAGGCATACAATTTGGGAATGCCCCAGTAGAGGTAAACCAGGATGAAGATGAAAATGAGAAGGAAGAGGATCCTGAGGAAGACCCAGACTAGATAGAGGAGGAAAATAATGGAACACCTCAACTAGTTAGAATTGAGGAAAATCCAGGCAATGAACCTAACCCACCTAATCCGGATTTCGATCAAGATTTGCAAATTCTGAATAGCCGCCTGGTAGAACTCGAGTATGATCCTAGTCTATGGAGGGACATATATGTATTTGGAGAAGTCCTGAGAGTGATAAGTGAGATACCCGTTGATCTTGTGGAGAATGAAAATCTAAGGATGTTATGATGAGGGAAGCCCATGAGAATGATGGGAGGAATTTGGAGGAAACCAGAGAGGAATGATAAGAAAGAGGATAGAGAGATACAGGATAGGGAAGAAGAAGAAGAGTAAGAAGAGGAAGAAGAAGAGGAATCCGAGCAAGAGGAGCAAACTTGGCCACCTAGAAAGAAAAGGGTGACAGTAAGAGAATATTTGAGCCTCTTTGTTAGGAGGCATGATGTAGTTCTTCTAGTAGAGATCATCCTCTAACCTCTACCCCAGGAGACTCCCAAGAGTGAAGAAAGTAGTGGTGACAAGTATGACCCGCAACAGTCCAACCAAAATTTTATAATAGGCAATGAGAGATGCCGAGTTGCCTTAGTGATGTCTTTAGGCAGTTCTAGTGTGTTATGTATTTAGTTTCTTGTCTTATGTTTTTCTTTATTGGCTTAGCAAGAAATTGTAATTCTAATAGGTCTAAATCAGTCAAGTAGCATGGTTTTCATGTTTTGTAAGTATAATGTAAAAGATTTGGTCGAATGTATGACCTCGATATGATCTAATGAAACTCAACATGTACTTATTTATAGAGAAAAGTTTCGTTTTCTTAACCAATAATGTAACCAAGCATGCAGCTAATAAGGAACATTTTACGCAATATGCTTTTAGGGAACCATAATTAAGAACAACATACATCATATCATTGCACCTATTGCATCATTATGTTTGATTTCCTTTGCTTGATTTCATGAATTAAATTATGATTTCTATTCTACAACTTAATATTACCAGATTTTCTTGACTTGGATTGCATGATTTGAAATTATTATGACTTATTGAAATTTCGATTGATTACTCTATTTCCATGATTTTATGATTAAGTGTTTGAGGGATAACTTAAAAGAAAATCTTAAGGTTTACATAGCAATGCACAAACAGGTGGATCCGAAGAAATTGAAATCATGAGTAAGGAAATTTCCTGGTACAAGAAAATAACCAACCTGCGTTACCCCAGCATAACCAAGGATGGCACCCCAGAACCAACAAATGGGCTTTATAAATATAATCGAACCACTTGCTAATGATCTAGACACATTCATCCAAAACCCAAAACCCAAAATAACTAACCTGCCAACATAATGTAGATAGGCCGGCGGTATTAAGTCTGGAGTACGTTGGAACAGAAGTTACGTAATTTTTAAAAATACGCCAAATTAAACGAACACTGGGAGCGTAAATTTATATATTGGCGGCGTACGTGTATAAACTGGCAGCCTTAAGCCAGTGTTCAATGAACAAAGAAATACATAAAATTTTACACGAACACAGACAATTTAGAGTTCAGCGCCGGCAGCGTTGGAGCCGATGTACATGTAAATTTTCTCCTAGAAAGAATCTATTTGTATGAAACAGATTATGTAATAATAATAATAATAATAGAAGGTAAAAATATTATAAATAAATAAATATAAATAATTTTAAGACTAACAAGCTTAAATATTTGTTAAGTGTTGTATTTTAATAACCATTTACAACTAAGAAACATTTTAGTTATATTAAACAAAATAGTTAGATCGAGATAATTGTTCAATAATTATTTTATATATAATTAAGTAAATACAGAATAAGTTAAATTTATAAATGTGATTCCTAAAGATGACAGATAATAAAATGAAATAAAATCAAGAGAAACATAATGAAACTAAATGTTAGAAAATAAAAATGAGTTATCATAAGGTGATCAAACTAACAAATGATACAAAAATAATAATGATAATGATAATAAAATACTAAAGTATTAAACACAAACTCTATAATTACTTGATCAAATAAAATTTAAAGTTTATAAATACTTAATATATATTCAAGCTATCAAAAACTACGAATATGTTAAAAAAAAAACAACCAATGAACTACATAGTAAAAGAAAACTATAGAGAAATTTCAAGATCGATAAGATTGACAAATGAAGAAATAATAAAAATTCACTATCAATATGACCATAACGGAAGAGAAACTTAAATAAATTAGAATAAAGAAAACACCCTAAATAAAATACAGATGTCAATTAAGATTAAGACAAGCAAAATGAAAATAAATAATAGATAGCAAATATCAAGAATCTTAAGATAGATATACTAAAAAGACCACATAAATAATAAAATTATTAAGCAAAATAGGACTTAAAATATTCTATAAGTCAAATTAGGTCAGAAATGAGAAAATAGGACTAAAAATAATACAAATCAATTTTAAGACTTATTACAAAACCATAAATACTATAATAAGCAATTGTTATTTTATTTCATAAGAGATGTTAAGCCCACGTTTTCAAACTCGAGTACTTTCCAAGGACATATCATGTAAACAAGAAAGCTCAGGTAATGGATTTATGATGATCTACTATTTGCTTGTGTTTGCTACTACTTGGTGTTATGATTGGTTGTATTGCTTGTCTGATGAATGACTGATTATTGTGAATGCTATCATCTGCATGATTATCTGAATAAATGAATAATTTTAATCACTTGATGTCATGCCCCAAAGGGTATCCTAAACATGGTAGTCCACCACACCTAATATTAAAACTAATGAATGACAACCTTAGTCACACAAGAGCTTTGATATCACGTGCAAGGCATGCTTTCAAGATAGTAGGAGACTCCAAGGGTATTACGTTTAAGCAGATAATAAAAATATGCAAGAATTTTTGTAAAGATATCATCGTAATAATCATTTAGTTCAATTTCGTATAGCTTCTTAGGGGCTTTCCTCTGTTCTTAAAGTCTTGTTATTCTAAGCCAACTTAATAACATACATAAATATACCAAAAGCCTACTATTGTATACCCAAAAACTAAATATGCAAACTTCTTCCAAAAACTCCTAGTAACTTTTGCTCGTACTTGATAAAAGGAGCTCCTTGGTGCTAACCATAAGTAATCAAACTGAAACAAAAAGCTATAGGGGTATAAGCAAAACTAGCTTAGTGAGATAACTCCTTTCTTCAAAACATTTCCATAAAAACATACAAGTATTTTAGACAATCAGATGTGTATGCAACAATCACATGAGCAATCAAAATATACACAATTAACCGAAAACCATGTGTAGCATGGATTTTGCGTCCTCCATATCAGGGGTTGGGCGGTTACCAGCCGATTTGACCATCAATATTTGCATACTTACCGGCTCCTACTTGCCCACGTAGACTTCCCAGCTACTACTAGCCACCACTACAACTCCTTGTTTTCCCACACGAGGAATAGTAGTGAAAAACAAATGTGACTCATAATATGTCATGCATGATTCATTTCTAATATTGGTTTCAAGTTAAGAGTGACCAGCACAATATTTATCATACCATAGCAAGAGAACATGATTTATGTACCAAATCTTCTTCCAATATACTTATCTTTTTATTCAACAACCACTTCATTCAATATGCATCTAATTCACACAACATTTCTTTTTATATTTCCTTAATTGCTAATGCCACTACTTACAAGCACATTTAAGGAAATGTAATTAGTAAGGAATTAACTCATTCCATGGTGATCGCTCCTAATCGAAGTAGTCCTCTGGGAAAGCGATATCGGTTCCTCCTTCACCTAAACAAGATGAAATGACCAAAATGAGTCTTTCATAGAATTTCTACTTAAAATTCTAAATCTATCTTCTAATTGCAGTAAAAATCAGATTTGTACAAATTCCAACTTAAAATGGCCATAACTTGCTCATTTTAACTCATAATTTTGCATATCATATGCCGTTTTCTACCTACTCGAAAAGATATATCCATTTCTAAGGTTATTTTCAATATAAAAAGTCATTTAGGTCTCAGATCAGAGCAGTACAGATTTACCATGAAAATTCCCTCCTTTAGAAACAAATTTTTCTAATCCTTCCTTCACTCAAAACTTGTTAAGCAAAACTTAAATATGTATATGGTTGGAAAGAATTCCTTTGGTACATAAATAGACTCATAATTTATGCATAATGCTATGGGTGTTGTGTCATTTAATTAATTTCCATCAAACAACTTTTCCTAGTTTTGAAAAATTGGATTTGTTGTTAAACTTTTCTTTATGTGGTTGAAATAAACTTATAAATTCTTGGGTGATCATAATTTAGTGTTCTATATTTTTATTCTTTAGTTTATCTAAAGTGAGTTGAAATAAAGTTTGGTCTTTTTAAGTTATCTACCAATTGTATTTATAGGAATTGAAAAATAGAGTTTTAAAAGTTTTTTTTTTAGTAGTATCTAATGAGTTTATTCTTTGAAAATTTACTTTCTTAAATTGTTGACAAATTTTATTTCTCTAAGTGGGTTTCTTAAGACTTGTAAGTCGATTTCTACCTTAGCTTGAAAACTTATTTAGTTTTTAGTTTAGAAAGTTGGTAAAAATTGGCATAGTATCAAGTTATCATCTATATATCAAGATTTCCATGTTGTCATTTGAAAAGAAAGTATTTAGACTTTGAAGAAATTTTCTTTACCAATAGTTTGAAATTTCATGATGAGCTTATATAAATTTTTTAAAGGAATTTGTTCAAAACATCCTTCTAAGTCTTGGTGAAAAATATTTGTTAAGTGACAAAATTTCAAGAGTTTAGTCTTATATAAAAAGATCTCTTTTTATTTGGACAACAATACATTAGCCATGCATGAATATGATTATGTAGTTTATAAAAAGATAAGAATATCACAAGATAAGATAATAAGGAATATAAGAAACAAATAAACATAATAAGAATATTAAGTATTGGGAGCCTTAGCTTCATCAAGACTTTCGAGACTAAGAAATAGACTAGTCCCGAAAAGAAAAGAAAATTATTTTGACTTGATGAGGACAAGTCTAACATTAGAAAGACTAGTGAGCTTGTATGCTCTAAAGAATATATAATACATAAATATAGTTAGTTAGATATAAATAAGAAGTTAGCATAATAACAACAATAATATGAGCAAAGTATAATAACAACACAAAAATATAGCAATGGATGTTCATGAATAAGAATAATACATGAACATAGTGTAGCTTCCATAACAATAAGTTTAGGAAACTCACACCATCGTCATGTAAAGTTACATGACATGATAGAAGTAATATGAAGAAGGTTTATTGTCTAAAAGATAAATGATTGTAAAGAAAAGTGGTGGTGTTGGTAAGAACTTGAGAGGATTTCGAGAGTATGTAGAGAGGAAATTTGAGAGAGAGTTTGGAGAGAGTTTGTGATAGTAATGGTAGTATAAAAAATGTGTGAAAGAAATGGAAGAAATGGGTGGTATTTATAGGAAAAAGTGGAGGATAATTTGTGTTATTTAAATAAATGAAAATTAAAACAAATATGAGTGAAAGAGGGAGGGGGCCGGTGCTACCTTAGGGAGAGAGAGGAGAAATATTTATTTTTTTTATATTTTTGTTAATAAAAAGTAAGATGTGAGATATGTGAAGTTGTATTGGAAATAAAAATTGTAAGAAAATAGGTGAATAGGTTATAAGAAAAAGTAGAAATAGATGAATAGTAGTTAATAGTAATAAATTGTAAACAAGATAATTAAAGTATCGATAGTAATAAAAATACACGTAAAAAGACTATCTTTAATATTTTTATTTATCGAAAAATTCTAAAACTGTTATATTATGAATCCTCATATAATTACAAGTCTAATGATATTATTGAAATATTTTACCATTCCGTGAATCCGGACTCAAATTTTAAAAACTGATCCGTTCGAGTACGAAAACAACTTAATTTTTACGAATCTGATCTTTTTGTGTTCCGCTATATTACTACGGGCCATAATCTATGATTATCTTGATTTTATTATTCTACGATTAAGAGCAAGGTGTAAGCCCTCGTTTTCTTAGCAATCTGAATTCGGTTTCGAAGACTTGAACTGAAAGTCGAAACCCTAAAAGAATACCTTAGACCAGTTGGACCTAGAAACCCTAAACTCGGCAATCCGAAGAACGAAACCCTGGAACAATAAAAATAAGTTAACTTCGGAATATAGCCCTAAATAATTTATCAAAACATAAAAGGTCAGAATTTGGAACAATTCATTCATTTTGAACCCGATCAGGATCTATTCTTGAAAACCGGTCCCTAGGACTTAGAAATAGAAAATTAATATATCAGACTCATTAGAACTAAAATTTAATAAGGAATTCAAAAATATATTTATAATAATTTTTCGAGTTATAAAAAACAGTTATAACCCTTTTATCATATTTTTATTACTACCGGTAATTGAGTTGTCTAATCAACTTTTTGATTTCTTACACACTATTTAGCAAGTACAACCACCCATATCCTATTCTTACATCTTTACAACCTATTCTTACATTCTCACATTATCTTCCTTACATTTTCTCTTCTAATACAACTTTTACTACTTAAATTACTTATTAAATTTGAATTTTATTACATAAAACAAATCAACGCACACCTCTCTCTCTTCTCTCCCTCCAAGCCGACGTGAAACCAAACCCCACAACCCCCCCACCCCGCCCCACATATTCCCTCAATTTCTTTTATTTATTCATACAAACCCTAATTTCATTTCTATATAAACCTTTTTAAGCCTTACACTTTACATATTTCCTTCTTTGTCACAAAATTAAACTTTTGAAAAGTTTTTCTTTCCTCTCTCTCCCCTTGTGTGCCGTGAGCCCCCTCCCTCTCTATCACACACACACACCTTTTTTTTTTCTTCAAGTTTCTTGCTTTACACATCTAAATAAGCAATAGATCTTAACCCTACCATATTAAAACATGTAATGGCAAGATCATACATGTGTGGTTCTACTAAAATCCCCATGAGCTTTAAGCTAGGGATGTGGAAACACTTAAGCATGAGATCCTTACCATCACAATGTTGTGGATCTTGAAATCTAAGTTATCTTGCTATTATTATACTATATTATTGTTATATATTGCTCTTATAGAAATTTTGTGCATATATTTATATTTTTTTTCTCTCATCTACATATTGTTTAGATGGCATTTGCATCCATGACATGAGTAGTATAGTAGATCTACTTGTTTAGAGTACTTAAATGCCACAGTTACTTGTCTTACTTACATAAAAGATTTGCAATAGGATAGTCTTGATGAAGGTATTGCCAAAACTTAAGATCCATTTTGTTTCTATCAAAAAGTGATTTTTTAAAAATTCGGATCTTAAGAAACTACCATTTAGAAAACCTATTTTCCAACTCCAAAATAAAGATCTTACATGTAAAATGAAGGGCTTAGGTGATAGGTATCATAAAGGAGTGATTTTTATAAGATGAGCTTAGTTTTACTAAGAGAAATTTTCAAAAACAAGAAAAAGGTTACAAAATTAAGTTAGATCTATGTTTCAACACCAACAAAAATGTTGAAATTCGTAACTAGGGTGAAATACCAAGAAAACACCTATTTTCCAACCTTAAAATAAGAGTTTTATTAAAGAAATGGAAGCCTTAGGGAGTACGTTTGATTAGGACTTAATTTTAGAAAGATTAAATAAGTTTTTCACAAGAAATAATCTCAAAAACAATTTCCCAAAATTCGGATCTAAAAATGATTCCTATTTAAACACCTATTTCCAAATGTCAAAATGAGGATTTTAATAGAAAAATAGAAACCTTAGGGAATAGATATAATAAATACTTGATTTTGTAAGAGTGAATGTATTTTATCGAAGTATAAATCTAGAACAAAGGAAAGTTTTCCAAACATGGATCAAATAATATTTTCATTTCTAAAAATTATGCAAAATTCGTCACTAGACAAAACCTATATTTAAACATCTATTTTCCAACCTTTAAATGAATAATTTTATTAAGGTAATGAAGGTATTAGATATATAGGTCATCAAGGTCTTATCCTAGTAAAATCATAGATGATTTTCAAAGAGATAAAGTCAGTTTTCTCAAACAAGTGTTCTTGACATTATTGTAAAGTAAAAGTTTTCCAAAAATTCTTTTTAACCAAAAATCATTAAGGACATTCATATAGATAGCTCATATCAAGTCATTCATGATAATAACTTGTAGAAAATACATGCGCATATAATATACTTGATAGAAATAATGCAAATTTCACATAACAATTTCAGAAATGCAAGTTTTACCTACTTATCAGATCTGATCTGAGCATTCTGAGACCTAAACATTTTCAAAATTTAAGGATAACATCATAAATAGATAGATCTTTCGAAGTAGATAGAAATCGATAACTTATTTGTGAAATTCGGAGTTAAAATGATCAAGTTATGCCCGTTTTAAGTTGCAATTTCTGTCTACCGTAGAAATTACGAACTCAAGAGTTTTATTTAATAAGTTGGGATTAGTTATGGTATGAAATACTCATTTGGGTATTTCTTTCATTTAGATGATTTGAATCGGGGGGAAATTCTTGTTTATGGATCACTATCATTAGAGATCGGTGTCCATGGCCGAGTGAGTTCACTATCTTTAAATTATATGCTCCTGATTGTGCTTGTAATGATAGTGGCATCAGAATTAGGACAAGATAAAATTTGGAATGTGCATGTGAGTTCTATTTGGTTGAATTGATGATAAGAATATCGAAATGGGAAGTGCTATGAGTATTTGTATGCTTTAGTATAGTATTAGAGTGTCTGAAATATCTATGATCGCCTATAATTCGCTTAAATAATACGCCATGATCTTTTAATTAAATTGGCATGCATACCATATGTTGAGTCACATTATGTTGGTTATTATATCTTTATAGGAAGAAGGCATAATAGCTGGGCAACGAGGGGCCTGAATTAAATTGGAAGTTGTGTAGGCACTTATATCAACTACAAAATTTGTGAGTGGGTAGGCATCGGAATCAACCACTATATAAATGAGAAAATAGAAATCTATGGTCGTATGGGCCTGAAATACCTAACCCCAAATGGAGGACATAAATCCATTCAACATAGGACTCTCTGAAAGTTATATATGTCGTACGCTCACGTGCTTATGCATTTCATATGATTATTAATATAACTTGCTTGACATATTGCTTGTTGAAGTATTTAATTTTGGAAGTGAAACCCACTAAGCTAGCGTAGCTTATACCCCCACAGTTTCTTCTTAATGCAGTTTCCGTACATATGGTTGCGTCCTCGGACATGGCCAAATCAGGTAATGCGAAGCTAGTAGTTGTTCCCTTAGAAGTTATGATTAGATATGTATAGTCTTTCTTAGTAAACCTTAAATGATCGGGTTTTACTTAAAAGATAATATCTAGACTTTTGTTTAGCAGGTGAATGCCCCTTAGTATTTTTTTAACTATCCTAAGATATAAGTGGTTTTATGTTTTTATGCTTATACTATCAAGTTGAACTATCTATCTTCAACTGCTCATGTATTCTATTACCGTGAGAGAAAGCCTTGCATCTAATACAAGACTTTTGAATGACTGTGGTAGTGATTCTTAAGTCTTGTTTAGCATGTGATGGACTGTTACGTTTATGATACCTTTTAGGGTATAACAGTAGGATTGTCGGATCTAAACACATTGTTTTGACTTGTATGGCTATTAGGGTTTTTGTTTGATCTCCGATTGATGAAGGTTACTAAAACTATCGAAAAAAATCTAAGGGCTTATACTCGAATAAACAAATTAGATATACTCATTACATGTGCTTGAAACCTCCTGTAGGTAATGTCCCGGATTTGCAATTAAATGTACTTTTGAAATATATTTTCAAAAGGCCATGACTTGGAGAAGCTCAGGTCATTTATCTCTTAAATGAGTTTTACCAAAAGAGCTTATGAAATAAATGTGGGACATTTCCGAGTAATGTTTTGATAGTGGATGTTGCCTAATTGGGGGTCCACTTGCCAAAGGGTGGTAGATGTGGCCTGACTAGGGGTCTACTTGCTTGTTTCACTATTGAAAGATGATGGTCATATTTAAATATATTATTCAATATTAACCAACGTAAATCATGTGAACACGTTAGGGAATATTGCCTTTTTACTGATGACATATAATCATTGGTTAAATCTGGATGGACGCAACCACTAGACGACCTCATTAAAAATAAAATGAGGTATCCCATGTAAAATAAATATGGGAGACAACTGATATATAGACAGCGTAAATCTATATCATTTATGGCTCCGGACTCCCATAGATGTGTTGCTTGCACTCATCACATATGCATTCATATCGCGTATAGATAGATTTGTATAAATGTTTAATTAATGCTTGATAACTTGCGTGATTGGTAGTAGTGAGGAATGAACTCACTGAGCTTGTGGTTCGCTCACCGCCCAATAGTTTTTGTTTAGGAACAACAATAGCTAGGATTGGGCTAAAATTGTGTGAAGAGTGCTTCTCTATCAGACTTTTAGGAATCTAAAATGATAGGTTGCTATGAACTTAGAATATAAATATGAATAATTTGTACAAATAGCTGAGACTTTACATTTTGTAGGATTGAAATCCCATTTTCACTATTTGGTAGGGGATACCGATTCTCTGCAATCTTGGTAGAATGTAGAAAATTGGATTTCCATAGTTGAAATTTAATAATATTATTACAGGTATATGTTTCACTTAAATAAGATATATTAATAATTAAATAGGGTCATATAACTCTGACTTGTAAGACGGTTCTCATATTACGAATAGACACATGGTATGAAAAATTTTGGGTAATCTTACTAGGCCTCCTTTTGAGGTGTGACAAATATCTCAATTTTCGAGCATATTAGAACTTTCCAAATCATGAGAAATATTTTTTTTTTCCCCATAAATATATGAAGCCTCCTCCTGTTTGCTATTTTGCTTCTTTTATCATCCATTGCACATCAATGGCATCGATCAACATCAATTCATCTACAAGATTAACAAATCACAGGGACATAAATAGTAGTATTGAACGACACTAACAACTCCGATTTCCTCTTTTTTTTTTTTTCATTTTCACTTATTTTTTATTTTTTAAAGTCTGTCATATCCACTAATACAATTTTTTATATATATCTACATGCATGTATACATATCGTCACGATTATTATCGTACGACTACTTAATGTGGTTTTATCATAGATAGTAAGATAATGACTTTTTTATTATAGTAGAAAATTCTCAACCTAGTATTTTGATGAATTTCACCGACTTTTTCTCTAACTTTTCATCTTGGTATGATGATTCTATGTGTAGGCTGTAGGGTTAAAAAGGAGTAGGGTTTTATAGTCTATTCATTAATGATTGCATATCTTGGTTTAGGTAGAAGTATATATAGCCATATGTTTTTATCACATTGCTGTCAACCAATATCCAAGGATTGTGTTTGTCGCACTATTATATTTGTGCTCAAATCAATCCCAAAGTGATAGTGATCCAAATAAATTTACATGTTCTTGAAAGCATTGTACGTATTGTCTTTTTATAAAATACACGATCTCTTTTTAATTGAACTCAATTCTGAAACACTTTACTTATGCCAATACTTCTACACATCGGTCCCCCTTCAATTTTCTATGTGACATCCCTTGTTTATCTGTTCATGATGTAAGTATCATTAGAGTCTATGATTTTCTTTTCTTACTTGCTGTTTTGGACCCCATATAAAATTTGTCATGATATGGTCTACTGCACATAAGGTACTGAGACTTAATTTGATGGTTTACCTAATATGATGGACATGGCTAGAAATTGAAAAAGTTATTGCATTCTTGTCATTCCATGGGCTTCCCTTTATTATTATTATTGTTACAGGTAGGCCATTAATAATAATGACTATAGCATTTTTTTTTTTTTTTAATGCAGGAGACCCATTTGTAACATCTCAATTCAAGGCTATTATTCCAATATTTGGATAGGCCAAGGAGCGATCATAAGTATTGTCCTGACTTTTCTTATCTCCCTACAATTGACATGGGTCCACTGGTGATCTAGTTTTACTCTGGCTCCCGATCTCTCTAGACATCGCAGGGGTCTGCAAGTGATCTTAAGCTTTACTCCAGATCTCCAAGTCCAATTTCATTGGGCCATTTTCTGACCTACTACTTTATTCTTGAAGGTTCATCCTTTATTCATGAGACAATTGCTATGACAAAGGAATCCAAGGAGAATCCTTCGTAGTCTATTGGGCTAACCTACTAGAAAGATATACTAGCCTACCTAAAAGGACATGTACTTAAGGTCCCATCTCCTTACGATACTTGGATTGACAGCATAATTAGCATGGATTTTTTTTAGATGAACATGAGAATCTAAGGATCATGCGTGCCCATGCCTACAGGTGGGCAAAACTACTCCATCATTCTATACGCTCCTCTAAGATCAAATAATTTTGTCAACACTGCTCCCATGTTATGTTTTAGAAATGCGAGGAAAGAGCTATCTTTGGTGCCTTCTTAATTCAACTTCCTAATGATAGTCATCAAAGACTAGTCTGCATGGATATCATACATTGCTAGGAATAAAGATTATGCAACACTATTAAAGTAAGCAGACATCCAATGTATCATTATGGTATCAATGTGATATACTTTTAAGAAGATAGAAGGTGTGGCAAAATGGAGTGTGATAGAATATAGGTAGAGCGCTAAAACTCACACCTTTTATAGCATTAAGAGGTGAATTCACCCTAACATCGGAAGATCTATTCCTTCTATTGAAACTTCTTATTTTCAAAAGTACTGATGTTGCGGTTGCTTTATTTTCACATGATAATAAGGGAGTATATGATTCCGTGGAGACTTATCTTGAAATCAAAACCATGACATCTACATTCTCATCATGGATTACTATTTCATTAGAAGTAAAGAATGAAAACACTGTATTACCAAGGGACCTAGCTATGATCTTAAGGGTTTTCCTCTTATCCAACTCCCTTACGTGGAGGTTTCATTCTTATTAAGAACTTGCCTTTCCCTAGTATAGTCATCAACTGCTGGAGTAGTGATCGTGTCGAATCATTGTTTTAATATTTAAAGTACCTATTTTTAATCCTAGCTGTGATGCAATAGGCAAGTGCAACTGTCGTGAGCGCAATATAGTGTTTAAGTACAAGGTTATCCCACAGGGATAAACCAATTACCAGTATTAGCTTCATCCCTAATATCTAACTGTCAATTAAGAGTGATTTGTATCCTAAACTATTGACTAATGTTTGTTATTTATTCTACTGAAGTTAAGCAGGGATAACTAATAACAAAAAACAATGGTAATTCAATTATCAAAGCAACCTAGATCTCATTCTATTCCTATTTTATCATGCGAATCATGAGAATCTCAAAATAATACTGTTAATTCTTATGCTGTGGAGTTCTACACATCAAGCTAATAACTTATCTAACCCTAGGTTTATTAGTTAGGATCTCTCATCAATCAATATCAATATAGAATTGTGTCAATAACGTGGACTCTTCAACAAGTCAATCATAAAATAGAAGGCTTTTGCTATCCTCTCTATAGAATCATAAGCAAACTTCATCAATTGCGTATATCTAATCACAAAAGCAATTCCCAATTAGCTTAGATGATATCATACATAACTTCATACTTCGGATATATGAATCCAAAAAACAATAACAGAACATGCAATTGAACATAAGAACATCAATAATATTTCATTAAAAACAAATCTTCATCACATGAAAAAGTAGTTTCAGATAAGATCTAAGTCTAGGGCTTAATCCTCCATAGTATTATTAATGAAAGCACAAAAATGGGAAAAGAAAATGGAATTCATGATTACAACCTTGAAAAATTGATTCTTGAATCTCCTCAACTTGTTTTCCCTAGTGAAAGATATCGAATTGCCCCTCAAAAACCCTAAGGAATGTTAAAGGACTCTCTTTTTTTATTCTGGAAGAAATGTATATATATAAAGCCTCAAAGTTAGAGAAAATAAAGGAAATTAAGGGCACACGATGCCCTGTGCCCCCAATACGCCCTGTAGCAAGGGTATGGTGTCTTCTAGTGTGTAGTCTAAGTTGATACACCCTTGATATAGGGCATGGCAAGGAGCATGATAGCCACTGATCCAATGTCTATTTGATATGCCCTCAATATGGGGCATGGCAAGAGGTGTGGTAACCTTGATCTTGGATATGTGCACCACCACCCTCCATACGAGCCATATGGAACCAGGCTAATGCTTGTTTCTTCTTTTCCTTGTCAATTTCACTTGATTTCATCACACTTAGCACCATTTTTCCTGAAATTAACAATTTAATTAATTAAGTATCAATTTTAGATGATTTTCACTTAAAATATCAGCTAAAAGAGTCCAAATCATCTTAGAATTAAGGTGCCATAACAATTATCATGTAGTTAGCCAATCACATGCAGCAAGGTGCCAATCACATAATCTTGAAATGATGATACATGTATAGATGTTGTAGGAAGAGACATGAGAAGAGGAACAAGCAAATTCAATTTCTCAAGCATATGAATGTGACAAAAAGTCATATCAAGTAGACTCAATCATTCTTGATTTGCTCTTTAATGAATAAATGTTTTGATCTTTTCTCAGGATATTTCAACAAGGTTTCCATGTTACTCTTATTATTAATAGTATGTGGAATGTGTCTAGTGAGTAGAAACCTCTTATTTATAGATATTGAAGGTTGATACTAGCCATTGGATGATATTTGGATGGTTGGTTGAGGTCAAGCATTACTTACGATTGTTGGATCTCTCTTATGGATCCAACAACTAGTATTTCTCTCTTTTTTTTTTTTTTTTTACATGAGCATGGGCTTTGAATGTGAGTTTGGAAGATGAGGGTTTTATAACATGAAAAAGCTAAATTTTCTTTTTAAATTGTTTATATTTAATATAAAAAAGCTTAAACTTATTTTAGGCTATATAAACCCTACGTTAGTCAAGCAAGGTATAAATTAGCCTAAAAGATGTTTTTAGAATCTACTTTTCATGCACAAGAAAAACGAATAAAGCCAAAAGAAAAAAAATAAAAAAAGGTCCAATGATCGCTTTTCCGAACCTATCATGTCAAATCTTCCTAAGATATCTCTTATTGGACTTAGTCTTTTAAGTCTTATTACTAGCCTAAAAGGCATACCCATGGCATTAAATTGGACTAAGAACCCAATCACCAAAATGAGTCTCTATATATATCATAACATAATTATAATGTATATACATATAATATACATATTATAATATATATAATATATATGTTAATAGTTTTATATATGTGTCAGTGTGTGTATATATATATATGTCAATATATCACATATGTGTATACACACACGCACAACATATATCTAGTAGTTGTAATACACATTATATTAATATTTACGTTACACGTCTGTATACAAATATATTAAGATAACATATACATATTAGACATTAGCAATATACATGTATAAATATATTATAATATGATGTAAAACGTTGTATTTGTTTTTTTTTTTTTAATACTTGATATGCAATCTTTGTGTAATAATGTAATAACAAAAGTCATAAAAAGAAAATGAGGAAGAACATTTCAATTTAAAAGGGAAAAAAAGTATTAGAGAATTTCAATTTATGTGTGGGATTTTAGAATTCCATGCATGAAGATCTTAAAAGGGAAAACTATGGAAATTTTTGGAAAATGGACTTCTAAAAACTCTCTTCGGTTTGTCTTTGCTTCGAACCAATATTATAATTGTGTAAGGACTAACAGATGAAATGGTTTATCCTAATAAAATGTCGATTTGGATAGTTTATAAGATAATATCACGAATGACACTTAAAATTAAATAAAATATACAATTAAATACCTAAACTTTAAAACTGATCAATTTAGTATCTAAAAAACTTTAAAAATAATTAGTTTAGTGCTTAAAAGAACTTGATAGAAGCTATTGTTAGCACACATGAAAGTTTTTTCAAATACTAAATTAATTAGTTTTAAAGTTAAGGTATTATATTAATTAATATTAAAATTCAAGTATCTATATTCAAAATTCATATAAAATTTGTGGCATTAAGGTTAGTTTATATTTTCAGCTGGAGAAAGTATTGTCCCTAATAAAACAAGCATCCTTAGGGCAGCCATACAGGGACCACACCATCTCCAACTCAGCAACGCTCTACCTCCTTGTCAAACCATCAGCATCCGTCAACTAAACTGCAAATAAGGAAATTTTAGAGAAGATTCCAAACCGGGTAGCAAAGAACACAGTTAGTTTCGTATACTGAAACAAGAGAGAATTTTCAATTTTTAAGCACAAAATTGGATTTGTGGTTTCCCCTTAAGTTGGATTGACAGATTGCAAAAATAATTCTAAATTTTGTTATTTGAAATTTGTAAATATCATAATGATAGCAAATTTTATGTCAGGCAATTAGAATATATAAATTCCGAATTGCGATAGAAAACTATGAAATGTGAAGACTGAAATTTACCCTGTAAACAGCAGAACTTCCCGCTTGCAGCCAATTTTCATTTGCTCACTCAAATAACCAGCACATGGCAAGGACAGATACATCATCGTCGCAATTAATTTGGGGTTAGCACTTGCATGTGCGGGTTATGTTCTATCTTGTGCAAGGGTTAATTGCTGCATAAAGCCCATTCCTCATCTGATGGACTGAAGTGGCATATTATGTTCATGGAAAGGCGGTGTTTTAATGTTAGCACTAGCTCATCACCGTACCTGCTCGCATACTTTTAATGTTTTCTGTTACTTCCGAAAGCAGAAATTGCTGCTTTTCTGTAACAGACACATGGAACCTATGGTGCTCATGCTGTCAATCACAGGCAAATCGGTTTTCTGTACTATTGTCTTGTAGATCAATGCCTCACGGTTTGAAGCTCACGCTGGTTGTGCATCAGTATCGCACCGTAAACTGTGAGAGTTAGCTCAATCAAAACCCCATTAGTTGAAAAATTCACACAAATTAGATTTTAGTGTGTCATTCAACAATCATACATTGCAATCTTTTGTAGTATTTGTGAAACTTTTAGCTTTTCTGAAAAAGGGGTGGAGGCAGGGCATCTGAATATTTTGGATTAGGGATTCTGGCAGTGCTCTAGACTGTTAAGACTAATGGGATTAGGAATCTGAATGACATTGGTTTTGAGCTTGTACTCTTAGACACATGAAAGCAATTCTAGATCTTTTGGGTAGGGAGTGTTGTTGAAATTGAAGTTGAAGTGGATGTTCAAGTATGTATTGACAATTAATCCAACCAGTTTTCATTGAAAACTCTTTCAGTGCACTTAATCTGATTTGTGCTTCTGTAAAGCAAACCCAAATCAAACTAAAAGCTTTAGAATCAACTTTAGTGGCAGATAAATCATCAGTGTTTGTGTTCCCTAAAACCCAGAAAGAAGTATCCCATTAACAGATGAGATATAAACATGTAATTTATCATGCAACAAGTATCCCAGTAATACATTATTGTTTTCAATGATAAGATTATATAATCTCCAATAGATCCACTGACTCTTAAATCGACCAAAAAATGGAAGCCAATTTACTGACATGGCTGTGGACATGGACAGAGGACTTGTAAAATGCTATACAAAATTAATGCAGAGGATAAGCTTAGAAGACATGGAATTGGACGTGCACAGTCAATTACATTATTCTTTACAGTACCATCATCAAACCCAGAAACCCCAACACCAAGTCAGAAATCTAAATCAAAGCTGGACTAAAACCCCACCCCAAAATCGTCCAAAATAAATAAACTTAAAAAAAAAAAAGTCCTCCTAAACATCAGTTATTGTTCTTTGGAGTTGAAGTTGAAGATGATGAAGAAGCTACAGATTCTAAAATCATCATACTTACTTCCTGTGCCAACTCAGCCTTCTTGGTCATCAAATTAGCTTCCTCAAATCTCAACATAATCCATTTGTCATTCAAACCCCTCAATTTATCTTCCCCTAAACTTTTCAATCCGTCTCTCCAAACCCCATTTCCATGTGAAAAACATCTCTTACATTCCTCAATCAAGATCGGAAATTTCTCCAATTCAACAGTACCCTTTTGTTTCTTTTCCTCTTCTCTTTCCTCCGCAACAACACCCATAATCAGTTCCTCCTCTTCCTCCGTTTCTTCATTCAAAGTTCCCTCCTTTCTGTTAGGGTTAGGGTTAGGGTTAAGGTTTTGTTTGCTCTTGTTTTTGCCCCAAATGGTTCGGGAAATTTCGTAGAGTTTCCTGTCGTGGACGGTTTTGATTAGGGATTTGGATCGAGCATGTTTGTGGTACTTGGCGCGTAAACGTTGGATCTTATCGGAGATTTGGGAAGGAGTGAATTTGGATCCTAGGGCTTTATTGACGTGGTCGAAAAGAGGAGAGTCAATTGCAAATTGAGAAGTTGAATTGGAATGTGTTTTGGAGAATTTAGAAAAGGATTTGAGCAGCCGGATCTCGTCTTCATCGGTGAATAATTTGTTGGGTCGGGTTTTGGGTTCCGGGACGGCGGCTGTGGTGGCGGTGGTGGTGGTGGAGGCTGGCATGGTGCTGTTCCGTCTGGTGGAGTAGGGCGTTGCCATGGTGGATTTGGGAAGTGGGCTCGTGATCGTGACCGTAACTGCGATGCGAGAAAGGACTAACGAAAGGGTAAATATATCTTTATCAAAATAGTTCAGTGAGTCAATCACCAGCACAGACGAGTTGAGTCATGCTATATTTTAGAATAAGATTGAATCTTTCGACCCCAAAAAAAAAAAAAAAAAAAAAGGAAAACAAAGAAGAAGAAGAAGAAGAAATATTATTGAATCTAAATCAATTGTGTTTTATAAAGTGAAGTCGGATTGAAGCCTTCTAACAATGTGTCTGGATGCAGCGGGCACCTATGAAAAACTGCGGAAAGAAAATAAAATGGTAAAAATTGATAGAAAACGTACGTTTGTGTGCTACGGAAATCGAAGGAAAATCACAGAAACAGAATGAAAGGTTTTTACTAGAGGTCGGCACGGTTCGGACCCGAACCGGAACCGAACCGGAACCGCCGGTTCACGGTTCCACATTTCGTGGAACCGGAACCGGAACCGCCAGAGCCGGGGCGGTTCACGGTTCCGGTTCCGGTTCCATGAACCGTTTTTTTTTTTTTTTCCTGGTGAAAAATATGAAAAAAATCAAAACCTTACCCCCTACCCCCCCAACAGCAATCTCCACGCCAGAACAACCTGCATGTCTTCATTTCATTTTTTTTTTTTAAATAAAATATATGGCGGTTCCGGACCCGTTGGAACCGCCGGTTCCATCATGCGAACCGCTAGGACCCCCGGTTCCGGCGGGTCCTTAGACGGTTCGGAACCGTCACCGACGGGCGGTTCCCGGTCAGGAACCGCCGTGACGGTTCGGGGCGGTTCCCGGTTCGGAACCGCCCCGTGATGATGTCTAGTTTTTACTTTTGCTCCATTCGTTAAACCAGTGGAAAATATCAATAATGCATGAAATTTTCGTTTTTATCCTAGGTAAGTGAAGACTTAAAGTAAAACATAGGCTAATTTTATCAATCACTACTTCTTTTTTTTTTTTCTGTTTCTTTTTATAGTTATCAACATACATCAAATTTTTTACTCATTTTCATTTTACTTTTGTTGTGAAGTGCATTTGGTTGTAGTGATCACGTGAGTGCAGCGTTCGGCTCGCGCTACACGTCTCTTTAGAGAAGTGATTTGACAATGATACGTAAGGATAACTTATGAAGAGATGGTAGAAAGGAGAACTAAGCAATCTTAGATAGCTCAAATGCACGCGTGACACGTGGAGGAGCTGCACAGCATCAACCTCACAGTTCTTGGAGAGAGACAGTACGTTTTTTGGTTTGGTTCTTGTTGGTTCTCTGTGATTATACTCTGATAGCATGACAACGTTTCTCTGGATGTCTCCAGTTTTGTTCAATTATGAGAACTCCTAAAGTATTTATAGAATTTGACTGTTGACATCATCCGTTAGATCGTAAGGTGTGTCAATGGCTTAGATGAGTTCTTTTGCTAATGGATCATTCCATGGGCTTATATTGAGTTTAAGCCCATAAGAGCCTATTTTAAATGCATGAGCTTTTCTGAGAAAGGTTAAGAGCGGATAGGTCGGTCCAACGATCCTTACTCCAAGCCTACTATACCAAATCTCCCATAAGTCATCCCATAAATATGAATTGGACTCTTCAGGCCCTGTCACTTAGCCCAAGGGTCAAATCCAAATATTTATTATATAATTATATTAGCCCTCTACATTTTACCCCTGACCAAAGTCTTTTAGATGAAGGCAAAAAGGATTTGGGCATAAAATGAATTAGTTGTGTTGCTGCCTAACGCTTATGAATTAAAATAATTACAAAGTTGTCGAGCGCACTCGCAAGCTAAATTTATATATCATGTGTGAATTATCTTAGTGCGCAATATTACAGCACTATCTCAATATGCATATGTCGATTTAAACTTGCCAGAGCAGCACAACTTTCCATGGTAGTAGTTAGGGCTGTGCAAAAAAATCGAACCTTGAACCGAACCGGACCGGGCAGAACCAAATCGAACCGAAAATTTGGTTCTTGTTTGGAATGGTTTGGTTCACGATTCGGTTAAATGAAGAGCAAATGGTTTGTGGTTCAGTTCGAGACTATGAACCGAACCATATATTCGAATCGAACCGAACTGCTTTATATATTAAAAAAATAAACATATTATTTTTACTCTTAATTTTTTTTTATTAATGATAGATATCTACATCACAAATTAAAAAAAATATAATTTTTTTAAAATTTGTGACTTAGATATGTATTATTCATTAGAATAAAATTAGATTTTTCATAATATGTTGTAATTGGTATGTTGCCTATAAGTAAGATAGATTTTGGATTTTATCCACTAGTATTCTAACTCCTGCATATTTCTTTTCCATTTGTCCTATTAATTAATATACCTCTATTATTTAGTTACTTATTGATTTATATAATTGGCAATATATTAGTTAGAAGCATACAACCAATTAAATTTTATGTCTTATATTGGAATAAAGTCTAGTATACCATTATAGTTCAATAATTTAAAAAAAATAAGACTAGTCACAATTATAATATTATAATAGATGAAATCCTTCCTTCCTATAAGTTTACATGTTTATTTAGTAAATGATTAATTTAAAATATTGTTGTTTATATTTGCATTAGTAATAAGAAATATGTAATGGAAGTTTTTTGATAGAATATATTTTTAATTTTATGAAAAAAAATGATTCAAACCGAAAACCGAACGGTTTTTTTTCCGATTCGAAAAAATTACGAACTGAACCGAATGGTTAGATTCGAATTTAACAGAAAAACCAAACCGTAAAATATGATGCGGTGCGGTGCAGTTCGAGATGCAAACCGAACTGAACCGTACCGTGCACACCCCTAGTAGTAATCACTTATCATATGAGTTGCGTTCAATAGCTCCCAAGCTTTCTTCAAATCATAAGACATAAATCTATTCATATGTGCGTATGTGTCTATATAAATATTTCTTCTTTGCCAGGTCAATAATTAAATGGTTTATGCTCCATGATATTTTTATAACGCCATGAGATGAGCTGGACTCTTCAAGCCCTTCTTAGTCAAATCCATAATTAAGTTAGCCCTATTCATTTTGCCCCCTGACCAAAGTCCTTTAGATAAAGTCAAAGAGATTTGGGCATTACATAATTCATCAAGGATACTTAAGTTGCAACTTAGCACACGTGCTTATATGATAGCTGTATAGATGCTAAATGCACTTATATAGCTGAGAAATTTATTTACTGGCACGTTAGTGTCATATGAGTCTTACTTAAGTCGTTTTAATGCATGAGTTCCTAGCATAATTGCATGCGCTCATGAGCTAACCAATTTATCTCTTAACACATTATGTCCTCGGTGCCAAATTGCAGAATAATTTTATATTTCTTTCGAAGGACGGGTTTGCAGCACCATTTAATTATTTATATTCCTTGCATTTCTTATAGTAATATTTCCTTTGTCATCATCAAATAATTCCTTATAGAAATATTCATGACTTGATTTCGTACTTAATACAAACTTCTATATATATTGCCCATTAAAAGATACTCTGGCTATACTCATTGTACCCCCCTTTTTTTCTTTTTTTTTTTTAATTATAAAGAGAGATTTATCCGATATCTTCCTCAAATACTTGAATTATTGAATCTTTATCTAGCATCTTCTTAGGCTTGGATTTATCTTAACAAATCTCTTGCAACTTTATCAAATCTCACTTTGAAATTTGTTGATGTCTCATATCATAATGATGAGGAAACATACTGATGTAGTGCAATCACATAAATAATAAATGCTTTTCCACTCCCCCATGAGAATTGCAACATATTAATCTTACACCAATAAATATTAACAATATCTATTGAAATCCATCCATAAATTTCAAACCTTTATCTTTGCAAATTTACCTTTGGTATCAACTGTAATAATCATATGATAATGTAACTGCTCCACATTAAAAAAAAGAGAATTCAGTATCACTTGTAATCGTCTATCTAAGAATAAAACGACTCAAATTCGAATATTGAATTTGTAACTGACAGTATTTAAATTCATAACCGCCAGTATTTAAATTTGTAACTACTAGTATTGAATTTGTAACCACCAGTATAGGAATGAGACGAGAATTATATTTTAAGAAATATTATTCCTAATTAGATTAAGGGGCACTAATGTCATTACTCATGTGAGAATGAATTAGTATAAAAGTCACATAAAGAGATCTCTCTAGGATTAATGACTTGTCTGTCGATATTAGACGGCAGAGAAAATCTGCAAACCTAAAAAGAGAGAAACACGAAGATTCATGTATAAAAGTCCCAATATTATCTAGAAGTGTTGTAGATTACGCTAGCACGTGTAGGATCTTTTTTGAAGAAATATTCGTTCGTGTGGATACCGTAGAGGTATTGCGAATTTGTGATACCTACAGATCCGATCTACAAATTGATTTCAAGTTTCAAGCTTTTAAAGTACGAAATCAAACTATTTGTTTTGTTTTAATCTAATCAATACACATGGATACTGGGTTAGGGTTTTCTTTTGAATTCCGCTGCGAAAGATTTGATCTTTATAATTTTAAAACCCTATGGAAACCTAACAGTGGTATTAGAGCCACTTATGCTTTTTATTAGATTGAAATTTCTTTCATGATTTGCATATAATGCTACGAAATACGATTTTATACATGTTAACTATGAAATCAGTTTGAGTTTATGAGGAACTAAATTAATACGAATTCGATTTGTAATTTCATTAGAGCACCTTACTTTGAGGGATTGAATAGATCATGTGTAATTTGATTATAATGGATCTTGAGGGTTTTTCTCAATAGCGATTATGCAATCCTCTTATGTGATACAAACTCCTATTCAAATCACGGTTTTTATAAAAAAAAAATGGATGTCCTTTTTTACGCGTCTATTTGGACAAGAATTGAATTAGAGGCTTAATGCGTGATATTGCAATGTCCTGTTTGTCGGATATCATCGGATTATATCTGCGTTTGGAATTTTTTATTTATTTATTTTAATTCACGCCATGGTGAAGACTATGGAGGACTGATATAATCTGTTCTGTTCATCTGCGTCTATGGAATTGGTTTACGTATTGCAGACGCCTGATTTTTCAATGGCAGCTTGTAATTTAAAACATATTGGATATGTTTGTATATTTGATAATGCGAGTATTGGACAAGTCTTGATCTATAGATGTTGTTTTTAATAATAATAAAAAAAAATTGAACAGTCATGAATTGGACATCTGAATTGCGGGTCTAAATTGGATGTTTGTTAATCTGTTCTGTTTTAGCTCAATCTAACATTCATTTTGTGCTGATATTAGTGCATCTAATTTGGATTTTTTTCTATCTGATTTAAATTAAATTTTTGAATAGCAGTTTCAATTCAGATTGGATATGGTATGTTGTTTTTGAACAGTATCTTATTATAATTCATGAACTGCAGTAATATTTTTATAGAAAAATCGAATTTTAAAATTTTCATGTGAATTTGAAAAGATTTTAAAAGATTCGATTTTTACCATAAGGGGATTTTCCCCTTAACCCTTGCAAGGTGCATGATTTAGTTCAATAAACTCTAATTAATAATTCTTAATATAAAACACGCTTTTGAAGTATTGTGACATATGTGTATGTCTTCTCTGTGTGTTTATATTACGTATGATGCATAGCATGGCCCTAAGACCTATATGATTGGCAGGTTTTTATTCCTTTTCTTTTAAATGGGTTGTAATATTATAAATACGGCCTGTGTGTCTTTTTTTTTTTATTGTAATTTATTTTCTACAAGTAGTCATAAGATCTTTTGTATCTTTTTATTATTGTAATAAAGACATGAAGATGTCATGAAGACCCTCCCTAATTCATGGTGATGGAGAAACAAGGATTGTGAAGAAGATACAAGAAAATTTACAACTCAAGACCATAAAGATGGTTTTTACCTTAGGATTGGACCATTGATTTTCATATTGGCTTATGAAAATCAATGTAGAATAAAGGGCCATGCTATAACACTTTTTCTTTATTCGATAAAGTTGATATATCATGAGATATGATGTATGTATATGTATGTGATACTATATTTACCACCACGTATGCTTGAATATCCATTAAACGTGATAAAAAAATGGAATATCAATAATTAAATCCTTCAATAAATTTTAAGTTAAATGCCACCTATGATTAAACACCTGTCAAGACTTCGATCACCAAAATGTAGGTTTGCCAAATCAGGGTACATTAGGTTATCTTAGTAAGGCAGTATGGTTAATGATGCTACTCATGTGTTTAATATGGTTCGAATTATTTAGGCTATCAAAACAGTTTTGAGCCTAAGGCGTTAGATGAGATTTGAACATGTCGGGACATATGATGTCAAAAATCCCATAAAAGATCTAAAGTTACATGCGATGTAATTGGTAAAGAGTTACCTACCTAAATAACTTAACTTTAAGCGTCATGCCAAAGCTGACTTAGAGTTAGGTGAAATATGGATCTTAGCCCACTAGATTGCAATAATTAAATGCAACAACATTGATAATGAGGGTTATTGATTTAGTGGGAGTTTTAATTTATTAAAATAAACTTTGCATAAGTAATTATATATCAATGGCTACAAAAAACACTTCTCACAGTTGTGCTACATTACACTTTGCATATTGACCCTTAGAAATTTGCACGAGTGCAGATGCTGCTGCAAGCCGCGTTTTCTCGTTAAAACCTAGGAGATCAAAGAAACTCCTAAAGTTGGAAGATTTCAACAATGTCATCACAACAGGTGAACATTCAACCTCTTCACCTTCAGCTGATTTTCTTTTATCCTCTTTTGTCTCGACAGGTGCACTTCATTCACTTCTGACGTTGAAGGGTCATGAGTAACGACATTTGCGCGCCACGCTAATTGTTATGTGTAGGAAACGGATTGTTCTTAACATCATTATTATCAATAATGAGTTCCCCATTTTGCGCTCTCTCGTTGAATATCTTTTTCAATGTCCAACATTCTTTAGTGGGATGGCCGACTGTTCTATGAAATCCGTAAAACTTGGGGTTATTCTTTTCTTTGGATGTAGGTAAATGGTCAATTCTTGGGAGTTTAATATTCCCATCTTGCAACCATTTTTCCAGCATTGCATGTACTTTACCATTGAGCAGGGGTAAAATAATGATGATGCAGGGTTTCCTGACTTCTCATCTCTTGGCTTCTTCCCTCTCCTAGAGCTGTCGCCCTGGGCCGAGTTCACAGATGAAACTCTTTTGTTAAACCTTCCATTTTCTCCCTTCTACCGTGTGACAAAATTGTTAGTCCTTCACACATTTTCAACTAAAGTAGCAAAGGAAACCAACGAAAGGTTCTCAAGGTATATTGTGTACTCAGTAAACATTCCTTGAATACTTATTTTCACCAGCTCTTTCTCATCACACATGTCTTGGATATCAAGAGAGCGTTCTCTGAAACGCTCAATATAGTCCATCAAGTCCTCTTTGGGCTTATGTCGAATGCATCCCATGTCGGTCAGAGTGACTCGCTCCTAAGTGGAGAAGAACTTTTTAAGGAACATTTTGCATATGTTTCCCCATGAATCTACTGATCCAGGATGAAGGTTGACATACCAAGTGTATGCCTTCTCTATGAGAGATTTTGAGAATTCTTTTAATTTCAAGTCATCATCCAAGCCATAAACTTCTAAGGTTTCAATAAACTTTAAAAGATGCTCCTTTGTGCTTCCTTTTTTGCCATTAAATAGCATAAACTTAGGACTAATGTAGTTCTTAGGGCATGGTTTAGTAGCAATACGCTGGATGTATGGAAGTTTCAAATCCAACACCCCCACAGTTGATTTTTCCTATATTTCTTTTAGATAAATGTCAAGATCCTCTTTAGTGACAAAAGAGCCCCTTGGAGCAGACGCTGCAGCATCCATAAGCGCAGCAAATGTCTAATTAGGTTGAGATGTTGTTCCATCTATCACAACTTGAGGGATAGTAGGTGAGGATGAAGAACCTCCAAGCTGGATTCCTATTCTCCTTGCCTCAGGTGTCGCAGTTGGTTCTGGCTGTACAAATTTGTTCATCATTTCCTTGGGTGGCATTTACATTAGTATCTAATGTATTAGGTAGTTGAGTTGCTTGGGTAGCGTGTAGTGTGCAGCAATGGCAGGATTTGATGAGGTTGTTCCTTGTTATGCAGCAGCAAAAGCAACCGCAGCGAGAAGGAATGGAGCCATCATGGTGATAAATTCCTTCATAATCTTGGTATTCTCTTGCATTACACGTGCAAGCTGTGCGTGATCAGGTACAGCTACTTGTACTGCGTCATCGTTAGGATTAACATTTTTAAGTGGCATGTTCTATTCTCCAGCTTCAATGTTGGTGTCAAACTCTTAGCTAGTGCCATCATGGGTTGTTTGGTCTTCTTCTTGGGGGTGCCATTGTCAACTTGTCAACTTCTTTCCCTAGTTGAGTCACCAAAAATGTTGTGGAGAGGATCCGGTTGCAGTGATCATGTACGTGCAGTATTTGGATCATGCTACACATGTCTTCAGAGAAGTGATTTGGCAATGACACGTAAGGATGACTTATAGAGAGATGGTAAGGAGGATGAGTAAGCAATCTTAGACAGCTCGAACGTACGCGTGACAAGTGGAGGAGCTATACAGCATTAACCCCACAGTTCTTGGGGAGAGGTAGTACTTTCTTTGTTTTAATTCTTGTTGAATCTCTGCGATTATACTCTGACAGCATAATGACGTTTCTCTAGATGTCTCCAGTCTTGTTCAATGATGAGAACTCCCGAAGTATTTATAAAGTTTGGTTATTGACATCATCCGTTAGATCGTAAGGTGTGTCAACGCCTCAGATGAGTCCTTCTGCTAATGGATCCTTCCATGGGCTTATATTGAGTTTAAGCCCATGAGAGCCTCTTTTAAGTGCATGAGATTTTCTGAGATAGGTTGAGAGTAGACAGGCCGATCCAACGGTCCTTATTCCAAGCCTACCATGCCAAATCTCCCATAAGTCATCCCATAATATGAATTGGACTCTTCAGTGTAAACCCCCAAAGTTTTGTGATCAATTAAGCTCAAACCCTAATTAGAAGGTCAACCAAAAATCTTAAAGTCAACAAAACCCTAATTAGACGCAACCGTCCAAGTCCGATAATCCTGTTTTCATAACCCTAAGTGAGTAAGTGAGAGATTAATATGTAGAATCGTTTCTAATTTTATGAGAAATCTTAAAAATATCATATTAGTTAAACCGCGATTCCTTGTGAGCTCGCTCGGATACAGTTTTCGAAAAGCGTGTCCCGAGGCTCGGAATAGTAAAAGTATTTCGAATATACCCTTAGACTTGTAATGATATAAGATTTTCAAAAATGTCAGTTTTATAATTTTTCGGTAACTAAAAATATCAGTTATCGTAATTATACGCGTATTTTCTTACTACCGATACTTTATTTATTATGTCTACTTTACGTTACATTTTTCTACACTATTTATCTATCTCTACTTTTTCTAACAACCTACTCTTACAACCATACACCTATTTTCTTACAATTTTCATTTTCAATACAACTTCACATCTCTCGTATCTTACTTTCATTAACAAAAAATACAAAAAAAAAAAATTCTCTCCCTCTTTCACTCTTGCATGCACCAACCACTCCCTCTCTCATCTTCAATTTGTTTCATTTTTTAATTATTTAATTAACACAAATTACTCTCCACTTTTTGCTATAAATACCACCTATTTCTTCCATTTCCTTCACACATTTCATACACTACTCTTACTCTCTCAAAATCTTTCCAAGAACTCTCTCAAAGTTCTCTCTAGTTTAGCTTTCATAGGTAATGCTTCTTTAAGTTTCCTTTATATTCATTTACTTAGTATGAGCATAGTGTGTGTTTTCTAAAACCATGAAGGTTAAGAAAGCTACAATATGTTCATACTTTGTTTTGTTCATGAAACTATTTTCCTTTATGTTGTTTTCATATATATCTAACTAAATATATCTATGTACAATATATATCTTTTAGAGCATATAAGCTCCTTGTTATTGCAATGTATTTACTTTCCTTGCAATCTATTTATTTACCTTGCAATTTATTTACTTTCAAGTTGTTTTAAGACTAGCCTTTCTAGTCTTAGACTTGTCCTCATCAAGTTAAAATAATTTTCTTTTTCTTTTCTTTTGGGACTAGTCTATTCTTAGTCCCGGGAAGCCTTAAAAAAGCTAAGGCTTCCAATACTTGACAATTATTATGCTTATTTATTTATTATGTTCTTTATTATCTTATCTTATGATATTTTTAGCTTTTATAAACTACATGATCATAATCATGCATAACTAATAAGTTGTTGTCCAAAAGAGAAAAATGAATCTTTTTAATGAAAGAATAAAATGTGATCAAAGTTTTCCAAAGAATTAGAAAAATATTCTCAAATAAATCTCTTTTAAAAGTTTATGTAAAATTTATCCTGAAATTTCAAACTATTAATAAATGAATTTTCTTTAAAATCTAAAGATATCTCCTTTTCAAAAGAAGTCTTGATACATATAGATAATAACTTGGTATTATCAACTTTCTAAACCAAAAACTAAATAAGTTTCCAAAGAAATCAATTTACAAGGAAAATGAATTTTCAAAGAATAAACTCATCAAGTACCACTAAAGAAAACTTTTGGAAACTCTATTTGTCAATTCCTAGAAATAAATTTTATAGATAACTCCAAAAGACCAAACTTTATTTTCAACACACTTTTGATAAACTAATAAATCAAAATATAGTATATTAAATTTTGATCAACTAAAAGTTTATAAGTTACTTCACTCACATAAAGGAAAGTCTAACAAATCCAAATTTTCAAAACACTAGAAAATGTTGTTTTAAAGAAATAAATTAAATAAGATAACATATATAGCTTCATGCATAAATTATGAGTCTATTTATATACATAAGGAATTCTTTTCAAATATATATATATATATATATACTTCAGTTTTACTTAAACAAGCCTTAGTAAAGGAAAGATTAAAACTTTTTGTTTTCCAAGAAAGGAAATTTCGTATTAAATCTGTACCCTCCTAATCCGAGACCCAAATGACCTTTTATAGTAAAAGTAACCTTAGAAATAAATAGATCTTTTCGAGTAGGTAGACAATGACATATAATATGTGAAATTCCGAGTTAAAATGAGCAAGTTATGGCCATTTAAAGTTGGAACTTCCTTCAAATCCGATTTTATCGCGAATTCAAGATAGATTTAGAATCTTCAAAATAGAAATTCAATGAAAAACTCATTTTGGGTATTTCATCTTGTTTAGGTGAAGAATGAATCGATATTGCCTTCCTGGAAGATTACTTCGACTTGGAGCGATCATCATGGATTGAGCTAATCCCTTACTAGTTACATTTCCTTATTTGTGCTTGTAAGTAGTAGCACTAGAAAATAAGAAAAAAGATAAATGAACAAATGTTGTGTGATTTGGACTCATGATTGATTGAATAAAAGCTACGAATATCGAAAGAGGAATTGGTGAATAACTTATGTTTTCTTGTAATGATATAATAAATATTGTTTTGATCACCTTTAACTTGAACTCGACATTAATTGAATAACCCTATATTGAAAACAATTTATGCATATCATATTTGTGATCACATTTATTTTTACTACTATTCTTTATGTGGGGAAACGAGGATTTGTAGTGGTGACTAGTAGGAGCCAAAAAGTCTACATGGGCAAGTAGCAGCCGGAAAGTCTACAGGGCAACTAGGAACCAGTAAGTCTGTAATTATTGATGGTCGTATGGGCCAGTAACCACCTAACCCCCGACATGAAGGGCAAAAAATCCATGCTACACATGGTTTCTGATTAATCGTGTGTATTTTGTTTGCTCATGTGATTGATGCTTTCTCATATGATTGTGTTAAATACTTGTGTGTTTTATGGAAATGTTTTGAAGATGGGAGTTATCTCACTAACTAGATTTTCTTATACCCCTATAGCTTTTTGTTACAGTATGATTACTTGTGTTGGCACCAAGGAGCCCTTTTTGTCAGGTATGAGCCAAAGCTACTAGGAGTTTTGGAAGAAGTTTATATATATTTAGTTTGGATGTAGACTTCTAAGAAAAATCTCTATAGTAGACTTATGTTATATTTATGTATATTTTTAAGATGGCTTAATTGAACAAGGCTATTAGAATGGGGAATGCCCCTAAGAAGTTGTAAGAGAATTTTTATTCTAATGAATATTACATGTTTATCTATATAAGTTATTGCATGCTTTTATTATCTGCTTAAACGTAATACCCCTTTAGTCTCTTACTATCTTAGAAGCATGCTTTGCATGTGATATTGAAGCTCCTGCATGACTAAGGTTGTCATTCATTAGCTTTAATATTATGTGCGGCTGACTATCACGTTTAGGGTACCCTCGGGGCGTGACATCAGGCCATGTACTTAACCCAAGAGTCAAATCCAAATATTTATTATATAATTATATTAGTCCTCTACAACTTCTACTCTCTTTTTTTGCCCATTTCTACTTTTGACAAAGTTGTCAAACATAGCATAAAAGTCCTTTGGTTTAATAAGTCTAGATAAATTTGTTTAATCATGTAAATTTATTTATTTATTTCATTTTTTTATGAATATATGATTGAATAATAATTACTATGAAAGTTTTAATAAAGATCTTTATTTTGGACTTCAACTAAGTTAATGTACAAAACAAACTCAAAAGAGTTAGGTTGAGTAAAGTATAAAGGGAGATTACCAGCTTGTGAACTTGGGCCATTTGCAACTACACAAACATTGATTTTGATATCCAACCAACCTAGCTAATCTGATAATTATGCTATAATATTATAGAATGTTATGGTTGAAAACGAGCCAAACTTTTAAAGGCTTAAGCTTGGATAATTTAATGAATTAACAAGCTTGAAACCATATAGTCTTTTTTAATGAGCCTCAAAGGTATAGGCTATAGCTTAAATTTGTTAAGATAGTACAAGCTTGGTTTGTTTAGCTTAATAAGCTTAAACGAGCTTCAGCTGGGGCTTGTTTACATAAATAATTATACATAATTATAATTATAATATTATATTAATACAAATAATATATAATAAAACAATATTATAAAAAAAATCATTCATGAGGTTGCCGAGCTAGGCTTAAAATGAGACAAGCTCAAATAGTTTATAAGCAGCTTGACTTATTTTTTAGCTCAATGTAAAATGGATTTTAATATGGTTTTAAAATATGTTAGATTCTCTTAAAATAGGTTTTGATGATAACAAAAGAGTAAATATGATTACTAATGAGTTTATTAAGTGTGTAGTATCAAGTTAAAGAGAAAGAAGAAAAATGATGAAGAGTATTTGGGATCCAAAATGTTTTCCAGAAGGTTACTTTAAGGATAAAGAATTTTCCAAAAAATCAGAACCTTTCACAGAACCTTTCACTACACTTTTGACAGCAGCTTATATCACTTGATTTCACTATTCATCTTCTCCAACTTGATGCAAATCATTCTAGTTCGTATAAAAATGAATCTTGAAGACCTAGCTCTGAGTAAATGATTTTATTTGGGTAATATACTCATTTATTCCACTTAAGTTGGTTTAATCCAAGGGGATTTAATGTTTTCATCAAAGTTTCTCTCTCATCAACGTCTTCACTGATGGAAAGCTTCATGAACAGCACCAGGCCTTGTTTGGACAGACTCTACACGTTTTTCTCCTTTAAGACAAGTGATTTATCAATATCTACAATGTCCAAGACATCTATTTTTATGGGATTTTGTCTAGAAGATTAAAAAGAAGATAAACATTATCTTAGATAGGATGAGGAAGAAGATCACGATGAACAACAACAACAAATAACAACCAGATTTTTTACGAAAATCAAACAAGGCTTATCATCATCCTTCTGTTATAGAATTTGAATTTGAAAAAGGATAAAGCTCACAAGATTTCATTCGAGAAATACAAGGAAAAACCTATCCACAACTTGCAACCAATTTTGAAGATCACAGCAGAATTTGAATTTGAAAAAAAAAGGATAAGAACATCAAATTTTTAATCGAAATTATTGGGAAAGTTTATCCATCATCCAATAGCTTTTTGAACATTAGAGAAAGAGTATATTTAGCGAAGCAAGGAAGAGGAAAAGTGTGAGGCTGAATACTTACGATGCTTTGAAAAGAAAATAGAGAGACTCACACCTACTGAAAAGGAAGAAGGAACACAACTGATATTATTCATATTGCAAACAAAAGTTTTCTCTTTCACCAAGAAAATACATAAACTTATACAGAACTTTACAAAACTTTGTTATTTCTCCTTCTAGTCTTTGAAACTGATATCTCTCTCTCTCCTCTAGAAGAAATACGATACCAATAAACACTCTGCTATAGAAAAAGAAAAGAGAGATAGAGAAAGAAGAAAAAGAACACTTACTTTACCAACCCAGAAGATTTCACATAACCTTGTGATCAAAGAAAAGAACACCTTCTTTACCACAATAAGCAAATAGAACTACTACTGGTTATAATCCTACACGAGCTAATTAGTGCAATTTTTATTCTCTATTGCAATCTTGATTTAGTTATTTCCTTGTTGACAGAAGGAACGTATTGTTGACTTCTAGTTTGTTTGATTACAAGATTAAACTCTATAGATCGATTATAGCTAGAGGATAGCTGTGAGAATTGAGAAGAGAGGATTGAACTATCTTGTAATTTGAATTTGCTGGATATAGTAGAACAAATCCGAAGGATAATGGGGTCCCTAGCTCAGCTGGAAGAGTGGACTGACGGACAAGGCGGAACCACTATAAATTGCTGTCTATCTTCTTTTCTCTATCCTTTTACTTTTGTGCAATTTATTTTTATATTTGTTTAATTGGTATATTGTTCTCATTTTTCAAATCCGAAAGGGGACTATTTTTAACAAAAATTTGTAATAATCAATTCAGCCCCTCTTCTTGATTATTATTTGAGACCAACAAAATATATAGGTATTAATATAGTATTAGGGTCATGTCTGGTTCATTGGCATGCTAACTGCATGCCATCAATTTTGCTCACACTATTTGTCAAGAAACATATACGTATAAAAAATAAACATTTTTATTCATAGATAGATTGAATAGACCAACTACAAATTAGATACGGTAAAAATAAAACAATTCAAACATGCCTTAATATCTACGATATTTAATAAAAATAATAATAAACCATTTGTGTGGAAGGTTTATAGCAACTAATTGATCATGCAATAGGCATGCTAATTAACTCAAGAGGAACCTTGTAACGATGATGCATGTGCAGATGCCGTAGAGAAAGACATGGGTGGAGCAACAAGCAAACTAGATTTTTTAAGAACATGAGTATGATGGAAAGTCAAACCAAGTAAACTCAATTGTTCTTGAGTCATTCTTCAAAGAGTAGAGGCTTTCATCTTTTTTGGAGTTATTTCAACAGAGTTGACACATTGTTCTCAATCATAGCAATATACAGAATATTCCTAAGTGAGAAGAGGAGCTCCTATTTATAGATGTTGGAAGCTGATGCTAGTTGTTCAATCACTTCTAAGGATCTAGCAGTTGAATTGGAGTTTTCTCTTTTTTAATAGTGGGTTATGCTTGCAAATGGGCTTGAAAAGAGCTTAAAATGGCTTTTATAATATAAAAAGCCCATATTCTTTTAAAATAACCCATTTTAATTTTAAAAAGGCATATGCCTAATTTTAGTCCATATAACTCCTACATCAGTTAAAGAAAAGCCCAAATTGGTCCAAAAGGATATTTTTGGAGTCTACATTCTGTGTATGAGACGACCTAATAAGTCTAACAATAGAATAAATAGGTTCAACAATACTTATTCAAAGAATACTAAGCCAAATCTTCCTGTGACATCTCTTTTTTAACTCATCCTTCCTTATTACTAGCCTAAAAAACCGGTCCATGGCTATAAATTGGAATAAAAACACTGAAATGATCCAGAAACCAATTATAAGAAATCAAAATCAAATAAAGTCAATGAAATCCAATTAGAGTCATGCATGAGTTTAAATGGCTAAATTTTTTCAAAATTCCCAAATTATTTTCAAACTGAAAACCTAGATTCATAAAATTTGAAAAAAATTCAAATATTGAAATAAAGTGAATTAGAAATCAATAATAGTTCTTTAAATGAAAATTTTACAAGAAAAATCAAAACAATACAATTAGAGCCTTTCTTTTTTTGAAAAAAATACAATTATGTCCTTAACCTGGTTTTTGGGTGAATTAGAATTTAAAATTTAATTAAAATAGATGAAATAAATTCACTTGAGAAATTAAATCATAACTCCACCAAAGTTGTATAACAAGTCCTAAACTAATTAAATTGTTAAATTCTAGTATATATAAAAATGAATGGCATAGATGGTGTCATGTGACACCACAAAATGAAAAGAAGAAACTCTAGGCCTCCCCATCCTCAAAAAATCCAAATGGTTGCCCCTAACTGTCTTTCTCTCCCTCTTTCTTCTCCTTTCTTTTATTTCTTCTTTACTAAAACCTCCCTAAGACCCATGTAAGGTAAAATACCTATAAATCCATTCTTTAAGCACTTTTAGCTGATCTTTAAGCTAGTATAATATAATATTGGGTTAGGATTAGTTTTATTCTTACTTCTCTCAAGGGAATGAAGAAGACATAAACATCTAAGAAGTACAAGAGCTGCGGAATTCATCATACACAAAAGCAAGGTAAGAAAAGTGTAGTAAACTTGAGTTTTAGCTTGTTTTAGCACTTAATAGGTTCCCTTAGTGACTATATTGTTCTTAGGTGATTTAATATATGTTTGAGGTGTCAAAAAATCAAGTTTTGGAGTGATTTAAAGTCTTAAATCCCCTTCTTAGCTTATGCAAGTGAAGACTATTGTTTGGAATGAGGTAAGACATCAAAACTAACTTATTTGCATGAGATTACGATGGTTCTGGAGTTAGTTATGCTATGGTTATGTTAAATGATGTTTTGGGTATGAATTGAAGGTAGGGTTTTGTTGAAACGGGTTGTAAGTGATGGATTTTGGTATAGTTGATGTTAAAGGAAGTTAAATGAAGGGTTATATATGAAATATTTTGTAAATTTTAGAGAAAAAATTATTTTTTTTTTGTGCTTGCTGTCAAAACTAGAAGTTTATAGGGTTTCAAATTTGATTAAATGAGTTTTAACAAATGAATGATGAAAATGTAGGAAACCAGAATTGAATACGGCTGTATAATGCCTTTAAGATCACCAAATTTTTCCTCAAAATACGTTTTCGACAAAAATATCAAATTTGAGTATAAGACAACATAAACCTAGAAAAGTACAATATGTACATGACTTGTGTACTTACCTATGGTTCTCGTTAAGCCTTAAAAACTCAAGGAATCATGTTTCCCATAAAAGCATGCATGGTATGTACTTGATGTTGTGTACCCAATCGTGCTTCTCTCTGATCCACAAAATGTGAGGAAAATATGAAACCTAGAATAGCATGGGGAGAACGCAAAGTTATGTTTCACCATTTATACTTTACTAAACCCCAAACAAAGGAGAAACATGGTAGAAGCATGGCTACCCTATTCAGCTACGTAATAGAAATGGGGTGATACGTTTCCCTATGTACTAGTCATGCTCTTCTCTAATTCCTTTTTCCTTTGTCTTTTCCCATCTAAATCACACAAAACTTGACTTGGCTCTTCCCTTAACCTTAAGTAACATTTTAGGATCGTCAAAATACATATTTAGTAAGTACTAATACCAATTCAACGTATTTGTCATCTAAACACATTAAGCATGAATGCCTCATATAAATAAACGTAATTCATACTTAATAATTGGAGTAAGACACTAAGAACTAAATGAGATTAGTGGACTATGGGAACCTATTCTTGAAAGATCAAGATCAAGACCCACAAAGTATAGCTTACTAAGGGTTGGTTAACTTAAGCCCTAAAACCTACCCTAACTTACATAATTAGCTAGCTAATCGGCTAAATGAAACAAATGACCCTTTAAACATTATCATTTATTAAATATGGTTAAACTAAAGTGACCTAGATGTAATAAACAACACAAATGATATAAGGGTAGTAAAACTTAAACTAATTCCCGATTTCAATTATGAATAGTTATTGGACGTCAAGCTTGGAAAAGGATAACAAGCTTAAATCGACTAATAGGTACACAATAATTGCATGTTGTTTGCTATGATAGTTTTATTAGTGGGACTAAGAATTTAAACCCGACTTGATTGTTAGTTATTGCTTAGTCGCTTACTCTAAGAGTGGTACCCTCAGACCAGTTACAGGTCTGATTGTAACTTTGGGATGATGCGATAATTATAGGCGCCTGGACCCCTGTAAACCCTTGAATTTCATGCTAAGTTTGTGCGTAAACCTTAGAATTAGAGATCGACTGAAAATCCTAAAGGTCAACAAAGACTATAATAAACCCTAGTGTTTAGATCCGATAATCCTATACTCTTAACCTATAACAATAAAATTGAGATAATCATGAAATATGATTCGTTATAATATAGGAAAGCCTAAAAAGATCATATTCATCACAATGTAATTCAATTTGACCCCAAATTGGATCAATTTTCAAAAAACGTGTCATGGGGCTCAGAATAACAAAAATATTTTGATAACACCGTAAGACTCATCATAACGTAAGGAATTCAAAAATATTAGTTTTATAATTTTTTTATAACTAAAAATATTAGATATCGTACTTTTACGTGTGTTTTCTTAACTATCGATATTAATTTTAATTTGTCTTGTCTACTATTCATATTACCATTCATCTATCTCTACTTTTTCTTACTACCTATATAACTATTTCTTACTTTTTTTTTCTTTTCTAATACAACTTTTATATCACTCACATCTCACATCATAATCACTTTTCATTACAAAAATACAAATTTAATTAATTTTCCTTCCCATTTCTCCCATGGACGGAGCCCCTCTGCCCCACGCAACACAATTTTTTTTAATTTATTTTATTACATCTAATTTTCTTTCACATTTATCTATAAATACCCCATCTCCCTCCATTTCTTTCACACACTTCTCTTACATACTAAAACTCTACCAAATTTTCTCCACAAAATTTCTCTCCATAGTTTTCTCTCTACAATTCTTCTTCTAACCAATAGGTGAATATCCTAAACCACTTTTATGTCATGTGACTTAGTATGAACATAGTGTATGTTTCCTAAATACCTATGAAGGTTAAGAAAGTAATGATATGTTCATACTTTGTTCTTGTTCATACAATACATTTTTATACTATGATATTGTTAATAGATTATTTCTTATGTTCATATAACTTAGCATGAACATAGTGTGTGTTTTCTCAAAACCCATGGAGGTTAAAAAAGCAACATCATGTTCATGTTTTGTTCTTGTTCATACATTATGTTTTTATTATTATGCTCTTATTATGCTTTTTCTTTTCTTTCTTTTTTTTTTTCTTTTTGGAACTAGTTTTTTCTTAGTTCTAGGTTACCTTAATGAAGTTAAGGCCCCCAATACTTGACCTTATTATTATTTTCTTCTTATATATATCTCATCATATCTTATGATATGTTTTATCTTTTTGTGGATACATAATCATATTTACGCATGATTAAGATATTGTTGTCCTAATAAAAATAAAAGGGGTTCTTTCTTTAATGTAGATAACAAGACTAAAATCACTTTAAAAAAATAAAACTTTGTTACTTAGTAAGTATTTCTCATCAAAGATTTAGAAAATGGTTCATAATAAATTCTTTCCAAAATTTTATACAAACTCTTCTTGAAATTCCAAAGTGTACATAAAGAATATTTCTTTAAAAATCTAACTAAGTAGAGATACACATTCTTTTCAAAATGATAACATGAGAATTTTAAGTTAAAAACTTTAATGGTAATAATGCCTTGTTATGCAAATTCTTCATAAAAAATTAATTATAAGAATTTCATCAACTTCATGACACACATCAAGAGCTAGACAAGTTTTCAAAGTTAAAATAAAAATTAACTCACTAGATTATAGGCAAACTTAGATAAATAAAATTTGTCAAAGAAAGAAAGTTTTAAAGATGATAAACTTAATTACTAAGGAGTAGAAGAAAAAAAACATAAAGAGGAAATGAACATGTAACGTAACTTAAAACATTAGAAATCATCAACCACTTAAGAAAAATTTGGAAATTTTATTTTGTAATCACTAGAAATAAAAATTAGTAGATATCTTAAAAAGGGCCAAGTTTTTGAAAAATTAATTTATCTTTGAAAAAGTTATGAAATGAAATCTTAATAAGAAAACACTCACTTTTAATAACCCAAGAATTTCTAAGTTTCTTTTCAACAACTTAAAAGGAAAATTTCAAAGTTTCTGTCTGTTAAACTCTTAAAAGACAAATTGTTTTATGAAAAATCAATATTGAGATAACACCACTAAAATCATGCATATAATATAAGTGTATATATATATATATATTCAAAGGATTTTTCAACTCTATAAATATCCATGTATTTGTTTAAAGGTTTTTAGATGAAGTTTGGAAAATTGTATTTTCAAAAGCTGGGAATTTTCATAACTATTTTTTCCCCTTCTATTTCGAGACCAAAATGACCAATTTTGATAAATAAAAAAAAATAACATTCGAAATAGATGTATCTTTTTTGAGTAGGTAGAAAATAACATATAACATGCGAAATTCCAAGTTAAAATGAGCAACCTATGACCATTTTAAATTGGAATTTCCACCAATACGGATTTTACCACAAATAGAAGCTAGAGTTAGAAACTTTGAGTAAAAACTCCATGGAATACTCATTCTTGGTATTTCCTTTGTTTAGGAAACAAAGAGGATGACGTTTGCTACCCCAAGGACTGTTTTTTTAAGGGAGCTGGTATCACAACATGGCCAAGTGAGTTAACTCTCCCTTATTTTACATACTCATGTTTATGCATGTAGTTTAGTGGCACTAGAACTAGGAAAAGATAAAATGGAAAAGTCCATGTAACTTATATTGCCTGGTGAATTAATGTTAAGTATATCGAGTCTTGAAGTGTTTATGATAAATTGTATGTTTTACTACCATGTTGGATTGTCTGAAAAATTATATGATCACCTCCAAAAATAAATTACCTAAATGCTAGACTCTTAACAAAATTGAATCATGCACTTCACGAGTAGAGTCTCATTTCATTCGCTATTACATTTGGTGGGACGACTGTATGATAGTCGTGGTTGGTATAACTAGTAGTGTCTGCATGTGGTGAGTAGTAGCTGGTAAAATCTACATATCTTTGGTGGGGATTAGTAGTTAGTAAAAATTATAAATTCATTAGTCGATCATAATTGGTCGGTATACCCAACCTCGAATGAACGGTAGAAACTCATTCAACATATGATTCCCAAAAAACCATATGTCTTGTATGCTCATCTGTTTGTTGCATTTCACTTGTTTGAAAAAAAAAAAATTGTTTCGAGTACGGTAAACCGGGAATGTTCTCACTAAGCTAGTAACACTTACTCTCCTATAGATTTTTGTATGTACAAGAGCATTTGCTTTTGTACCCACGACCTCCATTTATCCATGTATGTCATCTTTTGGGGGCTTTTGGGGGAAATTCAATCATGAACTTAGATCGGACTTCATTTAAAATCTTTTGGTGAAGTTATTTAATTTTATTGTAAAGACTTAATATTTATGTTTCGATCCTTGGACTATATTTAGTAGGGAAATGCCCCTAAAGCTTTTGTAAATGAACTTATGAATTATATTATATGGGTTAATGTTTATCTAGATTCTTATATGCTTCATATTACTTGCTTGAATTATATTTCCCACCGGTGTCTTCTATTACAGTGATGTATGCCTTACATATAATATCGAGACTTTCGCGTGACTAGATAGTCATTCTTAAGTCTTAAAATTGTATGTGGCGGACTGCCACATTTAAGATACCTTTTGGGGTGTGACAACCCCCCCACAGAATATGGGGTAAGGATAGGTAGGTAGTGAATAAGGGATATTTTGAAACTAGATGATCAATTAGGAGTTGGTATGAAGAAGTAATGAAGTTATGTGGGTATGGGCACTTGCATAAAACTTTGCAATGGATAATGCTCATTAATGGTTGTTTGTAGGGAATTGATCCACACAAGACTACTTCTTTATTTTCTTTTTGATAAGTTCTGGGGACATATTGAACCCTCCCCAACCACCCCCCCCCCTTCCCTCTTCGGTGCTTGATCCGTTAAGGGAACACGAACCTTTTTGCTTAGCGAAAGTCTTGAGTACTCTTGTGTGTGTTTGTATTTCTAGGACATATTGAACCCTATGTTTTTTATGACAAAATCTTTATTTAGTGATAAATTTATATAATAAAAGATTTTGGTTCCATTTTCCTTTATTAAAGAAAATTCCTCTTTATTTTTGTTGAGACAATATCATTATGATGATGCATGCATATGATTACGTAATTATGAAAAAGACTAGATATCGCATAATAATATAGAAAAGATATAAGAAGCAACAATAGGCAAAATAATAAGGTCAAGTATTAAAAACCTTAGCTTCATCAAGGTATTCCAGGATTAAGAGTGGATTAGTTCCAAACGAAAAAGAAAAAGAAAGAAAAGAAAAAGCATAATAAGAGCAATAATAATAAAAACAATAAGAGCATGTTAGCGGGTGTTACGCCCGAGGGGTACCCTAAATGTGGCAGTCTGCCGTACACAATACTAAAGCTTAAGAATGACTACCTCAGTCACGCGAAAGCTTCCATATCATGTACAAGGCATACATCACAACCAAAGGAACGCATCGGAGTTACATAATTTACATTAATAACAATTAAGTAACAAGGCAAGGAGAATACTTAACATAAAACATGAACATGGTAAATTATAGTTCTTAGGGGCATATCCCTCTATTGTCTTCAAGTCAAAATAAATATACATCTTAAAATTTCCAAAACACTAACATAGCATACATTACATATAAGGAACCTTACAAGATAACTTCATCTTATGTTCCTAATGCCTTCATAAAAGTTTAACATCTTTCCATGACTTCCTTAATGTCATGTTCATTGATTTAAGCCACGAGTATACCTATTTCAACAAAATCTATAGAGGGTATAAGCTTACAACTAACTTAGTGAGGTATGCCGTAACATTCGCACCATGGTTTCGAACAAGTTCATTTAAATTTCCACACATATGCTATGTATTCAATGCAACAATCATGTGATTTCACAAATATATATAGTTATCCAGAAATAATATATAGAACGGCTTTACCCCTCTGTATCTGTCACACCCACCCCCCCTACCGAGGTTCTGGATGTGATGTCAGGGCAGACAACCACAGGCCCCCTAGTGATAATGGCCGACATCTACCCTCAGGTGAGACCCCAACCAACGCATGCCCCATAGGGTATCATGGGCACTATAGGTATTGTTACCCTCAGGCAGAGTGAACCCAGTTGCAGACTCTAGGATTCGAACCCCAGACCTAAGGCTTTTGCCTGCCCCAAAGGCAGCACCTCTTACCAATTGAGCTGCCTGAGGGTAACAATACCTATAGTGCCCGTGATACCCTACGGGGCATGCGTTGGTTGGGGTCACCATGATGCAATGGTGGTATTGGTCATTATCACTAGGGGGCCAGTGGTGAGTTTGCCTGCCCTGGCATCACATCGCCGTAGCCTGAGCGGGCAGGGTGTGACAGTATCGAAGGTTAGAGAATTTGTGATGAAGATCTGCGATCTTCTACTGCTAGTCCATAAGTCCCTATCCAAAGCGTTCAATTGGCTCAGCTCCAAATCTAGAGTCACATTCCCCGAGCGATTTAGATTCTCTAGGAAGGAACATCACTCGTGACCCACCACGATAACAACCAATCCAACTCTTCGCATAGGAATAGCAGCCTTTCGAAAGAGATGCGACTCAATGGATGCTATGCGTGAGTGTTTTATATTTCTTAAGTCAAACTTTATTAAGGTTTATTAAGGGGCGATCGATCAATTTGGCCAGCAATAAGCAATCATATAAGTAAGTAAACAAAACACTTAAACAGGTAATTTGAAGTTACGATATTCTTAATTCTCATTTCATACATAAGCATAGAATCACATATATACATATCCCCGAATTCCCCATACATATCCATTTTTATCTTTTCTTAGTATACTAATGCAACTACTTTACAAGTACAAGTAAGGTAACGAAATTAAGAAAAATAACTCACTCATCCATTTCGCAATCTTCTTAGTCGTAGCAATCCTCAAGAAGGGTAATCTCGTATCCTTCGTCACCTAGACAAAAGAAATACCCGGGATGAGTATTTCGTAGAAATTCTACTTAAACTTTTTAATTCTATTTCACTATGTTCGTCAAAATCGTATAGAATGACATTCCAATTTAAAATGGTCATAACTTGCTCATTTTAACATGGAATTTCGAATATAATATACGGTTTTCTACCTATCCAAAAAGATCTATCCATTTCGAAAGTTATTTTTATCTTATAAGATCATTTGGATTCTGAAACCGCAGGGTACAAATTCAAAATGAATATTTCTAAATTTGCGAAGCAATTTTCCAACTTACCTTCATTCAAAAATCCTTTGATAAAAATATAGATATATATATATATATATATGATTGATAAATCCCTTTAGTATATACATAAGCTCACTTTATATGCAAAAATTCTAATTGTAGTGTCTCAACAATTCATTTTAAAGTGTTAAAACTTAACCTGACAAATTTCCTTTTCAGGTATTTTGAAGAAACTTTATATTTTACTAGATTATTATAAATGAGTATATTTTTATTTTATTTTATTTTCCTCATTCCTTTTTCCAAAACAAGTAAATTTTCCTTTAACTTTGGTCTTTCATAATTTCTACTTCTAGTGATAAAAGATCAAAGTTATCAAAGTCTATTAAGTTGTTAATAACTTATTTATAAATTTACATTTAGAATGGTTTTAGAAAATTGGTCTTTTCTTTTTATATTTCTTGTTTAGAATATAAGTTCTTATTTTCTAAAACTTGATCTTTTATTTCCTCTACAAATTTTATTTGAAAAGAATCCTCTTTATTGATAAAATCATTTGTTTTTTATCTTATCATATTTGTATTCTTCGAAAATAAGTTCCTTCGTTAGAAACTTGAAAATCGTTATTTTCCTAAGTGGGTTTATAATTTTATAGGTTGATTTTTATCTTAACTTTGAACATTAGTTTGCTTCTTGGTTTTGTTATGGAGTTGAACAGAGTTTAAGCTTTTTGTGAAAACTTTAAAAACTAACAAATTATTTTACTAAAACTTAGGTTACCATTTTATAAAAAAAGAAAGTATTTATTTCTTATGTTTCCTTGGTAAAGCTATTTTTGTTATTTGAGAAAACTTTAAGAAAACTTGTATTACTCTATTTCTATATTGTTGATAATAACTCCGTTATTTAATGACAAGTCACATAATAGAAAATTTAGTTTTGAGTTCCTTTAATAAAGTAAAATTCTACTTTTAAATTTAGTTGAGACAATATCATTATGTAGATGCAAGTATTATGAGCATGTAAAATAATAAGGATATAAAAACAAATAATAATAAAAATATCAAGTATTAGGAACTTTAGCTTCATTAAGGTATCCTGATCAAGTATTGGGAGCCTTAACTTCATCAAGGCATCCCAGGACAAAGAATAGACAAGTCCTAAAAATAATAAAGAAAATAAAGAAAAGGTTGTTTTAACTTGATATGGACAAATCTAAGACTAGAAAGACTAGTATTAAAAAGCATGAAATAAATAAATTGCAAAGCATGAAATTAAATTAACAAGTGAGCTTATATGCTCTAAAGATTATATATAAATGCATAAATATATTTAGTGAAATATCAATAAGAAATTAGCATAATAACAACAATAAAATCAACATATATATGAACATAATAACAACATAATAAAAGTTGAATTTCATGTACAAGAACAAAACATGAACATGTTGTTGCTTTTACTACTCATATGAGTTTCAAAACAACATCATAGTCATGTTAAGTACATGACATGGGTAAATAAATGGTTGGAAGAAGTTTATCTAAATTGTTTATGTGGTATGAAGATGGTAGATGAATGGGGTATTATGTGGATAGTGATATGTGATAGATAGTTTATGTATATGGAAGGATTTTTGTGAAGAATTGGTTTAAAAGAGTTTTGGTAGAGAGAAATTTTGGAGAGAGGATTTATGAAGAGATTTTGAGAGAGTTTTGGTAGTAAGATGAGTTGTGTGAAAAAATGAAGGAGGAATGGGGTATTTACAGAATTTCGAAGTGAAAATTAGATGTAATTAAATTAATTAAAAAATAAATGAAAGTGAAGAGAGAGAGGGGGTGGACGGCAAAGAGGGAGGGAGAGAGAGAAAATTGATTAAAAATTAATTTTAAAGAAAAGTGTGAGAAAAGTTTAGTAATATGTGGTGTAGAATTTTTATGGGAAAAGAAAATTGTAAGAAATAGGTATGTAGGTGTAACAATAGGAGTAGAAAAAGTAGAGATAGAGGAATAGTAATGAATAGTAGAAAAGTACTATGAATAGTAAACTAAACAAATAAAATATCGGTAGTAATAAAAATACGTGTATAAATACGATATCTGTAATTTTTAACTACCGAAAAATTTTAAAACTGATATTTTTAGAAACCTTATATTTTTACAAGTTTATTGGTATTAACGGAATATTTTTGCCATCCGGTGTACCGAGGCACGGTTTTTGAAAATTGATCCTATTCAAATCCGAAGGACATTAGAATTTTGCGAATCTGATATTTTTAAGCTTCTCTATATTATTACGAACTATTATTGTAAGCCCCTAAATTTTTCGATAATATTAGCAAACCCTAAGAACCGAAAGTTGAAACGAAACCCTAAAGTTAACCTAGTTCTATGTAGTCTAGTGAATCTAGATCCGGCAATCCCGTGTTCTTAAACCCTAGAAAACGAAATTGAAATAATTGTGGAAAATGGTTCGTAATAATATAGGGAAGCCTAAAAATATCAGATTCGAATTTTTCTAGTGTCCTTCGGATCCGATCGGGATCAGTTTTCGAAAACCGTGCCCCGGAGCACCGGATAGCAAAAATATTCCGACAACCAATAGATTCGTAAAAATATAAGGTTTTCAAAAATATCAGTTTTAGAATTTTTCGGTATCTAAAAATAAGATATAGGCTTTTACGCGTATTTTCTTTACTACCGGTATTTTAATTGTCTAGTCTACTATTCATAGTACTTTTCTACTATTCATTACTATTCACCTATCTCTACTTTTTCTTACACTCTATTCTTACACACTACCATACCTATACTTACAATTTACCTTCCCCATACAACTTTAATCACATCACACTTTACACATTACTTCTTTTATACAAAACAAATTAATTCCTCCCCTCTAAACACTCAAAACCGGCGCCCCTTGTCCCTCTTCCATCCAATTTTTTTCTTTTCCAATTTATTTTATTACATCTAATTTCCACTCCAAAAATCTATAAATACCCCCTTCCTCTTCCATTCTTTCACACAACAAAAATTCATACTAAAACTCTCCCAAAATCACTCCACAAAATTCCTCTCCCAACATCTCTCTCAAGTCTCTCTTTTCTTAGAAAATCCATTCCCACATAATACTACAACCCATTCTTTTCTTCTTCAACCAACACATAAACTTTAGGTAAAACTTCTCTTATTTACTCATCATGTTCATATAACTTAACATGAGTTTAGTGTATGTTTCTTAGACTCATTGAGTTAAAGAAGCAACAATTTATTCATGTTTTGTTTTTGTTCATGTTCTTTTTTCTTTATGTTACTATTATGTTGATATTGTTATTATTGTTTCTAACCTAACTATATAAGTATTATATATATATGTATATATATTTATTTAGAGCATATAAGCTCACTTGTTATTTATTTATTTTCAAGTCTTGCAATTTATTTATTTACTTGTTTTATGCAATATTAAGACTAGTCTTTCTAGTCTTAGACTTGTCCATATCAAGTCAAAACAATTTTATTTCTTTGCTTTTCTTTTCTTTGAGGACTAGTCCATTCTTAGTCCCGGGATACCTTGATGAAGCTAAGGTTCCCAATACTTGACTTTACTTTTATGCTTTATTTATATATTTTATATTTATATATATTCTCATTCATGCATGAATATGTTGTTATTGTCTCAATCATAATAGAAATGAGTTTTCTTAAAATAAGAATAAGAACTCTTTTTAAATATAAATTTTTCACATAAGAAGTTATTTTCCTTAAAGGTTTGAAATTTATCTTAAAAAATATTCTTCTAAAGTTAGATAAGCTAGCTCAAGTTTTAGTAATAATATGTGGTTTTCACCAAGAAATACATAAAGTAAAGTTATTATAAATTCTCTTTTCAAAGAAATAAGAAAGTTTCTTTAGACCTAAACAAAGGATTTCTTAAATTCAATTGTCAAGTTTTCCACCAACACTAAAGTCTAAGATAAGTTTTTCAAAATTTACTTATAAGATGATTTCTTTTAAAAGTGGATATAACCATGAAGTATTTAGAAAGATTATGTTTTCCAAAACATTAGAAATAAAGTAGTAGAAATTTGAAAGAGATTAAAACTACTTTTATTTAAGAAATGGAGTTAAAAGAAAGAGATGCTCACCTTTAGTAAAATAAGAAATTTTCTTAACAAAACTAATTTCTTTACAAAAATTAAGCTTATCTCACTTTCAAAACATATTGTACTACAAGAACATTGTTGAGACAATACCACTAAATTCATGCTTATGGTTTGAGTACATATGAGTATTCAAGGGATTTTTCAACCATACAATATATCTATATTTTTGTACAAAAGCCCTTGAGTGAAGAAAAGATTGAAAACTCTAGTTTTAAAGTTTGGAAAATTCGTATCAAATCTGTACGCTACTATTCCGAGACCCAAATAACTTCTTTTGATGAAAATAACCTTAGAAATAGATAGATCTTTTCGAGTAGGTAGAAATCGGTATATAATATGCGGAATTCCGAGTTAAAATGAGCAAGTTATGGCCATTTTAAGTTGGAATTTCCATTCCATACGATTTTTACGAATTCTTTAAGATAGAAGTATAGAACTTGAATAGATCTTGGATGAAATACTCATGTTGGGTATTTCTTTTGTTTAGGTGTCGAGGATCACGATCTTGTCTTCCCCGAGGATTACTTCGACTCCTAGAGCGCTATGGACGAGTGAGTTTCCTTTACGCTTATGTATTCGCGCATGTGCTTGTAGAATAGAGCACTAGATGTAGGAAAAGATAAAATTGATATGCATGTGGGATATTATGGGAATTATGTATGTGATTCATTGTGTGCGATCAATGAACGATAAGTATATCGGAACCCGATTTGTGATTGATATAAATGTTTCCATGTATGTATTGTTATGTGTGCAAATATTGTTTGATCGCTTTAAATGATTTAATGCCATATTGAAATCCCCATATAATAAATTGCTCATGCATATCACTTAGAATATCATTTCGAAGTTTTGCTACTACTCCTCAGCGTGGGACCGGAAAGGTAAGCTGCCTAGCTACATCTTGAGGGTTAGGACGTACGGGGAATACGGCCTCAAGGTGTAGCCGAGCCGGATCGATCGCTTTGGGCATGGAAGGCCCGGGGACTAGTAGTACGGTTCGTTGGAACCCCAAGACGCGCGCAAACTTAGGAGGTTGTTCGGGACCCAGTTCAAAGCATTCCCTAACCACCGATGGAGGGGTAAATCCATCAAACATACGAAACCGGATAGTCGTATGTAATGTTTGATCATATGGTTGTTGCATTCATATGCTTGATTAATAAACTTGTTTGATTGTTGTTATGAGTACTATTGCGTAAGGAATATCTCACTAAGCTAGTCATGCTTATACTCCTATAGACTTTTGATATTGCAGGATTATCTTTTGCACCCGAGACCACCTTGATTTCCCGGGTAGAATCCTTATTTTGAGAAGCTTTTGGAGGCAATCTATTTTGAAGTTATAGAGTAGATTTCTTCTAAAATCTTCTAGCTTTAGTTATGTTGTATCTAGAACCATGTTATTAAGAATTATCGGGGGAATGCCCCTTAGAAGCTGTAAGACTTTTATTTCAATGATATATATATTAAGTGTTATTTTGCATGTTCCGCTGCTAATGTCTTAAAATGCATTACTCCACCGGTCTCCCTTTGTTGTGAATGTACGCCTTGTACCGATATGGAAGCTTTCGAGTGACTGAGGTAGTCATTCTTGAGTTTTAATATTGCGTACGGCGGGCTGTCACGTTTAGGGTACCCGCTGGGGCATGACAATTATCAATAATTATTTTCATTTCGACGTTTAGGGTTTAAGAGCGCGGGATTGCTAAATCTTAAACACTAAGGTTATTTGTAAGCTTTGTTGACTTTTAAGGTTCCAGTTTGACTTCCGATTTTGCTGAGTTATTCGTAAGATCATAAAATTTTGAAGTTTTGCCCGTATTATATTTTTAGTTTAATATCTATGGTTTATCTCACTTTATTTGCAATTATTTAATAGTTTTCAGTTTTTGGATCGTTTAATCGAATCTAAGGTTATGGGTTGACTTAGTTTGACTTTTGGTGAAAATTGAAAATTTTGATTCTAAAATTCACCAGAGGATTTAAGGTATTAGTATTTCATGATCAAGCGTTATTTGGATATACAGTCTTGATTTACGTATTAGGAATCGAATAGATGATTTGATTGGTGTACGGACGTCAAATTAACAGATAGTTGGATTTTTTATTTTATTTCGAGGGTTCTCTTTTTCTCAAGATTAAGAATTCTCCTGTTTGACCTTAGTTAAAATTTGGTTTTAACTTGGGTCAATTCTTGGAGTTTCGATTTTGGTGTTAGACTTCTAGGTTTATTTTCTAAGAATTATAAAAATTTCAGGGGTTTACAGTGGGAGTTAGTGAGCAATTAGGCTCTAAGAAATATATAGATATACATATACTTAATAATATATATACAAGGCTAGATTAGGAGCATAATAACAATAATAATAACATAATATCATCATGATAACAAAATAACATAATGGGAATTCTTGGCATGTGCAAGAACAAAACATGAATATATTATTGCTTCCATAACTCACATGGGCTATAAGAAACAACACCATGGTCATGCTAAGTCACATGATATGGGAAAATAAATGTATGAAATTTTTACCTAAACATGTACATTTGTTGAAGAAAGGAGGAGATTGTTGTAAGGATATGTAGGTAGTAATTTGGTGAAGAGAAGAAAGAGTTTGAAAGAGAGATTTTATAGAGAGAAATTTTATGGAGAAGATTTGGTAGAGTTTTGTTATGTAGGAGTAAATGTGTGAAAAAAGTAGAGGGAGTTGGGGTATTTATAATTGAAGATGGATAGAAATTGAGTGTAATTAAATAAAATAAAAAAGAAAATAGATAGATGGAGATAAAGGGGAGGGGGAGGGGAAGCGTTGATTCTAGGGTAGAAAAGGGGAAGAAAAATATTTAATTTATATTTTGTAAAGAAAAGTAAATAATATGTAAGATATGATATGATTTAAGATGTATGGGGAAGGTAAAAAGTAAGAAAATAGATGTATAAGTAGTAAGAATAAGTAGTAGAAAAAGTAGAGATAGATGAATAGTAGAATAGGACAATAAATAGTAAACAAGACTAATAATTTACCGGTAGTAAAGAAAATATGCGTATAAATGCATTGTCAGATATTTTTAGCGACCAAAAAATCATAAAACTAAAATTTTTGAATTCCTTATATTATTACGAGTCTAACGGTGTCATCGGAATATTTTTACTATTATGGGCCTCGAGACACGTTTTTCGAAATTGATCCTATTCGGGTTCAGAACGAATTAAATTTTGATGAATCTGATCTTTTTAGGCTTTCTTATGTTATTATGAGCTATAATGTACTATTATCCCAATGTTATTGTTCTAGGGTCCAGAGTGCGGGATTGTCGGATCTAAACTCTAGGGTTTTATATAGGTTTTGTTGACCTTAGGATTTTCGGTTGACTTCTAGTTCTAACATTTGAACTTAAGACTTGGCATAAAATTTAGGGGCTTACACCTCCAATATCTTAAATGAGGGGGTAAAAGTGTGGAAGAGTATGCATAGGAGTTTAAGTCATTAATGATTAGAAGAAGTGTTGTTGAGCCACCTGAGCAGATAGTTGCAAGATTTATGACAAGATTAAAACACGAGATTGCTTGCATACTGGAGCTTTAGAGGTATGACACTCTTGAAGAAGCAGAGTTAGCTCTTAAGGTAAAGTGACAAAGATTGAATTATCCTTATAAATTAGCAAGTAACAGGTATGCATCTCATAAACCTTATTCTTCAAATAGTAAGAAGTATGATAAAGGTGCTTTTAATAAGTCTAATGATAAGGGGGAGTCCGATAATTATGCAAGAGGTGAGAGGAATAATAATGATAAAGGTAAGAATGATGTTATAAATGTGAAAGAAGGTAGTTCGGGTAAAACAGGTGGATCCAGTGATAGAACACATGATATCAAATGTTTTAAATGCTTAGGATCGGGGCATATTGCTTCTCAATATCCTAACTGGAGAGCCATGACAAATATTAGTGGTGAAGTTGCTAGTGAGGATGAAGCAGATGATTCTAGAGAGCCAAATAGTATTGTGATGTGCATCAATTTACCATTAATTGAGATGCAATAGTTGAAGTAGATGAAAGGCCAACAGCTCTCTCCTCATGTCATGATGTCTTTTAGTTTCTAGTCTTTATTATTTATAATTATTATTAGACGTCTTTATTAAGAGTTATTGTCAGTCTTTAATGTCATATCTATTAATCTTTATTAGTCTTTAATGTCATTTGATTACCTTTCATATTAAGATAATTAGATATAGAAAGTTATTGTCATAGTTATTAATCTTTATTATCATATTTAGTAATTAGTCCTTTTGTCATTAATTAGGTCTTTTGGGGAACTATTATAAATACCCCTTTTTGTATTGAGACTGAGAAGCTTTTGAGATATTGAAAACCTATTGGAGAGTTCTTTCTCTATTTTTACACTTATCAATCAATTGTTTGATTGTGGCGAGATCCTGTTCTTATCGATCCTTGTGATCGTGGCGAACGACCTATTCTTATCAATCCGATTGGATTGTGGCAAACACACCATTCGATTTCACTTATGCGTAATATCGGGTGAAAACGAGTGTAGTTTGGATTATTATTGGTGAGTCATATCCAATAATAGTGCCATCCATATCTTTTATTTCTTATTTCATAAACACCCAAAAACCCATAAAAACATCATTTTTATTTTGTTTAAGCATTTGAATTTAAGATTCGCTATGTGCCTATTCGAGATCACTGTGCCTTGCGTTTTAGGCACATCATATTGTTGTTACACTAGATACTTATTATGGTGAAGTAGATGTTCAAGCTAGTGAGGAGCAGGGAAAAGACGATTATATGAGATTCAATGTGTTGAGATGTGCTCCTATTGTTTCTTAATCATCTGAAGAGGAACAAAGAGAAAATTTATTCCATATGGCTTATAGAGTGAAATGAAATTTATGTGCCCTCATCATTGATGGAGGGAGTTACACCAATGTTGATGCTACTGCTCTAGTTGATAAGTTGAATCTTACTACTACTCCACATCCTAAACCTTATAAGTTACATTGGCTCGATGAGTAAGGTAACTTACAAGTGAGTAAACAAGTGAAAGTACCTTCTAATATAGGTGACAAGTATGGGGATGAAGTTATATGCGATTTGTTGTCTATGTATACTTCTCACATTTTGTTGGGGAGACCGTGGTTGTTTGATTATAAGGTTTTGCATGATGATTATAGAAACACTCATGCTTTTTAAAAGGATGGTAGGAATATCATATTAAATATCATGTTACCAGCTAAGGTTACAAAGGCTTAATTGTAGATGAGCAAGACAGTTAAGAATAAATCTATGTTTATGTCACGAGGAGATATCCATTTAGCCAGATAGGTTAAGGAATCAAGTTATAGATTAGATGTTAGAAGAGTTTTAGAAACTATGGAGCAAGTTTCTTTGCCTAATGCAGTACAACGATTGTTAGAGGAGTTTGCAGATGTATTTGCTGAAGAGCTCCTTAAGGTTTACCACCTATAAGAGGAGTAAAGCATGCTATAGATCTTCAACTAGGGCTTATATTGCCTGATTGTCTAGCTTATAGAATGAATATTGAAGAAGTAAAGGAGTTAAAATGATAGGTTTATGAGTTGTTAGAGAGGGGTTATATTAGAGAAAGTATTAGTCCATGCGTAATTCAAACTTTATTAGTACCTAAGAAGGATGGATGATGAAAAATGAGTATTGATAGTAAACCAATTAATAAGATTACTATGAAGTACTCGTATCCTATACCACGGCTTAATGATATGCTTAATGTGTTGAATGGTGCATAGATATTTTCTAAAGCTAACCTTAAGAGTGGTTATCATCAAATCAAGATGAGAGAAGGAAAAGAGTGAAAGACTGCTTTCAAGCCAAGGCTCGGATTATATGAGTGGTTGGTAATGCCTTTTCACTTAACCGATGCACTAAGTACTTTTATGCAACTTATGAATCATGTTCTGAAGAATTATTGGGAAAGTTTGTAGCAATATATTTTGATGATATCTTGGTATATAGCCAAGATTTAGATAGTCATGTGAATCATTTAAGAGTTGTGTTTGAAGTCTTGAGAAATGAGAAATCGTATGGTAACTTAAAGAAGTGTTCTTTCTGACAACCACAAATAATATTTTTGGTTTTATAGTTTATGGAGTAGGGATTCAAGTAGATGATTGAAAGATTAAAGTTATTGTTCACTGGCTAATAGCTCAATCTGCTACTGAAGTTTAGTTTTCATGGACTTACATCATTATACCGACAGTTTGTCAAGAATTTTAGTAGTATAGTGACTCCTTTTGCTAAGCTTGCCACGCACTAAGGGGTACTCTAAACGTGGCAAGCCACCATACATAATATTAAGGTCTAGGAATGACTACCTTAGTCATGCATAGGCTTCCATATCATGCATAAGGTGTACATCACAACAAAGGGAACGCATCAGAGTAGCGCAATCTATGTTGATAATAATTAAGTAGCAAGACAAGAGAAATACATATCATTAAACATAAATAAAGTCAATTACAAATCTTAGAGGCATACCCCCACTAATGTCTTTAAATAGATAAAAAATATATTAGTGTTTCCTACTAGTCTCCAAAATAATAATATATCACATATTGCTCATAAAGAAATTTTCATGTTGAGAATTCTTTCTATGTTCCTATTATTTCATTAAAGCTCAAAAGTCCACAAGTGATTTCCTTAATGTCCCATTCCTTGAATAAGGGTCTCGAGTGTACCTGCTTCAACAAAGATCTATAGGAGTATAAGCTTACAACGCACTTAGTGAGATGCTCTCTTTATCTATAGCATAAATTCAAACAAGTTTATTAATTTACATGCATATGCTATGCGATAAACACATGTTACAAAAATTACATATAGGTATCCGAAAACCACACATTGAATAGATTTATGTCCTCTATATTGAAAGTTAGGGAAATGGGATTTGAAGGTCTACGCAATCTTCACTGTTAGTCCTCAAGCACTCCGCTCATGGCGATTAATCGGCACAGCTCATCTTTGGGTTGTATCCCTAGTACGTCTTAGTTCCCTAAGAATGAGCTTGACATTTGGCCCTTTCGATTCCTCACATAGGAGTAGCAGCCTTCAACATGTAACTCGATGGATATAATACGTGTCCATTTAATTTATATCAAAGACGAGTATAGCTTAGGTATACTTAAAGTGATCAACAAATATTATACACACATAGGCAACATGTAATATGGATGATATACTTAAACAATCATTTGTTGGTTTCAATATACTTAGCATCCATTGTCACACATTCATAGGATCATATACATATAAACGTAACCCCATACATAGTTATTTTATCTTGTACTTATAAATCTGGTGTAGCTATCTACAAGCACAAGCAAAGTAACTAAATCTGAGGGAAAACTCACATATCCATATCGCAATCTACTTAGTCGAACTATTCCTCGAGAAAAAGGGTCTCATAATCCTCATCATCTAGAAAAAAGAAATATAGTATTTCATAGAGGTTCTACTTAAATTTCTAGCTCTATTTATTTTAGTCGCGTCATTTTACCCGGTTATGGAAGTTCCAAATTAAAATAGACATAACTTGCTCATTTTAACTCAAAATTTCGCATATTAGTAGTCATTTTCTACCTAATTTCAAATATCTATCTATTTATAAGGCTAATTTTAACATTTAAGGCTGTTTGAGGGTCAGAATGGATCAGTACGTATTGCATCTCGAACCTCCAACCCTTGTGTTTCTTATTTTCTCAAAGTTTTACTTCATTCAACACTCCAAAGCAATCATAAAAATATTTTTGTCTTTAGAAATCATATAGTAGCAATATTATTTCATGTTAAATGCATGATCCTAGTGATGTTGCATAAAAATAGCATTTTTTTATTTTACAATCTTTTATGAAAGGTGGTAAGTTAAGTTTATGGAAAATCTTCTTTTGGATTTTTAAATAAAATCACCGACTTTAGTGGGTTGTAAAAGTGATACTTAACAAAGAAATATTATAGTTTCTTATTCCTTAAATTCATAGTTACCTTATTTTTATTTTTATAATAAGTTTTTCATTACTAACAATTTTTCTAAAACATAAGTCTTTATGTGATTGTAGAGAAAACTCACTCTAAGTGGATTTAACTTCAAAAATATCTTAAACTTGGCCCATGAGAGAAGATAGAAAGTCAACTTGTTCTAAAGTTTTATCTTAACAAAAGATTATCATAAATAGATTTTTATAAAAATTTAAATAACAAAGAATTATCAACATTTGTATCTTAGGATAAAGTCATTTTGGCAATTCAAAAATTTAGTTAAATGCCTATGTTTATCCCTTCATTTTGAAGGATAATATTCCTTAAATGTTTGAAGATAATTTTTTTTTAAGAAATTCATTTTATAAGACAATGACTTATTATTATCCACATTTTTCAATTTTTGCCATAACAACGTCGCTTTGGTCATGTATGTACATGAGAAGGAATATGGCAATATACTTAAAGATAAAATCACTACCATAGAAAAATCACTACCATAGACTTATCAAAGCATAAAAATTAAAGATAGATAATCAAAAATAAGAAAATATTAAAAATAAAGGCATAGGAGTCTTAGCTGTCATTAAGACTCCACAAGACTTGAATAAATTCTAGTCACAAAAAAAATCATAAGGAAAGAAAATCATGGAATCTTTAGATCTTTTTCAGGGCTTCTCAAGACTTGAAATAATTCCTGCCTTATAAATAAATCGAGAATATCAAATAAATAAATATACGAGTCTTAGATTTCATCAAGGCTCCCCAAGATTTGAATATTATCTAGTCTAAAAGAAAAAATAATCAAGAGCAAAACACATAAAATAAAAGCCTTAGAATTTTTTGACAAGACATTTCCAAGACTTAGATTATGGACAAGTCCCCATTGTATTTTGGACTTGATTAAGGATAAGTCTGAGACTTAGATTAAGAAAAAGCCTCAAAATATATAATAAGATCTTGAAATAAATAAATTGCAAGACATAAAATAAGTGCAAGGAAATAAATATTAGATTAGTGAGCTTATATGCTCAAATTGATATAAATATGTACATAACTATATTTATACATATAGATAGTTAGATAAGTTGACATAAATATATCAATAAGAGTATAATCTCAACATGATCATAATGTAGATGAGATGCGAGTTTCATTTTTTTAGCATTATCATCCTTAGATTTTATGGATCATGAGGAGATTTTATCCTTGGATAATGTACGAAACAACTCCTATACTAATTATAGATGTATTGAGAGTGTATTTTCTTTAAAAAGATGAATCAAAGAAGTGTGTTTGTGTTGAAATTGAGAGGGGGAAGCAAGGTTTGCACCAGCCAAGGGGAAGAAAAGAGAGAAAGGAATGAGAGATAAGAGAGAAATTTGTAAAGAGATGTAAAGCGTTGAATGGAGGAAGCGTAGGGTGTATATATAGAAATGATTTTGTGAATTAAAGTAGGATAAATAATTTGAAAAAAAAAAATAGATGCTGTAGCAAGGGATGGCAATAGGCTTGAATGAGAAGGAATAAAAGAAAGAAGAGAAAAAAAAAATCAAATGAAAAGTGTCAAATTTGACATGTAATGAGTCAACTTGTAAATGTAGTTAATAGGCACTTGTATGTAAGAAATAGGCATAAATTATAAGGGTAAAATGACAACAAGTGATATCTGCAAATAAAAGCCAATAGTGACAAATAGTAATAGTAAAATATCATATAAGTTACCGATAGCGATAAAATATGCGTATATGGGTTATAACTAATATTTATGACTCAAAAAATTTTATCAGAATATGTACATATTTTTCGAGTATAATTTTATTTTCAAAAAAAAATTTATCTTGTTTTGCATGGTTACAGTTGGATATGGAAACTGATTTTGTAAAGGTCTAAAACGATCGAAATTTTGGAAAATCTGCTCTTTTTAAGGTTATACTATATATATGATTCATAATTTGAGTTTATCTTATTTTTATTCTTCTAGAACTTATCGTTGACCTAGGCTAACTTTTAGGGCTCCGATTTGAATTTTGCCTTTAGGATTTACTCGTAAGATTATGAAATCTAGGAGTTCACACTTACAATATATTTTTTGTTCATAATTTGAGTTTACTCTATTTTTATAATTTATTTAATAGTTTAGAATTGTTGGGATTGTCTAACTGAGTCTCGAGCTTCTAGTGTTAATTATTGACTCGATTTGACTTTTAGGTATTTGTCTTAATTTTGACTCTATGATTCACTTATAAAGTTACTGAAGAATCTAGAAGTTATAATTTTATCATTACAAGTTATATGGTATTGTTATCTCAATTTGCGTGCCAACAACTAGGTGTAGAAATAGTTTTAGCTTAACACGTGCAATTTTGACTCGACAAATTATTGCTATATCATGGAAAAATTATTTTGTATTATCTAGTTACTAAATATTATTTGGATATATTGTCTCGATTTGTGTATTAGAGATCAGATAGACAAATTGTTTAGCGTAGGGATTCATAATCGAGCGATTATTATATTTTGATTTTGTTCTCGAAGGTACTCTTTTTTTTCTAAGGTTTGGTATTTTGGGTTTTCCATTCGCACCAAACTTATTAGACATTTAACATTATTCAACTTATCTAATATTGTCTAAGGTTTTTTTTTTTTTTGAACTTGTGATTAGTTAGGATCAATTATAGGGTATTTAGAGTCCGATTTTAACACGGGGTCGATTTTTGGGTTCTAGTTTTGGTATTAGTTCCAACGTTCTCATCAAAGAGTATAAAAAAATCTAAGAGCTTACAACCTACCCTCCTTAAAGAAAGTTTCGTCCTTGAAACTTGATATGCGCACCTAACAGGTGAAGGTACTTGTGTTATATCTTGTTATCATTCCTTATATGTGAGATTTATGGTGCTTTCATTTGGTCAATATTTATATTTATTAAGTTTATCTATTACAGGTATTATGATTGTGTCATTTTGTTCTTTTATCATATTTATTAGATCATTCTCGCTATTTTCATTTTCATGAAATGTATTGAGATTTATTATGGTTTTACTATCAATTCTTTCATGCACATTTATTATTCATCATTTTTTTTCTCAATTTGATAATTTGAAGATTTTTAATATTTCATTGACTCTATATAACTGATATTATATGTAATATAGCACATATAAATCAATAAGATTTAGTTTAGCTATTCTAACCTTTACTTACTCGATTTTTAGAGAAGACTCAGACTCAATAGAGACAGCAGACGACTGACAATTTGACTCAAGTCATCTCCAAACCTAAGACGACAATAACAACATAACACCCACATGACACGGCAACTCAACAAAAGAAGGCTACATATTAGTTTTTCTATTCTTATATGAATATATATGACATTGTGCATAAAGTATATAGTGTTCATATTCTTTTAATTATCAAAGATATCATATTTTATAATTTTCATTGACATGATCATCTTGATAAGGTTGAAATAAAGATGTCTCATTATGTTATTGATTTCGATAAACTACGGAAGATCGTATTTTGAAATTTTATTAATAGATCTAGATTTTAGGCAACAATTAAAATATTTATGTTTTTAATATTCTTCAACCATGATAAACACAAGGGTGGGTGTTTTGGAGTTAACAAGGTGGATGGGGTTTGATCTAGTTTCCACATTTGATTAGTATTAAATTTTTACCTAGACGATCTTATATATATATATAATATATATATATTCTATGCTAAGTTATGATGTTTCTTTTGATTATTTACTCTATTGATGTTATTAACAAATGAACTATTCTCTTGGAAATACATAAGGATATTCGAACAACTAAAGGTATTTGACTAACCTAATATTGAGTTGCCATTATGCTTATCACCTTCATCTAAAATGACAATTTCAATCTCTTTGCCATTAACTTTTTCACAGACCGACTATCCTTGCATGTTGTATATGTTTATTCTTGGTGAAGATGTTCCCGAGCGATTCTCATTCCTATTTCTTTTGTTGCTTCCATTCTTATTAAAACTCGTTCTACTTCTAAATGAATGTGATGACTTGATATGTGGGTTATTTCATCCAGGGCAAGTTTTAGCCAATTGTTTTATTTTGTGCAGATAAAGCATGTGGTAATAGTCATCTCGTGACAATTCTTTATTCTGTGATTGGGGTTCCCGTAGAGGTAACACTTAGATTGTAAACATAGACACTGCATAGGGTAATGCTTCTTTTTACACTTCCAACATTATATCTCCACTTTTGTTGGCTTCTCATCCTCATTTGGACTGCTTATAGGTTTGAGTACTTCAAATTTAGCACTTGAACTTGTTCCATTCTAGAGCTTCTTCTTAAATTATATGATCTCTCTTTCTACCATCTCCTGCCTTCTCTTTCTATCATTCTCCACAATTATGGACCGATCCACAAGCTCCCTAAAGTTCTTGATGTCGAATCCTTCTAATCTGATTTGGAGGTCCTCATCTTATCCATTCAGGAACACTTGTCTCTTAAGTTCCTCACTATGCTTATATGACTTCGAGGCATATTGTTACATTCTGCTAAACTTGTTTTCATATTGCTCGATGCTATGGCTTCCTTGAGAGATGCATAGGAAATCTGCACTATATTGAACTCTTAAGCTTCTGGGGAAAAAGTTCTCTAGGAATTTATGTCTAAACATCTCCTATGTGATTGTTGGTAGTAGCTCTCTACTCTTGGATTCTCAACATACTCTTGCATTGAATATTAGCATATACATGTCGTATATGAGTCTAAGGTGATGGGTACTTCAAAAGCGCGAAAAGATCATTCTATCTATTAACCAATCCTCGACCTTGTTCGATTTCCATAAGCTCTATCAAAATATCAATTGCATTTTATGAAGTTGAGCAAGGCACTCCGATAGGATCTAGGTGTTGATGGTACTGTTGGTGTTGATGCAATAGGTGGTGTTTGAACTTCTAATGCAGTTTCATGTGCATGTGTGGCTGGTGTAGGTGTTGGTATTTTACAAGTTTGTTGCATGTAATTTCTTATCATGTCGGCGAGTTGTTCGATAGTAGAGAAACATCTCCATGTTAGTTTGGTTGTTGAGGTATTCCTTAGCTTTCAAGTTCCATAAGGGGAGTATCAGGCTCATGCCACATATGGGTGTATCTCCTACACGATCCATGGTTTTATTAAGTTCGTGTGAGATTTTGAATTTTCATTAAGTTTCAAGTGTTCGAAAAATTTAAAGAAGCATGCTAAAAGCAATCAAATACGAAATTTTCTATATGCATATATATAGAAGAAACATTGAAAACTTTCTAAAATCAAAATAATAAAAAGGAAATTCATATTATTAAAGCAAATACATAAAAGTAGTAGAAAGGTTTGTTAAATCTTCCATTACAAAGATCAAAAGAAATTATGTAAAATCATGACTATAACTTCATTTTAACTATATTGAATCAACAATTAAACAGTCAACAATGCATCACTTAGACAACATTATGCCATCATCAATTTCTTAACAAAAGGGCAAGACATAACAACATGTACTAATGTTCTATGGGAAGTCTATCTCCCATTCTTATTTCGAGTGGCTCTTCATGGTGAGGGGTGTAAGCCCCGGAAAATTTCAGTAAATAATTCCAATATGAACTTTGAAAATAAACCCTAAAAATCACTCCAAATTAAAACCAAATTTTGACAAGTCCTAAATCAGGAACGAATCCAAAATTCTTAATCTTGAGAAAATAAAAATCCTTAGAAACAAAATAAGAACTCAACAAACTCCAATTCCAAAACCACTACGCACGACAAATTCTATACGTAACTCCGACTTATTAAATCGGGTAATATAAAACCCAAAAACAAATTAATAAAAAGTAAATAACGATTAACTTTCGGAAATAAAACCCAATTCAAGAATTTCGAAAACGTTAAAAGATATTAAATACTTACAAAAATAAAATTTAAAATAAATTTCTCAAATTAAATATGTTATATAAACATAAATATCAGTTTCCAAATTGGCAAAGGTCTAAACCGGAAAATCACCCGAAACCAACGGAAACCCTAACTGGAATATAAGTAAGTCCGGCAATCTAGCTCCCCAAACCCTAGAGACCGAGATGTAGTTTAAATATATAGAATAACTCATAGTAATATAAGTTCGTTTATAATGATCAGATTAGTAAATTTTTGACCTATTTCGAACCCGTTCGACACAGACTTCAAAAGCGTGTCCCAGGGCTCGAGATATCAAAAATATACCAATAGTACCGTTAGACTCGTAATTTCATAAGGTTTCTAATATATCAATTACAAAATTTTTCGGGTTATAAAAGTTACAGTTATAACCTTTTTACCGTATTTTCATTCTACCGGTAATTGATTAGTCTTTTGCACTATTCATTTTATTTCATTACATAATTTTATTATTTTTATAATGTATATACCGGGTTTCCTAGTAATCGAGTAAACTTCGAAACCGGAAAATGAAACCCTAAACCGGTTTAGTTCAAGCTTTGTGAGAAAGACTTAGAAACCCTGTATCCGGCTTCGGTTTCATATCAAAAGAAATTTCATAAAATAATTTAATATGGAATATTGTTTCAAAGTGTTGAAACCCCGGTTTTTCAAGTAACCAAGACAACTCAAGAACTGGAAACCAAAACCTTAAACCGAATAGTTAAGACTGGAGTGAGAACTAGGAACCTTAATTCCGGCTTTTCCTCGGTTTCCAATTAAGAAACTTTTATAAGAAAATTTAATTTTGAATATAATTCTTGATTATATTTCAAACCAAGAAAAGATCATATTTTGAGAAAATTTCAACTCCGGGTCATCCCAAGACCCATTATAGAAAAGCGTGCCTCGAAACTAGAATTTCAAAAATTTACTTATGAATACTCATTTGAATCAAAATAAAATAAGGATTTCAAAAATATAAATTTCATAATTTTCCGGCTTACGAAAAATACAATTATGACCTTCTTATTCGTATTTTTCTTACTACCGGTAATTAAGTTGTCTTGATTACTATTTATTACTATTTATTACTATTCACAAGTACCACCTATACTACTTATTTGTACACTCTATAATTCAACCCTTACCATCACTCAATCACATCCCCTTTTCAAAGGCTTTTTGTCCCTTAACTTCCCATACAAGTTATGACAACTTACACATCAAAGATAAATCAATCAAAACAAAATAAAATCAAACTTTTTCTTCCCCCCTCATGCATTGGCCGGCGTGAATGGCCCCCACCCCCACAAGCTCCTTGTTCAATTTTTTTTTAACTCCTTTTTTGTCACATTTAACCTAATTCTACTTAATATATAAGCCACACTTTCTTTCTCTCACTTCATTCTACACATTTCAAAGTTTTTCAAAAGGTAAAAATGCTCTCTTTTTCTCTTCCCCTCTACCCCATGCCGTGAGCCCCCATGCCCATCCACACACACACACAACTTTCTATTTTCCTCTTTTCCTATCCTATTTTACTCTAAGTAAAGAGTTTTTACTCCTCCCACTCATAGATCCTTGTAATGGCAAGGATATTCTTGGATATTTCAACTAAATGTCCCCATGATCTCTTGGTAGGGACAATGAAATATTAAAACAAGAATACCAAACCATCACAAAGTAGATCTAACATTTAAAGAAGCTTTCATGCCAAAAGCTTTATGTTTATCCATCAAAAAGTGTTTTAAACCAAAGATCTTTTATAAAAATGTGGTTTTTATGTTTTCAAAACCTATTTAAGCACTTGATATAGTAGATCTATCATCTTACTACTCATATCCATGTAGACATTTAAGATCTCATCTTTATTTTGAGTTTATGTGCATTCATAGTTTTTAACCTTAGTAAATAACCTTCCTAGTATATAGATCTATAGGTAGATGAGTTAATAATACCAAAAAGGAAAATACTTTTCAAGAAATGAACTTGTGTAAATTCGGATGACTTTAGAAACCTAGGTTAAAAACACTTTTATCAACTTCTAAACATATATTTTACAAGAGAAATGAAGCCTATAGGTGATAGATAATGTTTGGTAATATTTTTCATGAGTCTAAATGAGTTTTTATTAAAGAAAATGTTGGAAACAAGAGATGAAGTCCAATAGAAGTTTTGAGCTAAAAGTCTTGTAGGCAAAATTCGTAATAATGGATAGATGGTTAGAAAACACTATTTTTCCAACTTCAAAAATGGTATTTTCTTAAATAAATGAAGTCCTTAGGGTATAGGTATAATAAATACTTAAAGTTTTGAGTATAAAATACATTTTTCCTAAAGGAATCAACTTGAAAATGGAGTTTTCTAAATTCGGATTTTTGGAAACCCCCTAGTAGAAGACCCACTTAAAAGTTTATAAATGAGGATTTTATTAAAGAAATAAAGGCCTTAGGATATAGCTAATATAAGGGTCAAAATTTCTTTAAACAAAGTGTAGTTTTCCTTAAGAAAATCCTTGTAATAAGTAAGTGTGACCAAGTGTAGTAAACTTACTTGTTAAACAATAGCATAAAATGATTTTCTAGGAAAAAGTCTATTTAAATTCTTTGAGTCTAAAAATTTATAAGAACTTAGGCTCATTAAAGTTCATATCATGACATTCATGATAGGGAAAATCATTACCATTGCATTTAGTTTCATTTTGTACTTAGGAATCTCAAGTGCATTCATGAAAACCAATTTTTGGAATCAATATACCCGCTGTACAGATCTGATCCCTCAATACCGAGGCTTAGATATTTTCAAAACTTAATTTAAACTTCATATTTATAAAGCTCTTCCGAAGTAGATAGAAATCGATATAAAATTTGCGAGATTCCGAGTTAAAATGACCAAGTTATGGCCGTTTTAAGTTGGAATTCCCACTTAGGATGCGAATTACGAATTTGATAAGTTCGTATGAAGTCGTTGGATTAGTTTGAGTTGAAATACTGATTAGAGTATTTCTTCCTTTTTAGGTTATCCCGAGTTCGACGATTCCCTACCACCGGATTATTATTACTAGAAGACCGGTGATCCAATGGCCGAGTGAGTTTTCTCCTTGTTTTGTTACCTTGATTGTGCTTGTAGTTAGTTGCATTAGAATTATAGGAACAAGATAAAAATCGATATGAATGGGGATGGGATATATGATGAGACTGTGATGAATGTATGCCAAAGAATACTAAAGCATATCGAACCACGATTTGATTGGATAACTGCATCGTTCATATTATTCCTGTTGTATGTGTGATATCGCTTGGTCACTCTAAAGAATGTATAAATATTTTTGACCTAAGCAAAAATTAAATTGATCATGCATCACATCGAACATATTGCATTTGGTAGCATGCTACTCCTACGCAGGTCGATCGGTATGGTCCGTTGTTGCCTCGTTTTGATAACGAGCCCGGTGCCAAAGCTCATTCAGGGGTACTAAGGCGCATGTGGATGCATCCTTGGATGAGCCTAGCCGAGTCGAGTGCTAAGAGCCAAGGGCTTGGGGACTAGATGCGGTCGTGTAGACTCAATACCATTCCTAACCCAAGATACGGAGGGCGTAAATCCGTTCTGTGTGTGGGTTCCGGATACCCATGCATAATTGCTTGCTCATGTGTTTGTTCATGCATAGCATATGATTGATTAATAACATGTTTGTTATGGTACGGAATTAAGGGAATCTCACTAAGCTAATGTAGCTTATACCCCAATAGTTGTTTAAATGAGCAGGTTATTCCAAGTATTCTAAGTGGGGCCCGAGATGGTTGAAGCCGAGAATGACTTAGGGATTCCGGCAAGATATAAGAATGCTTGAAGTTTTGGCTAAGCTTTACGATTTGCCTTGTAATAGTTTTATGTAGTGAAGTCTTGGGATAAATGTAATTGAAGTTTGATGAATTGTATTTTGAAGTATAGTGTTTTGTATTTGGAGTATAGTGGATTGTATTTCCTTTACATTGTTACTCAATTGTATCAACATAAAACGTATCATTCCGATGTGTCTCCTTTATGTGTTAGACGCCTTGTACATAGTATGGAAGCCTTCGCGTGACTGAGGTGATCATTCTTAGGCTTTAATATTGTGTATGGCGGACTGCCACGTTTAGGGTACCCTTCGGGGCGTGACAAGGGGTACCTTTTCGATGAGTTGGTCTTGTTGATTCCCAGCTTCAGTATCGGCATCCCTTAGTAATCATTCTCTTTCCAAGTTGTGTGGTATGAGTGTAGAGGTTTCCAATGGTTTCCTTTCTTCATCGCCTTTCTAAGGAAGGTAGTCCTCTCCAAATTGGTGCGATGATTTGATAGATAACTTTAGTCTTTTAGGGCATCCATTGGTAACATGTCCCAGTTGCTTGTAGGAGTAGCAAACGGTGGTTTTCTTCTTTTGATGATCAGAAACCTTGTGCTCGGGATCTCCACAGAAGTAGCATTTATTTCGTAACCTTTGGCAGGATTTTGGGTAGTGGTTCATTTTGTACTTCCAGCATTGAATACTACATCATTTGGGTATCTTTTTCTTGATGGGAGGGCTATGTTGCTTGATCTTCTTAGTCTTGGGTTCTAGATTAGTGGTGGAAAAAGGTGCTTGTGCTGTTAGTGTTGCTCCAAGTAGGAGCTCTATAACTAGAGTAGGTACAAAAATCATGGGTACTTGTCGTATGAACTCTTTCAGCATATCTCCTAGGTTTCCTAAAGCGGAAAGAATTTCATAGGTTTGGTCTTGTGGTGGGAATAATCCTGTTTTTGTTGTTCCTTGAGAGGGATATCTAGTCATTGCATGATCTCCTCGAGTAGTCTTCAAGAAACAAATTAAAATGGTCGCATTAGATGTCTTTTTTTCTTGATCATATTATACGCATATATTTCTTAAGGTCATAAGGAGTGTAGCAAAACACTTTATTATTTTTTTTCATTTTGTTTGTTAAGAAGGTTGGCGAAGGCACGTGAACGGTATCGTTCACCTAGTAGTCTTATTGATGAAGAGGTAGTACAATATTTTCTTCTTAATTGATTAGGGCAAAGAGTCAAGTAAGTCACTATGCATTAAATCTTATGGGGATGTTAAGATAGGTTTAATCGATCAATCCATCCAATATCTCAAATTTTTTTCCTTTGTTTTTCCTCCCATATTGTCTCCTTAAGGTTATTATCCAATTGGTATCACTTCTTCCTAAGCCTGGGGTTCGACAATCTTGGGTAAACTTTTCTACATAGTATTTAATTCTATTGTTCTTAACCTCCTAAAGATTCTCTAAATCTTGTATGAAAAATATTTGCCTTTTCTAAAAATCTCCAAGGTAGTATTCTATTCTTCAAACATTAGAAGTCAAATCTTATGGGTCATGGAAGTTAAGGCTAGCACTCACACTAACTTAAAGGTCATCTCATATCTACCTCTTTTTTTCTAAGGTCAAATTCTATCATTCTAATCTCCCAGTGTCTTTTTACCTAATTCCCAAAATCTTGTTAGTTTGATACCAACTTAAACTGTCATGTCCTGAGGGTACTGTCATACCTTAAAGGGTACCCTAAACACGATAGTTTGCTGCCGTTTAAGTAGTTATACATTATAGCAATTAAGAAAATAAATTATAACAATATAAGCAAGATTTCTTAAATACTTATAAAGAGTTTTACAACATTAAAGGGCATTCTCCTATCAAAGATAGCTTAGTCTAAAAACAAATCTATCTTAAAATAAATTATACTTTTGAAACTTCTCTTGGAATTCCCTATCTACTTCTAACTTGCACTTTTATCCATACGATCTTGGTGTGAAAGTATTACCTGGGTAAAATAATGTCTTGGTTCTAACCAAAGGTACGAGAACTGCAAAAGATATCTGAGAGGGTATAAGTTACATGCTTAATGAGATTTATTTCCACAATTAAACACTCAACATCCAATAATCAAAACAAATTTATTTAGGTAACCATATGAGATGCACAAGCACATGAGCAAACATTTCATATGATTTTTCGGGAATCATATGTTGAATGGATTTACCCCTCTATTCGGGGTTAGGTGTTCCAGATCGTATAGGCCGCTAGCATAATCATAATTTCATGGTAGTTTTTATTTAAGCCACTACCTAGCTGCCAAAATATAATCCAACTTGTTTATAATTTTATTTCCAAGCCACTACTTAGCTGCCATATATGTTTTAGCTGGGTGTTTTCTCACCGCCATTTGATTTGGACAACCCTTCGCTACTTTATAGAATTTACAAACTCTATGAATCTCCTTACTAAGCCTTTGTCCCACCAAAGTATAGTAATAAATATAACAAAATCACCAATGATATGCATGAATCAATTTAATTAAGTACTCATGGCATGAGTGATCATAGAATTTTGCAGACAATCATCCTTTCACTAAATCAAACATTCATTATAAACAATTCCTACCTCAATATATTTAATCATAATTCCAACCACATATGTAAACACATGTACTTATCCATTTTATCTTGTCCTGGTTCTAATGCCACTAATTTATAGGCAAAAGCATAAGTACATATATGTAAGAAACAAACTCACTCGGCCATTTGCGTGGATACTTCTAGTCAAAGTAATCCTCCAGGTAAGGTGGATCAGACTCTATGTTATCTATACAAAAGAAATACCCAAAATAAGTATTCCTTGGAAATTCTACTTAAACTTATAATTCTATTTCACTAAGTTCGTCAAAAATCGCATAGGGGGAAATTCTAACTTAAAATAGCCATAACTTGCACATTTTAACTTGGAATTTTGCATATATTATACCATTTTCTACCTACTCGAAAAGATCTATCTATTTCTAACGTTATTTTTGTCATAAAAATTCTTTTGAGTCACGAAAAAGGTTGGTATAGAATTACCACGAAAATCCCAACTCTTAAAACTTCATTTTCAAATTTTTTATCGATTCCAAAAATCCTTTAGTAAAAATATAAATATTTATATGATTGAAAAATCCTTTGAATACATATATATATATATATAAACATATTGCATGCAAAATTTAATGGTGTTGTCTCAATGATTATTTCTCTTAAAACAAGTTGTCTTATAGTGTTGAAAACTTGAATCTTAACAATTCCTTTCCACGTATTTATAGACTCTTGGGTTATTATAAATGAGTATATTCTTTTTTTTTCCTATTTCTTTTCTAAAATAAGTAAATTTTCTATTAACTTTGGTCTTCTATAAATTTTCTTCTAGTGATAAGTAATGAAATTTCCAAAAATTAAGTTATTGATAATATAATAATTTTGAGTTGTATATGTTTTCCTTTAGAAAAAAAAAATAGCTTTGATAAACAAGTTTTTTTCTTCTTATAGTTTCATTTCCTAACTTCTTTAAAAATAAATTTTAGTTCTACAACTTAGTCTCTTAAGTCTTTTACCAATTTTACTCGGAAGGAAAATTATGTTTCAATATTTTCTTAAGCTGTTGATAATATCTATTATTTTTTAAATTTATCAAGTTTATATTCTTTTTATTTCTTCGAAAACCGGTGTTTCACTTAAAAATTTAGCAACCTTTATTTTTCTAAGTAGGTATATAAATTAGTGAGTTGATTTTATCTTAACTTGAAAAACTATTTTACTTCTTAGTTTTTTATTATGAAGTTGGAAAGTTTCCAATCTTAAGTTTTATGAAAAATTTGTATATCACAAATTATTAATACTAAGCCTTAGGCTATCTATCATGAAAAGAGAGTGTTTATTTCCTTAGTAAAATTATCCTTGTTGACATTTAAGAAAACTTTGGGAAAGTTTGTGATGAAGTTGTAAAAATCCATTTTCTAAGTTGTTAATGACAAACTTTTTTATTTAGTGACAAGTTTCATAACAAAAGAGTTTAGTTTCTTGTTCCTTTATTAAGGAAATTCCATTTTATATTTTGTTAAGACAATATCATTATGATGATGCATGTATATGAGCATGTAGTATGAGAATGATGAAAATATAAGAAAGATATAAGAAGCAAATAATAAGCAAGATAATAATATCAAGTATTGAAAACTTTAGCTTCATCAAGATAACTCGATCAAGTATTGGAAGCCTTAGCTTCATCAAGATAACTCAGGACTGAGAATAGACTAATCCCAAAAGCAAAGAAAAAAAAGCAAAGAAACCAATAATAAAAGCAAGTTAGTTAGAGTTTGTGAGCATTTAGACTCTAAGAAATATATATATATATAGAGAGAGAGAGAGAGAGATAATAATATACATATATGGTTAAGTTAGAAGCATAATAACAATAATAACATAACATCATAATAATAACAAGATAATAAAAATCGAAATTTCTTTGCATGTGCAAGAACAAAACATGAACATGTTGTTGCTTCTACAACTCATATGAGTTTTAAGAAACAACACCATGGTCATGCTAAGTTACATGATATGGGTAAATGAACAATGGCATAAGTTTACCTAAGAGTGTTTTTGAGTTGAAGAAATATGGTAGATAAGTGTGGCATTATGTGGGTAATAATATGTAGTGAATAGCATATGTAGAGAAGGATTTTGGGAGAGTTTGGTTGTAGGAAGTTTTAGTAGATAGGATTTGTAGAGAGTGGATTTGTGGAGTGAATTTGAGAGAGTTTTGTTTTGTAAAATGAAGGTATGAAAGAAGTGGAGGGAATGGGGGTATTTATAGTTGAAGATGGAGGGAAATTAAGTGCAATAAAATAAATTGAAAAAGAAAAATAATGGAGATGAGAGAGAGAGGATTTGCGCCGGCCAAGAGAGGGAGAGGGAGAGAAGATTGATTTTGTTTGTATTTTGTAAAGAAAAGTAAGTATTGTGTAAGATATGATATGATTAGAGATGTAATGGAAAAGTAAAAAATAAAAAGATAGGTGTATAGGTGGTAAAAATAGGTAGTAAGAAAAAGTAAAGATAGATGAATAATAATGAATAGTAAGATAGGAAAATGAATAGTAAACAAGATTAATAGGTTACCTATAATAAAGAAAATACACATTTAAATGTGATATATGTAATTTTTAGTTATCAAAAAATTATAAAACTGATATTTTTTTATTTCCTATATTATTACGAGTCTAACAGTATTATCGGAATATTTTTAACATCCGATGTACTGGGGCATGATTTTTAAAAACGGATCCCGTTCGGATCCAAAAACAATATAAATTAGCGAATTTGATATTTTTAAGATTCCTTATATTATTACGAACTATTATGGATCATTAACTCAATTTCGTTGTCTAGGGTTTAAGAGCGTGGGATTGTTGGATTTAAATTCTAAGGTTTTGGCATAGGTTTTTGTTAACTTAGGTTTCCAGTTGACTTCTGGTTCTAGGGTTTGAACTTAAGAGTTATAAAAAATCTAAGGGTTTACAAGTACCTTAAATGTTGCAGTCCACCATACACAATATTAAAGCCTCGAAATGACTACCTTAGTCACGTAAAGGCTTCTATATCATGCACAAGGTATACATCACAACAAATGAAACGCATCAAAGTAGCACAATTTATGTTGATAATAATTAAGTAGCAAGGTAAGAGAAATACATATCATTAAACATAAATAAAGTCAATTACAAATCTTAAGGGCATACCCCCACTAATGTCCTCAAATGGATCAACAACATATTAGTGTTTCTGAGTAGTCTCAAAAATAATAATATATCATATATTATTCATAAAGAAATTTTCATGTTGAGACTTCATTTTATGTAAGCCCCTAAAATTTTCAGTTAATTTTAAGTTTGATCTTAGAATTAAAAGTCAACCAAAACCCTAAAGGTCAACAAAAGTCTAGTACAAACCCTAGATTTTAGATCCGGCATTCCCGTTTTCTTTAGCCTTAGAAAATGAAGTTAAAATAAATAGTGGTAATAGATCGTAATGGCTTTAGGTTATATAAAAATATCAGATTTTCAAAATCCGAGTGTCCTTCGAACTCGGATAAGATCAGTTCTCGAAAATCGTGTCATGAAGCTCGGAATAATAAAAATATTTCGATAACACCGATAGGACCGATTTAATATAAGGATTTCAAATATATCAGTTTCGTAATTTTCCGGTAATTAAAAATATCATATATCATAATTATACACGTATTTTCTTACTACCAGTAGTTAAATTATCATGTCTACTTTACATTACACTATTTACTACTATTCTACACTATTCATCTATCTCTACTTTTTCTTACAACCTACTTTACAAACATACCTCTATTCTCTTACAATTTTTATTTCTAATACAACTTCACATCTTTCATATCTTACTTTTCATTAACAAAAATACAAAAAAATAAATTTCTCTCTCTCTTTCCTTCATGAATTGCGCCGGCCACTCCCTCTTCCCTCTTCAATTTGTTTCAATTTTCATTTATTTAATAAACACAAATTTCCTTCCACATTTTCCTATAAATACCCCCTCTTCCTTCTACTTCTTTCATACCTTCCATACACTAAACTTACTCTCTAAAAATCTCTCCATAAACCCTCTCAAGTTCTCTCTAGTTTCTACTTCTTCTATAGGTAATAGTTTTAGCTTTCTAAAGTGTTCATTTAGTTAGTATGAGCTTAGTGTGTGTTTTCTAAACCGTGAAGGTTAAAGAAAGCAACAATAAGTTCATACTTTGTTTTTATTCATGAATCTAATTTCTTTTATATTGCTTTCATATATATTTAACTAAATATATCTATGTAGCTATATATATATATATATATATATATCTTTTAGAGCATATAAGCTTATTTGTTTTGCAATTTATTTATTATCTTGCAATTTATTTACTTTCATGTTATTTTTAAGACTAGTATTTCTAGTCTTAGTCTTGTCCTCATCAAGCCAAAACATTTTTTTTTCTTTTTGGGACTAGTCTTTTCTTAGTCACAGGATACCTTGATGAAGCTAAGGTTCCAATACTTGATTTATTTCTTTACTAGCTTATTTCTATAAGTTATTATGTTTCTTTATGTTTTCATAACTTTATGATTCATATTTAGGTATGAATATAATGATTTTTGTCTCAATAAAATAAATAAAGAAAAAGTTTTCTTAAAATAGAAATTTTCCTCTAAAACTAAAAGTAGGAAGTAATTTTCATAAAAACTAAGGATTTTACCTTAATAAACTTTTCTAAGAAATCTAGAGGAGTTCATAGGAATTTTCACAAAACATACATAACATGGAAAGAACTTCTTGAGTAAACAAAAGTTTTACTAAACTTCATTTTTTTCATCAAAAACTAGGTGACAAACACCAAGAGTTTCTTTTCATGAAAGTGGAATGATCTTAATAAACAAGGAAATTATTTTTACAAATATATAATTGTTATTATTTAAAAAAAAAGCATTAGAAACTAAGCTTAGAAAATGAAATCATTCTTTGGAAATATAAAAAGACTAAGGAAATGAAATCAAGAAAAAGAAAAGTACTCATTTAAAATAACTTAAGATATTCATTAGCAAAAATAAGAGGAAATTCAGAAGTTTCACTTTTCCAAGACTTTACTATTACAAAAAATTTATGATTTGAGACAACTTCATTAGTTTTATAGATTTTATATGAGTCAATAAATATATGTAAATACATTTCAAAGGTTTTACAAACTATTATAATACCTATCTCTTTTCTATGAGTTTTATTAAGAGAAGGAATTCGAGGTTTGTGAAAATTCGTGGTAAATTGGTCACTACTATTTTGGAACATAAATGACTTATTTGATGAAAATAATTCTATAATTGGATAGATCTTTTTGAATAGGTAGAAAACGGTATATTATATGTACAATTCCAAGTTTAAATGACCAAGTTATGACCATTTTAAGCTAGAATTTCTTTCTATACGAATTTTAACGATTTTATAATATAGTTCCTTATTAGTACCATAGAATAAAAAAGAAATACTCATTTTGGGTATTCTTCTTAATTAGGTAATCTCGAGGAGGATTGTTCATATCCCGAAGATTACTACGATTAGTAAAAATCCCGAACGACTCATCTATTTTCAAGAAAGGTGTCATCATGGCTGAGTGAGTTTATTCCCGTTATTTTTCATACTTATGATTGTGCTTGTAAATTTAGTTGCATTAGAATTTAGTCAAAAATCAAATGGAAGTTGTATGATAATATTTGAAAGAATATTAAGTATATCGAAACATGATTTGTTTGTAATAAAGTTGCATGTACATTAATATCTTGAAGTGTTTGAAATTGGTTGCTCACTTGAAAGAAGTTAAATATATAACTACTTGACTTTAATTAAGAAATTATGCATGCACATCATATGTTGAGTCACATTTCATTCACTACTATACAATTGGTGAGACAAGTGTATAATAGTGGTGGTAGGCAGAACCGTTATATCATGTAAGTGGCGAGTAGGAGCCAGTAAAAACTACATAAATTGGTGGCTAGTAGGAGCCTATAATAACTACAAGTTTTTGATGGCGTATAGGAGCCGGTAAGATCTATAAAAGTGTTTTAAAAGTTGTGGCTGTAATTGGCTTGAATACCCAACCTCGAATGAAGGGCATAATTCATTCAACATATGATTCTCGGAAAGTCATATGTCTTGTATGCTCACGTAGTTGTTGCATTCTATTTGTTTGACTAATAAACTTGATTGATAATTTACTTTAAGTATGAATTTTTGGGATTTACTCGCTAAGCCCATAAGCTTACGCCCCTATAGGTAATTGTATTCTCAGGAACACCTATTTTTGTACCCAAGGTCTCCTCATATCCGCGTAAGTTTTCTATTGAAGCTTTTGAAGGAAATCTACTTGAAGATTTAGATTAGAATCCCTTTGAAATCTTTAATGTAGTATTTAAATGTTGTAAAGACTATTACGATCTTTGGGATTAGGAGGGGTATGTCCCTAAGAAATCATGTAATAACCTTTGGTTATTAATGCTATAATATATTTTATTTCTGGATTCTTGTATGTTCATTTTTACTTGCTTAAACTGTGCTTCCCAAAAGCATCTCCTATTACCGTGCTAGATGCCTTACATGTAAAACTAAGGCTTTCACGTGACTAAGGAAATCATTCTTAAGTCTTGATATTATACGTAGCGGACTCCCACGTTTAGGATACCCTTCAGGGCGTGACATCCTATGCTCTCAATTCTTCACATTAACCCATTCCTTGAATGGGGATCTCGAGTGTACCTACTTCAATAAAGATCTATGAGGGTATAAGCTTACAACGTGCTTGGTACGATATTCCCTTTATCTATACCGTAAATCCAAAAAAATTATCAATTTACATGCATATGTTGCGCATGCTATGCAACAAACACATGTTACAAACAATTATGTATGGTTATCCATAAACCATACATTGAACGGATTTACTTCCTCCGCGTCAAAGGTTAGGCAAATGGGATTTGAAGACTAAGCACTCTGATCATAGCAATCGATTGGCGCAGCTTATCCTTAGGCTGTATCCCAAGTATGTCTTAGTTCCCTAAGAATGAGCTTGACCTCTGGCCCTTCCAATTCCTCATGTAAGAGTAGCAGCCTTCAACATGTGACTTGAAGGATACAATACGTATCCATTTAATTTATATCAAAGTTGAGTATAATTAGGTATACATAAAGGTCATCAACAATTATCATACACACATAAGCAACATGTAATATGGATGATATATTTAAATAATCATTTGTTGTTTTCTATATGCTTAGCATCCATTGTCACATATTTATAGAAATATATACATATAAACTCATAACCCCATACATAGTTATTTTATCTTATACTTATAAATCTAGTGCAACTATCTATAAGCATAAGCAAAATAACGAAATCATGAGGGAAAACTCACATATCTATATTACAATCTACTTAGTCGAACTAATCCTCGAGAAAAAAGGTATTGTAATCCTCAACATCTAGACAAAGAAATACCCAAAATGAGTATTTCATAGAGGTTCTACTTAAATTTCCAGCTCTATTTATTTTACTCGCGTCATTTTTCCCAGTTATGGAAGTTACAAATTAAAATAGCCATAACTTGCTTATTTTAACTCGAATTTTGCATATTAGTAGTCATTTTCTACCTAATTTGAAAGACATATCTATTTATAATGCTATTTTTAATATTTAAGGTTGTTTGAGGGTCGAAATGGATCAGTACATATTGCATCTCGAACCTCCAGTCCTTGTGTTTCTTATTTTCTCAAAGTTTTACATCATTCAACACTCAAAAGCAATCATAAAAATATTTTTATCTTTAGAAATCATATAATAGCAATATTATTTCATGTTAAATGCATGATCCTAGTGATATAGCATAAAAATAGATTTTTTTTTTTTTTTTTACAATCTCTTATGGAAAGTGGCAAGTTAAGTTTATGAAAATTTTCTTTTGGTTTTTAAATAAAATCGCCAACGTTAGTAGGTTGTAAAAGTGATACTTAACTAAGAAAAAATATAGTTTCTTATTCCTTTAAATTCATAGATACCTTATTTTTATAATAAGCCTTTCTTTAGTAACAATTTTTCTAAAACATAAGTCTTTATGTGATTGTAGAGAAATGTCCCTCTAAGTGTATCTAACTTCAAAAATATCTTAAACTTGGCCTATGAGAGAATTTAGAAAGTTAACTTGTTCTAAATTTCAAAAGATTATCTTAAATAGATTTTTAGAAAAATTTACATAACAAAGAATTATCAACATTTGTATCTTAGGATAAACTCATTTTGGCATTTCAAAAATTTAGTTAAATGCCTATGTTTATTCCTTCATTTCAAAGGACAATATTTGTTAAATGTTTGAAGATAATTTTTTTTAAATACGTTTTATAAGACAATGATTTATTAATATCCTCATTTTTCAAATTTTTCCATGACAACATCACTTATGGTCATGTATATACATGAGAAGAAATATAGCAATATACTTAAACATAAAATCACTACCATAGACTTATCAAAGTATAAAAATTAAAGATAAATAACCAAAAATAAGAAAATATTAAAAATAAAGGCATGAGAGTCTTTGCTTGTTATCAAGACTCCACAAGACTTAAAAAAATTCTAGTCACCATAAAAAAAAAATCATAAGAAAAAAACATGGAATCCTTAGATCTTTTTCAAGGCTTCCCAAGACTTGAAATAATTCCAGTCTCATAAATAAATCGAGACTATCAATAAATAAATATAGGAGTCTTAGATTTCATCAAGGCTCTCCAAGGCTTGAATATTATCCAGTCTCATGTAAATAAAAGCAAAAATAATCAAGAGCAAAACAAATAAAGTAAAATCCTTAGAATTTTTTGATAAGGCATTCCCAAGACTCAGATTATGGACATGTACCCATTTTATTTTTTACTTGATTAAGGATAAGTCTAAGACTTAAATTAAGGATAAGTCTCAAAATATATAATAAGAACATGAAATAAATAAATTGCAAGAGACAAAATACGTACAAGGAAATAATTGTTAGATTAGTGAGCTTATATGCTCAAATTGATATAAATATGTACATAACTATATTTATACATAGAGATAGTTAGATTAGTTGACAAAAATATATCAACAAGAGTATAACGTCAACACGATTATAATGTAGATGAGATACGAGTTTCATTTTTTACCATTATCAACTCTAGATTTTATGCATCATGGGGAGATTTTATCCTTGGATAATCATGAAACAACTCCTATACTAATTATAGATGTATCGGGAGTGTATTTTCTTTAAAAAAATGAATCAAAGAAGTGTGTTTGTTTTGAAATTGAGAGGGGGAAGCAAGCTCTGTACCATCCAAGGGGAAGAAAAGAGAGAAAAGAATGAGAGATAAGAGAGAAATTTGTAAGGAGATTTAAAGTGTTGAATGGAGGAAGTGTAAGGGGCACATATAGAAATGATTTTATGAATTAAAGTAGGATAAATAATTTGAAAAAAAAATAGGTGCTACAGCAAGGGATGGTAGTAGGCGTGAATGAGAAGGAATGAAAGAAAGAAGAGAAAAAAAATCAAATGAAAAATGACAAATTTGACATGTAATGAGTTACCTTGTAAATGTAGTTAATAGATACTTGTAAGTAAGAAATAGACGTAAATTATAAGGATAACTACAAATAAAAGCCAATGGTAATGAATAGTAACAGTGAAGTATTATAAAAGTTACCAGTAGCAATAAAATGTACTTCTATGGGCTATAACTGATATTTTTATAACCCAAAAAAATCTTTATCTGATATTTTATGAATATCTGAATATTTTTAGAGCATAATTTTCTTGTCGGTAATTTTATCTTGTTTTGCATGGTCGTGGTTAGATATGAAAAATAATCCCGTAAAGGTCTAAAACGATCGAATTTTTTGAAAATATGATCTTTTTGAGGTTTATACTATATATATGATTTATGCTTTGAGCTTATCTTATTTTTATTGTTTGAGGGTTTTAAGCGCAGTCTTGCTAGATCTAGATCTTTTAGAACTTATCGTTGACCTAGGATGGCTTTTAGGGTTCCGGTTTGAATTTCTGCTTTAAGGTTTACTCATAAGATTATAAAATCTAGGAGTTTACACTCACAATATCTTTTTGGTTCATAATTTGACTTTACTCTATTTTTATAATTTATTTAATATTTTAGGATTCTCGGGATTATCTAATCGAGTTTAGGGCTTTTAGTGTTAATTGTTGACTTGGTTTGACTTTTAGGTATTTGTCTTAATTTTGACTCTAAGATTCAATTATAAAGTTACCGAAGAATCTAAAAGTTTATAATTTTATCATTACTAGTTATGTCATACTATTATCTCGATTTGCATGTCAACAACTAGGTATAGAAATAGTTTTGGCTTAATGGTGAAATTTTGCCTTAATAAATTATTACTATATCATGAAAAAATTATTTTGTATTATTTTGTTATTAAATATCATTTGGTTGTACTATCTCGATTTGCATGTTACATATCAGATAGACAAATTGTTTAGCATAGGGATTCTGAATTGAACAATTATTAAATTCTCATTTTATTCTTGAAGGTACTCTTATTTTCTATGGTTTGGTATTTAGGGTTTTCTATTCCTACCAAACATATTAGACAATTTAGGTTATTCAACTTATCTGATATTGTCTATTTTTTTTTTTTTTTTTTAGAAAGTGTGATTAGTTAGGATCAATCCTAGGGTTTCTAAAGTCTGGTTTTAACCTGGGGTAGATTTTTAGGTTCTAGTATTGGTATTAATTCCAAGGTTCTCATCAAAGAGTATCGAAAAATCTAGAGGATTACAGTGCTTACTAAGAAGAACATTACTTTTGTGTGGAATTATAAAGCATAGAGAGGTTTCGATGAGATAAAGGCTAAACTAACTAGCACTTCTATCTCAACCTAAACGGTACTCTAAACGTGACAGTTTGTTATAAACAATATTAAAACTTAAGAATGACAACTTAGTCACTTAGAAGCTTTTATATCAGTATAAAGCGTACATTCACAACAAATGGACGTCGGTGGAGTTACACATTTTAAGGTAATAGTAAAAGAATATACAAGAATTTACTAAAATAAGTACATGAAAATATATAAAATCTTACATATCTAAGGGGCATTGCCCCGTCAAAATATGAATTGTCTTACAATCTCCAAAAGTCTCCAATTTCATCATAAATATAAAGATTTTCTAAGGGAATCTATTATAACAATCTTTAAGTAAATTCCCTACAAAAAGCTCTAAATCTACCTTGACTAGTGGATCTCTAGGAGCGACCCATATGAAGTCCTACATCAAAAATCTATTCAGGGGTAAGCTATAACAGACTTAGTGAGAAATCCTTACAATACTGTATCCATAACAAGCAAGTTGATTATTCAATTATATGAAATGCATTAGCCAAATTTCTTACACCAATATGTATAACCTACCAGAAATTGTGCGTATAATGAATTTTATGCCCTCCATATTGGGGCTTAGGGCTTTGAAAATATTGGGGTCCTTTTGACCATCACACTCTATTGGGTCTTGATCGATCACCACTACTTAACCATCGGGTTCCTTACCTAAAGCGATAAATCTGTCATGGCTCCTTCATGAGGCCATATTCCCCAAACGTAGTAGTTCCTTATGCTGGAGTTAAGTACCTTACCTTTTTGGTCTGATGCATAGAAGAAGCAGCGAAAATGAAATGCAACTCAACTTTATGCCATGCATGATCCATTTGTTATTTATTTCCTAACATGTTAATTTCTAATTAAAGGTGACCAACACATTCATCACAAACAAGCCATCATAATATTATAACAATCACTTCAATCAACAATTAAGATTTTAATATACATAATGTTTCTTGATCAAGCATGAAAACACATCATTATCCCAATATAAACCCACATGCAATTTCATTTATATCTTTTTCCTAAGTTCTAATGCACTAACTTACAAGCACATACAAGAACACAAAAAGCATAAGGAAACTCACTCGGCCACTATAATCTTCTCAATCAAAATAGTCTTTTAGAAGCGAAGCATTGCATTTTTTGTTATTTAAACAAAAGAAATACCTAGAATGAGTCTTTCATAGAGGTTCTATTTAAAATTCTAACTCTATCAATTAAATTCGCATCATTTTTCCGGTTACGGAAAGTCAAACTTAAAATGGTCATAAATTGTTCATTTTAACTCTGATTTTTGTGTATAAGTATTCAGTCTTTACCTAATTCAAATTATCTATCCATTTATAATATTACTTTTAATTTCTAAGGGTCATTTAAGGGTCAAACTGATACTGTACAGATTTAGATATGATTTTTTTCATTACATTTGCCATTTTTACATCTTATAAACTCTCTAAGTTAATATGTATCATTCTTATACTTAATAGATAACTTATAAATAATATTAGTAGTTCAAAATATATGTATCATCCTAGTGATTTTTTCCAAGTAAAATTTCAATTAAGACATCTTTATGGAAAACAGAAAATTTTAAGTTTTTAAAAACATTGGTTTGAATGCTAACGGATTCTATGCCCTCCATGTCGGGGGTTGGGTGATTACCGACCCATACGACCATCAATAGTTGCAAACTTACAAGCTCCTACTAGCCACCATTATGACTCCTCGTTTCCTCACACGAAGAATAGTAGCGAAAGATAAATGTAACTCACAATATGTTATGCATGAATCATTTTTAATATTGGTTTATTCAATTATCATCGAGTTCAAGTTAAAGGTGACCAAAACAATATTCATCATACCATTGCAAGAAAACATAAGTTATTCATCAATTCCTCTTTCGATATACTTAGCTTTTATTCAACAACCACATCATTCAATCATGAATCCAAATCACACAACATTTATTCATTTATCTTTTTCCTTACTCTATAGTGCTACTACTTACAAGCACAATCAAGGAAACGTAATTAGTAAGGGATTAACTCACTCCATGACGATTGCTCCTATTTGAAATAATCTTTCGGGAAGACGATATCGGTTCCTTCTTCACCTAAACAAGATGAAATACCCAAAATGAGTCTTTCATAGAATCTCTACTTTAAGAATTCTAAGGTTGCGTTTGGTTGTAAGGACAGGACAGAACAAGAAGAACTGGACAGCACAGTACAAAGAATACTGGACAGAACAATTCTTTTGTACCACGTTTGGTATCTATGGAACTGGACAAGGATTTTTGTGCTGTCCTATGTTTGATATACACAAGTACAGGACAGAACATCATCTTTTGACCATTATACCCCTATATTACTATACATTTATTTAACTAATTTATTACGTTATTTAATAAATAAAATTTTAAAAGATTAATTTATATATACAATTAAAATAAATACATATTATATTAAATAAAAAATTCATAATTAAACTTTTTTTTCCTTACAAAAATTCGCTACCTAATTAAAATATTAAATATCCATATAATAAATTAATTTGCTTAATATTTAATAAATATAAAATTAATTAAATTAATGCTATCAATATTAAGCTAATTAATTACATAATAATTTATTACATTAGTAGTGAATATTAATATTGAACAATATTAATTAATTATTAAATTAATGGTAAATCATAAAAAAAATATACCTTACTTTAATCATACATAAATAGACTTATATAATCATCATAATATAATTTGCAATGTTAAACAGTTTGCCATTGTAATGGAAAAAAAAATTTTCAACACTTACATTTTTACAGTCGCGAAAAAAAAAAGTACAAGTAATTGACCAAAAATACAACTTTTTAATTTCTACGACGTGCCCTCCATTCGTCGTACATTTCTTGTGTAGATTATTTCTCATTTGAGTCATTCCGCGGTAGCCTCTCGTTCCAATGGTATTGATACCATCTTCCCCAATAGGAACTTCATCGCCTTCTATTGGGCATGCTCCAATGGATCTAGTGGCATGTACATTCGAATGAAATTGTGCAGTAAGTAAACAACATGCTAGTATCATTCGAACATTGTATTTTAATCGGGTGTAAAATGAAGGACTCCTTAGAATACCCCATCGTTTCTTCAAAATTCCAAAACATCTTTCTATAACATTTCTGGCCTTTGCGTGCCTATAATTAAATAATTCCTCACGATTTTGTGGTGCACGTCGACCTGCAGCCCATTCTTGAATATGATAACGTCTACCTCTGAAAGGGCAAGAAAGCCTGGCCCATTAGTGTATCCACCATCCACGAGAGAATATGAACCTATAAATAAATGCAACATCATAAATTTAAATACAATTTTATTACTTTAAAAATAAAATGAAATATGATTTCTTTTTATGCACATACCAGTTGGAACTCTTAAACCATTAGACCGAATAACTGCATCATGCAATTACTCTAGAGTCGATGCAGACCCTTCCCATCCTGCTAATACATAAGCAAATCATAGGTCACGGGTACATACACCAAAACATTTGTTGCAAGATGCCCTTTCCTTGTTCGATATCTAGGTCTATCTGTAGTAGGTGTTGTCACTGCAATATAGGTACCATCTAATGCTCCTAGGCATCCCTAATAAGTCTCAAAAAAGCAAAAAAAAAAAAAATGATTATTGACACATTATATAAATTTGGCCTATTGTGAATGAGTTTAAAAAAATTAAATTAATACCTTAAACCACTTCCACCTTTCATCAGTGCATCTTGTGCTACGGATCTGGTTTTGCAAGTAACACATCTTCTAACCTCAAAATAGCAGCCAAAACTTGATGGCAATTTCTACTAATAGTCTCACCTGATCTACAAAATCTCACTTGAATACTCCTATTCTTTGTGTGATGTGCAAGTATATTGAGGAAAAATAGCAACTTGTTCTTCAACTGTAGTCCTTCCATTAGTGTGCATTCCCCCTCGCACCCTAAGAAGCTCACAAAGATGCGCGAAAGTATTCCTACACATCCTCAATTCCCATATGCAATTTGTATCACTTCCTTTTTGTAAGCGAATCAATCACTTCTCTACGTGTTTCATGCCTAGCTAATGTTCGTTCATCCAATACTCCTTTCTCTACCTCTCTTGCCAAAATAAAGTTCATGTAGAAAAAACCAGCAGCAGCCATTATAAGCATATTGACGTAAATCCTTAATCCAAGAAGGCAAATGAAAATCTCATGTTGATCCATTATCTGTAGAAAATGCAAGACAAATAATTATAGAGGAATTTTAAACTCAAAAATTAGAAAATCCCGCAGAACATGTTTGGTATAAGAAGAATAGGATGAAAGATGGATATATAAGACAAAACGCCACAAATCAAAATAACTAATCAAAGACCAAATGGACAAAAAGGGCTCACTTTACAGCATTGATAGATGGGTATCATAAAAGATAAAAATAAACAATAAAAACAAATACATTACCATGAAAAATAAATCCTTTTGATACATTTTATATTAGAGGATCAGTAGTAACAATATCCTTATGCATAAAAACAAACAGTAATCAAAATATAAGCAATATCATAGAAACGTTAGAGAGTAACTGCATCAATATATATAGATTTTTTTTTTCCTTTATTGGGGCTCATCATTGATCGTGGAGCTTTATCAGTATTTTGGCCACTTGCAAATCTTTATTCTTTAATTTTCTTAATAAGAAATGCCCACACTTTACTAGAATATATGTTCTAACACTTTTTTTTTTTGTGGAGCAAAGCATCGCCACAAGATCTCATCACGCACAGCTAAGAAATCACGAGGGATACAAGGAAAAAGGACAGCATCGGATTGTTTGGACTTTGGACTATAATGGGTATATAATTACGCTTTATACATATGGTCTAGATGAAAACAAGTCATGACCAAAATATAATAGTATATATATATATATATATATATCATATGACTATATTGTAGGACAATGTTGATTGAAGACCCTATGATGAAAACATTCATTTGTTGCTACACGCAAGGTGTAAGAATAAGTGACGAATAATTATTCTGGGACGCATAACAGTACTAGTAATAGGCAATTCCATCATTGATGTTTCACATTCATCTTCTCCATTAAAAGACCAGGTAATAAATATTGGTTCTAATATTGGTAAGACTATAAAGAGCAGTTACAAGGGTAAGGCATTGGCAGCTGTTTGTGTTTTCATGCAAAGTCCCATGTGAACACAAAAAGACCAGCATTTATGATAATTAAAAAAATTATACCAAAACACTCATTTTCAGCAAAACAAGTCATCATTCCAATCCATGAAACCATAACCTTATTCACAATCCCCTCAAACACTTTCCTAGCATCAATCAATGCCATCATAACAATTTAATTACTGTGGACAGTTGATGCAAGTCCAAAAACAACACTAGTACTTAGAGCAATTTAATTACGATGGTCCACATATTCCATACCTTCCTAAGAAAAATTTGCCTGCTCCAAAAGCAATTTACCATTACACGAGATCAATAGATGACAGATAGATCTCAAAAATCCTAAGCTACAATTACTGCAAGTATGGAAAATCACAATCATAACCACTGATGAATTATTCCAAGAACAAATTCCCAGGTCTGTAATATGTATTAGTCAAGACCATCCATTTCACTGTTGTAACAATTTGTGAATTTCACTATAACTATTGCTTTGTGAAAATCCATAGAACATAGAACACCATGTCCATATCAGAAACCATAATTACTCTTGTTGCAAACAGCATTGCAAGACCAATGGATTATCCCCAAACAACAAACAACAAAAAACAGAGATGGGACTCTGAATTCTTTGGAAGCATGGCTTGATTTCTCCCCAAACAAAAAATAAAGCAACACCCGAAACAATATGAAAAAGATTAAATCATCCAACTTTTCTTATACCCATTAAACTCATGCAATCCTAAACTAGGAAACTTCGATTATCCTAAAAGATGAATAAGATAATTAACTGAAGAAGGAAACTTCGTTGTCTTATTTCAAGATTACAATTTTTTCAAACTTAATAACAAAGTAAAACAAGACCGTGAACAAGTATATGTAAGATAAATAAGATAATTAACTTACTTCTTGCACTTATTAGAGGAGATTTGTCTGAAAAGTCAAACAAAAGTAATTCCATTAAAATCCATTTCCATGGAAAACGAGAGAGAGAGAGAGAGAGAGAGAGAGTTACAAAGCTGGTGTCGAAGTAGAATGACTCACCGAGTTTGGATTAGGGTTCAAGATCAAGCATTGAAGCAGCAAATAAAACTGAGTTAGGGTTAGCGTTCATATTCAAGCGTTGCAGTAGAGGGGGATAATTTTGAAATTTGCTAATTTGAATAAGGATAAAATTGGGCTTGTAAAAGAAATGGCTTGGTGTCCAGTGCTGCAATTTATTGTTCCATTATCCACATGGGACAATTTTTTTAGAAGTTGTCCAATCCCTTAAAGACCTCTTGTCCAGTCCCAAGCCCAAAAGAAAACAACCAAACAAGGGATAATAGATTTTTTCCAGTCCTGTCCCACAAAACCATGGGAACCAAACACTCCCTAAGTCTATCTTTAATTTGCAGTAAAATCGGATTTGAAGGAAGTTCCAATTTAAAATAGCCATAACTTGCTCATTTTAACTCGGAATTTCATATTATATGTTGTTTTCTACCTACTCGAAAAGATCTATTCATTTCTAAGGTTACTTTTATTATAAAAGGTCATTTGGGTCTCGAATTAAAAGGGTACAGATCTAATACGAAAATTCCATTCTTGAAAAACAATATTTTCTAATCCTTTCTTTACTAAGGTTTGTTTAAGTAAAACTCAAATATATATATTTTTTAAAAGGATTCCTTATGTATATAAATAAACTCATAATTTATGCATGAAGCTATAGGTGTTGTCTTATTTAATTTATTTTCTTAAAACAACCTTTTCTAGTGTTTTAGAAAAATTTGGATTGTTAAACCTTCTTTATGTGGTTGAAGCAACCTATAAATTTTTGGATGATCAAAATCTAAAATACTATATTTTCATTATTTAGTTTATCAAAAGTGAGTTGAAAATAAAGTTTGGTCTTTTGAGGTTATCTACAAAATTTATTTCTAGGAAATGAAAAATAGAGTTTCCAAAAGTTTTCTTTAGTAGTACTTAATGAGTTTATTCTTTGAAAATTTATTTTCATTTTCTTGTAAGTTGATTTTCTTGAAAACTTATTTAGCTCTTGGTTTCGAAAGTTGGTAAAAAGAGTACCAAGTTATTATTTATATATCAAGACTTTCTTTTGTTATTTGAAAAGGAAAAATCTTTAGACTTTGGAGAAACTTCTTTTATTAATAGTTTGAAATTTCATGATGAGTTTACATAAACTTTTAAAAGAGATTTGTTTGAAAAATATTTTTCTAAGTCTTTGGAAAAACATTGATCAAATTTTATTCTTTCATAAAAAAGATTCATTTTTTATTTGGACAACAAGTTATTAGCCATGCATGAATATGATCATGTAGTTTATAAAAGCTAAAAATATCACAAGATAAGATAATAAAGAATATAAGAAATAAATAAGCATAATAATAATTGTCAAATATTGGGAGCCTTAGCTTCTTCAAGGCTTCCCGATTAAGAATAGACTAGTCCCAAAAGAAAAAGAAAATTGTTTTGACTTGATGAAGACAAGTATAAGACTAGAAAGACTAGTCTTAAAACAACTTGAAAGTAAATAAATTGTAAGGAAAGTAAATAAATTACAATAACAAATGAGCTTATATGCTCTAAAAGATATATATAACTATATAGATATATTTAGTTAGATATATATAAAAACAACATAAAGGAAAATAGTTTCATGAACAAGAACAAAGTATGAACATATTGTTGCTTTCTTAACCTCCATGGGTTTAGAAAACACACACTATGCTCATACTAAGTAAATGAACGTATAGAAAGCTTTAACTATTACCTATAGAAGAAGAAGAAGAAACTACAGAAAACTTGATAGAGCTTTTGGAGAGAGCAATTGTAGTGTATGAAAAGTGTGAAGGAAATGAAAGAAAGAGGTAGTTTTTATAGGAGAAAATGGAGGGTAATTTGTGTTGGTTAAATAAATGAAAAATAAAACAAATTGAGTGTGAATGGGGGAGGGCCGGCGCAATTTGTGAGGAGGGGAGAGAGGAAATTTAACTTTTTTTTTGTATTTTTGTTAATGAAAAATAAGATATGAGAGATGTGAAATTGTATTGGAAATGAAAATTGTAAGAAAATAAGTGTATGGTTGTAAGAGTAGGTTGTAAAAAAGTAGAGATAGATAAATAGTGTAGAATAGTAATAAATAGTGTAATGTAAAGTAGATATGATAAATAAAGTACCGATAGTAAGAAAATACGCGTATAATTGCAATATCTAATATTTTTAGTTACCGAAAAATTATAAAACTAATATTTTAGAAAACCTTATCTCTTTATGAGTCTAACGGTATATCCGGAATATTTTTTCTATTCCGAGCCCCAAGACATGCTTTTTGAAAACTATATCCGATCGGGCTCAAAATGAATCGCAGTTTAACTAATATGATATTTTTAAGCTTTCTCATGTTATTACGAACTATTCTATATACTAATCTCTCACTTACTCACTTAAGGTTACAAACACGGGATTACCGGACTTGAACGGTAGCGTCTGACTAGGGTTTTGTTAACTTTAGGATTTCCAGTTGACCTTCTAATTAGAGTTTAAGCTTAATCGATCGTAAAACTTTGGGGGTCTACATGTTTAAACAAACATATATAATACAATCAAACAAATGAACAATATATATATAGCCAACCGATAGCCATATATATATATTTGGATTTATGCCCTCCAAATTCGGGGTTGGGGTATATCCACATAATCGCACCAAGACCGCTAATATGTCGGCAATCAAATTTATTCAAGGATTTTTTCATATATAGAAAATTATATACATATAAAAACATCCCATTGAAGTAAGATATCCATAATAATGACCCAACGTGATCTTAAGAGATGGGTCATCTCCTCAGGACGACTTAGTTCTTATTCTCCTAAAACAAAGCCCATGGTATACACTAGGCATATACCACTTTAGTCCTCTATGTTCACCATCCTTACAAGACAATGTGGCCCACCAGTGTCAAAGTGTAGTGGTGCTGGCCTTCTACATGCAATCGTGCAATGCATGCATATATTTAATTATCATGCCAATAAGTTTTTAAGTACATTTAATTTAGCATGCAAGCAAGTATCAAACACTCACATTCCTATTCTAAAACAACCAATTATGCAAAGTGAAGTATAATTATAATACATTCAAATTCAAACACAAGCAACCACAAACAATTTCCTATCGCAATACATATTTATTTATTAACCATTCTCTATCTTGCAAGCACAAACAAGTATAAAGATCATAGGAATATACTCATTGATCCATATCTCCTATCAATCATAATAGTCAACAGGTTGGTCTAACTCAGAGTCAAAATCACCTGAACACATTAGGGAATAGAAATATAGCATAAGAATCAGCTATAAAGGTTTAATAAACTATCTAAGCTAAGAAGTTCTACTATTTATGTAGTTTTGGTTAAAGCTTTAGTTGACTATAACTATTTCGATTTAACTCCGTTTTTTACGTATAAATAGTTGATTTGATATGGTTTTGTGTGTATTCGAAGGATATGGTATTGTTTTTGTTAGAAAAAAGTTCTAAATAGGCAATATATATATATGAGTAAATAAGAAAATAAAATAATATTGAAAAATAATAAAACAATTAATTTATCAATATATAGAAAATATAAATTATAATGATTTACTCTATATATTATTTATTAAGTTATGAATATATATATATATATATTTTTTTTTTTTTATATGTAACTTTATGTCCTAGAAAAATAAAGTATAATATAATAGAATAAAGAAAGATATAAAAACTAGTATTACATATATAAGTATACTTGTACACACATATATAAGTACATTTATACGAAGGTATATATATATATAAGAACATATATATACACACATATATACTTAAGGTTATATATATATATATATATATATATATATATACTAAATATAAAAGACATCATAGATAAAGCAGGCGCTCATGGAGTGCCATTAGGGCAGCACTCAGGCGCCCCTAGGGCGGCTACGGAGCGCACCTTAAGCGCCTACCGAGTGCTCGTGGAGCACTCATGGTGCACAATCGGAGCACCCCAAGGAGAAGCAGTAACGGCATGAGCATGTGTGTGTGTGCTGTGAAAACAAGCAGCAACCGCTACTGTGTGGATATATGTGCACTTGAGTATGTAGTGATGGGTGTGGTCGCGTTGTGTGTGCTACTGCATCACAGTAGCTTGTGTGTTGTACGTGCGTGTGTGTTTTTGATCTACCATGCTTAAGTGTATGCTCATCATGTTACGGGTGATGCTAGTGTAGGCATACAAGGTGTGTGCTCGTGTGTGTGGTCAGAAATAGAGCAGCAGTGCTGCGTGTGTGCATGCTGTTCGTGATGTTAGTGTTGCTGTGTTTATGTGTGTGCGGTGAGGTGCGTGTGTGTGTGATGGAGCTATGTATGTGGCGTGTTTGAGTGCTTGTAGGCATGCTGTGCATGTGTGTGTTCTGTTGTGTTTGTGTGTGCTATGACAGAGCTTATGTGGTCGGTGAGTATGTGTCGTGTGCATGGCAAAGAGTAGCAATAGCTGCTTTTGGGAGTGCATGGGAGATGCTCTAGTGGTGCTGTGAGGCGTGGGCTGTGCAGCATGTGTGTAGGAGATGTTGTGGTTATTCAACAAAGAAAAAGAGACAAGAACAACAAAATCACAATAGCTTACTTATTCTATTATAGTTGTTGTCCTCGACGCTATTGTTGCCTTGCTGCTATTGTTGTTGCTGTTGTTCCAGCCAAGAAAACGAAGAAAGAAAAACAAAAGAAAAACGAAACAGAAACAGAAAGGAAGCAACGGAGGAGAGAGAAGAGAAGAGGGAGTTGTCCATATATATATATATATATATATGTATGCAAAGTCAAAAGTAGCATATGGGAAGTTAGGTGATAGTTAAAGATAAGGTTTGTTTTTATGTAATTTGTAGCAGCAGAGGATAAAAGTATAGGTTATATGTAGACTTTAGGCAAAATTCATAAATATGATTTTGTTAGTTAGTCTGTTAATAAATTTGTCTTGTAGTAATTCAATTAAAAGTAATAATAATCAAAATAAAACAAACTAGTACGGTTCAAAATTTTCAATTATTGTACACGATATATTTTTATCTTAACGATCAACTTATCAAATAAAATTTAGTCAAATATTTACAATAAAAATTTTTAATTACTATAATTTAAAAGGATAATGGAAATTAAATATTACGATCAAGTTGACGTGTAATTTATGATCAAATCGATGTTTTAAAATTTTCAATCAAGTCAACTTACCAAATCGACGATAAAAAATTTTCAAGGCTTACAATATATATCAATACAAACAATCATTTTTTTATACGGTATTGAATTTAACTCAATCATTAGGTCAACAATTTTGATATGACACAACATTAGCTCGAAGGCTAGCTAGTCTTATCTAAGAATACATTTTTCTTCCCCAAAAATCTAATAATACCTTAATTGGATGAATTTTTAGCATTTTCCATTTATGTCTATGTCCTTTCATCACTTACTATTGACAAACAATGCTTGACCTATGCATAATCTTATACAAATTGTAAAGGTAGGGTTTTTCTTAAAGTGGTCACACAAGAATCACGTAAATTTCGTGCCTTACACATGATTTCAAAGTGTAGACGATTAGATGATACTTGATGGGATGGCTTATGAAGAATGACTAAGATGAAAAATAGGTAATCTCAATATCTTGTATTTACAAGTGATATGTAAGAGAGATTAAGTCTACGCATCAACCTTATGGTTCTTGAGCAACTAAAGCGATGGTTGTATGATTTGTTTCTTTAATTCTTGAGAGCAAAGCTTCCTCCAAAGAATATCGTTTTTATTCTTTCTCAAAAAGTTGGAGATGAGAAGAAGTAATTGAATATTTATAAGCACTTGAAATGAATGACAACCATCAAATCATCTCGATGATTGTCAGATGACATAACTAAGTCTATTTCATGTTTATTCTATATGAGCTTACTATGGGCCAAATCCATTAACCATCCTTTTGAGTGCATAAGCCTACCTAACAAAGGTTAGATGCAGGCAAACTAGTTTAACAATCTTTATTCCAAGCCTATTAAGCCAAATTTGCTCAAGTCAACCTAATAAATGGACCAGACCCATTAGGCTTATTACTCAGCCCATAAGTCAAGCCCAAATAAAAATTAAATAATATTATTTTTTAAGCCCATATTTATGCATCAATCATGCAAATATCTGCATATAGAATTAATTAACATGTTATTTTGACTTGGATTTTATTGATTCTTTCTTTCTTACAAATAAGTTACATGGATCGCTTATAAATACCAGATTTAACATTTAAATATGTTTCTTTGGAAATGGGCATTAAAATAAAAGGATAAGAATGTATATGTGTTAATAGCATATAAATATATCCATCATTATTATTAGAAGTAAGCAAGTATAGGATAATTAGAGTATAAAGTTTTATCCATACCCTACCAGATGTGTTACAAAAAACTAAATTTTGTGTTCAAAACCTATTCTAAAACACCTTATATTCACCCTATACCACCAATAGGATACTTGTGGATTTTGAAATTTGTTTCCTTAAATTTCAAATTTATAATAATATATATGATTTCATGTAATATGTAAAACTATCTTTTTTTATATTCATTCTACATAATGTGTGAAAAGAAATTTAAGAAGTAATTTCATAATATAACAAGTTTTAGAATATGCAAAATTTATTGATATTTGAAAGTTAAATACCTTTACATCAAGAGGAAGACTAACTTTATTCATAAATTAACAAGTAGATAACACAAAATAAAATGGTTATCCCATTATTTTTACTTAAATTTCTCAACCCACATTCCACAATCAATTCTACCAAAAAAATAAATAAATAATAGCTTACTAAAGAGTAAAGTTAGTGAATGCACATTCTCTTGTACTTCTTGGTGTGAAAATTGTGTTAAATTAGGGTTTAAAATTGGGAAGAAAAGGTTAAAGTAAAATAAAAAGATTAATGATTGCAATATAAGATAAGTGATAGAAGAAAAGACGCATTTTTTTTAAGGTAGCACTTTGTTTAGGGTCATTCATAATAAGTGGGCTAGAATTCTTTTTTTTTTTTTTTCACTCTCAAACATGTGTTGCATAGCCAAAAAAAAAAAAAAATTTGAGTACTATTATTTATTTTTTATATATTAATATAAGTTTATAATATTTGATAGGATGGTGTAAGGTATTCGAGATCAATACCCTTTTTATATATCAGTAAAGGTTCTAGGGTAGACTACATGATATTAAAACTTCATACTTGTACTTGACCCTGTAAAAGTAGGTTCTAGAGAACTTGTATGCATACCATATCATGTGACCTTCAATACTCACCCAAACCCTCCTCGGTCGAGTAAGGTATAGATGAGTACCTACTTGACTTAGATCTTCGCCATAGAGGTTGTTATGGAGATGGGATAAGGTTGCTCCAAATTTATGCTAATAGACCTACAAGTAAGAGGAAACTTTGGCAGATCAAGGTATTACCTGATATGGGCACTCCAATACTTATGTTAGTAAGAAGTTCGGGCATATAAAGTGATAGGGTGTGAGCAAGAAGAGTTCATTTTGTCTATCAAAACCCTCTAAGGCTATCTATATGAGAGGATTGGAGCAATTATTGTGGTCAATTGCCACAACTACTAGCAATTAATCAACTAGAGTCTCTTCTTAGTCAATAGTAAGCTAGTATCATATTAATGGTTAATGAATTCACTATTAGAGTTAACGACACCTAGAGTTTTACCTAATATAGAAGACATGTGTCTTCCTATCTCTAAAATCATATACAAAGTTCTTCAATTATGTAGACCTTTTTATAGTAGTGATTGTTCAATTAACTAGTACAAAAGCTATGAAGAATCCATACCCTAGTAGTATTAATTCAAGAAAATAATACATAATTGAATTTGAAAAAAAAAAAACTAATGATCATTAAATGACAAACAATCTAAGTTACATATTAGACACAAGATTCGTCACTATCTAGATAAAAAAAGTCTACTCCTTTCTAGAAAATACAAGCATAGGCACACAAACATAAAATTCATGAAGAGCTTATGCAACCCCTTTGATTTTATTAATCTTGCAATCTCTAGATACCTCCTAAGCTTTTAACTAGCCTTAGATCTCTCTCTCTCTAAAACTCTACCAAGGTTGCAAAAGTTATGCTCAAGAAAAATGGAGATGTCTATTTATAGTGGGTAAAATTTGTCACTGGTGCTGACATAGTCATGTTCAGAGTTGTGTTTAACCGAAACCTTTCAGAATATCTTCATGCATATACTAAACACGACTCCAAACAGGATCTTGTGTTATATGCTTCTTTAGTTTTTTAGGCAAACATAAGTAGCACAAGCTCGTCTCACATTCGTGTTTGTCATGTCGTTTCAAACACAATTTAAATGCCAGGTCGTATTTCCTCTAGCATTTCACCTATGTGCAAAACACGGGTTAACAATAGTCATGCTGCATTGCATGTTTAAGCTTGTTATTTCTCCATCAAAATCTAAGTAAACACAACCTAGACACAACTTATGTTTATTTCATGCTACTTTCTACTTCTTCAAAACTCCTTCAAATTCTCACCGGGACCATCAAAATCCTCCGATTCCTTTCTTAAGGTAACACAAGAACACTTTAAATTAAAATTTTAACAAATACGTATCTACATTTCTACAATACTCATCAAATTCAGCTAACATAGCCTAAAATCTCGATCAATTGGCACTTTTCGGATTCCTTGAATACATCCACTGTGGACAATTCAATGCTCGGAATATGCTTTGCTACCGATCTTGTTAAGCAAGGGATCATTGAAAGACCGAATGCCATATTTTTAATCTTTCTTAGATGACACTAATTATTTGCAAATTAGTTTGAGTGACCTTTTGAGCTATAGATTTTACTTAATAGGGCTGAATCTTTACGCACACCCAATCAACAATTCGTTTGCCACTAGGTCCTAAACCCTTATTCTTAGATTTTGAATTTTCTTTAACAAAGTTCCAGCAAAGATTGGAACAATTTTCAAACAAACCAAACTAGCTACTACTTCTAAAAGAAGCTACAAAGTACAGGACTAAGAAGAATATAAAACCATGAAATACACACCGGAACATCATCTTCAAAACCACTAACAAACCAAAAGATTTAGAATTGCTTTCATGTGTCTTCGAGTACAAGAAGCTCACAAACGATGACATTCAGATTCCGCTTCCTACAAGTCATAACAAGCTACAGCACTGCCAAAATTCCTATTCAAAATATTTGGATCACCCAGGCAAAAACCCTCACTTTCCCCTTTTCACTATACTACCAAAACAAAAATCCAACTTCTTGACTTGTATTAGGGAGCTTGTCCATTACCTGTACATCAAAATTGTCCTGTACAAACCTCCCGAAATTTTTTCCCTTTTTTTTTTTTTTTTTTTGTTTGGGTAAGTCAAGCCTCCCAAAGTTGAAATACTGGTTTCCCTTACCAAGAAATCATCAGAGAACCAAAATCCAAAATGTTCCAGAATATCTTCAGATATCGCCAATCAACTGTTCTCTTCTTTAACAGTATCAATAGATGAAGAAATCATTTTCTGCAGTACTGATGTTCCTTGAAAGACCATCACCTGGTAACCTCTTCGCAATTCCTTCAACTGTACAATAAATATATAAATTGTTAGGAAAGTATGATAAAATTGTAACTACATTTCCATAATGCAAAAGCTAAAAATTGCATTTACCTTATCCGTTTCCATCTTTTGAAAACCAAATCGATTCGTCCATATAGACTCTGCTTCTACGGCAGCAGGAAGAACCAGGCTCTTTACATTGAGAGATGTCAAAAGGGTCTCAATACACGTAAACAGAGATTGAAAATAACCCTGCAAAATGATATTCCATAAGCATCTTACACTTATCACATATTTTTCTGAAAAGGCTCAACAGATTGCAGATAATGCCAAACAGAAACACACTGTTGTGACATAAGAAAAGAAGGAATCAACTCAAGCTCACTTGTCCTTGGTGATCTGTACTTGTAGCAACAAGAGGAAGTTCTGCCACTTCCTGCCCAAACACACGAAGAAGTGCAGCACAAACAACTGCATGGCTGCAGGGAAATCAAACATGTAAAACATGACCATCAAACTGAAAACATAACTCAAGAAAAGAAAGAATACTTACTTTACAGTTAATATAATGCAAAAAATTCCACTATATTCTTGGCCTTTATAACTCCTCCTGAAAAGAAAATTTACATTAAAGACAGTACATACCAACTGGCACAAGAAATCATTGTAAGTATTTGCTCACCCATGCACCATTGCTGGAATCAGATCCCGTCCCGAAGCTGTTTCAGTGATCGGATCAAAGCAATCCTGAAGAAAAGGGGATACAGGAACCATTAAACGGTTAAATCATGAAACATAGAAAAGGGATTTTAAGAATCTCCATAACAGGTGACTTGCATGCAAAGATCAGTAACTGTAATGCATGAAAAAGGAATTTTTCATGCAAAGAAGAGGCATAAACACTTAAATTCATGAAATGCTGCGTCCTATTGTCTTTACATGAGTCAACAGTTATCTGAGTGAAATTGATGTGTCACTAACATGGAAAATGGACACGGTCTTTGATAGCAACCGTCTAATTTCGTCTGATGAATCCATTTTGGCGTTAAGAACCCTCCAATTGACATTGAAATCTGATGCAATCCCAGAATCTTTTCCACCTTCTTCTTCTTGATAACATCCAAGAGGGAGGCTGGAAGCTCCTCTTCTCCTCGAATTACCAACTTCTCCAATGAAGAATGAATCCTACAGCATTCTGAACAACAGAACCATTTCCCTTGTGGCAATTCCTGTAAATAAACAAGACTCGTATAAATCTAACTCTATTTAGTAGCTACACAGAGGAAACATCAAATGATGAAAAAGAAGCAATCTTGGAACCTTTAAATCCGCTATCTTGTGATCTTGTAAACACTTCACGTGAAATTCCTTCTCACACTAAAAAAACAAAAGCCACATCTCTTAGAGCAATACGATAGAAAAATTCCAAAACGAAACAAAAACATTACATCAAATAAAAAAAGAATACCTGATCGCAAATAATAACTGTTTTTGGACCAAATCCTTTCCTTGAAAAATTATGCTTTCTGCCCAGACAAAATAATTCACATATAAGTTCAAGGAAGAAAAAGCAATATCGTAGCAGTTACAGGATTAGAGTCCAAACTCTAGTCACTACTTTAGAAAAATAGGTATAGCATTACCTGATGCTAAAGAAAAAGGAATATTGGTAAAACTGAGAACTTCAACAAGTAGCTAACAAGTACAAATAAGTTAAACAGCGACATGTAGGACCAAATTCCCCAAAAGCACAGCCACTAAATTGGGTCCCTAGGTATGCTTAAACCAACATAAATACACTCAATCTGAGTCAAGAACAACCTACAGGATCTCGACCTCCTATTAAGCAGCCCAAAACAAGGGTATACTTTCCACCTATTGAACACCACCAGACTCCAACAAGTCTGCATAAATCTAGCACAATACTTGCATCCCCACCAGTTATGATTGCAAATTTATATCAATGGATTATCATGCTGTGTACCACATCATCAATTCAAGAAGCAAACATCAACATACATCAAAGTATAAGTATTCAAAATTGGACCTTGACCTGCACAATGCACAACCACCAACTTCATCCTCCTCCGGAGCTTTGACAATGCGAATGCACCTCTTGGTTATCTGTTCGATAGCATCAGATCCAATAACCCTCCCAGCTGCTATAGCATTGACATTATGCTCCACAAAGCGCTCTTTTATATACATATTCTGGCAATATCTGCAATTCCATGTCCCACTAGGGATACTTGCCAGAGACATACACTCTACAAGTAGCAAAGATAGAATCAGTAAGGAATTAGAGAACTAAAAGAAAAGGCACCCACCTCTACATAAACTGCTAAAAATTGAATCAAACTTGACAAATACGGAAACATCTTCAAAGAAAACCACTAGACTTTGAGATTAACAGCATAGAAAAATCCGCAGCAAGCCATGAAACCATGTCAGAATCATGATAGATAAAATATTGTAAGACATCTATGAAATTGGAATCGATGATACATAATTTAAAGCTACAGCAAGGCAGAGTCTAAATTTAGCTACTCAAGGTAAAAGAATAGTTCCATGAAAAAAGAACAAGGCATTCAAATGCATATGAAACACTCACCTAAATGGAAAGCCCTTGGACAAGTATCACAGCACAAAAGATCCCCTCCATCAAAACAAATGGAGCAAAGGTCATCATTCTCGCTAGTGGAGAACTTCCGATTCTTTGATAAAGATACAGCCAGTTCATGAAGGGACACACCGTTAGAAGTATAAATATGCAAGTAACTGCATAAATAAATCAAACATGTCAACAATCCACATAACTTAATCCTTTAATTACTACTACTTAAAACTAAATCAATTCTTATAAGTCCCCAGACAACCTGCTTGCACAAACGTTGCCACTTCAGTCATAAAAGGAAAAGCTAGAAATTCCACTAGTGCTCCAAATTAATTGCATAGTATCATTACTGAAGGACATGCTCAAATCTAAATTGTGTAAATTTCGCAATTAACGGGGTTTTGAGCAAATACTCACGGCTTGCGGCGTGATGCATAACCAGCATGAGCTTCAAACTGTGATGCACTGATCTGCAACATAATAATGCATAAAACCATTCTATATAAAAATTATCCAATAATGAATGAAAATATTATCAAATTTGCTTTATCCAATACCTGTGATTGACAGCAAGTACAATATATTCCATGTCCCTTTATATAGCCCACCAGCAACTTCTGCTCATTACAGATGACAGAAAACATAAGACCGAAGTTTGCAGAGCAGGCACAGCAATGAGCCAGTGTAACATTAAGACACTACCTTTCCATTAACATAATAGCCAACTTCAGTTCCGTCTGGCAATATGTCATCTTCAAAACCAGCCTATGCAATCTCAGATCCCTTCAAGAGAACAGAAACAAAACAAGGAATCAGAATGTGGGCATATAAACTTTCAAGAATCACACAACAAGAACAACTGACATGAGAATACTAACTTCCTAGTTACGCGTCCATATTTCTTAATCTCCGACGTGTTGATCTTTGATGTGCTTGAGTTGATCTTTGATGTGCTTGAGTTAATCTTTGATGCACTTGAACTGACATTTAAAGCATCCGATGACTTCAAAACTGGACTTGATACTGAAAACCTGCACAAGTAGCAAACCACATGCAATATGTGTTAAACAAACATAAATAGTGAAGTTAAAAATAAAAACAAGCCTGTCAGATGTATGAAGAAGAATGATAACCAATATTGGTCTCATAGGAACCACAAATCCATTCTAATATCAGCAAATTCTTAACATTAAAAATGACAGATAAATATGCATGACTAACAAGTATTTGCAATGAAGTGCCCCTTCAACAACATTATTCTCATTAAAGGACAATAAATCTAAAGAACAATCAATGTCCCATGTGAAATAGATGATTTGTTAAATGAGTCAGACAGTGGAAGACAATGCTGGTGTTGTCCTCAAATTATTCATGATATTATAATATTGTCTATAAATTGCCAGCTGGCACCATTTTATGTTCAAAGACAAAGGCATTAAAATGATATTTCATTTGAAGTTGACACCAAAAAATTTATCTAATGTTATCAGGTTCACTTAAGAATGCTGCTGTCTTATTTGAATGTGTTTGTGACCTTCAGTGTGATTACCCTTCTCTTTTAGGATAAACAACATCATAATCAAAAATTTTATAAAACAGAAAGGTATATCGCGACAATTCTTTTGACATGAGAAAAACATATTAATAAGCTACTCGAATTTGGCTCCACATCAATCAAGTGGAGCTCGACTTTGAGCTAATTCAAATAGTTTATCAAATCAAACTCGAACTTCTTGATTCTTGACTCATGAGCCTAATTAAGCTTGGATAGAGCTTCAATGTTAGTCAAGTTTATTTACCAAAAAATATTAGTCATGTTTCAAGTAGAATTTAGATATCAACGTGATTCTAATTAGAATAATTTTTAAGACAATTAAGTCAAGCTCAAATTCGGTCAATGCCACCTTGAGTCAAACTTGAGCTTAAATTATATGCTCAATTGAATTTAATTGAGTTCAGCATCACACCATGTTGGATCAACTCATTTATCGCCCTAATTACCCTATGGTCCATTCATAAATTTTTTAATGAGACCACCCTTAGTGTCAACTCAAATTTACACTATTAGATACATAAACTTCAGACAAGTAGAAGGCAAAACAATATAGCAAATTCAAAGGCTATACCATACCTCTCAGAGGTATCAACAACTTGCTCAGAGGAAGACTCTGTTCCTTTAAGTTCCAAACACGACTTACAGAGTACCATTGATTTTGATTCACCATCTTGAGCCATAGCTTCTGAAATACACCAGAAGGCAATCGCATTGTCTTAGCAGTCATTGATCTCTCTCGGCTTCACAAGATATGCAACAATCCAACAAAAATAATCAATCATACCAACCTCTGCAATTTAAACAAAGGATACATTTATTAACAGCTGAAGACCCTAGGATGGATAAAACAGTCTCCTCTAGAGTTTCCAATGGAGAATCCTTGACCGCAACCATAATTTGACGAAGGCTCCTTCCATTCTTCAAGCTTATATATTCAGGCGGACGCTTATTATTACTCCCAGCATGCAACTCAAATACAGTAGGAGACACTACCTAGATAAAAAAAAAACAAACACCCTCCTCAGTAAATCCACACTACTAAATAAAACCACGCGGAAAGCAATAAAACCCAAACAAGCTGACACTTCCCTAACTACATAAACACAAATGTATAACCCATGGGACTTACTTGAACCCCTTTACAGTCTGTGCAAAAGCACAATACCCCGGTACCTCTAACGACCCCGCGGAGAGGATTAACTTTTCTCGGCGATCGCTGGAATCATTAAAATAAACAAACAACACAAAAAATAAATAAATAAAAATTTATATTATTAATAATAAGGCAATAAAACAAAACACCACATAATCTAAGATACCTTTGAATTCCTCCACGCATACATAACGTCATACCCCTCAAGCAAACCAGTCTCCAGGAAATCCTTCAAAGTCATAAAGGGCTTTCTTAATGCAATCTTCTTCGACATTTTCATCTCCAACTTCGTTGGGGTATTCACCAATTCACCCCCATCCTCTTTCGATTTCAACGCCGACCGCGTAAACCTCCGGACAAAGGCATTCTCCGACGCAGAATTATCCACAACATCACTCTTATGAACCAACGGTGTCATATCATTCTGGCAATCCACACTCTCTGGCTCAATACAGCTCCCTTTTTCGCATTCCACGACGTTATCACTCGTAATAACCACATCTTTCACCTTATTCTCCTCTTCATTATCGACGACATCGCTCTTCGCTTCTTCTTCACTCATCGCCACCCCTGATTCCTCCACATCACCAACCGGTTTCTCCTTATCAACCGAACCCTTCTTCAAACGCTTAGTGACCGAACCCTGAGTCGCGTTGCCAACGGTATTTTGGGAATTTCTAGCACGAGTACGGCCCAGATTCCCGCAGATCTCCGATTGCGCCTTCAAAGCAAAGGCAAGCTCTCGTTTCAATCCAGGACGAACCTTGGACAGCACCACAACCTCGTCCGAATCTGTACCATTAGCCATAAGGACGAATCAAGTTTCTATGAAATCTGAGACTAGGGTTTCGAAATCAAATTGAATGTGAGTGGGTGTTTGCTTTGATTAATTAGGGTTTGAGACAGGGTAGAGAAGCTGTGTGTGAAACCAGATTTATACTGGAACCTATTTGAATAAGATGGAAATTAGGGTTTGAATTTGGGAAGGATTGTTGTTTTTATGAGAGAGAAGGATGCACAGATAGAAGAGAGCGAGATTTGAAGAAAGATACAGTATTGAATATTCCTAAATTCCCAAAGTACCCTCAGAATTTAAATATTATTTTGAAAGTTTTGCACCACACTGCCATTTGCAAGTAGGTCCTTTTAGTTATTAAATACTCCATCCATCCTGCTCTTCATCCTCCAATTCTTCCTTCTTTTCAGACTCTCTTCTACTCAAGTAAGGAGTCCCTTCATATTCTTTTAAAAAACGCTTAAGTCATTGTGTTTGGTGCTGATTTGAAGTAATAGTTTAAATTTCTGAGGTCGCAATATCAAGTACTACAATCCGGATTTAGATGCTTAAAAATTAGAAAATTAAATAAATTATTTTTATAATTTATATGATAATGATTTTTTAAAAAATTAACTTATCTTCAATTATAATTATATTTTATTTTTTAAATTTATTTAATTAATACATTATTTACATTGTGTATTCACAACACCAATGTCAATCATAAGAATTATTTGGATTAAAAAAATTGAAAATACTCCACATGTATATATACAAGTTATGGTTAAGTATAATGATGCATAGTGGTATTGCATAATATGAATGATAGTACTTTGTAAAACTTTTATGTCAAAATATGATTAGTATTTAGAGAAATACAAATAACCCCTAAAATTTGACTTTGTTGCATATTCATCCTAAACTTTTAAATCTTACAAATCACCCATTTCAATCTTTGAAGATCGATAAATGACTTTGAAAAGTTTAAAATTGCATCATAGCTTAACTTTGGTGTATAAACAACCTCATATTTAAAATACATTTTAACACTCCCTAAACTTTAATTTTGGTATATTTTACTAAACTATAAGAACAAATGTTGTTGATGTTCCCAATTTATCAAAACTTAGGAGGGTTATTTGCAAATTTAAAAGGTATATCCACACTTGTGTCAAAGTTTAAGTAGGTTGTTTATAATTTTCCCAAATATTTATGCATCACGCCTATATTAACATTATACTCTACAAATCATTTCTCCTTAAAGTAGCTAAATCTCTTAATGATGAGCAAGATCATAAACAACCCACTAGTGCTTTATATTTTAATGGGTTAATCATATCAGAAGGTCACAACTTTAGGAGATAAACCCATTTGAGATTACAATATTTTAAGGGGTTCATTTGAGCTTATCAAAATGTGGTAGATATTCTGAGTTTTAATTAAATTTTTTTCATGTTAACTCATATCAATGGTGATCTTGATTGACCCAATTTTCTAAATGCTATGATCTTAAATGAACTTATCTCTTAAAGTAGTAACATTCCGATGTAATTTACCATTATTTTAATTGTTAAGGGATTATTAGTTTGGGGTTCAATTTTACTAGGAGCAAGACTATATTGATTCTAAACACAAATCTACTTTCTTTAACTTTTTTTTTTTCAAGTCCTTGGTCATCACAGAAAATGAAGGATGCATGGTAAACATTAAAGAAATATATCCATAGAATAAGTTTTTAAGTTGGCAAGATGTTGAGCGGCCAAAAAATAAAAAATAAAAAAAGTTGTCGAGATATTAATAGCATAAGTGAATTAATGATCGTTTTATATAATACTAATGAGTTATTTACACTATTAAAAGCGCATATCACCTTTGTAATCTCTAATGTAATGGAATAATAATAAGATCAATACAACTCATTACTAGCCATTGTTTGTGACGCCACCTTCGAAACGAAGGAAAGAATCAAAAGTAAACAAAAATCAAAGGAAAATATAAATTTTAAGAAATTTTTTTCTTATTGCAAAATAAAGGAAAGTTGAAGGGTATGGATTTTGGAGGAAAGTCCACAATTTTTTGTCCATCTAAAATAGCATTTTATTTAAAAAGAAAATTATGAAAATTCCAATTATAGTTTAAATTCCTTTGACCCTTTTAGAGATAATTTAGTAACTAAATAATTTATAGTATTTTATATTATTTTTTAACAGCACTCATCTTGTTTTAATTTTTTTGTATTTTCTTTAATCTAAATGAGAAAATATACTAATCGTTTGTTCACTTCACCTATGGAATAAGAGGGATTAATTTTAATTCAATAGGAATGTAAGAACCGTAATATTTATTACAATATTCACATGGTAAAAAATATAACAACTAAAGTTAAAATATTTTATAATGCTCATTGTCTATTATAAAAAAATAATAACTATATAGGTGATATTTTCATAGTATTTAGGAGAACAATTAAAAATAATCCATTTAATGACATATGTATGGGGCCATGAATTGCTCTTTATTATTTCATATAATAGTAATTCAATATTAATTATCATTTCCCTCAACTAAACAACGTAATAGTACTTTACATAGAATGAGGAGGTAATGAATAGTCATTCCCCTAAATCGAATGGGCTATGAGTCTTTTCTTTCATTTATTTTCTTTGTATTTCCCCATAATCCTTAGATGCAAGTGGAATTAACATAGACCTCTTGATAAGAATTGACCATGTTTATATTCTACTTCTAAAAGTGGCAACAAATAGTAATTAAAAAAAAATCCAATTCATATATGGTTGTTCGATTGTCATTAGTTTGTTATTTAAAAACATTTAAAGAACACAAAGTTTTAATTTTTGACAATTTATAAAACCAATAAGATATGTGCAATTTTGGAAGCAACTATCAACATTAGGCAAGTGTATCTACTAAAGTAGCACGGAAAATATTAGCTCGTATTCCAAGAGAACGTTGACATCTATGGTATCTACATTTCATCTATTTATCTAGCCAAAGAAAATTTAGAAGAGTATAATGAAGACAAAAGTTATACTAAAGTTAATAAATACACACAGGTTTTTAGGATAAATCGTAAGATGAGTTAGTTAATATAAGAAAAAGCCCTAGAGATTACTTCACCAAGTCATTATCAAGTGATTTCTTAACAAATTCGTAGAGTCGTTCACTAGTATATTTGCATTATTGGATTCACGAATGTAAGTTAAATCCTCTTTCAAAGTCAGAAACTTTAGATTTAGACCAGACCACCAAAACCTCTTCACAAATTATCAGCGATCTAGATCCGTATAAAGTTTAAGAATCATTTATTTTAAAACCAACTAACAAATTTTAAAAATAAGCAACAAAAAGTTTCACCATTTCTCTCTCAAGGTGATTATAAGCAACTCCATTAGTAGCCCAGATTTATTCAAAAGAATGATCTCTCGATCTATTTAGTCGCAATCGAACATGAATATAAGAGGTGCACCACGTATTTAGATCTACGAAAATAAGTTTTATTACTAATTAGAAATACCTATCAAAACACCTTTAAATCACATGAATTAGGTCTCTTGATTCACAAAACGCTAAGTTAAATGATCATTTCTCCATAAATGTAGACATTGAGCACAAATTCTTTAAGAAATAAAATGTTTAAGATGAAATTACAAATTAAGCTCAAGTCTTTGCAAAAACAAGCGTTGGGTTTATAATGGATTTACCCTGAAAACTTTGAGATTAGAACAATTAGAAGAAACGGTCCTTTTGCTCTAGAATTCTCCATCTACACCATGTTAGAAATTTGTTACAAATGATACATACGATACTAATTATTCTATGATACTATCGCATGCCTCTACACGTTTATTTATAAGATCAAGCACATAAACCATGACAATTTTATTCGCTGACATGGCATATTCTTTATAACAGAATTCATCATCATCTTCACGCGTGCGCATCTTATTTGAAAGTTTTGCACTACACTAATATTTGCAATTAGGTCCTTTTAGTTATTAAGTTCTCCATCGTACTCTTCATCCTCCAATTTTTTCCTTCTTTTCATACTCTCTTCTACTCAAGTAAGGAATCGCTTTATATTCTTTTGAAAAATTCTAAGCCATTCTATTGGGTGCTGATTTGAAGTAATAGTTTAAATTTTTTAAGTCACGATATCTGGTACTATAATCCGAATTTGGATACTTAAAAATTAAGAAAAAATTTGCTTTTATAAATTTATATGATAATGATTTTTTAAAAAATTAATTATCCCCAATTATAATTACATTTTATTTTTTAAATTTATTTAATCAATACATTATTAACATTGTAATGATGTATAGTGGTATTGTAAAATATGCATGACAGTATTTTGTAAAACTTTTGTGTCAAAATATGATTAGTATTTAGAGAAATACAAATAACCCTTAAACTTTGACTTTATTGTATATTCATCTTAATTTTTCAAATCTTGCATATCACCCATTTCGATCTTTAAAGATCGATAAATGACTTTGAAAAGTTTCAATCACATCATACTTTTAATTTTGGTGTATAAAAAACCTCATATTTAAAGTACGTTTTAACACTCCCCAAACTTTAATCTTGGTATATTTTATTAAACTATAAGAACAAATGTTGTTAATGTTCTCGATTTATAAATATTTAGGAGGGTTATTTGCAAATTTAAAAGGTATACTCACACTTGTGTCCAAGTTTATGTAGGTTATTTCAATTTTCCCAAATATTTATGCATCACTCCGATTTTAACATTATACTCTACAAATCATTTCTCCTTAAAGTAGCTAAATCTCTTAATGATGAACAAGATCATAAACAAACCACAAGTGTATTATATTTTAGTGGGTTAATTACTTCAGAAGGTCATAACCTTTGGAGATAAGTTCATTTGATATCACAATATTTTAAGTGGTCCATTTGAGGTTATAACATTTAAGAAAGTGGATCAATTGAGGTCACCATTTACACATATCACAATAGGCGAATCTTTTGAGTTTTAATTAAATTTTTCTCTTATTGACTTTTATCAATAGTGACCTCAATTGACCAATTTTTCTAAATATTATGACCTTAAATGAACTTATCTTCAAAAATTATAACATTCCCTTGTGATTTATCATTATTTTAATTTTTAAGGGATTATTTGTTTAAGGTTCAATTCTACTAGGAGCGGAACTATATCGATTTTAAACATAAACCTACTTTCTTTAACTTTTTTTTTAAGTCTGTGGTCATCACAACAGGAGAAGGATGCATGCTAAACATTACTTAAGTAGATCCATAAAAAAAGTTTTTAAGTTGGGAAGATGTTGAGCGACCGAAAAAACAAATGTTGGCAAGATGTTAATAGCATAAGTGAATTAACGATCATTTTATATAATACTCCTCACTTATTTACACTCTTAAAAGCATATATCACCTATGTAATCTCTTATGTAAAGGAATAATAATAAGAGTAATACAACTCATTACCAGCCATGGTTTGTGACACCACATTCGAAACAAAGGAAAGAATCAAAAGCAAACAAAAATCAAAGGAAGATACGAATTTTAAGAAATTTTTTTCTTATTAAGAAATAAAGGAAAGTGGAAGAGTATGGATTTTTGAGGAAAGTCCACAATTTTTTCATCCATCTAAAATAGCATTCAATTTAAAGAGAAAATTATCAAAATTCTAATTACGGTTTAAATTCCTTTGACCCTTTTAAAGATAATTTAGTATCTAAATAATGTATAGTATTTTATATTATTTTTTAAAAGCACTCATCTCGTTTTCATTTCTTCATATTTTCTTTAATCCAAATAAGAAAATATACTAATCGTTTATTCACTTCACCAAGGAAATAAGAGGGATTGATTTTAATTCAATAGTAATGTAAAAGCTGTAATGTTTATTACGATTTTCACATTGTAAAAAATATAACAACTAATTATTGGATTAAAAATAAAATATTTTATAATGCTTATTGTCTATTATAGAAAAATAATAACTGTATAGGTGATATTTTTATGTTATTTATGAGAAAAATTAAAAATAATCCATTTAATGACATGTGTATGGGGTCATGAATTGCTCTTTATTATTTCATATAATAGTAATTCAATATTAATTGTCATTTCCCTCAACTAAACAACGTAATAGTACTTTACATAAATGAGGAGGTAATGAATAGTCATTCTCCTATATCGAATGGGCTATGAGTCTTTTCTTTCTTTTATTTTCTTTGTTTTTCCCCGTAATCCTTAGATGCAAGTGGAATTAACGTGGACCTCTTGATAAGAGTAGACCATGTTTATATTCTACTTCTAAAAGTTGCAACAAATAGTAATTAAAAAAAATCCAAATCATATATGGTTGTTCGATTGGCATTAGTTTGTTAATTAAAAACATTTAAAGAACACAAAGTTTAAATTTTCGAAAATTTATAAAACCAATAAGATATGTGCAATTTCGGAAGCAACTATCAACATTAGGCAAGTGTATCTACTAAAGTAGCACAGAAAATATTAACTTGTATTCCAAGTGAACATTGACATCTATGGTATCTATATTTGTCATGCCCCGAAGGGTACCCTAAACATGGCAGTCCGTCACATACGGTATTAAAACTTAAGAATGACTTCCTAAAGTCACGCGAAAGTTTTCAACACCATATGTAAGGCGTCTATCACAACAATATGAGACATCGGTGGGATGTATAGTTTGAGATAGTAAATACAACATACAAGAATCTAAATAATTGTTCAATTTGTCATTAATAGAGTATAATCCTTACATCATCTTAGGGGTCTTCCCCTATAATTCTCCAATCATTCATAATATCAACTTAATCTTTCTCTCAACAAAAATAATACTAACACCAAGAAATATTAAAGGATAATTAACCTATGATCTTCAAAAGATTTCTAGAAGCTTTTCCAACACATAATCCCACTCGAGTATATGTAATCCTCATGCATAAAAGATATTGGACCTGATACAACAAAGGTGTATCGGAGTATAAGCATAACTAGCTTAGTGAGAATATTCCTAAATCAACGTACTTGTATAAATAATTTCAAACAAGTTATTAACAAGCATATGAATGCATCAAACACGTGATCAAGCAATACATATAATCTACCGGAAATCATATGTTTGAATGGATTTACCCCTCCATTTCGGGTTAGGTGTTCTAGGCTCTTTAAAACCCAACTTAAAATCCAACTCGTGTAGTTTATTTCAAGCTTCTACTAGCCCATCACAAAATAGTTTTTTCAGGCTCCTATCGCCCATCTTAAAATAGTTCTTTCAGGCTCCTATCGCCCATCTTGCAGATTTCTGGCTACTGCACACCCGACTACTAAACCTTTGTCCCATCGAGAATAGCAGCTCATGCAATGAAATTAACTACGTGATATGCATGAATCAATTAATATAATTCGCAGGATGTGTTTATAGTAATTTAAAGGTGATCATAGAATTTTGCACACACTCCAACAGAATAACAATAAAACATAAGTTAATTATCAACTATTCATATCTCGGTATGCTTAACATTCTTTCAACCAATATTATCATACACTATTCGTTTTCATCTTTTCCTACTTCTAGTGCCTCTAGCTACAAGCACAACCAAATACGTAAAATGTAGGAAATAAACTCACTTGGCCATGAGGATATATCTTTCTTACAGATGAGTTGATCGGTAATTCCACTAATCAGAATAATCCTCCAGGTATGAATACTCCTCCTCGGGTTCACCTAATCAAGAAGAATACCCATAATGAGTATTTCTTGTTGATTCTATAGTACTTATCAAAAACCATGTCATAAAATCGTTAAAATTCTCGTAGAAGGTAATTCTAACTTAAAATGGCCATAACTTGGTCATTTTAACTCGGAATTGCGCTTATAATATATCGTTTTCTACCTACTCGAAAAGATCTATCCATTTCTAAGGTTATTTTTGTCATAAAAGCCATTTGGGTTGGAAAATACCATGGTACATAATAGTTACGAATTTATAGTTTACAAATATGATTTTTCCAAACTTCTCTTTACTCAAAAATCCTTAAGCAAAATATATGTATATATTTATAGTTGAAAAATCCTTTGAACATATATTTATACTCATATTGTATGCATGATCTTTGTAGTGTTGTCTCAATATTGATATTTCATAAACAATTTGTCTTTAAGGATTTAAGAGACAAGGCTTTTGAAAATTTCTCCTTTTTGAATTGTTAGAAGGAAAACAAAAATATATTTGAGTTGCTATGAGTAAATGTTTTATTATTATTTCATTTTCTTACTTTTCAAAAGTAAATTCGTTTTCAAAAATTTTGGTTCTTTAAGTTATCTACCAACTTTATTTCTAGTGATTGAAAATAAGCTTTTCAAAATATTCTCTAAGTTTCAAATATTTGAAGTTGTGTTAAATGTATGTTTTCCTTTTATTTTTATATTATTTCTCTTATTTAGGAAATAAGTTTACCTTTAGACTTTACTTACTTGACAAATTTTATTTTTTTTTTCTAAATTGGTTTCTAAAGTAAGTTGATTTTATCTTGGTTTGAAAAACTTGTTTTATTCTTAATATTTGTCAAGTGTTAGAATAATTCCTTTAGACAAGATTATAAGAAAAGCTTTCTTAATAAAGAATTGTTAATATTAGAACTTAGTAAAACTTCAATTTAATAATAACGACATAAAATTCAAGTTTTGAAGATATTTCCATAGTATGTGATTTTCAAAAAAATGAACCTATTAAAAGATATAGTTGAGTTCAAGTCTTTTATTCAAGACTAAAATTTTTATCTTGATGGGGTATTTAGTTTTTAAAAGGAATGAGTTCATTTTATTATTTTAAAGAAATATTACTAATTCTTTTATAATTTATGATTAACTTATCCTTTGAAAAGAGTTTATGAAAACTTAAATCTTTTGTTGAAAATTCCTTTTTATTAAGAAATCTAGTTTACTTTTTTTTTCTTCTTTATTTAAGAAAGAACCCATTTTTATTTTTATTTAAGACAACAATATTATAATCATGCATGAATATGTAGCAATGTAAAAGTAAAGATACTACATAATAAAAAGAAATACTTGTAAGTAAATAAACATAAATAAAATAGTCAAGCATTGGGAATCTTAGTTTCATCAAGATTTCCCGGTCATGTATTGGGAGCCTTAGCTTCATCAAGGCATCCCGGGACTAAGAAAGGATTAGTCCCAAAAGAAAAGAAAAGAAAAGAAAAGAAAATTGTTTTGACTTGATATGGACAAGTCTAAGACTAGAAAGACTAGTCTTAAAACAACAAAGAATAAATAAATTGCATGGAATAAATAAATAAATTGCAAGTGAGCTTATATGCTCTAAAGAATATGTATGTATATATATAGATAATAATACTTAAATATAATAACAAAGATATGAAATAAAAACAACAATATAAACATAAATAGATTTTCATGAACAAGAACAATACATGAACATAATGTAGCTTCCATAACATTTAGTCTTTAGAAACTCACATTATGGTCATGTAAAGTTACATGACATAAGAAGAAGAAAATAATAGGAGATGGTTATCTAAAGAAGATTTTTGGTAGTGTTATGTGGCTCTGGTTTTTGTTGTAGGTGGAAGTTGTTTTGGAATTGTTTTGAGAGAGTTTTAGGAGAATATTTTGAGAGAGTATTTTGGTAGAGTTTTGTTATGTAAAATGAGTGTGTGAAAGCATGAAGGAGGAAGAGGGTATTTATAGAATTTTTGAAGTGAATTTTTGATGTAATAAAATAAATTGAAAAGAAAATAATAGTGAGAAAGGGAGAGGGAGGCTGGCGCAATTTGTAGGAGGAAGAGAGAGAGTTTTGATTAATTTTTGTATTTTTGTAGTGAAAAAAAGTAATGTGTAAGGTTTGATGTGAATAAAGTTGTATTGGTAATGTAAAAAGTAAGAAAATATGTATGTAGGTAGTAAGAAATAGGTGTAAAAAAAAGTGAAGATAGTGAAATAGTAATGAATAGTAGGAATATTACTATGAATAGTAGACCGACATATAAAATACCGGTAGTAATAAAAATACGCGTAATTGAGCTATATCTGTTATTTAGTTACCAAAAAATTCTAAAAATGATATTTTTGAAATCCTTGTTTAATTACGAGTCTTTTGGTGTTAATGAAATATTTTTAATATTCCGAGCTTCGGGACACGCTTTTCGAGAACTGATCCCGTTTGAGTCCGAATGACACTCGAAATTCGCGAATATGATATTTTTATGTTACCTTATATTATTACGAACTATTTTAAGCCACTAACTTAATTTCGTTTTCTACGGTTTGAGAATGCGGGATTGCCGGAGTTGAAATTACTCGATTGTCTTGGTTTTTGTTGACTTTTGAAACTCCGGTTTGACTAGGGTTAAGGTCTAATCCAATTTTACCCTAGAAATTTGAGGGGTTTATATCCGGCATCGGATAGGTGGTCTTTCTCATGTTCAGGTTTTCAAATTAAACGATTATCAAACGTTTTATTTTTGTTTTTGAAAATTCTCTTATAAAATCCTGTGATCGAAATTGTTTAAAGTTTGGTTTCAACTTGGGTCAAACTTTAGGGTTTCGATTTGGTATTCCAAAATCATTATCGAAAAATTCGGGGGCTTACAACATTTCATCTATTTATCTAGCCAAAGAAAATTTAGAAGAGTATAATGAAGACAAAAGTTATACTAAAGTTAATAAATACACACAGGTTTTTAGGATAAATCGTAAGATGAGTTAGTTAATATAAGAAAAAGCCCTAGAGATTACTTCACCAAGTCATTATCAAGTGATTTCTTAACAAATTCGTAGAGTCGTTCACTAGTATATTTGCACTATTGGATTCACGAATGTAAGTTAAATCCTCTTTCAAAGTCAGAAACTTTAGATTTAGACCAGACCACCAAAACCTCTTCACAAATTATCAGCGATCTAGATCCGTATAAAGTTTAAGAATCATTTGTTTTAAAACCAACTAACAAATTTTAAAAATAAGCAACAAAAAGTTTCACCATTTCTCTCTCAAGGTGATTATAAGCAACTCCATTAGTAGCCCAAATTTATTCAAAAGAATGATCTCTCGATCTATTTAGTCGCAATCGAACATGAATATAAGAGGTGCACCACGTATTTAGATCTACGAAAATAAGTTTTATTACTAATTAGAAATACCTATCAAAACACCTTAAATCACATGAATTAGGTCTCTTGATTGACAAAACGCTAAGTTAAATGATCATTTCTCCATAAATGTAGACATTGAGCACAAATTCTTTAAGAAATAAAATGTTTAAGATGAAATTACAAATTAAGCTCAAGTCTTTGCAAAAACAAGCGTTGGGTTTATAATGGATTTACCCTGAAAACTTTGAGATTAGAACAATTAGAAGAAACGGTCCTTTTGCTCTAGAATTCTCCATCTACACCATGTTAGAAATTTGTTACAAATGATACATACGATACTGATTATTCTATGATACTATCGCATGCCTCTACACGTTTATTTATAGGATCAAGCACATAAAGCATGATAATTTTATTCGCTGACATGACATATTCTTTATAACAGAATTCATCATCATCTTCACGCGTGTGCATTTTGTTTGAAAGTTTTGCACTGCACTAATATTTGCAATTAGGTCCTTTTAGTTATTAAGTTCTCCATCGTACTCTTCATCCTCCAATTTTTTTCTTCTTTTCAGACTCTCTTCTACTCAAGTAAGGAGTCGCTTTATATTCTTGTAAAAAATTCTAAGCCATTCTATTGGGTGCTGATTTGAAGTAATAGTTTAAATTTTTTAGGTCACGAAATCTGGTACTATAATCCGAATTTGGATACTTAAAAATTAAGAAAAAATTTGTTCTTATAAATTTATATGATAATGATTTTTTTTAAAAATTAATTATCCCCAATTATAATTACATTTTATTTTTTAAATTTATTTAATCAATACATTGTTAACATTGTAATGATGTATAGTGGTATTGTAAAATATGCATGATAGTATTTTGTAAAACTTTCGTGTTAAAATATGATTAGTATTTAGAGAAATACAAATAACCCCTAAACTTTGACTTTATTGTATATTCATCTTAATTTTTCAAATCTTGCATATCACCTATTTCGATCTTTGAAGATCGATAAATGACTTTGAAAAGTTTCAATCACATCACACTTTTAACTTTGGTGTATAAAAAAACCTCATATTTAAAGTACGTTTTAACACTCCCTAAACTTTAATCTTGGTATATTTTATTAAACTACAAGAACAAATGTTGTTAATGTTCCTGATTTATAAAAATTTAGGAGGGTTATTTGCAAATTTAAAAGGTTTACTCACACTTGTGTCCAAGTTTATGTAGGTTATTTACAATTTTCCCAAACATTTATGCATCACTCCTATATTAACATTATACTCTACAAATCATTTCTCCTTAAAGTAGCAAAATCTCTTAATGATGAACAAGATCATAAACAAACCACAAGTGTTTTATATTTTAGTGGGTTAATTACTTCAGAAGGTCACAACCTTTGGAGATAAGTTCATTTGAGATCACAATATTTTAAGTGGTCCATTTGAGGTTATAACATTTAAGAAAGTGGATCAATTGAGGTCACCATTTACACGTATCACAATAGGCGGATCTTTTGAGTTTTAATTAAATTTTTCTTGTATTGACTTTTATCAATGGTGACCTCAATTGACCAATTTTTCTAAATATTATGACCTTAAATGAACTTATCTCCAAAAGTTTTAACATTCCCTTGTGATTTACCATTATTTTAATTTTTAAGGGATTATTTTTTTAGGGTTCAATTCTACTAGGAGCGGAACTATATCGATTCTAAACATAAACCTACTTTCTTTAACTTTTTTTTAAGTCCTTGGTCATCACAACAGGAGAAGGATGCATGCTAAACATTACTTGAATAGATCCATAAAAAATGTGTTTAAGTTGGGAAGATGTTGAGCGACCGAAAAAACAAAAGTTGGCAAGATGTTAATAGCATAAGTGAATTAACGATCATTTTATATAATACTCCTCACTTATTTACACTATTAAAAGCATATATCACCTATGTAATCTCTTATGTAAAGGAATAATAATAAGAGTAATACAACTCATTACCAGCCATGGTTTGTGACACCACATTCGAAACAAAGGAAAGAATCAAAAGCAAACAAAAATCAAAGGAAGATACGAATTTTAAGAAATTTTTTTCTTATTAAGAAATAAAGGAAAGTGGAAGAGTATGGATTTTTGAGGAAAGTCCACAATTTTTTCATCCATCTAAAATAACATTCAATTTAAAGAGAAAATTATCAAAATTCTAATTACGGTTTAAATTCCTTTGACCCTTTTAAAGATAATTTAGTATCTAAATAATGTATAGTATTTTATATTATTTTTTAAAAGCACTCATCTCGTTTTCATTTCTTCATATTTTCTTTAATCCAAATAAGAAAATATACTAATCGTTTGTTCACTTCACCAAGGAAATAAGAGGGATTGATTTTAATTCAATAGTAATGTAAAAGCTGTAATGTTTATTACGATTTTCACATTGTAAAAAATATAACAACTAATTATTGGATTAAAAATAAAATATTTTATAATGCTTATTGCTATTATAGAAAAATAATAACTTTATAGGTGATTTTTATGTTATTTATGAGAAAAATTAAAAATAATCCATTTAATGACATGTGTATGGGGTCATGAATTGCTCTTTATTATTAATAGTAATTCAATATTAATTGTCATTTCCCTCAACTAAACAACGTAATAGTACTTTACATAAATGAGGAGGTAATGAATAGTCATTCTCCTAAATCGAATGGGCTATGAGTCTTTTCTTTCTTTTATTTTCTTTGTTTTTCCCCGTAATCCTTAGATGCAAGTGCAATTAACGTGGACCTCTTGATAAGAATTAACCATATTTACATTCTACTTCTAAAAGGTGCAACAAATAGTAATTTTAAAAAAAAAATCCAATTCATATATCATTGTTTAATTGTCATTGATTTGTTATTTAAAAACATTTAAAGAACACGAAGTTTAAATTTTCGAAAATTTATAAAACTAATAAGTTTTGTGCAACTTCGGAAGCAACTATCAACATTAGGCAAGTGTACCTACTAAAGTGGCACATAAAATATTTGCTCATATTCCAAGAGAACATTGACATCTACTGTATGTATATTTCATTTATTATCTAGCCAAAAAAAATATAAAATACCATAATGAAGACAAAAGTTATACTAGGTTTAATAAATACACAAAAGTTTTTAGGGTAAATCGTAAAAAAAGCTTGTTAATACAAGAATAAGCTCTAGGGATTACTTCACCAAGTCATTATCAAGTGATTTCTTAACAAATTTGTAGAGTCGTTCATTGGTATATTTGTATTGTTGGATTCACGAATGCGAGTTAAAGCCTCTCTCAAGATCAAAAACTCTAGATCTAGACCAAACCACCGAAACCTCTTCGCATGTTATCAGCAATCTAAATCCGCATAAAGTTTAAGAATCATTTATTTTAAAACCAACCTAATGAATTTTAAAAATAAGCGACATAAAGTTTCACTATCCATTTCTCATGGTGATTATGAGCAATTCCATTAGTAGGCCAGATCTATTTAAAAGAATGATTTCTTGGTCTATTTAGTTGAAATCAAACATGAATATGAAAGCTGGACCATGCATTTAAACCCACGAAAGTAAGTTTTAGTTACTAATTAGAAATACCTATTAAAACACCTTTAAATCACATGAATTAGGTCTCTTGATTCACAAAACGCTAAGTTAAATGATTATTTCTCCATAAATGTAGACATTGAGCACAAATTCTTTAAGAAATAAAATGGAATTTAAGATGAAATTACAAATTAAGCTCAGGTCTTTGCAAAAACAAGCATCGAGTTTATAATGGATTTACCCAGAAAACTTTGAGATTCGAACAGTTAGAAGAAACGGTCCTTTTGCTCTAGAATTCTCTCGCTACGCTACGTTAGAAATTTGTTGCAAATGATACATATGATACTGATTATCCTATGATACTATCATATGCCTTTGCACGTTTATTTATAGGATCAATCACATAAATCATGACAATTTTATTAGGTGACATAGTAGATTCTGTATAACAAAATTCATCATTAACTTCACACTTGTGCATCTAGTTTACCAACTCATTGGGTCACTTTTCATGGGGTAAGGTCGAGTGCTCGAGCATTGCTTGGATATCAAGGCTCGGCATAAGCTGTAGCACTCTGCTAAAAAGGCTTGAGTTCTTGTCCATATTCAACCGAGGGATAAATTGAGATCGTTGAGGGCTCGAGTGTTGAGCTCGACCTAAGCTGTGCTTTTTTTCCTTAAGATGTGATTTTTGTCCAACTTCAATTGTAGGATGAATCCAAGGCTTGACATTATGGTGCAATGGAAGCTATATCAGTCCAAAGTTTGATCACCTCGATACAGAAGTTGAGGGTCATGTCGAGGGCTCGACGAACCTTTTCTCCTTTATTTTGCCTTGTTGTTTTGCCTTTGATTGGTCTTTTGCAAGGCTTAAGCAAGTTCTGCTTTACACAATTGTTGTTGTTTTGCTCTAAATCTGATCAAAACACTTTGTTTCTTCTTCTTTTGGCTCTAAAAGCTGAAAAACAAAATTTAAACAATAAAAGCACCATATTAATACTAATTTATCAAAAATGCATCCGATTAAGCCTAAATTCCTATGAATTGAGTAGAGTAAAATAGACTTATCAAATTCCCCCACACTTAAGCCTTTACTTATCTTCAAGCAAACATCAATTTAGCACATGCAGGCAAGACTTTTTAAATAGGAAGATAAATCATAAATGAAAATTTGACCAGATCAATTAAGCTTAAATCACGTTAGAACTTTAAATATTCAATCATTCCCATTGACTATGCTAAAATTACTTTTGCTAAAATCACAAAACTTATCCAAGTAAATTAGCTTTTACACTCATTGTTTAATTAAGAATTCTAAAGCAAAATTTACTCAAAAGATCAAACAAAGTAAGAGGAACTCAATTAACTTTATCCCCTTATACATATAGGTATGTAGTTAGTTTATCATCTCTTTAAGCATCATAACAAAAATGAAAGCATATACATTATGTCATCTCCTAAATTTTCTTCCTTAATTGAGCTTTTTATTTTATATTGATTATTTATGTATTTCAAAGCTGCGGAAAGGAGGTTTTTGCCTTCTTCTTTTCATTTTCCTCTGGAGGAGTTTTTGCCCCAATCTTTTCACTTTTTTCTTTTTCTTTCTTTTTTTTTTGTGTTCGTGGCTTATTTAAAATTGAAAGAAGAGTCAAGAAGTTGCTCTTTTAAGGGACCAGCCCCTGCCTAGTTCAACCTTAAGCACATGGTTATTTTCTTTTTAATTTTTGTTTTGTTTTGATTAGGTAGAGCACGAGGAAAAATCATCGAGTTATGATTAGTATTTGAACCTCCGTTAGAGATTACAAAGCTCTCAAATTAACTAAATTGAAAAACTTACAAATAAGCTTTTACAAATTAATTGAGTAACCTTACTGGGGACCTTAAGCAAATTCCAACTCTAAATTTCTAGATTAAATAATAAGTAAAACCACTCTACATAGATATTCATAAAGTGATTTACACAAAGTAAAGTTAACTCAATCATATGATGATGTTCATTGTTTGTTCTACTTATTTAATTGGTGATTTTGTTTCGAATTTTCTAAAAATTTTGGTTAAATTTTTAGCCATTTCATTAATTTCCTATAATTTGTAGGAAAAATCATCAATCAAGTGCAGTTACTCTATTCTTTTATTAGAACTTTAATTATAACCCAATCTTGCTAATTTCCCTTACCCCATACTTAATGTGAACATTATCCTCAATGTTTTAAAATCATTATAAAACAGACAGGGAATAAACAACATATAATTTCAGAGCAAGATTTAAAATAATTAGAACCTTTTAGAAAACCTTCTCTGTTTATGCTTGAGGGTTGAGTTGTGGCTGCGTGCTTGATTTCCTTCTTGAATTAAGATGTATAAAATTGAACACTAGTCCTAAACTCAGGTCTAGCTTTTTTGGATTGTTTTTGTGTTTGTGGTTATGATTATTTGGGTGCCATTTCTACAAATACAATATAAGCAGCATAATCATTTAAATTCATATTCTACTTAGAAAGAAATGTAGTCTGCCCTAGTTTATTGACTAAACTTAAAAAAATAAAACAGTCTTACGGCAACTTTGTTCAAATCTTTTTCAAAAGAATTTCATACTAATATCAACCACATTGTTAATTCTAACTTCGTTTTACTACCTTTAAGAAAAACATTATCTTTTTAAAGTAATCTGATACAAACTAAGTATCGTTAGAACTTCAATGAAGCTCAAGATTCACAACGAAGTTTGTGACAAATTACCTAAAATTTTAACTTATAAAAGTGCATAAGACAACTTTATCAATTGTAAACACCCCATTTTTACCCCTGAAATAATAATAATAATAATAATAATAATAATAATAATAAATAATAATAATAATAATAATATATGAAAAAAGAGAAAAAAAATGAAAAAAGAATGGTAAGTAGAATATATGCACAAAAATATAAAATATGGTTTGAAAAAATAATAAAAAGAAAGAACAAACAAAATTCAAAAGAAAAAGAAAAAAAATAAAAAATCACATTTTTTTGCTCGATCTAGGTTACTCAAATATTATTTGAGTGACCACATAACCGAGGCACAGGGCAACGACTTGTAAGATAAGACACATGCATTGCACATGCGGGAGCAGGGTTCGATCTGTACGGAGGAGGGAATTTTTTTTCATCTTGACGTGTGTAAGGCACACATCTGTGTGTTGGTGTATCTGGGGCGCACGTGTTCAAACTCGTGTCTTCTTCTTCCTTAGCTTGATCATTTTTCCACACAATCAGCTCACTTTGGGATTTTTTTATCCATTTTAACTCTGATTTTCATCAAATTGATGAAGGGGTTTTGTCACGTCCCGAAGGGTACCCTAAACGTGGCAATCCACCATACACAATACTAAAGCCTAAGAATGACTATCTTAGTCATGCAAAGGCTTCCATATCATGTACAAGCGTACATCACAACCAAGGGAACGCATCAGAGTAGCGCAATTCACATTTATAATGATTAAGTAACAAGGCAAGAAGAATACTTATCATAAAACATAAACATAGTAGATTACAATTCTTATGGACATATCCCTCTATCGTCTTTAAGTCAATATAAAAACACTTCTTAGAAATTTCCAAATTACCAACATAGCATAGATTACATAAAAGGAATCTTACAAAGTAGCTTCATCCTATGTTCCTACTACCTTCATAAAAGTTTAACATCCTTCCATGACTTCCTTAATATCATGATCTTTGATTAAGGCTACGGATATACCTGTTTCAACAAAATCTATGGGGGTTACAAGTTTACAATTAGCTTAGTGATGTATTTCTTTTCATTCGCACCATGATTTCATACAAGTTCATTTAAATTTTCAAGCATATACTATGTATACAATGCAACAATCACGTGATTATACAAATATATATAGTTATCCAGAAACCATATAGAGAAGGGATTCACCCCTCCGTATCAAAGGTTAGGGAATTATTGATGAAGATCCTCGACTTTCTACTGCTAGTCCCCAAGCCTCTGCCTAAAGCGTTTGGTTGGCTTAGCTCCGAACATAGAGTCGCATTCCTTGAACGATTTGGATTCTTTAGGAAGGAATATGGCTCGTGTCCCAGCACGACAACAACCAATCCAACTCTACGCGTAGGAGTAGTAGCCTTCCGAAAGAAATGTGACTCGATGAATACTATGCGTGAGTGTTTTATTTTCCTTAAGCCAAACCTTATTAAGGTTTATTAGGGGGCGATCAATCAATTTAGCAAATAATAAGCAGTCATACAAGTAAGTAAACAATATACTTAAATAGATAGTTTGAAGTTGCGATATTCTTAATTCTTATTTCATCACATAGGCATAGAATCACACACACACACACACACACACACACATATATATATCTCGAAATTCCCCATACATATCCATTTTTTATCTTCTCTTAGCACACTAATACCACTACTTTACAAGCATAAGCAAGTAACGAAATTAAGAGGAATAACTCATTCGTCCATTTCGCAATCTTCTTAGCCATAGTAATCATCAGGAAGGGAAATCTCGTATTCCGCGTTACCTAGACAAAAGAAATACCCAGGATGGGTATTTCGTAGAAATTCCACTTAAACTTTCTAATTCTATTTTATTATGTTTGTAAAAAATCTCATAGAATGAAATTTTAATTTAAAATGGCCATAACTTGTTTATTTTAACTCGGAATTTCGCACATAATTTACCGATTTCTACCTATTTAAAAAGATCTATCCATTTTTAAGGTTATTTTGGTCATAAAATGTTGTTTGGGTTCCAAAACCGTAGGGTACATATTCATTATGAAAATTATAGTTTTCAAAACACAAGTTTGCAAACTTTTCTTTATCCGAAAATACTTGTATCAAAATATAGGTATTTGTATAGTTGGATAATCCTTTGAATACACACACACACACACACACACACAAACTCATATTGTATGCAATATTCTAATGGTGTTGTCTCAACGATTATATTTCGTAAAACAATGTCTTGCAGTGTTGAAGACTTGTATCTTAATAATTTCTTTCTTAAGATTTTCATAATTTCTTGAATTATTATTAGTATATTCTTACTTTGTTTTCTAATTTCTTTTCTAAAATAAATTTTCTTTTAGTTTTGGTATTTTACAAATTTTACTTTTAGTGATAAAAGAATGAAGTTTTCAAGAGTTTTATTAAATTATTGCTAACTTAAAATAATTTGAATTGTGTATATTTTCTTTAAAAGAAATGACTTTGATTTTCATTTTCCAACTTCTTTAAAAATAACTTTATTTCTAAAACTTGGTCTTTTAACTCTTTTGTAAATCTTGTTTGGAAGAAAATCATATTTCACTATTTTATTAAGTTTTTTTTATAATATCTATTGTTTTTGAAACCTTTTACTATTTATATTCTTTTATTTCTTTGAAAATAAGTTTATCATTTAGAAACCTTGAAAAATTTTTATTTTTCTAATTGAGTTTATCATTTTGTGAGTTGATTTTATCTTAACTTATAAAACTTAGTTTAGTTATTACTTTTGGTAAAAATTTCTACAAGTAAGCTTTTTGAGAAAAGTTTATTTATCAAATAATTATTATTACTGAGTTTTAATAAACTTTATGTGACTTATCGTAATAAAAGAAAATGTTTATTTTGTTAATTAACTTTTTTGTGAAAAATCATTTTTATTGTTATTTAAGAAAAGTCTTGGTTAGTTTTGAAAAGAAGTTATGGGAATAATTTTTCCTATGTGGGTGATAATAAAATCTTGATGCATATAAAGGGAGTTTGGTTTCATCTTTCTTTTGTTTCCTTAGTAAAATTATCCTCATTGACTCCTAGGAAAACTTTGGGAAAAGTTTGAGAAGAACTTGTAAAAATATATTTTCTAAGTTGTTGTTGACAAGTTTCTTTATTTAATGACAAGTTTTATGACAAAAGAGTTTAGTTTCATATTCTTTTATTAGAGAAAATTCCATTTTAGATTTTGTTGAGACAATAACATTATGATGATGCATGTGCATGAGCATGTAATATGAACATGATGAAAATATAAGAAAAGGGTAAAAAGCAAGATAATAATAATAAGAAATGTAATAATATCAAGTATTGGGAATCTTAGCTTTATCAAGGTATTACAGTCAAGCATTGAGAGTCTTAGCTTCATTAAGGTATCCGGGACTAAGAATAGGCTAGTCCCAAAAAGAAAAAGAAAAAGAAAAAGAAAGAAAAGAAAATGTAATAATAGAAGCATTAAGAATAATAAAAGCAAGTTAGAGAAAGTTAGTGAGCGTTAGGCTCTAAAAATATATAGATATACATATACTTAGTAATATATATATAGAGTTATATTAGAAGCATAATAATAACAATAATAATAACGAATAATAATATTAATAACAACATATATAAAAGCATAATAACAAGATAATAAAATAGGAACTTTATGTGCAAGAACAAAACATGAAAATGTTATTGCTTTTACTACTCATGTGAGTTTCAAAACAACACTATAGTCATATTAAGTTACATGACATGGATAAATTAAATGGTTAGAAGAAGTTTACCTAAAGTGTTTATGTGGTATAAAGATGGTAGATGAATGAGATATTATGTGGTTGATGATATATGATAGATGGTTTGTGTTTAGAGAAGGATTTTTGTGAGAAATTGGTTAAAGAGAGTTTTGGTAGTGAAAATTTGTGGAGAGAGTTTGAAAAGTGAATTTGAGAGACTTTTGTTATGTATAATGAAGGTGTGAACGAAATGGAAGGAGATGGGGCATTTATAGTTGAAGATGGAGGGAAATTATGTATAATAAAATAAATTGAAAAAGAAAAAATAGAGATGAAAGGGAGGAGGAGTGGTGTCGGCTCTAGTGGGATTGGAGGGGGGGGGGGGGGGGGAGGGGGGGGGGGGGATTATTTTATTTTGTATTTTGTAAAGAAAAGTAAGTAATGTGTAAGATATAATTTGATTAGAGATGTAATGAAAAACTAAAAAGTAAGAAAATAGGTATATAGGTGGTAATAATAGATAGTAAGAAAAATTAGAGATAGATGAATAGTAAGATAGGACAATGAATAGTAGACTAGACAAATAAAATACCTGTAGTAATAAAACTACGCGTATAAATACGATATTTGTAATTTTTAGTTACAGAAAAATTCTAAAACTGATATTTTTTGAAACCTTATACTTTTACGAGTCTATTGGTATTGTAATAATATTTTTGTCATCTGGTGTATCAGGGGACGATTTTCGAAAACTGATCCAGTTCAAATTCGAAGGACATTAGAAATTTGCGAATCCGATACTTTTAAGCTTCCCTATATTATTACAAACTATTATCAATAATTATTTTCGTTCCGTTGTTTAGGGTTTAAGAAAGCGGGGTTGCCAAATCTTAAATACTAAGGTTTATTGTAAGCTTTGTTAACTTTTAGAGTTCTGGTTTGACTTCCGCTTTTTGATTTTATTCGTATGAATATAAAATTTTGGGGTTTTGTCCGTATTATATTTTTAGTTCAACATCTATGGTTTATTTGATTTTGTAGATGTACAGATCTACTTACAAAGGCCTTGAGCCTAATTCTTATTTGGATTTAACTCTTTGGGCTAATGTGACAGGGCTTAAAGAGTTAGGCCCAATTCAATTGGGATGATCATGGGAGTTTTGGCATGGTAGGCTTGGAATAGGGTCCGTTGGAATTGGCCTGCCCAATTCCAACCTTTCTCAAATTGGCTCACACATATTACAATGAAGGCCTTATGGGCCTGGGTCCATAAGGGAGCCCACATCCATATCCATAATGAGAGGGACTCATCCTAGCCGTGGTGTCTGTCTCATCTGACGGAACATCGACAGCAGATTCTCTATAAATACCTTAGTCCTTACCTCATTTGGACAAGGTGAAATCTTGGACAAACACCGTGTGCTGTCGGATTTCCATCTTGTGAATCAATTACTGACTCACTCAAGAACGCACACGATATTCGTGGTACTTAGTGAGGTTGATGCTCAATAGCTCCCTCGCCTGTCACACGTGTGTTAGAGCCTATTGAGATTGCCTACTCCTCCTTACACGATACTCTCTTGATCATCCTATCACGTGTTGTTTCCCTAGGTCACGCGTAGCGCGATAGTCACGCGACACGCACGTGATCGTTGCATCCGGATTCATACCCACACATTTTTGGCGACTCCACTGGGGAAGGGAAATCAACACTTGTGTGATGGCACCTCCAAGAAAGAGACCTCCGATCCCACTGAGGTACAACTCAAGAAACTAATGTTAATCTCGAGGCCGCTGAACATGACATGCCAGCACTTGAGGATGTGAACCAACCTACTGGTGCTCAAATCGACAATGCTGCGATCTTGCGTGCTGTGCAAGAAAATACCAAGCAAGTCAATCAATCAATGCAAGAGTCTAAAACAATTCCAACAATTCATGACAATATTTGCTCAGTACCTGCCTGGAATAGCTGCTATTGCTGCCACGCAACAAGGTGCGACTTCGTCGACCCTGTTGTTGTTGCGCAACAACGCGCTTCTCAGGCACCTCAAGTTGCTCCACCTGCTAATCCTACTCCTATTCCTGAACAAGATCCTACCAGAGTTGGAGAGCAAATCCCTCCATTAGAGCCTGTAATCACACAACCGCTTGCACCTCAGGTAATGAATACTGGAATTCAGCTTGGAACACCATCAACTTCCCAGCCTGCATTACATGCTCAACTTGGAGGATCTTCATCCTCACAGGCTACACCACCAATTGTCATTGGTGGACCCACTGTTCAACCCAATGCAACTTTACTCCAAACGGCCACTCCAGCTACACCAGTTGAAGTTACTACTTCAACTCCTAAAGGTACTTTCGTCACGAAGGAAGATCTGGACATGTACCTAAGGGAAATACAAGCTAAGTCTGATGTGGGAGTATTGGATCTCAAGCTCCCATACAATCAACGTATTGCTGCTAAGCCATACCCTCAGGACTATGTGAGTCCCAAATTCATGCTATTCAATGGTAAAAAGGGAAGTGCCAAGGAACATTTGTTGAAGTTCATTGAAACACTAGAGGTTTATGGATTTGATGATGATTTAAAGTTGAAAGAATTTTCTAAGTCCCTCACAGAGAAAGCGTACACTTGGTACGTCAATCTTCCCCCTGGATCTGTAGATTCATGGGCAACCATGTGCAAAATGTTCCTAGAGAAATTTTCTCCACACAAGAACGAGTGACCTTGACTGATATGGGACGAATCGTCAAAAGCCCAAGGAAGACTTGATGGATTATATTGAGCGCTTCAGGGAGCGTTCACTAGACATCCAAGACATATGTGATGAAAGAGAGTTGGTGAAAATTTGTATCCAAGGCATGTTTACTGAGTACGCGGTGCATCTAGAAAATCTTTCTTTAGCTTCATTCTCCACTCTGGTTGAGAATGCACGAAGGACTAACAATTCTTCGCGCGACAGAGAGGAGGAAATATGAAGTTTAACAAGAGAGACCATCGGTGAATTTGGCTCAAAGTGAAGATTTCAAAGAAGGGAAGAACCAAGAGTTGAGAAGCCCAAGGGTGAGAGGGCAAAAGAAGCACAACATATCCTTGCTCAATGGGAAAGGTGTACGCTGTGCTAGATCAGTGGTTAAGAGATGGAAATCTCAAACTCCCAAGAGTAGAACGTTTGCCAACTCAGGAAGAAAAAAATAATCCTAAATTTTGTAGATTTCACAGGATTGTGGGGCATCCTACTAAGGATTGTTTTACTTTGAAGAGGATCTTTAATGAAAGAGTTGAGAATGGTGAACTTATCATCGAGAATAATGATGTCAGGAATAACCCACTTCCAGCTCATGGCAATCAACGTGGTGCTGTGAATGCCATTACCCATGATCCTACTATGATGGAGTCAACAGACACACAGCTAGTTGGGGGACATGAAGAAAATGACAATACACTCAAAATTGAAACTCATGGGGATGATAATGTCATCTTTACTTTACTAAAGACTTCAAATTTTAAGAATTTCTTTGATCTCCTTGGATTTGATGATCATGCACGATTTGCAGCAACGACTGTACTTAACCAAATTGCGCAAGGTCATTATAGCGGATGCGACATAGTTCAACCTAAGAAAGGAGTGGTCTCTACAAGGGATTATGCAATTACATTTACTAGAACTGATGCACACTTGAAGAACTTCAATCACAATCGTCCTTTGTATGTAGAGAGTATGCTCAATGGTTACCCCATCAAGAGGACATTTATCGATAATGGATCCTCACTCAATATCATGCCCATGTCTACTTTCAAAGCTGCAAGAATAGATATCCGATACTTGATGAAGCATCCCATCGCAGTGAATAGTTTTATCGAATCTTCACAATGACAATGGGTTATGTCAAAGCAAGTTTTAAAGTTGGGCCCATTCATGGCCTTGCTACATTTCATGTAATTGATGCACCGGTGTCCTATCACCTTCTCATAGGAAGGACATGGCTGCACGAGTACAACATGATACCCTCAACACAACATCAGTGCATGAAAGGTCATTGGAGTGGAAGTGATATCCTAATCCATGCGACAAAGAATCCATTCAATCGTAATGAACTCCACTTTGCTGAAGCTACCTTTTTCTATGAACATGAACAAAAAATGAAGCAGATATGACTTTAGTGGAATCCAATGCGGAATCACTACCCACAGGAGAAGAAATTAAGACTCAAGAATTTAAAAAGAGAAAGAAGCGTGGTTGTCGTGGAGGTGTAAAGAAACACAAGAAGGCTTATGATGGATGAAATGTAAAGCAGCGCATGAATTGAAGAAAGAGCTGTTTATGACAAAGAGTGTTATTATCATATCTCACTCATTTCCTTTTGTTTCTGTGTAAACAAAGCATTAGATGCTTTTACCTAATGAATGAACTGTATTACTCAATCAGTGAGTATTGTTCGTGAAAATATGATGGCATGATCACTTATTCTCCTTTCATCGCTATTGTCGCTGCAAAGTAAGAAACTAATCTTCTTAGCGCACAAAGCTAGTTAAAAAAAAAGGGGATCGACATCAAATTGAGTAAGATTACCCTTTAGTAATGAAAGAAAAACAATAACAAATATAACATTTGATTTAGACATCGTTGCTGACAGGTCAGAGCTTAGCTCCCAGGCGCACGATGTTGATAGCTCATCACCGCTTTCTTCTTGGTATTTCTAGTTGTCAAGTAGTGGAGATAATCCCCTTGACAACCCCTATTGAGCCAAGTAATCCTTGGCATATGGTATTCTACACAAGTACTATATAGTTGAGTAGTGGGAAATACCCCTTGACTAATAAAAATTTATCGATAACAAATGCTATCGCAGCATGAGCGCGATTGATAACAAATGTCACTATCGCTGCATGAGCGCGATTGATAACATGCTACCGTCGCTGCATGAGCGCGATTGATAATGAATGCTACTATCGCTGCATAAGCATGAATGTTCATTTTCCTTAAATGGATTGTCTAAACATCATTGCGAGGAAGTAGCAGTGCTACTTCAATGCACATAATAATTCCACTCATCTTTTATATTAGATAATATTGCTGCTTGGTTGAAACTTTGCTCCTAAGCGCGTATGATCACAAAAAAAAAAAAAAAAAAAAAAACATGTTTTAAAACTAAGTGTTGTGTTTCAATGACAATCCTTGTTATCTAGACATGCTCTTTGTCTGTGATACCTATAATAACTCTACAAGTGTCAAAGGGATTGAAGTGATCCTATTACTACGTCTTTTCATGTGTTGTAATCATATGAGAGCTACTACTCCAAAGCGCATGATGACTAGATATATCACAAAGGCGAAAATGAGTATCAAGAATGTAAATGGATATAGAGTTGATGAGTTGATTTTGTTGCTATGGTCAGTTTCACACATTCGTTACAACTCATATTGAAAGGAAGAAGGGAGACGATATTGCATGACCAAGAGGATTACAGCAAGGAAAGACACGAGTAGATGCCTATCACAAATCAATAATGTGCAATGCACATTTGTGATGCTTGAAGTGCAAAATGTTTGTTTGTACGTGATCCTCACTTATGCAACGATGCATGAAGTTCATTTGTGCAATATGCTCAAAACATGTACGTGCATGTGACACTAGCTTCCATGAAAATAATGCTTGTCTTCAAACAAAGTCAATATGTTCCTTCAAGGTATGGCAATGAGGGCCCAAGCGAATTCAAAGGAGCTTAGGACACGACATCCAAACTTGACTTAAAAAAAAAAGTATCGCATGCACTATGAGTTGTGACAAGCATAGGTGCTAGATTTATATAAAGCAAGTGGGGCAATGATATGTTACAAAGTCTCAAGAAGCGCCGGTATAGAATTCATACTTTGAATGAAACCATCAATCATTATCCATATTATCAAAGTAAAGGTACTCGAGTGCTATTTTCCAAAAACATGGCACGTGTCATCAACAATTTGTCTCCTACCATCTAATTTTCTGACAAGGTCAATGATACATACCAGACAGTTGTCTATTTTAGAGTATTTATTTATTATGATATCGTTCATCTACAAGATGGTGAAGAAAGCAAGTTTGATACTAAAATAATGAAAAAAAAGGAGAAAGAGTTTTGGTACAATGAAAATAGTAGATCAAGTTGTTTATGCAAAACTTTGATTTAGAGGACAAGATGTGCTACTTGTGAACTGAAATCAACAGCATGAGACATACACAACAAGCACATTAGCTAGCAAAGTATCACACTCATTCACCAAACGACTAGGCGCACAAGATGAGAAAGACTCCCCTCTTACAGTGGTGCGGTTCCAAGATCGTTGCATGGGTAATTGAGACACAGACAACTAAGGAGAGCCTCTCTCATAGCGGTGCGGTGCCAAAGTCATCACGTAAGGAATGGAACACGGATGCAATGTGCGGTTCCAAGATTGTCACGTAAAGTTTGAGACACGGACGGCTGAGAGTGTCATCATACAGTGTGTGATCTCAACATTGCCATTTACACGGTTGGAACACGGACGATGAAGAGCTTTGTCTTAAAAATCATAAGGCATCATAGTCCTTTGGTGAATGAATAGAATACATGATAGACAGGAATGTTTGAAGTCGAGTATTCCTTTTTGCAAATGTTCAAGAACTATTAACAGTTGATGATATTAAATATGAGTTCATAAAACAAGAAAATCATACTTACAACAATGAAGTCAAAAGGATACGTAGTGAAGATTTAACGATTCAATCTCAGTACCTGCATCGCAAGAAATTTAAAGATAAGATAATTTCGCATAGCGAAGTGAGTAACAAAACTACTAATACTCTGAAGAGAAATGAACAAGACGATCTGAGTTGAAGTAAAAATGCTAGACTTGAAACTCGGATTTCATGATCAACCAATGGTCATCAAGCTAGGATCGTTGTATTGCAATAGCTGCCCGGTAGGGTCCTCATCAAAACATAGACTATTTGAAAGTAAGAAAAGCTGGTGGGATTTTATTGCTAAAAACAGATGAACTGAGTATATAGCTTGGATCATCTTACCAAAGCTTTCAAGAGCAGAACTAGTGAATGATCTTGCAAAATCGCCTTATGCATATCGCCAAGCAGCAGATCGACACAGTTCCATCACAAGAAATTGTTCTTAGAGACTTCAAGTCATGGATCTTGCAAGAGAATAAGATGTAGTTGCTACAAAGTTTTGTTAAGGCAAACAAGCTGAGTGCACATATCAACTTAGCCAGATACGTATGAACATTATTCCCTCATTGTCATATATCAATGACTATCAGTTGTGATGGTCTTCTATCCATAAAGACAGACCGGATTTTATTGCATTGGCTAGTTTCGAAGAAGTGATTGCCACAATCCAGGGCCACTATCTCAAATCTGCAATCAATTTACGGATTGCAGCTACGTCTCAACACATCAACAGCTTCTCAGGAACACATCCAATCATATGGTGGTAATGAAAAAAAAAAAAACATCAGTGGAAGGCTCCCATCATGGATCAGATATATTTCTTCACATCCCTTGTATATCCTCATTCATCAGCAAGAGCAACAAATCATGACAAGTTGCACATGATTCAAACTTAGCAAGGGTAAAAAAAAATGGCAATCTTCCAATAAACCAGCAGTGTAGACTAAAGCTGCTTTTCCATTTCAAGTAATCTCCCACTGAGGAAGGGTTAATGCATCCAATGTCAAATTGATGATGCCTCTAACCAGACAGCAACATGTCCCGCTTTTGTCCGCAGCATGTTGAAACCGTACCTCTCCCACGCATATTGGCAATTCCATGATATATCTGCTAGAAGAATCTAGCAGGTCAATTTGGGTCAGCCTAGAAAAGAATGCCAAAACAAATCTGCTGAAGCAATTCATAATAGCTGCTTCCTTTCATGCACCGAAACAGCTCCAGCCCTTCCAATCGCATGTTGAACCAAATGAGGCAATTTTGACATGCTAGGTTGTACGCTGTGAGGCAGTTTCATCCTTGACTTAAAGACTCCGGAAGCTAAACGATAAGTCACTAACCGAATGGCATGCATCACACTGTAGTTGCACAGCATGTTTCCTGGATATTGCATAAGCCAAGACAAGAAGCTCCACTGGAGCCACACACACACCCACACTCTCTTTTGAACTTTGTAGCTGTGCTTTCCTTATGCCCTTTCGAGAGATAAAGCTGCCCCTGCACTCAACTTCTCTATAGCAAAGGAGAAAGAACTTAACTCAGGCTATCTGCTTGCATTCTCAAGCCATGTATTAGAAAAAAAAGGAAGATAAAGTTTACAACTTTAGAGAAAGAGAGGAGGAAGAAGAAGAAGAAATGGGAAGAGGATTTAGACTCATATTTTCAACTTCACTGTTGCTTATGCTTTTGGTAGACCAATACAAGGGAAGCACGATAGGTGTCTGCTATGGAAGAAATGCTGATGATCTCCCGACACCTGACAAAGCTGAACAGCTTATTCAACAACATAACATTAAATATGTCAGAATATATGACTCCAATATTCAGGTTCTCAAGGCTTTTGCAAATGCTGGAGTTGAACTCATGATTGGGATTCCGAACTCAGACCTACTGCCATTCTCTCAGTTCCAGTCCAATGCCGATACTTGGCTAAAGAATAGCATCCTCCCATATTATCCAGCCACAAAGATCACTTACATAACTGTTGGTGCTGAGGTAACTAAAAGTTCTGGTAATACCTCTGCTCTTGTAGTTCCAGCTATGCAGAATGTCTTCACTGCCTTGAGGAAAGTCGGTCTGCATAAGAAAATAAAGGTCTCGACTACTCATTCTCTTGGGGTTCTTTCTAGATCCTTTCCACCCTCTGCTGGTGCATTTAATAGCAAATTTGCATCTTTCCTGAAACCTTTGTTAATTTTTCTAGCTGAGAACCAGTCTCCTTTTATGGTTGATATATATCCATACTATGCATATAGAGATTCCCCAAACAATGTCTCACTGGACTATGCTCTCTTTGAGGCTTCTTCAGAAGTGATTGATCCAAACAATGGTCTTCTTTATACAAACATGTTTGATGCCCAAACAGATGCTCTTTATTATGCACTTATTGGTTTAAATTTGCAGACTATCAAAATTATGGTTACTGAGACTGGGTGACCTTCTAAAGGGTCACCAAAAGAGACCGTCGCAACTCCCGATAATGCCCAGACATATAACACCAATCTTATCCGTCATGTAATCAATGACACTGGTACTCCTGCAAAGCCCGAGGAGGAGCTTGATGTGTATATCTTCTCTCTATTTAACGAGAACAGGAAACCTGGTATGGAATCCGAGAGGAATTGGGGGTTGTTTTATCCGAACCAGACCAGTGTTTACAACTTAGATTTTACAGGGAGGGGTTCTGTGGATGTTATTACTGGAGCTAATATTACCAGCTCAAATGGAACGACATAGTGCATTGCTGCAGCTAATGCATCAGATGCACAACTGCAGAGTGCCGTGGATTGGGCATGTGGTCTGGGAAATGTGGACTGTTCTGCTATACAGCCGAGCCAACCATGTTATGAGCCAGATACCTTAGTCTCTCATGCATCTTTTGCATTTAATAGTTATTATCAACAGAATGGAGCTACTGATATTGCCTGCAATTTTGGAGGGTTAGGAGTTAAGGTTGACAAGGATCCAAGCTATGACAAATGCTTATACATGACAACAGGGACTAACAAGACTGCGGCTAGTAATGCAACAGCTATAGTTACCCCCTCGGCTTCCTCTGCCAGTGAAATTCACAGTTCAATCTTAGCTTTTGTCTTTGTGAGCTTCCCGTCTCTTCTCTGCCCAATCTCTTGATAAGAAAGGAGGGCGCATGACTTCGCTTCTCGAAAAGAATTAGACCTGGGTTTATTCCTGATCCCATGCGTTGGTGATGCAGGGGCTGTACTTTGAGGTCATGGACGACGTTTTCCATTCTCTTGACGGGGATGCATTATAACAAAGCTTTTGGGTCTGCTCCTTTCTTGTTGGTGTTCACCATCCATATGTCGATCAACAACTTTACTTGAGACATTACTGGAACAATTGGATGAATTTTCCGAGGAAGCACTGGAACAAGGAGTTACAGCTCGATAACGGGAGAAATGATCAGTTTGTCGAGGTGTGGAGTCAGGGGATCCACTGTGATCACTCAAGATCGACGTATCCGTTGGCTCCAAACCCAACCCAACAAAGGCTGCTGAGGACAAAGAACGACTTCTTCTAAGACAAGACCCATTTGAGGCTTGATTATCTGATGTCTTGCTGTGAGATTTGGAAGGTAGCCCACAAAGGCTTCGCAAGCCATTCTCATACTTATCACCAACCTGATAGCCGAACCCGCTTTCAACAAAGCTCGGAGAGTGTGATGTCTTATCTTTTCCTTGTGGAGACGCACCAGTATTGTTAGCACTGTTGGATGCAGATGATCGAAAAAAGAAAAGTTTCTTCATTGGCTAAGTTTGTTTTATCAAAGATTCCCTTTTACCATTCCAATCCAATCTAGTAGCAGCAGTTGTAGCAGTATTTTAAATCGCCAAGCTTCTAGTGAACACTTTAGTCTTTTTCTAATCCAACGGTCGAAAAAAATTGAAACTTCAATATTCCGAAATTTTTAGAATGAGAGAAAATAATCATGAACGAGAGAGAGAGAGAGAGAGCAGAAGAAGAAGAAGAACGTTCCGGTTTTGGTGGGAACGTAATATCATCAGCATAATCTCTTGGTTATGACAGCAGTATCTCTTCACATAATACAGTAAAAGGGTGAAACTGCACTTGTGGAAATATTTGCAAAATTCATTGGTAAAGATGTGAGATTGTCTTACGATCTACAACCCCTAGTTTTGAATGGCTGCAATAGGTGCGAACGCCAAATGGCACCTGTTTGCAAACTCCCTCATGCATTCAAATCCAAGGTTTCCAGCCTTCATACATGTTGCAAAGATTGTCCACACTGGTAGCTTGCTTAAGCAGATAGTCCACCTGCTCGGCAACACTGATCTCTCTGACAGCAGCGATATCTTGACCATCTATTTTCATCTCCAACTTAATCCATGAAGCTCCTTTCCTTGAGGAAGCCCTGAAATGTCAGCTGATGCAGTAATCATTGTGATAAATGTTCCTTCACTTGGCTTTATGCTGGTCACAGCCATCTCACGACACAAAGCAAATGCCTCATCGGGCTGCCCATTTTGCGTACATGCTGCAAGCATGGAGTTCCACAACACAGCATCTCTTTCCTCAATCTTATTAAACACACAACGCGCCTCCTCCGCATGACCACATTTCGCATACATGTCAATTAAAGCTGCACCCACAAAAATATCCTTTGCGCACCTTGCACAAAAAACATGCTCATGAATCACCTTCCCCTCTTTAAATGCAAAAAGCCCCGAGCATGCCTTGAGCACAAACGGATAAGTGAACTTATCCGGCACCACTCCATACTTAAACATCCTAAAATAAAGAGAAATCGCAATCTCGAATGGCCCATACCATGCAAAAGCCCTAATCACAACATTTCAAAGGAAAATATCCCTCTTAGGAATCCTATTAAATAGAAGGAGTGCGTGACGTAACGAACCGCAAACACAATATAGATTCACCAATTTATTACCGAAATGAGGGATCAGTCCAAAACCCATAATGCAAAGCCGGGCATGGATCTGTTCCCAGGGACTCAATGCCTTTGCCGCGATAAAAGATTTGAGCAGAGTTACGTAATGGGAAGAAATGGGTGTTTGAAAAATGGAGTCTTTTATGGGTTTAGAAGAAAAAAGAAGCATTTTGGGTTCATTGGTATTGCGGATTGAGGCTGATGAGTCATTTGAGTGTCGGATTTTGAGATAAGTTTGGGAAGAAAATGGAGCTACAAGAAGGGTAAAAGAAGGTTCATGAGATGAATTAAGTAGGATTTGAAGATGTATGGTCTGATTTTGGCATGAATCAGGATGCTGAATAGAGAAACGCTTTATCTCAGGTTGCTGAGCCCCGAAACAGTTTTCCTGATATAAATCACGCGGATGAGCAATTAACAGGACATGAAATAAACCAAGCAGAACTGCAAGACTCCATGATAGAATTGGGTCCCTCTGAAAGGAGAAGGATTACAAGAGCAAAAGAGAGGGGGAGAGAAAATTGAGAATAATATCTGCTGTGCAAATGGGACACAATGAAGTGGTCGAGGTAGACGCAGTCCTTGTCGTCCCCTGCAGCACATAGGATGAGGAAAATCAAGCCTCGTCCTTGCCGTCTCCTACAACAAATCAGATAAAAGCAAATCAGATCTTGTCCTTATTGTCCCCTATAACACATAAATAAAATAAATACATGTACTGAAAGCCATTAAAACATGACACATGTCCTTATGGTATTAAAAAAAAAAAGAAATTGAGATGTTGGCCTGGTCTCTATTGAGGAACACGCTAGTCCTCACGAATTTGCTATAATCTGAAATAAAGGATGTGGCTCGTATAGTATTTGTACTGGTGATGTGCAGATGGAATAAAAAGAAATGCAAAAGAGATGAGACTCAAATGGAAATTGTTTTATCGGACAAAGATGTCATGTGAGGGTGGAATAAAATAAAATGGTGTGTGTTGTGTGCTATTACCTTGAGACACATATCCATTAAGTAAAAAGCATAGATGAAATTGTATTGTTGATAATGGAAATCCAAATGCATGTATCAAGCCGTCAGAATGGATGCATCGGATAGTAAGACCGACAAAGATCAATTACATGATTTTCATGAGCGTATAAGAATTGCACTTTTTGAAGAAAATGAAGTGGACTAAGCACACTAGCTTTTGAGGGATATGACAAAACATGGCTGTGTGTCGAATTCAATTGTGTACCAGACTCTTATTCATGCCTTTTGCAATAATAGCAGAGTGGATGAAGGGTTGAAGCTTATGGAGGAAATACTTCTTATGGGCTGTTCTCCTGATGTTCAGACATTTGACAATGTTATTATTGGTTTATGCAAGATCAATCGAAACCATGAGGCTGCAAAACTATTCAACCGAATGCTTACTCATGGATGCCCCAGATGACATTACGTATGATGTTTTGATTAACTACTTATGCAGAGAGGGCAAGGTTGATCAGGCAAGGACTTTATGGGACAAGATCCAAAATCCCAATCTTGTTCTTTTTAATACTATTTTAAATGGATATGTGAAGTCTGGACGGCTTAATGAAGCTGAGGTGCTATATGACAGCGTTTCAGGATACTACAAATTTGATGTGTATACTTACAATATATTGATCATGGACTATGCAAGGAAGACTGTTTATCATCAGCCTATGGTTTGTTCAATGAAATGAAGATGAAAGGTTGTGAGCCCAATGTGATCACCTACACGATTTTGATCGATGGACTATGTAAAGAGGGTCACAAGAAAGAAGCGAAAAATTTTATCAATGTCATGAAAGATAATGGAATTGATCTAAATACATTTGGGTATAAATGTCTGATAGTATCCCTATGTAAGGTAAACAAAATTTATGAAGCTCTTGAGATGTCCAAAGAAATGGTAAGCAAGGGGATGTAAGCGTGATATGTTCACTTTCAACCCGATCATATATGCACTGTGCAAGAATGGTAATATGGAAGAAGCATTGGGACTTTACCATGACATGTTGTTGGAAGGTTGCAACTCCAAGTAAATTTGATTGTTTAGTGAATAACAAATGTCTCACTAAACTTTTCCATTGCGAGATATCAATAAACTGATATACCAAGCAGCGGTGCAGCTAAGTTATAGCGCACATGCGCTGGATGAGACTTTTGTCATTCGAAAGGGCTTGATTAATGCCCAAATCCTTTCGATATGGCTCGAAAGACTTTGGTCAGGGGGCAAAATGTAGATGTACAGATCTACTTACAAAGGCCTTGAGCCTAATTCTTATTTGGATTTAACTCTTTGGGCTAATGTGACAGGGCTTAAAGAGTTAGGCCCAATTCAATTGGGATGATCATGGGAGTTTTGGCATGGTAGGCTTGGAGTAGGGTCCGTTGGAATTGGCCTGCCCAATTCCAACCTTTCTCAAATTAGCTCACACACATTACAATGAAGGCCTTATGGGCTTGGGTTCATAAGGGAGCCCACATCCATATCCATAATGAGAGGGACTCATCCTAGCCATCGGTCGTCTGTCTCATCTGACGGACAACATCGACAGCTAGATTCTCTATAAATACCTTAGTCCTTACCTCATTTGGACAAGGTGAAAATCTTAGACAAACACCGTCGTGCTGTCGAATTTCCATCTTAGTGAATCGATTACTCGACTCACTCAAGAACGCACACGATATTCGTGGTACTTAGTGAGGTTGATGCTCAATAGCTCCCTCGCTTGTCACACGTGTGTTAGAGCTTATTGCAATTGCCTACTCCTCCTCCCTACACGATACTCTCTTGATCATCCTATCATGTGTTGTTTCCCTAGGTCACGCGTAGCGCGATAGTCACGCGACACGCACGTGATCGTTGCATCCGGATTCATACCCACACAGATTTTATTTCAGATTATTTAATATTTTTTAGTTCTTTGGATCATTTAATCGAGTCTAGGATTATGGGTTGACTCAATTTGACTTTTGGTGAAATTGAAAATTTTTTCTAAAATTCACCAAAGGATTTAAGGTTTTAGTATTCTGTTGCCGAGCGTTACTTGGATATATCATCTTGATTTGTGGATTAGGAATTGGATAGATGATTTGATTGGTGTATGGATGTTGAATCATTCGATTGTTGTATTTTCTATTTTGTTTTGAGGGTTCTCTTTTTTTTAAGGTTAAGAATTTTCGTATTTGACCTTATTTAGAATTTTGTTTTAACTTGGGTCGATTTTTAGGGTTTTAGTTTTTTTTTTTTAGTTTCTGACTTCTATGATTATTTTATAAGAATTATGAAAATTTCAAGAGTTTACGGGTTTTAAAGAAGACATGGGATGTTACAGATTTGGATTAAAATCTAGTCCTAGAACTTATGTTTTGATGTTCAATTTTGTTCTAAAGTTCATGACAACTCTTCTTCTTTTTTTGCACGAACCAAACTTTCGAATTCGAACTACCATTAAGCTTCTAGATATTTGATCTTGTTATCTTCCTTCCAAAAGATTACTAAACTCGAAAGTTGTAAAAAAGCTTCGAGATGAAATTACGCGTGCTTCACCAACTCTTTTTCAAACGAGCTCCACCTAATTCAACTCTTAAATAGTATAAATAGGAGCCGAATTTCCTATTTAGTACATCTACATCCATCAACAACAATCACTTTGAGACAAAAACACTAGCAAGCTTCGAATTCGAGTTTGAAAGCTGGATTTCGTTTTTTTTTTTTTTTTTCTCCTGTTACTCTTAATAGGGGGTAAATCACGGCAAACCAATGCCACAATTGGACTCATGGGTGGTGAAAGCTTTAGCTAGTAGCTTTCTCCTTTATCTAAGGTCATCCCATTATCTCCGAAAAACACCACCACTTGTTGGAGCTTGAATAACCAGTTTCCAGCCATTTTCAAATCAAATCACCACCACTGGACTGGTTATCGTCATCTACTTAGTAATTCCGATGCAATTGTGACTACTCAAAACTATTAAAGCACCGTCATTAGATGTGTTAACTACTTATAACAAATCGGGTCATTTGACTTGAAATTTGCTCGAATTCGACCCGAAAATCCGAGTCCTGACTGGATCTTCCCATGCCCTAATCTAAGTTAGTATATTCTTTCATTTTATTTTTTCCTTTTATTTAATTAATAATGTATAATTTTTAAAATATATATATATAAGTAATTATAGGATTTGTTTCCTACAATTTTATCAAAATATATAAAAAAAATAATAAAAATATATATAGTAATGACAATTGTAATATGTAATACATATATATAGTATTAATATATTAATATATATGTATATACAATAAAAAATCTTTTAAAACTTAGAAAATCCTATTTTCCAAAACAAAAAAAATAATAACTTGACAGCTCATAGGTTCTCACATAAAAATTTATTTTCATAAAAAAATCTGAAAATTTAATAAACTTAAAGCAAAAAAATTTTAAAACCCTAAAATTGACCAACAAATTAAAGTTTTCTTAAAAAACTACGTTCTATCTTATCTCGATTAGTGATACATAGACACATAGGGCGATATAAAAAAAGAAAAACTTATTTTTTTCATTTATTTTTGTAAATATTAATTCGATTCATTGTTTATTGTAAATATTATTTAGATTTGTAAACTTTGATGGTAAATTGTAAATATAATAATTTATATGTTACTAAATTCTGAGCATAAAAAGGGATAAATTTTAAATTTATGAATTTTAAATGATAATCATATGGTTTTGAGAGAATAGCCTTTGAATAAAAAAATTTCTAGTTTATTAAATTTAAATCAGATTCTTCGCAGACTAGTAGCTGAGTTAAGATTAATTTAATTTTATAAAATTTTCCCGATTTTAATCGGGTGGCGTCTCCAAAATGTTTTCAAAAAATTAAAAATTTCTTTTCATTCTTAGTCAAAGGTTTGTATCAAATGGGTTAGAGTTTGTTACAAATTGAACTAAAAGAAATTAAACCAGAAATAAAAAATCCAAGCTTGATAGCTTGGCGACTCCACTAGGAAAGCCTATTTTTTTTAGAGGCTAGCCACTTGAAATTCTTAAATTTAAAGTTTATTCTTTCTACGCTCATTCTTGTATATTATTTATACTTATTAATTTGTAAATAGTTTTACTAATCTTGTCCTTTAAATGATGCAGATAGAAAGGAAATTTTGTAAATAGCCCTAATAAGGGAAAATGTTATCTTTGGGGGAGGAGAGGACTTATAAAAAATATGTGCTAGATACGATCAGAACTAGGTCGTCTTAGGACCCTAGGTAGGGAGGTAACTAGTAGGATCCGAGGGTTGTGGCTTTTCCATCCTTTGGTTCACGAAATGACCTATCGCTCTAGTTTAGTGTTAATCTGTGATCCACTAATCCGGGAAACCTTTAGAACCCACCTAATTGCATTTATGAGCATGGGTTGACAAATAAATATTAGCGGGGAATACCTCGAAAAGAGTTACAATTTAGAAAGAAAAAAGTTTTCCAAATTCCTCCTATGTAAATATATCTACTTAGATTTTCTTCAAATAAAGTTATAACTCAACTGAAAAATTTTCTAAATTGCCCTGCTACTAATTAGTTGCCAACCCCCTATATGTGCATCCATATGACTTGCTTATGTAACGTATATATCTCATTCATATTGTGTATTTACTCTTGTGAATTAGTATACATCTTTGTAAAAAAAAAAAAAAAACTATTATCATTAATCTTGTAATTTAAAAAAAAATTAAATGGCTCATAATAATATTTCATGAACTTGTTAGGAAGATGTCAAGGGATCCAAAAGAAGTAATGAAATTTGTTCACATCTTAAGAATCTATGATCCATACCTTTACCTGGTTGAGATGAAGGCCTACCTTTGGGAGGAAAATGCTCGAACAGCTGAAAAGAAAATCCAGACTCTATTAGAAGATAACAAAAAATTATTGGACAATCTAGATCAGATGGAGTCCCTCACAATCGAAATGGCAGAAATGCTATATCAACTGACTATGGGATCTTTTCCTCTCCCCTAAAAGCCTTCCCAGCCAAAATGAACTTGATATCTTATGTAGGGTGTGCACGGTACGGTTCGGTTCGGTTTGTATCTCGAACCGAACCGCACCATAATTTATGGTTCGGTTTTTCTTTTAAATTCGAACCTAACTATACGGTTCGGTTCGTAATTTTTTCGAACTGAAAAAAACGGTTCGGTTTGTGGTTCGAACCGTTTTTTCATAAAATAAAAAATATATTCTATCAAAAAAGTTCAATTACATATTTCTTATCACTAATGCAAATATAAACAATAATATTTAAAATTAATCATTTAACAAATAAATATGTAAAACTTATAGGAAGGAAAAGATTTCATCCATTATAAAATTATAACTATGACTAGTCTCATTTTTTTGAATTATCTTGAACTATAATGATATACTAGACTTTATCTCAATAGAAGACATAAAATGTAATTCGTTGCATGATTCTAACTAACATATCACCAATTATATAAATTAATAAGTAATTAAATAATAGAACTAGATTAATTAGCAAGACAAATGAAAAAGAAATATGCAGAAGTTAGAATACTAGAGGTTAAATTCTAAAATCTACCTTACTTATAGATAACATAACAATTAAAACATATTATAAAAAATTTAATCTTATTCTAATGAATAACACATATCTAAGTAAAAAAATTTTACAACAATTAATTTTTTTTTAAGTTAGAATACTAGAGTTTAAATTCTAAAATCTATCTTACTTATAGATAACATAACAATTGAAACATATTATGAAAAATCTAATTTTATTCTAATGACTAACACATATCTAAGTAAAAAATTAATTTATTTTAAAAAATTAATATTTTTTAAAATTTGTGACATAGATATGTACCATTAATAAAAAAATTAAGAATAAAAAAATTAAGAACCGAACCACGAACCGTTTGTCTTCAATGAACCGAACCGCGAACCGAACAGTTTCAAAAAAGAACCGAAATTTCGATTCGGTTCGGTCCGGTCCGGTTCGGTTCACGGTTCGATCGGTTTTTTTGCATAGCCCTAATCTTATGATTATGAGGAAAAAAAAAAAGGAAATAAAAAATAGTATTTTGATGTATTCAAATATTATTGAATAAAAATAAAGGATAAGTTTATGTTGATACTAATGACCCATTTTATTTTTCTTTATTTTTAGAATATGTAAATATTTAGGTTAGTTTTCCTTGTAATATAGCATTTGTTTTTTTTTCCTAAATAAAAAATTTCCAGATTTGTAAATATTCTAATGCTTATGTATAAAATGTATAGTAAACTTATGAGTATCCCCAGATTTTATATAATTCAATCATCCATTAGATCAATTCCTCTTATAGATAGTTATAGGTCTTGTTCAATTAGAACTATCTTTATTATAGGTATTCCTTTTCTTTAGTCTCGAGTCCATTGTCCTCCAAAAAAAAAAAAAACAAAAAAAAATCTTTTGAAATAAAATGTCAATTTGTCAAATAAAGCTTCAAAAAAATTTTTTTTAGGAAAAAAAAGATAATTTGCTAACAAAAATAATTTTTTACAAGACTTTGAAATTGTTTCTAAGCAGGCTTAGCTAATCCCATAAAAACAGCCATTCAAAATGGCTGACAACACCAACAACAACGTTATCTTCGATTCGGTTGCTGAGTAGAAAATCTAATCTCTTGAGCAAACAGCGCTCGAGATGGCCAAACATATACAAATGCTCACCTTAAACATCAGATTAGTGAAAATCCTCCAACCACTATTCGAAGGACATTCCAGAATTCAAAAGGGGTTGATGATTAGTTCAGTGAAGAAAAAGAAGCATATTATTTGCCCCAAACATCTTAATCTAACCCTAACAAGCTGGAAATCAAAACAAGGAAAAAAGAGTTATCCTTCAATTTACTGAAAAATTAAAGGCATTTAAGAAAGCCGACAATTTTGATCAATCTGGGATCACAAGCCTACTTGTGGGTCAAGATGGCAGTTCAAGATGTTGGATATTGAGAAGAAAGATGGTAAAGGTTACCCCAAACTGCATATTAGGTTCTATGTGAGGGAGATGAGCCAATATACCCAGTATAAGCAGCTAATGGTCCAAACTTTCTAGGATAGCCTCACTAGACAGGCATTAACTGGGTATGCCCATCTAGACCTCAATGAGATTGATACTTAGGGCAAATTAGCCAGGGCACTTTACAATCAATACCAGTTTAATATTAAGGTCGCCACATCCATGTGGGACCTTAGCAACATGAAAAAAAAGGATGATGAGACCTTCAAGGAATATGCTCAACGATGGAGGACAATAGCAGCTATGATTATCATAGCCACTCCAAAGAAGGATCTAGTATTCACGTTCACAAATACCCTGGAAGAGCCCTTCTTCTCCTGTCTTGTTAGATGTGCCATAGAAAGTTTTTCTCAAACAATAAAGGCAGGGCAAAATTGAAAAGGCCCTTATTTTTGACAAACTTCAAATTCACAAAGAGGTTGGTGGAGAACCTACAATGAAAGAAGTCATAGTCAAGTCAGTGAGCAGAGGAAACTGCAGTAAGGATACGAAGACATATAGGAGAAGATTCACTCAAATCCCTATCCTTCTATCTCACGTTTACTGTAAACTGAAAGAGGGCCACTTGTTACACCCTGAAGAGCCAATACCTGGATATAAGCAACAAAAATTTAACCTTAATGAACAATGTGAGTATCACATGGGTCAATGAAGGCATGTTACTAACAATTGTTGATAAATAAAGAACAAAATTCAAGATTTGATTGACTCAAAAGTGATTCAATTGCAATTCGTGGATGGTCCGACACCCAACTTCAATAGCATCAGCATGTTTCATACACAAGATATTGGTGATACATCAGATCAAAGAAGCTATTTGCAAGAGAAGGATCGAATTCTAAGCATCCAATGGGAAGGGGCACATTAGAATCCAGAACAAAGACTTGCCGTGCTGATAGGGAAGATTGGAACCTTAAAATGAGCTATGAAATACATGCTAGACAAACTCCAACATTTGGACCTTACTGCTAGCAAAGTACCATCTCATGAGACTCAAGAGGAGTCATTGAGCTGTAAAATTGAGAACAAGCCAAAAGAGATGAGATAAGAGATGAAGCCTCTGACTTCAAAAGCATTAAGCCTAAATAAACAAGCTCGCTTAACATCGCGAAGACATTTCACTCAATTTAAGATTCCGATGGTCCAAATTTTAACCAGTTGAGAAATCGAAAAATGATACATATGAAATCCCAAAAGAAGAGTACCAGCAAAAAAAAAAAATGATCCTAATGCCCAATGCGAATACCATATGGGTCAAACAGGCCATTCTACAGAAAGCCGCTAGAGGTTAAAGAACAAAGTCCAAGATTTGATTGATGCTGAGCTTATCCAACCTGAGCTCCTAGAAGCTATTGAGCCAGCTAGCGACAGTAACTCTGTCCCAACTCTTGCAAGGATTTCAAGCAAGTCCTCTTTAAGTATCGAAAGTTTTCTGTTACCATTCGATAAGATAGTATGTCATTTGCAGTAGTTGAACTCATCGGCTAATATCAATAGGGGCAGGCATTTTGTAAGGGATTAGTAAAAAAAAAAAAAAAAGGATTGATAATGGCACATATTCTTATAATAAATAAGTCCTCTATCTTTTTTTAGGAGAATTTGAAATATTTGATTACTCAAGGGGCGATTTGAATGAATGTTTGTCAGTGGATATTTTATTGCTTGATAATTTTAGGATGAAAAGATGCAACCAAATATCAAATAGTAGCCTTTAAACACTTGAGAGTCGAGTGACATTAAGGGGACTTATAAGGCTCATTCCTTAAAAGAGGCTCGTTTTGAACTTGGTACGTAAGTCAAAATGATACCAGACATTCATTTTAATAACCTAAATACACTTGCCACTTATTAATCTCATAGGGCCTTTTAAAAGAAGTGATTTCTAAAAGTTAAACCCTATCAAGAACTATCCCACAATGGGGCATATAGGATGTAAGGGTCGTTAAGCAGGAGACATAAAATAACTAATTTATGCTTGCCACAATCGTATCAATTTAAAAGTGAAATTTTGTTAATGATAATTTAAATTTTTTGGAATGAAAAGAAAGCCTCAACTTTCATACACAAAAGCTAAACATTTTGAAGCAAAAAAAAAAAAAAAAAAAGATACAAAAAAGAAAGGTTGGAAAAAAAGGGGAAAGAAAGGAAAAAGATAGAAGATGGAAACAAAGAGAAGGAAAGAAAAGCTAGACCAGAGTGTTTGAGCCCAAAAATAAGGGGATGGACATACTTCAAACTTAAATGCACTTACAACATGAAACCTATCTCCATCACGCCTAAGAATCACAACCCCATTTACCACAATCTTATGAAGGCTCTCTTGATCATTAGGAATAAATTATCCTTAATGAAAGTTACTTTTGAGATTAAGGCGAGCTTACTTTAGTTATCTTCAAAGAGTTCCTGACTCGTAAAACCCAAAGAGATAAGAATATAAAATTTGCTAAACAGTTTGCACATGATATCCTTTCCATTGTAAGCCAATGATCGAAATTCGAAGTTACAATCCAAGAAAAGACCTGGTAAATTAAATAAGATATATCATTTACAAATCATATTATAATTTTTGGAATATGAGTCATGTGTGAAAACAAAGCTAAAGAGAGTTGGAGGAAGTCCTCTTTGATTGAATATCAAGCTTAAAAATATCCGATTCAAGATCAAGGAAATAATGAAAGATAAGAATTCATATGCCCCAAAATCATAAAGTCGAATATCCTAAATATTAGAGATTATTGTCCCTTAAAATGGAAGGAGGCCACCAAAGAGTGATCTTCAAAGCAAGAAATGAATGGATAAACAATAAGGGAGAGATACTGCTTATTTGCAATTTTGGAGTCAATGAGATTCTCTACTTGTTAGCAAATTATTTCAAAAATAATTTTCTATTTGAAAAAAAAATTCAAGATTCTTTTTTACAAAAAGAAAAAAACGTATAAAAAAGAAATTTTTTTCAAGACTTTACCAGCACTCTTTAAAAGAAAAAAGACCAAAGTCCATATGAGTTTTTAGGAAGAAAAAAGACCGAAGTCCATCTGAGTCTTTAGGAAGAAAAAAGACCAAAGTCCATTTGAGTCTTTAGGAAGAAAAAAGACTGAAGTCCATCTGAGTCTTTAGGAAGAAAAAGATTGAAACCCATTCGAGTCTTTAGGAAGAAAAAGATTGAAACCCATTCGAGTCTTTAGGAAGAAAAGAGACCGAAGTCCATCCGAGTCTTTATGAAAAAAAAGGACCAAAGTACATTTGAGTTTTTAGGAAGAAAAATTATCGAAGTCCATCCAAGTCTTTAGGAAAAAAAATCAAGTTCATTCGAGTCTCTAGGAAGGAAAAGACTAAATTCCATTTGAGTGTTTAAGAAGAAAAAAGATCAAAGCCCATCCAAGTTTTTAAGAATGAAGAGAAACCCACAACATATAGTGCAAACCAAGGAAAAATCATCCCCCATTTCTCTGGACACATCTTAGGACAACTCTAGTGGTTTAGCATTGATATAAGAGGAGGTGAACCTTTCATATACAGTAACTTCACCGAAAGTCGTTGCCACCTCTCTAAAGGTTCGAGATCACAAGACCATTGCTATCTCAGTCAATTTTCCCTAGTAGACTAGAAGCTCCGGATGCCAAGTAAGTGCTTTTGAGGGCAAAAATCGAGCATCTCTTTATCTTTGTGGCAATGTTTTACCCAAACTTTGCCACAAAGAGCGACAGCTGTAAACACCCCAGTTTTGCCCTTAAAATAATAATAATAAATAGTTATATATGAAAAAAAAGAAAAAAAAAGGAAAAAAATGGTAAGTAAATATGTGCACAAAAATAAAAAATATGGTTTAAAAAAATAAAAAGAAAGAAAAAGAAAAATTTTTATAATAAAAAATTGAAAAATCACATTTTTGGCTCGGTCTAGGTCACTTAAATATTATTTGAGTGACTACATAATTAAAGTACAGGCCAACAGCCTGTTGGATAAGACACATGTATTGCACATGAGGGACTAGGGTTTGATCTACGCAGAGGAAGGAAACTTTTCGTTTTTTCATCTTAGCGCGTGTAATGCACACATCCGAGCATTGGTGTGCGTGGGGCACACGTGTTCAACACGCATGTCTTCTTCTTCCCTAGCTCGATCATTTTTTCCACCCAATCAACTCACTTTGAGCTCATTTTTTTTATCCATTTTAACTTTGATTTTCATCGAATTGATGGAGGATTTTTGAAAAAGACATGTGATACAATAGATTTAGATCAAAATCTAGTCCTAAAACTTATGTTTTGATGCTTAATTTTTTATCTAAAGTTCATGAAAAACTCTTTTTTCACACGAAGCAAACTTTTGAATTTTGAATACCACTGAGCTTCTAGAAACTCATATTTGATCTTGTTATCCTCCTTCCAGAAGATTACTAAACTCAAAAGTTGTAAAAATAGGAGTCGAATTTCTAGAAGCACAGAATCGCGCGTGCTTCACCGAATCTTTTTCGAATGAACTCCACCTAATTCGATTTTTAAACAATATAAAAAGGAGTCGAGTTTCCTGTTCAGGATATCCACATCCATCAACAACAATCACTTTCATACAAAAACACCAGCAAGCTTTGAATTTGAGTTTGAGATCTAGGTTTTTTTTTTTTTTTTTTTCCCTCCAATTACTCTTAATAGGGGCTAAATCGGAGCGAACCAAAGCCATAGTTGGACTCAAGGGTGATGAAAGCCTTAGCTAGTAACTTTCCCCTTTATCCAAGCTAACCCCATTATCTTCGACAACACCACCTTCGACCACCACTTGTTGGAGCTTGAACCACTAGCTTCTAGCCATTTTTGAATCAAATCACCACCATTAGACTGCTTGTCGCCATCCACTTGGTCATTTCGATGCAATCATGACCATATAGAACCACTAGAGCACCACCGTTAAATCATGTTAGCCGCCTATAGCAAGTCGGGTCGTTTGACCCGAAATTCGCCTGAGTCCGACTCGAAAATCCGACAAAAATCCGAGTCTTAACCGGATTCGACTCGCGACCCAATCCATGTTAGTTTGTTTTTTTATTTTATTTTTTATCCTTTTATTTAATTAATAATATATAATTTTTTAAAAATATATATAAGTAAATATAGGAGTTGTTTTCTATAATTTTATCAAAATATATAAAAATAATAATAAATATATATATAGTAATGATAATTATAATATGTAATACATATATGTAGTATGAATATATTAATATATATGAAAATACGATAAAAAAATCTTTTGAGACTTGGAAAATCCTATTTTCCAAAAAATAAAAAAATAATAACTTGATAACTCATAGGTTGTCACATAAAAATTCATTTTCATAAAAAAAAAATTGGAAATTTAATAAACTTAAAGCAAAAAGAATTTTAAAACACTAAAATTGACCAACAAATTAAAGTTTTCTTAAAAAAACTACATTCTATCTAATCTCGATTAACGGGTATGTAGGCACCTTTAGGGCGATATAAAAAAGGAAAAACTTATTTTTTATGTATTTTTGCAAATATTAATTTGATTCATTGTTTGTTGTAAATATTATTTAGATTTGTAAACTTTGATGATAAATTGTATATATCATAATTTATACGTTAGTAAAATTTTCAGCATAAAAGGGATAAATTTTAAATTTATGAATTTTAAGTGATAATTATATGGTTTTAGTTGGATAGCCTCCGAACCCAAAAAATTATGGTTGATTAAATTTGGTTTTAAATCAAATTCTTCATAGATTAGTAGCTTGATCTTAACTTATAAATTTTTCCCGATTTTAATGGGTGGTAAATCCAAAATGTTTTCAAAAAATTAAAAATTTCTTTTAATTCCTAGTTGGAGGTTTGTATCAAATGGGTTAGGATTTAGTACAAATTGAATTAAAAGAAATTAAACTGGAAGTGAAAAATCTAGGCTCGACATCAACCTATTTTTAACATCAAGCAAGTTACTTTCTATTAGAAACAATAGATAGCAGAAATTTGTACAAACCGAAACCCTAAAATATGCAAACTAACCTAATAGTTGAGCTAAGATAAAACAATAAAAATAAAGAAAAAGTAAAGGGATGAGCTTACCTTTGTAGGTTGATTCTTAAAATACTGAAAAAGAATGATTTCTAGTGAATTTATGAGTGTAAAGTTTATCGATGGTTTTAAAAGTGCTTATTGGGTTCGTACAGATTTTAAATGCAGTAATGAAGAAGCGAGAAAGAGCAGTATTTATCTTTTCATATTAAAATGTTCCGCGCATTAAATTTTAGACTCGACCTTAGGTTGCAGTGATATTTATTAAGAAAAGAACAAAAAGAATTAAAGAATCAAAACTTTAAAAGAAGACACGATTTATTAAAAAAGAATAAAGAATTAATAAAATAAAAGAATCGAAGCCTAAATTCAGGCTTTTTATTTAAAACCTGCAAAAGGAATAAAGAATTAGGATGGTCGTGACCAAAAGTCGAGGGCTCGACTTAAGCCTCGACTGAAACTGTGATAAAAATTTGTTCAATTCTCCATGTTACGATCTTGGCTCGAGGCCAAACTTATTAGATGGATCTCCTGTAAAATATTTCAAACATTTGTAAAATGTGGATTGATCCACAAGCTCATTCATATCCTTGTTATCCATTCATTTGGATAAAGAATTTTATGAAGAACACATTCATATACTTTAAAAATCATCATCCAAAGATCATTCATTACATCAAATCAAGTTTCAATAGAACCTGAATAAAGTTTTTACAACCATCAAAACAATCAATCAAACCACTTCATTAAGGACAAAAACCATCCTTCTCAACACCTTCTCTAGCAAAATTCAATAGGTCTTTAGTAAGAAACAAACATCAAACAACTTTCTCAACTAAGAACAAAACAGATTTGACAACTCTCTTAGCAAGCAAAAAGAAAGGTACAATAAATCATCCTAGGTTTCTTTTTGTTTCCTAATTCTTGGGTTTTTCCCTTAGATTGGCTTCAGTATTAGCTGGTAATGATCTTTGAGGTCTTTTTGAGAGGATCTTTAAAATCTGCACTGGTTAGGGCCCTGGGTTATGAATTGCAACTGAATGGTTTCTCAATGTAGTATCAGTGGTTTGCTACCTAACCTCAGATGCTTTGATGAATTCAGGAATCAATTACTCCAAAGAACTCTTGCTAGCCTGAGGGACACTTGACCCTTGACCCTATTGTTCTGAAAGTTTGGTGGGTTTACACCAAATTGTTGGAAAATGTTGTTACTCCACCTAAAATTTGGATGGTTTCTCTAGCGAGGGTTGTAAATGTTACTATAAGGGTCATTCTTTTGTCCATTGAAATTGTTCACATACTCCACATTCTCAAAAGTCATACCCTCCAGATTCAGTCTAAAACTTCTATCTACCATATTCACTGAGCCAGTACCAATGGCATGCTATCCACTTTCCTACTAAAGGTTTCTATCTTGGAGGTCAAATTGATTACCACATCAAGCTCAAAAACTCCTTCACTCTTCTCTTTCTTAGCTCTCATAGAGGACTATTGGTAGTGACTATTGGCCATGTCCTCAAAAAGGCCCAAACATTCTTTAGGGGATTTATTATTCAAGCTCTCTCCTGTTGCTACATCTATAAGCTACCTAGTGCTATAATTCAACTCATGGTAAAAAATTTGGACCTATGTCCACTTAGGAAGTCCATTGTGTAGGCATCATCTTAGCGACTTATTCCATCTCTCAAAGAATTCATACAAAGTCTTAAAGTCTATGAGATGGTAAGCAAATGTTTCGTTTGACGACTGAGTGCCAACTTGCTACTAAGAGATGGTAAGCAAATGTTCCATGTATGAAGCTTCTGAGTTCTTAAGGCACCCCACATCATCGATCCAAGTGTGCGCCAAATAAACAACTTTCCAACTAGTCTTTTTTTAGATTTCGAGCTGATAGTTGTTGCCTACTATCCTACCAATCATATGGAGCACCTACACTCAACATTTAAATAGCATACCAAACTCCATGCCTTAAACTAAGTTGCACTTCAACCAATTAATCACTATCAGCAACAAATTTTATTATTTTATTAGACTTTGCTCTTTTGGGGGCTCATTCACTAAATGCCCATTTTTGTTATTACTAAGAAGTCTCTTTTGTATTTTTTGTAGTTTTTAAGGATTCACTCTGCAAAATATACCCATTCTTACAACTATTACCTCTCATACATTTTACATCACTTTCCACCAAATTTCACCAACCTCTACATCAGCATACTCTTACATACCAACTCACCATTGTTACAAAATATAGACTCTACCTCATATGTACCTTTTGACATACACTACATCGAACATGCATCATGCCCACATGTTACACACTCCATCTCCCATACTTGGCACCTTCCATTACTACCTTCACTATAGCGTTGAACTTGGAAGTACGATGGAGGAATTCTTAGTATTTTTCGTGTGTACTCCATCCTCATCTTCTATAATGAATTGTGTATATATTATTTTCATCAATGAATTTACTCTTTTCAGTAGAGCTAAGTTTGTCTAGTGGGATTCCGTAGTAGGTTCATGGATTTCCTTAGTAGTTGATTAGTTTTTATAAAGCGTTGTGTTAGTTTGAAATTTTGATTATTTCTATTAGTTCATAAGATAAAAATCTGCCAATGAATTTCTTACGGATTAGCGTTTATATAATCTAAAGGGATTCATGAATCCGATTGAAATACAAAACATGATTTCTAGACTGACACAGACACGTGCAGTTTAGGTAGAAGTCATTTAATTCACGTTCTTAATGTGATTGAAGTTGTGGCTTAGGCATGGTTGTTAAAATCAGGATTTTACTATTCAATGAAATGCATAGAATTGGTAGAATTGTATGTAGAATCGCATAATTAAATTTATAATTTGACCTAAAGTCCATACTTAATCAATTTTGCATCCATTTTAAGTAAGAAAAAACATAGAAAATCATAAACTTGTAGAAATGTATATTTGACTCGTGATTTTGATAACTATAGTCTTAGGACCAAGATACTTGCTTGAACCATAAGTTCAATTAGAACAGCATGGCTTGTGAGTGGAGTATGTTATTTACCTATTAATTGCAAGTGAATTACTTAAGAGGGATATTCATGGTATGATTAGAATTTTGCAACTCGAAAGGGAAGCAAATTCTTGTGAGTTTAATCAATATCCAAATAAATAAACCTAATTATAACTATGATTAACAAATGAAAATCCTATTCATACAATTAGATAATCCCGCATTTCATTGTTGAAGGAGTTTCTAAGAGTAATTTTAGTATTAATATAATTTTTAGTGTTAGCACAATTATAATTTGTAGTGATAAACTCTTAATAGTTTAATTAAGTTAGAGATGTGAAAAACCCCATATCGATTCGCCTACCTTAGAGTAAATTTATTATAATCTAGTACTTAATCACAAGCTCCCTGTGGATTCAACCTAGTTCTCATCAGTATTTACTATTACATACATACCCGGTACACTAGCTAGCAGTTTTCACACACTAAAAAGTAGTTTTAACAAAAAATGTGTATCAATTTTTGTCGCTAATGATTTAGAGTTTTAACAAGGGATGCAATCGGGTGGGTCATTATAGGGTACCCAACCCACTAAAAACTCTATAAGGTTTGATCCTATAGGGTTATAGGATGGGTTTGGTAAAATTTATGATTGAGTCGAGTTCGGGTTATAGTTATGACCCTATAGGGTCAACCTGATCCACTAAAATTACTATAACAAATATAATTTAAATTTTAAAATAAAAAACCCTAAAAAACATTAAGGTTTGTTATAACTAATATACTACCACATTGCCATCGATAAGTGGATTTTTTTTAACTTATATATAATAGTGGAAGGGTAAGTAATATTGGCGTTACCAACTTATTATTGGTGCCAACAATTAAATATTAGATAATATGTCAAAGGAATAATTTCTTTACTTTTTAATTGACATAGTTTATAACTTAATATAATATAAAGTGTGTATTTTATTAACTAAAAATATTATTAAGCACATATTTTCTATTGTTTTCGATATTTTGACATAATGTCCATTTTTTTTCAACTAGAAAAATTAAAATGAAATTCTACCTACAACTTGAAAAGATAGAAGGCTAGCTTCATAAATTTTGTATTAGAAAGTTTGGAATAAAATTTTCCTTATTTAAAATGGTGTTTACATCTACATTACACTTAATTACATATTTTGATATAGGAACATAAATGCAAGAAAAATCGCATCTTATCCCACACTAAAATTAAATAAAAAAAGTATATATAAAAAATAAAAAATTGCAAAAGAAAAAATATGCATCACACATATACAAAAACTTTTGATATTTTGCCATCTTGTTATTATACTTTTTTGAAGGTATTGACATAGAATATACAATGTGGAGTTGATATTACATCGACTTATTTGTTCACTTTGCAAGAACGTCTACATAATAAAAATGAAAAAGGAAAAAAAAAGGAGTAAAAAACGTAATCTAGTCGGCGACGCGGGGCAGGGCAGGACCATGACCCTATAAGGGTGGGGTTGGCATCGAATAAAAAACCCTATAGGGTCGTGGGTTGAGTTTGAGCGACCTTATAGGGAACTAGGTCGGGTTTGAGTTTTATATGACCATCCCAAAGTCGCTTTGGTTGCATCCTTAGTTTCAACACTAATATTAGATTTGTGATATAACTTTAAGACTTAGCTTCATGTGAGTTTATGTTGTATTCTTTGTCATATTTGTGTTTTTTCTTATTTTAATGTGCTGGAATAGAGATTATGTTTATGTCATTGTAGTGTCTTGTGTATTCCTTCTATTTTAATAGTTAGTAGTGTCATATTTATGCTATTTGTGTCCTATTCAAATATGAACTATTTGATAAAAATCTCTGAAGATTTGAATGTTTTGAGAATTTTTAAGAAGTATGAACTATTTGATAAAAATCTATGAAGATTTGAATGTTTTGAGAATTTTTAAGAAGAATAATTACTTATGTCATTTTGGTATATGTTAGGTGAGGAAGTGCTAGATTTGATATTCTTCTTTGAGCTATAAATTGAAAGAACACTTAGTTGCTAGTGGAGAGCAAGATGAGCCAATTTCAAGTAGATTGGAGCCATTGAGGGAAATAATGGTTATGAAAGATTGATTGGAGGAAATGGTGGCAATGGCTAAGAAGTAAGAAGGGCGTTTATAGGAGTATGATGTGCCTTCAATTGGAGGTCTGGAACCAACAATAGCATCGCCAACAATCCAGGCAAACAATGTTGGGTTCAAATTGGCTTTGATTCAGATGGTCCAAGTGAACCAAATTGGAGGAGGACATGATGAACATTCCAATGAGCACATCATGAACTTGCTACATAAATGCTCTTCCCTCAAGAGCAATAAAGTGTCAGAAGATGCCATTCGTCTTTACTTATTCCAATTGTCTCCAAGAGACAAGGCAAAGAGTTAGCTAAAGTCACTTCCACAAAATTCAATTACAAGCTAGAGTACTTAGCTCAAAGTTTCTTTCCAAATATTTTCCTCCAACAAAAATCGCTTAGTTGAGAAGTGAAATCAACACATTCAAACAATATGATAGTGAGACGTTGTATAAGACTTAGGAGAGATTCAACGTGTTCTTAAGAAAGTTTCTTCACTATGGAATACCTAACTGCACTCTTGTTCACATATTTTTTTTATGGGTTGGGATTTCATTTGAGAAATATGGTTCATGTGTCATCTGGTGGCAATTTAAATAAAAGTGATCTAGAGCAAGCTTTGAAATTATTTGAAGAAATGGCTTCCAATTCTTTTAAAATGCAAAATGAAAGATATATGCCCAAGAGAGTGGTTGCAATGAATGATTCATATCCCATTACATAACATACAACTCGAGTTTCATAACTTGCAACTCAAATGAGCCAAATGGGCAAAAGGTTGATGGGCCCAAAACCAAATGTGAGCTCGGTAGGAGCTAGTGTATACTTTAGACGATGCTAAGATAGTGGATTTAGTTAAGCACCACCCATGAGTTATCCATCTAGCTCAAGTGTTGGTTTGGAAGACTTAATTATGTGAATAGATAATAGAGGAGATGGAAAGATGGAGTCATATCTAAATTCATACAATCTAGGCATGAGGTACCAACAAAATTTTCCATATCTGGATAGGTACATTCCATAGAGCTCCACTTAGATTTCTTCAAAGAAATTTTGCGCAAAGTATACTAAAAAGAGATGTGAAAAAGAGTTGGAAGGGCCTAATAAAGATGAGCAGAGTGAAGTAAAGAAGGAGGAAAAGAAGTCGGTTACCTAAGAGGAGAAAGGGAAGGATAAGGTAGAGTAGCCTAAAAAGAAGAAGTCAGAAGTGAAACCTTACGTTCCACCTATCTCATTCCCATAAAGATTAAAGTAACAACAGCTTGATCATCAATTCTCTAAGTTTGTGGAAGTGTGCAAGAATCTTCAAATCAATATTCCATTTTTGGAGTTGATAGAGCAAATGCCTTCTTATGTTAAGTTCATTAAAGAGATCATTACCAAGAAGAGGAAGATAGCTAGCCATGAGACTGTGATGGTCATAGAAGGCTATGAAGCTATTCTTGAAAATAGTTTTCCTCTTAAATTGAAAGACCTAAGTAGCTTCACTATACCATGCATCACTAGAAACTCTTACTTTAAGGAAGCCTTGCGAGAATTGGGGGCTAGTGTCAATCTTATACTCTATACCATCCTCAAGAAATTGGGATATGAGAGTGCAAGCCAACCACCATGTCATTACAGTTGGTGGATAGAGTATCAGATGACCAAGGAGTGTAGTGGAGGATGTTATGGTGAAGGTCTATAAATTTGTTTTTTAGGCTGATTTCATTGTGTTGGATATGGAAAAAAACCCAGAAATACCCTTGATTTTGGGTTACCCTTTCTTAGCTACTGGGAAGGTCATAATTGATGTGGAAGGAGGCAAGATGACATTTCAGGGCTTGGATAAGCAAATCAGCTTCAATTTCTTCTGACGATTGAAATATTTAGGAGTTAGCAACACTTGCTATCATATAGACATGGTTAAATAGTTAGTAGATGGATTCAAAAGGAAGAAGTATGAGTTGAGTAGATATGAGAAGTTGGTGTTAGAGTGGACAGGTGATGAAGAGAACGAGCTGGATGACTCACTTGACATTGATAATGATGATGAATTGGAAGAACGACATGATGAGGAGGTCGAAAGCAAGGAAGATAGTGATTTACAAGTGTGACCAACCTGAATTTTGGGGATAAATAAAGCTGGACAATATTTGAAGAATCTGAGGCTGACAATGAAATGGTTTTAAGAAATTTCTAGTGAGAGTGTATAAGGCTATGGTTAAGGCCACAATCATTTAAAGATCTGGAAGAGATCAATACAAATAAGATGAGCCCATCCATTCAAGAACCACCAAAGCTTGAGCTAAAACAGTTACCATCTCACCTCGAATATGTCTTCCTAGGTAAGAGGGGGACACTTCCAATCACTATAGCTGCTAAGTTGACACCTGAACATGAAGATCAACTGATTGAAGTTCATGAGTAGCATAGAGAAGTTATTGGATTGATCATTGCAAACATAAAGGGGATACATCTTTAAATTTATACCCATTAGATTCTTATGGAGGCTGAGTATGAACCAAAAGTTTAGCTATGGAGAACACTCAACCCCACTATGAAGAAAGTTGTAAGGAAGGAGTCATAAAACGCCTTGATGCTTAGACTATTTATCTTGTCTCAGATAGTCCATAGGTGAGTCCTGTTTAAATAGTGCCAAAGAAGGGTGGTATGACTGTGGAAAAGAATATGAAAAATAAGCTAATATTGACCCGAATTGTGATAGGATGGAGAATGTGCATGGACCATCGCAAGTTAAATGATGTCACAAGGAAGGACCATTTTCCTTTTCCCTTCATAGATTAGATGTTGGAAAGCCTAGCAAGGCATGAATACCATTGTTTTCTTGATGGCTATTCAAATTATAATAAGATAGATGTGCGATTTATGTAAAAGTCACAAAACTCATGTTCTTAATGCGATTGAAATTTTAGCTTAGGATATGAATACATGCTTAAACCGTAAGTTTAATTAGAATAACATAGCCTATAAGAGAAGTGTGTCATTTACGTGTTGATCACAAATCGATTACTCGAGAGGGATATCCATGCTATGATTAGAATTTTGCAACTCGAAAGGGAAGCAAGTTTTTATGAGTTTAATCAAAATTCAAATAAACAAACCCGATTATAACTATATTGCAATGGATGGAAATCCTAATAATATCATTACATAATCCCAATTTCATTATTGAAGGAGTTTCTAAGAGTAAGTTTTAGTGTTAGCTTTAATTATAATTTGTAGTGATAAATTTTTAGAAGTAGTTTAATTGAGTTAGAAAATTGAAAAACCCCACACTAATTTGCCTAACTTAGAGTAAAATTGCTATAATCTAGTGCTTGGTCACAAGCTTGTCGTGGATTCGACTTAGTTTTCACTAGTATTATTTATTACAACATACGCATCTGGACCATCGGATGGTTGTCTTTACAAACTAAATAATATTTTTATCGAAAAAAGCATGCCAACGATAATATGGATCTTGTTTCTCTAAGCTTATGTTTTCATCTAAGCAATAATTTTAAGAAGTCAAGCGTTGATTATGTAAACCCCCGAATTTTTCGAGAATGGTTTTGGAATATCGAATCGAAAACCTAAAGACTGACTCAAGTTGAAACCGAACCTTAAACAATTTCAATCACGGGATTTCATAAGAGAATCTTAAAAAAAAAAAAAAAAATTTGATAATCGTTTGATTCAAAAATCCAAGCGTGAGACAATCTATATATTCGATTCCTAATGTAAACCCCTCAATTTCTAGGGTAAAGTTGGATTAAACCCTAACCCTGGTCAAACCAAAGTTTCAAAAGTTAACAAAGATTAAGACAATCTAACAATTTCAACTCCGGCAAACCCATGCTCTCAAACCCTAGAAAACGAAATTGAGTTAATGGCTTATAAGAGTTCGTAATAATATAAGGAAATATAAAAATATCATATTCGCAATTTTTTAGTGTCTTTCGGATCCGTACGAGATCAGTTTTCAAAAACCGTGCCTTGGTGCATCGAATAGTGAAAATATTTAGACAATACTATTAGACCCATAAAAATGTAAGGATTTCAAAAAATATGAGTTTTAGAATTTTTCGGTAACTAAAAATATCAGATATAACTTGTTTACACTTATTTTTATTACTATCAGTATTTTATTTGTCTAGTTTACTATTCATAGTACTATTCCTATTATTCATTACTATTTCATTATCTCTACTTTTTCTTACACCTATTTCTTATTACCTATACACATATTTCTTACACTTTTACATTTCCAACACACCTTTATTCACATCAAACCTTACACATTATTTCTTTTTTTTTTTTTTACAAAAATACAAAATATAATCAAAATCCCCCCTCTTTCCCCCATGATGCCGCCGGCCTCCTCTCTCTCTTCTCTAGATTATTTCTTTTTCAATTTATTTTATTACATCGAAATTTCACTCCAAAATTCTATAAGTACCCCCCCTCTTTCATTCTTTCACACATTCATTTTACATAACAAAACTCTACCAAAATTCTCTCTCAAAACCTCTCTTCAACAATCCCCTCTCAAAACATTCTCTATCATCTACTACTCTTCAAGAAAAATAACAAACACATTACCCATTCATCTCTTTTCAAATCCTCCATTAAACCTTAGGTAAAAACCCTAACCATATTTCTCTATCATATTCATATAACTTAGTATAAGCTTAGTGTATATTTCTTAGACTCATGTGAGTTAAAGAAGAAGCAATATGTTCATGTTTTGTTTTTGTTCATGTTCATATTTTATATTATGTTATTATGTTGATGTTATTATTGTTATTATTATTTTTGCTCTAATCTAACTTCTATATAGTATTATGTATATATAATGCGTTAGAGCATATAAGCTCACTTGTTATTTATTTATTTTCATGCTTTGCAATTTATTTATTTAATTCATGCAATTTATTAAGACTAGTCTTTCTAGTCTTAGACTTGTCCATATCAAGTCAAAATGATTTTTTTTTCTTTTCTTTTCTTTTTAGGACTAGTCTATTCTTAGTCCCAGGTTGCCTTGATAAAACTAAGGGTCCCAATAGATGATCGGGATATCTTGATGAAGCTAAGGTTTCCAATGCTTAACCATATTATTACGTTTATTTACTTATGAGTATTTCTTTCTATTATGTATTATTCTTACTTTTTCATTGCTACATAATCATATTCATGCATGATTAGAATATTGTGGTCTTAAATAAAAAATAAAAATGGTTTCTTTCTTAAACAAAGAGAAGTAAACTAGATTTCTTAACAAAAGGAATTTTCAACAAAAGATCTAATTTTTATTTTTAATAAACTCTTTTCAAAAGATAAGCTAATCTTAAATTCTAGAAGAAGTAGTAGTAATGAGGATTTCTTCAAAATAATAAAAGGAACGTATTTCTTTTATAAATTAAAACTAAATACTCCATAAAGATAGAATTTTAGCATTGAACTTAAGATTTTAACTCAACCATATCTTTTATAAAACTTAAATAGGTTCATTATAGAGTTCGAAAATCACATACTAAGAAAGTCTTTGCAAAACTTAAATTTTACATGTTGTTATTCTCTTTTCGAATTTAAAATGAAAATTTACTAAGATCTAATATTGACAATTCTTTATTATGAAAGTTTTCTTATAAACTTATCTAAAAGAATTATTCCACCACTTGATAAATATTAAGAATAAAACAATTTTTTCCAATAAAGAAAATCAACTCACTAGTTTAGAAACCAACTTAGAAAAGTAAAATTTGCTAAGAAAATAAAGTTTTATAAATAAACTTATTTTTCTAAAGAAGAAAAATGATATAAAAATGAGAGGAAAACATATATTTAATACAACTCCAAATATTTGACCACGCCAAAAACTTAAGGAATATTTTGAAGAACTTATTTTTCAATCACTAGAAATAAAGTTGGTAAATAACTTAAAGAACCAAATTTTTTAGAATTAATTTACTTTTGAAAAGTGAAAAACACTTACTCATAACAACCCAAGTATATTTTAGTTTTCTTTCTAGCAATTCAAAAAAGAGAAATTTTCAAAGTTTCATCTTTTAAAACTCTTAAAGACAAATTGTTTGTGAAATATCAATTTGAGACAATATTACAAAAATCATGCATACGATATGAGTATATATATATATATGTTCAAAGGATTTTCAACTATATAATTATCCATATATTTTGCTTAAGGATTTTTTAGTAAAGAGAAGTTTGGAAAAATCATATTTTGTGAATTAAATTCGTAACTATTCCGTACCGTAGTAATTTGCAACCCAAACGACTTTTTATGAAAAAAATAACCTTAGAAATGGATAGATCTTTTCGAGTAAGTAGAAAAAAGGTATATTATATGTGTAAATCCGAGTTAAAATGACTAAGTTATGGTCATTTTAAGTTGGAATTACCCTCTATACGAATTTTAACGATCTTATGATATAGTTTTTGATAAGTACCATAGAATCAACAAGACGTACTCATTATAGGTATTCTTTTTTATTAGGTGATCCCGAGGATGATCGTTCATACCTAGAGGATTATTTCGATTAGTAGATTTATCGATGGATTCATCCATAAGAAAGAAGTGTCCTCATGGCCGAGTGAGTTTATTTCCTACCTTTTACATACTTGTTTGCGCTTATAGCTAGAGGCACTAGAAGTAGGAAAAGATGAAAATGAATTATGAATGATAATATTGGTTGAAAGAATGCTAAGCAATACCGAGACATGAATCGTTGTTAATTAAATTGTGTTTTACTATTATTATGTTGAAGTGTGTGCAAATTCTGTGATCACCTTTAAATTACTTTAATCATATATTATGAGTTATATATACTAATTGATTCGTGCATATCATGTAGTTAGTTTCATTTCATGAGCTATTATACTCGATGGGACATGAGTATAGTAGTCGGGTTTGCAGGAGCCATAAATCTACAAGATGGGCGGATAGCAGCCAGAAAGAACTATTTCAGGATGGGCAAGTAGGAGCCAAAAATAAACTACACAAGTTGGATTTCAAAGATGGGTTTTAAAGATCCTGAAATACCTAACCCCAAATGGAAGGATAAATCCATTCAAAACATATGATTTCCGGTAGATCATATGTATTGCTTGATCATTTGCTTGATGCATTCATATGCTTGTTTAATAGCTTGTTTGAAATTATTGATACGAGTATGTTAATTCACGAATATACTCACTAAGCTAGTTATACTTATACTCCGATAGACTTTTGTTGTAACGGGACCAATATCTTTTATGCCCGAAGACTTCATATACTCGGGTAGGATTAAGTTTTGGGGAGCTTCTGGAAATCTTTTAAAGATCTTAGACTAAATATCCTTTAATATCTTTTGGTGTTAGTATTGTTTCCTTATATGAAAGACTAAGACGATATTATGATTGTTTAGAGATTTATAGGGGAAAGCCCCGAAGATGATGTAAGGATTATATTCTTATAATGTTGAAACTAAATGGTTATTTAGATTTCTTGTATGCTGTATTTAGTATTTCGAACTACACATCCTACCGGTGTCCCCTTTGTTTTGATAGACGCCTTATATATGCTGTCGAAGCTTTCGCATGACTTCGGGAAGTCATTCTTAAGTTTTGATACTATATGTGGCAGATTGCCATGTCTATAGTACCCTTTGAGGCGTGACAAATTAAATATACATGTTGCTTATAAGTTTTTCCTTATGGGTTCCCTTGGGTATAAAAAGATTCATCTTAAAATATAAGCCTAAGGTTATGAAATTGATATTCTTGTTAATTTAAATTTAAGAACTTGTCTACCATTTGAGAAAAAAGAAAAAAGGATGTAATCTGTTGTTTTTAGTTTGTGTCACTTGGTTAGTTTGTCTCTCAATTGATTGTTTAAATTTGTTAATTTTTTAATATTCTAGTCTTGATTTTAATAACTAAATGTTGATTTTCTATTGTGAATACTGTGAAGAATAGGGTGAAAATAAGACGGATGATAATATATTTTTAAAAGGCATGAATCTAGAGATCCGAACACAATACAACTATAAATTAATATGGGTGACATAATGTACTTTGATCGACTTAAAAATGGCAATACGAACACACTATAATAATAAATAAATCAATTATTTGTTAGTGTATGTACACCCTCTTGTATTTGCTCCAAATGTTTTTAGGTGCCCTGTCTTGGAATTGAATGTTTGGATCCTTAATTAAATCTCTAAAAAATGTGTTTATGAACCGTAATTTACTATGAGATAAAAATAATCTGAAAATAACTGAAAGCACCTACTGTTATTTTCAAAAGGCAAAATGGCCATGGTGGTTTAACATGCTTTTTCTTTTTTCCTTTTCATGTTTGATGATTCAATCGACGAATTCACGGAAATTAAAGAAATTAGATGAATATAAAGGATTTTGCAATTATTTATGCTAATACAACTTATTATATTATTTTAAAATGAAAAGAAAAGTTAATGCTTACTGTTGGTGGATGAATCATGGGCGAAAAGGATGCTTATTCTCCGATCCGGTTTCTGCCCTTCTTAAGCATATTCGGCAACCCGATGGAACATAAAAGGGTTTATTCTTACAAATTTCGGGATTTTATCTGAACCAATGCTTCGATGCTTATAGCATCATTTTTACTGTGCAGTTATGAAGATTACAAAGCTTACCACGATAAGGGATATGAATTCAAAGTTTAAAGAAAACATCATTTTCAATAGAAGCTTTTAGTATAGATGGCGGGAAAATGAGCCAAAAGAAATCACAATTGAAATAAAGCAGCTGCCAAATCTCTTTTAATTTGGTTCCACCGCTTAGTGTTTTGGCCATACGCCAAAATGATCAAGTCCATCCATATGTACTACTAGATTAATGGTAATGCAACTTTTTTTTTTTTCTTTTTGGGTATATTGATTCTAATACATCTTCTGGAACAATTATTCCAACTGCTTTATAAAACACTTCATAGAAACATGATGTAATAATGGTTGAGATGTTCAGTTGACTTTCTCCCTTTTATGGAAACTAGATCACTATGAGTCTGCAGAAAAAGGAAGGAGGAAAGAGGGTTGAAACAGCTTCTTGAATTAAAAGTAAATAGTGGAATCATTTGATAGTTACATATACGTGTATATATATTAACAAAATTTATGAATTTTGACACTTAACTTAGTAAGTTTTGGGATTAATAAAAATCAACGGCATAAAAATGCACATTATGTTATATCAGGAAATAAAATTGAACTATAAAGAATGCAACTAAGAAATAATAGTAGGTATGTATATTCTTGGATAAATATTAAGTAGTCCAAACCTAGAATTATAAATAAGTCAAGTTGATACAATATAATATCAAGTTCGAACTCGAATTGAATAAGAAACTCGAAGGTTAAGCTCGATTTGAACTCGATCGAACTTTATTTTTATGCTCTAACTCAATTCGAATTAATACTTGATAAGCTGAACTCAACTTGATTAGATTCGATCATTCCTAAAGAATTAGACAAAATAATAAATTGGGATTTGGGAATATAATAGATTTTATGGTTGATTTAGTGTTGAATATAATAAATTTAAATCACTGGATACAAAGAGGGAAAAAGTACGAAAGAATAGGTTTTAAAAATAAGTAAAACACAAGTTCTATAATTTTTTCTGTAAAAAAAATATAAAAACTCGAATAGATTTACTAGTTATTTGAATAGAATATTTTAAAATTCGGTAGTTATTTGAATAACTTGAGCTCAAACTTGATTAGATTTTAGTTGAGTCGAACTTGATTTATTATCTGATCGAACTCAAATAGTTTATCAGTAGTCTCGATTTGCCTACGGTGACACTCTAAACCCACATAAATTGGACCGAAGTTAAAAAGATAACGTGGAGAGTCTTATTACATGAAATTACACAAGATAAGACAGCATTACATTAAGATAACAAATTCGTACAGACTATTGTAATGTAATGATTAACAAGGTCGAGCCACCCGTCCGTACAATGACTATTTGACCTAGCCGACCATAGCAGTTTAAATTTGCCAAAGATTGAGGTTGCCCTGCGCCAGAATCCAAGACCTTCTCATTTCAATAACTAGATGAAAATCTAAACCCAAATCCGGCCACCTCGTACCGCGACTAGCCGACCGCATCACCAGTGGCGGCCGCCATTAACTCGCAGTAGAGGTGGCCCGGGATCCAAGGAAAGCCGCAATTAAGCTTCTGAAGATGCATATGAGATATAATTTGTAGTAATAGAACTGGGGATGATGAAGCTTCTTATATATTGGAGGAGCCAGCTAGAGAGTCATGTCTATATATATAGAGAGGAAATTGGAGAGAGAATAAACGACGACGTGACCATTGAATGTGGGTTGGTACTCCAATAGGGTTGTTGTGATAGCATCTTCCAAAGGATATGCGGTGAAACCATGCCGATTGCTTAGTATATTGATAATTCCACAACTTTAAACCCTCGCTTTTCGTACTGTCTTCACTAGTCAGCTTTGTCACACGGTCACACCGTGTTTTTGCCAGGACAAAGATTTTATTTGATTCTCCATTTATAAAAATATTCGTGCTATATTATTTAGTGTGCATATGTTAATAAAACACAGGATCAAGTACTGCATTCGCTTTTTTTTTTTTTTTTTTTTTTTTGTATAAATAAGTATGCTAATAAGATGTTTGATACGCATAAATGGGCCAAAATATAATTGTGATTTTGGTTTTCATTCCCTTTTTCATTATTTGGAAGTATTTTTAGAAATTGGAATTGTGATGCTTTGAAATAAACTATTTTGGCTTTTGGGAGAATCTACACATATTTAAATATGAAGGATAATTTTATAAATCTTATTAAATAATAATTCTATTTCATTCCATATCTATTCAATTCCTATAATTTTAATCCATTCAATTTCAGATAATTCTAATATATCAAACGTGACATAAAAGTTTTTGATATAAATACCAAAATTCAATCAAATTCGCTATCACATTGAAATATACTATATATATATAATATATATATATCATGGATATTCATATTCATATCAAATATTCAATCAAGCTTAGTTTCCTCCATATTTTAAACTAATTTTAAAAGACTAATTGAAGTTGTAAGTCCTTTATATATTTATTACGAAGAACTAAAGAAATGATATATTGATCAAGAGACTTAATACAAGAGTATAACTTTAATAACACACTAAAAGTAATTAGGAAATGAATGAATTTTGGTAGGCGTGTACAATGTTTATTTGATTGAGTGAAGTTATGAAGGATTTAATTAAATTTTAAGGTAAACATGGATGATTTTTTATATTTTTCATCCTTTCTAATATAAATGGTCAACATAAATAAACGATAAAAGAGCCATGAAAATATTTATTAGGTATTACACATTTGTATATGTATGAATGATGAGTAAGTATTTGTAAAATTTTCATATATGATTGTATTAGATAAACATGAATAAGGGTTTTTAGAAAACCACCAATTATTAACATTATGTGTTTAGAAATAAGCCATACTTATCTCCTAAACAATATTTAATTATTTTTTAAGAATCCTTTTGGACCATGGTCGATACACTATCTTTTAATAAAACATTCCTCAACCTTTCTAGCCTTTTGCCCTTTTCTTATTTAATGACATGCGTCCACAATCGCCCCAAGGTTGAGTGCGCTGAATTGGAAAGCGCCATGTGTCTCAATGCACCAATTCAAGTTAGATTAAGCAATATAAGCTGATTTTATGCATGTCTTTTGGTTGTGAAGAATATAAATGGAAATATCTGCCTGGCACATGCCCACAACAACCCACATATTACTGAAGAAGTGGATTATGCCACTTTATGTTCCGAGCACACACACCAAAAGATGCGGTCATTCCTTATGGATCTATTTCCTACATGTGAATATCCCGTTGTTTGTACTGACTAACAATATAATAATAATAAGGGTTAATGACAATTTTGATACTTAAACTTTGTCGAAAAGTTCAGTGAAGTATTTGAACTTTCAAAAGTTCAATGTTAGTATTTAATTGAAACTTTCAAGACCAATTTTGGTCCGTTAACCCCATTTTCTATGTGGATGGATGACCTAATTGTAGCATGACATGTGGAAAAAAAATCACATAAAAAATTTTGGAGAGAGAGAGAGAGAAGAACACGAGGAAGACAATGACGAAGACGGAGACAAAGAAGATGAAAATAATCACCATCATGTCCATATTTCAACTTCGAATCTAACGTACTTAAACCACCATGTTCACCTACAAATTAACAGTACATAAACACTTTAAGTTGAAACCCTAAAATCAAAAGATACAACTATGGAAATTATAATAGATTTTTTGTTTTTTAGTTAAGTTGTAGAATCTAAAGACCTAATCTAAATGTTTCACCTACGTTAAAACAAAAGAATAAGGACACTTAAATCCCGTTAGTAGCGAACGTGGGCCAATGCATCTTGGTGAATCCATGGGGGCTTGTGGAGATGGTTTGCCTCTAAGGGTTGCCTTGGTGGTAAAGATGGCTCAATGAGTTTTGGTGTTGTGCAACGATGACTAAGTTGGGATTTGGTTTAGGTTTGGTCAACAGTAGAGGTCGACAGAGGTATGACGTGTGTTTTGCTTGGTGGGATTTACTGTAAACCCCTAGAAATTTCCTTATGATTAAATATTTATAATATCATAGTAGGTTGTACCATAGTGTTCCTTTAAAGGTATAAGACCTTATAAATATTAGATAGTAATTAGAACATATATCAAAAGCCTAAAAATTATCTCATAAGACTTAGGACCGGAACAAAGACAATACCAATATCGCAAAATAGAAACCAAACCTTAGGGTCAAGATCAATAATATTATTACAAGGTTTAAGATTGAGAATCCAATTTTAGGATGCAAACTCTATTTATGTGGCTCAAATTCAAGCATTAGCCAATCGCATAACCATGACACCTTAAAAAAATTAGTACCAGATTATCTATATTAAACTAATATCACCATGTAGTATAAATATTTATGTCTCTAATTCATAAATAAAATTGTCCTCTAATTCATAAATATTCATCAGACAATAAAGTCGTTCATCCCATATATATATAGAAATTTAGTGATTCATAAGGAGAATGAAACCACCATTTAATTCATTTACCTAAACTCTATGCTCCTACGGATAAATTCATCAAGTCCATTATTTTCCCTAAAAGATAACGATATCATAGTATAAGTACAATAAATTCAATGACATTATGACACACATCATTTCTAACCACCTTCTTCATGCCCAAAAGTACCATCTTTGTACACTTCTCATCAACGCAAGGATTTCTTGCATTCTTTGGAAACTTCCTCAATACAACTCAAGGCATCATAAACTTCTTTTAGAAGAAAAAAAAAAAGTCACATTTCAAACCTCCACATTCTTCTCTCCTTTTCCCTCACGTTGTCTCTCTCTCTCTCTTTCAGATCTATCTCCCTCACGTCCTTTTCTCTATTTCTTTCTCTCTTTTGCTCTTTTGTCTTGCTTATCTCCTTTCCTTGTCCATGCTAACCAACAAAAGCAACCTTTACAAAATAAAAATAGCAAGCTTATGCTCTAGAAAGTGGGATCTTGAAGTAGGAAATCAACAACACATTTAAGCTTAAAGGTAAGACTAGAATCATCCTTGAAATCTCCAACTTCTAAGTTGTTGGTATTAGTTATATTAAGAATCTTTCCTTTTTCATCTTTCTAGGGGCAGCTATCTTCATTAAGGAGGGAAGTGATACTCTATCACTCTCAAACGCAATGTATAACACAAAAGCATTACTCTTGATACCTCTTTTAGTAGGAAAAAAAAAAAAAAAAGGAAATATGAGTATGAGCTTTTCTAAAATTCATGTTCCCATTTGAGGCCAAAAAAATGAGTTTTTCCTTTGTTAAAACTCTATTTTTAGTAGTTCAAACTATACAAGGGTTGGATCCCTTCAATATGTAGTTAAAAATAATGTTTTCTTGCTTAAAAACACCTTTTCAACTTGTATAAGCACCTAGGAAATTTAGAACACTAGAGATCTACTAATATCTTGTTTTATGCTTCATGTTTTTAAAGGATCTCAAGAGATCCAAATTTCTTTTATTTGTTCCTCTTTATTTATTTCTTGTGATTAGTCAAGATGATGTTTTTATTGTTCTTTTAAACCTAATGTGATATATAAACCTCTAGGAAGCCTATAATATCAAGGATCCATACATACTAAGCTTTATGACTCTTTATTTTGGATAACTCCTTGAAATATGAATTTACTCATTATATTTTCTCCTTAGTTGTGAGTTATATGATAAAGTCATATTTACACACTTTTCATGAACAATTGATGATAAATTATTATTGATTTTATAGAAATTGTAAGGAAATGGTACTTAAGTGTGCTTAATTTGATATTTCATGTCTTAAAGGATTTATAAATCAGAAATAAGCAAATGAGAGAAGTTTTGAGCAAATTTAGAGACAAAAACAAAGAAAGGCTAGCATTAGAATAGCTACATGGTCGACCACTAGAATAGCTACACAGCTAGCTAAAAAGAGATATAAGCCGCCTTTCATTACATCACACCAGCCTGCAATTTTTCACCTATACGCCAGTAAGATTTACATGTATGTTGCTGGCTTTAAGTCAGCCTTGGCCATGCACAGTTTCCAAAAATTTAACACCGGTCTTAGAAGCATATATATTACCAGCCTTAAAGTTACAAAGCCACTGGTGAACTTACCTTGGAAATTTTTTGAAACATTGAAGACCGGCTACTAGGAATCTTATGCTACCGACCTTTATGCAAGTTGCTCTCTAAAATCAAATTTTCAATGAATGCCTGCTACATTTAAATCAAGGCTGCCAGCGTACATACCAGCTTATAACTCTGTCACTTTTCATATTTAAACATCTCTTATTGGATATTTGAAGAGGGGAAGAACCCTAGCACGACTTGAATATCAAAATCCATAGTTCCTTAATTTAGATTAGGGCATTGGAGACTAGAAAGCTTTTGTTTTTTATTTGAATAAGGATTCCACACCAAGATTCAAGTGGAAAACATCATTTGAACTTGGATTCAAGAATGAGAATCTCTTATTAAGGTAATTTCATTCTTTTCTTATATTCAATTATTGGATGATGTTTAAAGCTTGTTTCTTTTGATCATGATTTGGTTTTGAGTTGTAGATCTGAATCTGATTGATGTTATCTACTATTGATTGAATCATTGTCTGTATTCGATTTGTTAATGCTAATTCACTAATAATGTGTTTTAGGTTTATCTTGGAATTCATGTTAGGTTAGGATTGTAATTGGAAAATTTCTTTGTAACTGATTCTTTGATAAGCTAATTTGGTTTCGAAATCTCATAGGAATATGGATTTTCAATTCATTTAGGGTTTAGGAAATTAAACAGATTAGTCAATTAATCAATTTTCTAGGAATAGGGAATATTGATTGGTTAATTTAGGGTAATTACTTTCTTTGGAAAAATGAGTTGTTATCTGGTGCTGAATTGATTGAAAAACTAAACCCATTAATAATTTGGATCTGCAAGTGTATTTTAGGTCATAGCATATATTTAATCTCTATTTTGATTGTTGGCTCTTAACCTAATTCAATTACCGGTGTTGGAAATCCAAAATTTCTTTGTAGTTTAGTTCTATATAAGAAAATCCAAAAAGAGAAACAATATTAATTTGCCTAACTACAATTAGAACTAATATAGTTGATAGCTAGTCCTCACTCCTTATGGACAGGACTTGGTATTCATTGAAATTTTATTACTGTATATGCACCTGGTACATTAGCCAATTAATATCTGCTTGTTTAAAGGAATTTAAAAAGAGATTAAAAGAGTTTTAAAAAGGACAAATAGAAAAAGCTCGATCATTATACTTAACAAAAATGTTGTTTTTATAATTGATCTATATCGAAATATGTTTTATAAATCCTTAGGAGGTTTAAAACAACAAAAATACACCTTCAGGAGAATTTTTGAGACCTTGGTCCTATGGGATAGATATTGACCCAAATTTCCATTTTGTATTATTTCCTTCTTAGTTTAATAAAATGATATCTTGACATATAACTTGATGAATCCCAAGATAAGGATGAGTATGAGTAGTATTACCACCATCATACAAGATGAACAAGTAGGTATGATCATCAAATCAATCATGTTTAAAGAACAAGTATGTTAAATGTTGAATGAGGAGAGAAGATATGAATTTCTTTAGTTAATTTAATTAATATGGTCATTAACTTCTCAATCAAATTTAAAGATTATTAGATGATTGTGGAAAAGCAATCTAAGGGAAATTAGTGGGCTAAGATATATAAATGAGGAGTTAAGAATCGGGCTATATGTTAAATGGGCCTTCTTGATGCTTAAACATAATAAATGGGCAAGTGAGTAATTAAGGAATCAATAAGAAAATATGAAGTGGATCATGGGCTCTTAATTTTGATGTAAAATTATAAGTGGAAAAAGTTATGGCCCATAAAGGTTAAGAAGTATAGGTAAGAAATGTTCAAAAACAAAATTAAGTTAAGAAAGCCCGTTAACCAAATTAATATGTCGATATTGAGATCACATATAAGAAATGAGAAGTGACAAAGACAATTTTGGCCCAAAGATAGTTCACATAAGCATGCTATAGAAATAATGGCCCATTATGCATTATAATATCATAAGCCCATATATTTCTCTTCGAAAATCAAAAAGGAATATAGACACAAAACTTTGAAATAAATAGTTTGGGCCCAAGAAGGGAAATAAAACAATAGGAGAAAGTTATATTATATTCTACGAATTTCAAGGCCCATAAAGTAGACAACCTTAGGTAAATAGAAACTAAACAAAGTAGTGGAATTTAAAGAAATTGGAATTAGCCTAAAATGCCCATTTAGAAGCCTTGTGATTATCGATGACAAGTGTGAGGGCTCATTAGCATAAAGATTCATATGATAGAAAACATAGTCCTAAGGCCCAAATAGGATCTTGTGTTCATATAGAGGGAATCAGCTAAAAATGCACATGAGAGAAAACCTTAAGTAAAGCTCAACAAGAGAAACCAAGAATGAGAATAAATAAAAATTCTACAACACTCTAGTTTTAGCTAGTAATTACATGTCATCTAAGTATTAATACATATTATTCTTTTATATATATATAGGCAAAATCGACTAGCTGTCTGATGTTTCTTCCTACAACTAGGACCCTTAACTGTTATCATGGACTGATGAGTAACTTGAATTTATTCACACTTGTGTTGTGTAGCTTAATTGCACCTAAATACAGATAATGAACTGGACTGTGTGGGGAATAGGGATCATCCTTGCTATTATGCTTGTTGATTGAATAAAAGTACTCTAATTATAGGGATAACTTCATATGGTGATGTGATACAGAGTTGATAGTATCTGATGAATGTTTGCAATTGCTTGACCACTAAGAAAACAATTTAAGATTATTTGACATACAAATTAAACGATCATGCATAGCATGACTCATTTGCATTTGCATTGCATACTTTAGCTACTACCGTCACATATTGCCGTTCCAAGCCATGATGGTTAGATGGGTCCTGATGGTAAATCCTTGTTCCGCCTACACTCACATGTGACTCATGGACCTAGTAGGAACTACCTAGCTTAAGGAATGCTGCCTGTGGAGGGTCCACGTGAAGTGTCTACTACTTAAGGAATGTCTTAGTATGCTTGGTCGATAAATATTTCCAAAGGTTTTTAAAGGTGTTACCTGGTATACTCTGATTTTCCTGGGTGCTAGTGTCTGAACTGGTTCCTTAACCCCTGGAGAGGGTGTAAATCTCCGACTTATTTAGATTCAGTCATCCAAACTTATGTGTGTGTAAGCATATGTTTGAGTGATGCATTGCATACTAGTGTTAATAAACTTGGTTGACTTGTTGATGTGTGCTTATAGTTTAGTTAATTCACTGAGCTGTGGTTCGCTTATACCTTTATAGATTTCACAGGTTCAGGGGAAGCTCATGGTTCGTCCCTTCAAGAGTCCTCTCACCGGTATGCGCTTATGTCTTTTGGGTAGGACGGGCGAGTGAGGCAAAGTGGAGAATGAAGATTTAAGCTATATGATTAGTATTATGTGTCTTTTGTTTAATGTTTAAGACTATATGTTGAGTTAGGTTACATTGTATTTGTGTTGAGACTGTGATTAAGTAAGTGTTATCTCATGTTGCTGTTATGTGCATATATATATTTATTTGACTCTATACAATCTTGATCTTGGATAAACATGTCACACCCTTTGAGTAACCTATTCCTATCATACCCCTGTGTTTATTTCAGGCAATATGTAAACCCCCTAAAGTTTTGTGACCAATTAAGCTTAAACCCTAATTAAAAAGTCAACCAGAAATCCTAAAGTCGATAAAACCCTAGTCAGACGTAACTGATTCAATCCGATAATCCCGTGTTCGTAACTCTAAGCAGTAAGTGAGAGATTAGTATGTAGAATAGTTCGTAATATCATGAGAAAGTTTAAAAATATCAGATTATTTAAATCGCGGTTCGTTTTGAGCCCGATTGATACAATTTTCAAAAAGCCTGTCCTGGGACTTGGATTAGTAAAAATATTTCAAATATACCGTTAGACTCGTAAGAATATAAGGTTTTCAAAAATGCCAGTTTTATAATTTTTCGGTAACTAAAAATATCAGATATTGCAATTATACTCGTATTTTCTTACTACTAGTACTTTAATTATCATGTCTACTTTACATTATACTATTTATTACTATTTTGCACTTTTTATCTGTCTCTACTTTTTCTTACAGCCTACTCTTACACCCATACACCTATTTCTTACAATTTTCATTTCCAATACAACTTCACATCTTTCATATCTTACTTTTCATAAACAAAAATACAAAAAAATAAATTTCCTCTCTCTCTTTCCTTCATATTTCCATCAGCTACTCCCTCTATCCTCCTCAATTTGTTTCATTTTTCAATTATTTAATTAACACAAATTTTCCTCCACTTTTTCCTATAGATACAACCTCTTCCTTCCACTTCCTTCACACCTTCCATACACTAAAATTACTCTCTCAAAATCTCTCCATAAACTCTCTCAAGTTTTTTCTAGTTTCTATTTCTTCTAGGTAATAGTTTTAGCTTTTTATATGTTTATTTACTTAATATGAGCATAGTGTGGTTTTTTAAAACCATGGAGGTTAAGAAAGCAACAATATGTTCATACTTTGTTCTTATTCATGAATTTATTTTCCTTTATGTTGCTTTCATATATATCTAACTAAATATATCTATATAGTTATATATATCTTTTAGAGCATTTAAGCTCCTTTATTTTTCAATTTATTACTTTTCTTGCAATTTATTTACTTTCAAGATGGTTTAAGACCAGTCTTTCTAGTCTTAGACTTGTCCTCATCAAGTCAAAACAATTTTCTTTTTCTTTTGGGACTAGTCTATTCTTAGTCCTAGGATACCTTGATGAAGCTAAGGTTCCAATACTTGACATATTTCTTTACTAGCTTATTTCATTAATTATTATGTCTTTCTTATGTTTTCATAAATTCATAATTTCATATTCATAATCATGCATGAAAATATTGATTTTGTCTCAACAAGATAAAGAAGAAAAAGTTTTCTTAAAATATAAGTTCTTCTCTAAAAATAAATGTTATGAATGAAGTAATTTTTTTCATAAAAACTTAGGAATTTATCTTAACAAACCTTTTTAGAAATTTAGAGGAGTTCATTATAAATTTTAAGAACATATGAATTTTTTTAAACAATACATACATACATACACTTTACAAAGTCATAAAATGGAAAGGAATTCTTGATTAAACAAAAGTTTTGCTAAACTTCACTTTTTATCAATACCTTGAAATTCAAATAGACTAGTTTGACAAACACCAATAATTTTTTTTCATAAAAATAGAATGATCTTAAGAAATAATGAAATCATTTCTTTAAATATAGAATTATTACTACTTTTAAAAAGTATTGGAAACTAAGCTTAGAAAATGAAAATCATTCTTTTGAAATTTAAAAAGAATAAGAAAATGGAATTAAAGAAAAAAAAATACTCATTTAGAATAACTTGAGATATTTTCTAGCAAGCTAAGAAGAAATTTTCAAAAGTCTTACTTTTCCAAAATCCTTAGAAGACTTTACTTTTACCAAAAGTTCATGGTTTGAGACAACTTCATTAATTACATGCATTTGATATAAGTCAATAAAAATATATATATATATATTACACACATTACAAAGGCCTTACAAACTATTATAATATCTATCTCTTTGATATAAATTTTGTAAAAAGAAGAAAATAAGTTTTGTGAAATTCTTGGTAAATCTGATCACCACTATTTCGGAGCTCAAACGACTTAGTTTGATGAAAATAGTTTAAGAAATAGATAGCTCTTTTCGAGTAGGTAGAAAATGATATATAATATACGAAATTCCAAATTAAAATGAGCAAGTTATAGCTATTTTAAATTGGAACTTCCTTCAAATCTAAGTTTACTACAAATTGAAGATAGATTTAGAATCTTCAAAGTAGAAATTCTATGAAAGCCTCATTTTGGGTATTTCATCTTGTTTAGGTGAAGAAGAAACTGATATCACCTTCTCGGAAGATTACTTTGACTTGGAGCGATCATCATGGAGTGAGTTAATCCCTTACTAGTTACATTTCCTTATTTGTTCTTGTAAGTAGTAGCATTAGAGAATAAAGAAAAAGATAAATGAATAAATGTTGGTGATTTGGATTCATGATTGATTGATATCGTTTTTGAATGAAAGTTAAGAATATCGAAAGAGGAATGGATGGATAACTTATGTTTTCTTGCAATGGTATGATGAACATTGTTTTGATCACTTTTAACTTGAACTTGACGACAATTGAATAACCCTATATTGAAAACAATTCATGCATATCATATTTGTGAGTTGCATTTATTTTTTTTCACTACTATTCTTCGTGTAGGGAAACAATGAGTTGTAGTGGTGGCTAGTAGGAGCCAGAAAGTCTACATGGGTATGTAGGAGCTATAAAGTCTACAAGATAAGTAGAAGTCGATAAGTTTACAAATATTGATGGTCGTATGGGCCAGTAACCACCCAACCCCTGACATGGAGGGCGTAAAATCCATGCTACACATGGTTTTTGGTTAATCATATGTATTTATTTGCTCATGTGATTGATGCATCCTCATATGATTGTCTAAATACTTATATGTTTTGTGGAAATGTTTTGTAGATGGGAGTTATCTCACTAAGCTAGTTTTGCTTATACCCTTATAGCTTTTTGTTACAGTATGATTACTTGTGATTGGCACCAAGGAGCCCCTTTTGTCAGGTATGAGCCAAAGCTACTAGGAGTTTTTGGAAGAAGTTTATATATATTTAGTTTTGGATATAGACTTCTAAGAAAAATCTCTATAGTAGACTTATGTTATATTTATGTATTTTTAGGAGATGGTTTAGTTGAACAAGGTTTTAGAACGGGGAAATGCCCTTAAGAAGTTGTAAGAGACTTTTATTCTAATGAATATTACATGTTTATCTACATAATTTCTTGCATGCTTTTATTATCTTCTTAAACGTAATACCCCTGTAAATCTCCTACTATCTTGGAAGCACGCCTTGCATATGATATCGAAACTCCTGTATGACTAAGGTTGTCATTCATTAGCTTTAATATTATGTACAGCGGACTGCCACGTTTAGGGTACCCTTTAGGACGTGACATAATAGATGGACGCAAGGTGTAATAATACGTTTAGAGTACCCTTTGAGGCAAGATATTGACACTGGATTTTATTGGGTTGGTGTCGCTTGGTTAATGGAGGTTAAGGTGGGAATGATGTCTGGGAATGTTGAAGTTATGATATTTTGTTTAATTTTTTCAGTGAAGATTAGCTATAAGCTTGGCTTTTAGAGAGAAATCAGAGAGAAGATTGACTATGGAGCTTGGCTTTTAGAGAGAGAGACTGAGGTTGGAGCTTGTCTTTTAGAGAGACTCATCAAAGAGAGGAAGACATGAAGATTGATCATGGTGTCATGTTTTTATATAGAAGTTAGTCATCTTCACTCAATTGTGAAATTAGTCATCTGCACTCGGTTGTGTTCTTCTCTCTCTCTTTGTGGAAATTTTTATTGATTTGTTTGTCGACATGTCGTGACATGATTAGGTTATCTGTTCACGTAGGAAACGGAGTTAATTAAGTTATACGAGGTACCAAGATTAGCCTCGAAAAGTTCAATTAGGTAATATATTGAACGTTTGAATATTCAAGTACTTAATTTAATTTTTTGGCAAAATTCAAGTAGTAGTAGTAGTAATAATAATAATAATAATAATAATATAATAATAATAATAATAATAATAATAATAATAATAATAGTGGTGGAAACTTTGCCGCAATTTATCAATAATCATGCAACGATTGATCTATAATAGCAATTTCATGATAGATTTTTTAAAACAATTGGAAAAAGTACGTTTTTAGTCTCCAATGTTTTACTGTCTTTTTACTTGAGCCATAAAACTAATTTTTTTCTATTTAAATCCTCAACCTCTACAAAAATTCATAAACAAGAACTTTTTTAACGGCATTAGTTTTTTCCATTAATGTTTGACAGTTGGCATCATTTCATTTGCTTGAAATTATTAACTTAAATAAATGAAATAAATAAATCAAGATAAATTCAAAAAAAATTAAAAATAACTAAAATTCATAAAATTAATTGAAAAATAAAAAAATCACTCCACACACTAAAATCAATTTGCAAGACGAATATCATCCATTTTCACGTATAGGTTATTTGGCGTCTATATAATACAAATATATATCTATTATCAAATAACAATATATACTGGTTATGCTTCACCAAAAGGTCAACAAGTTAAGTCATAGCTTAGAAGAAGTCTTGAAAAGAAAGGGTATAGGAGAAGATAGTTATAATCATTAAAAGGAATTAGAAGAAACAATAGAAAGGCTAGAAAGGTTACTAGTTGAAAGGAAAGAAGGAAACAAACCAAAAGCATATTTTATGAAAGGAGAGTGGAAGTTTCTTTCAAAGTAAACATATTTCGAGAATCATAACAACTATAGGAAACTAGGGTAGTAGAAGAAGAAAGTGAGGAAAGGAATAACAGGCGAGGTGAAAGGTATAACATGCAAGACAATGCAAGGTTTTTAGATAGACTTAGACCATTCACGGGAGAATCCCATGTTTTACAATCCCCTAGACCTAGTACAAGTTCTGTAGAAACCACCTCTAGAGCAAGAATTTTGGATAGAATAAACATTGGGAGAAGAAGACAAGAATATCATATGATACATTTGGAAGAAGTAGTATATATAGATTAGGATGTTGAAATCTATTGGAACCATGCCATTACTCTATTAAATCCTAAGAGATTGTACCAAGCAGGAATCTTAAGTTGGAAAACAAGGTTGTTCAGATCAAATAGAGAAGAAAGGATCTCAATCACAACAGGGCCATTGAACATAAGGTTAGTCACAAAAGAATCTTTAAGGCAATTGAAAAAGTTAGGCAAAACTCTAGTCCATCTTCGGGTAATTGTTATAGGAGTTAAAGGATTAACAAGAGAAAAGGTGGGGGGAAAGGTCCTAGTAATGTTAATGTACAAATCATGGAAATGCGATATTAGAAAGGCCATATTTGCAACCATAGAGATGGATGTAAACAGTGGAAAGGAACCACTCTACTGTGCACCTAATTTCATGATTTCAATAAACAATCTCAGCAACATTGAGATAGGACTTCAAAGTAAAGGATATAAAGACCACATAGGTGAGAACTTACTTATAGATATTGGCTTTATTTATAAAACAACAAATAATAGTGAAATTTTTATAAGCTCTACATAAAAGGAATCATAGATGCAATGGCAACAAAAGAAATAAAAATGATAGAACTCATGGAAATAGATTCTTCTACTTTAGAAGGAGAAGAATAGAATGTAAACAGAAACATGGCAAGTGAGACACAAAGAGTTCCTGTAGGGAGTTTGATGTATCCAAACCCAGATGGCATATACTCATTAAGATTTAGGTCTTATGATGATAGACCAAGATCCACGGGAGATGAGGATGATGAGTCAGATAATTTTAATCAAACCTTGGGAGAAAGAGGACATTAGGAATGATGAATGTGTTAGAACAAATAGACATTTCAGGTTGGAAAGGAGATATGATGTCAACTTCTAGTTGTATTGATGACGCAATTAGGAAAATAAAGGAAATGGAGAGGCATCTTAATGCTAGATACAATTCCCATGCATAGGAAATAAAGGCTAATCAATGGAGTCTTAAAAAGGAAGATGAGGATATAAATGATGAAGAAACATTAAGGCCAATTCAGTATTGGAAAGACGGTTTTTTGATAAGGCATGGAGAAGATCCCATTCCTTATGAAATATAGTTTGAAGAAAAAAGGAATTTTAGGAGAAATGCAAGAAGTAAGGTTTGAAAGAAAAACAGAACAAGGAGATGTTTACTATTTTAGACAAGAAAATAAAAAAAGGAAATCTTGTTAGAACTGGTAGATGAAGTAATGTAAATAGAACAAGATTTTAAGATAGAGACAAGATCACAAGGAGATATTGAGACTTTAACACATGTATCTAGAAATGCCATGATGGACAACAATGAAGATTTGAGATCTAACACAATTCCCTTTGTAGTAACATATAGAGAACAAGACATGTGGGAAGGAATCCCAAGAAGAGTCCCTTACACTTACTATGTTGAAAGAGAAACAGAAGATAGGATATATAAAGGAAAAATGATGCCATTTGAAACTTTGGATAAAAGGAATTTGATAGACAATGGAAGAATCCTCAATATAAGTGCATATGATCCGCAAAGTTGGGGACCCTTGGTAGATAATTAGACACAAATGGTTGTCAGAGCTTGGAGAGACAGTCTTTTAACAGAAGACACAGACCAGATGCACATATACTTAGAGTCTTTTTTAGGAGAAACAGCAAGAGCAATACGGGAGTCTTATAAGAAAAATTTTCCACAACACGTAGCCACAGACAAGGCTTTAGTGGCAAATCCTTATAGTTTTTATAGTAAGATAAGGGTAGTATTAACTAGGGAAGCACCACAGATTGATGGATATGACCAACAAAAGGATGCTATAAGAAATTTAGAACAATTGCAAATAAAGGATTGGTATTTTGTTAAAAGGTATATACAGGAGTTTGTCTATAATTGCACCATTACTGGATGCTATTACGAAAAACTAATAGCAGACAAATTATTTTTAAAGTTACCAGGACCATTAGGAGCAGAAGTGTACAAAGAATGGAAAGAAAAGATTGAACCAACTCTTGAAGAAGAGTTAAATAGCTTAGAAACTAGGATAAAGTTTCTTGTGGATAAGTTAATAGGAAAATATACAGCTTTGTAGATAAATAGGCAATTGAAAGAAGAAAATTATAATTTCTGTCAAACTATTTATACACCACAAGTATATGGAGCAAAGGAAAGAAACAAAAGGAGGCCAAAACCAAAGTACAGGCCTAAAAAGAAATATTTTGCAAAGAAAAGCTGGGCAAAAAAGCCATGGTTAAAACAGGACAGACATGTAAGGAAATACAATAAAAACAGGGTTTACAAGAATAAATTAAAGTGTTATACTTGTAATGAGGAAGGACACATGGCAAAGGTATGTCCTAAAAGGTATAATAGTAACACTATAGCTAGTATTTTAGTCGAATGCATGAACGAAGACATTTTGGCAATAGATAAAGACATGAGTGCATAGAAACAATCTATAGTATAGTTTCAATAATAAATCCACAGGGAATGATGATGGAGGAATCTGATAGTGAGGATGAAAATGATATTACAGGTATGTTCTTAAGTCAAAATTATCAGAATCCTTATAAAGAACAAATAGGAATAAAATATCAAGATGAAAAAGTTGAATTGCTAAACAGGATGTTACAAGACATTGGGAATATAATAATGAACATAGGAGAAAACATAGAAGCTTGTAGGCATAATTGGACTCAAGGAAGTGGATCAAAAGATCACCCATGCAAATTTTGTTCTGGATATTCGATAACAAAACTCAATATCATTGTAGAAGCTGTATGATGGAATCTTGTAAAATATGCCTAGACAAAGAAATGAAAGGTTTGTAGTCAATAGAAGTTCTCAATAAGATGCAACAGGAGAAATGATAATGAGGTTTGATAATAAGATAGATATGATAGAAGAAGAGATATAGGAAATAAAAGAAAGGTTAACAATTTTAGAAAAAGGAAAGGCAAAGGACAATATGAACAAACGAATAATGACAAGAGAAGAAGGAGATGGCCATGAAGATACAATGAGAAGCTACATGGGAGCAGCCAACACGTCTTTGGAAAAGATAAAAGATAATAGGATTAAAGAATTGAAGATGTCAAATCCAGAGGAAAGGCATATTACAAAATTTGCAGGTATATATATTAGGACAAGGTTATTCTTTAAAACACAAACAATAGAACTAGATGCATTAATAGGTATATGTAGTACTAGAAATATGATAGATGAAAGGATAGCACATGTAGATGAAGTAGAACAAATGGATATATGTAGAATTAGTTTAAATATTCATGGAAATAAAATAAATGAATGTTGGAGTATAAAGAAACATAAAGTAAGTTTTTTCTCACAGGAGAAGAATATATTGTACCTATGCATAGTGGAATGATACAATTATGGAATTTTGGTAGTTCAAAAATTAGATGTATAATAGGGTTAGATTTTCTTTTAAGTAATCACCATGGTATCTTAATCACTAGATATACTGTAAATAATTTAGGACATCCAGCCATAGTATATCAAAATTATTTGAAAAATACAGGACTAGACATTAAGCTGTTGCAAAGGCGTAATGAAAAGGATTGCGAATGTCAAAGATTAAGAGAATGTTAAGGAAAGGAAAACAGTAAATAAGGGATAGAGGAAAATTCAAAGGAATCTGAAAAATTTAAAGAATTCATAGAAGAAGAGATTGAATGGAAGGAAATAAAAATAAATAAAGGAAAAATGGTAAAATGGGAAAAGATATACAAGATTTTGGAAAATTCATGTTTGGAAACAGGTTATCTAGATCTTGATCAAATCATTAGTAGCTTAGAGAAAGAATAAATTTTTGGAGAAAACCCAATAAGGTTTTGGGAGAGGAATAAGATAGTATATAAATTAGATATAATAAACCTTAGATTAAGAATTTATTCTAGAGCAATAGAGTGTGATAATTTAGATAGAGAAGATTTTGAAATGCACATAAAGAAATTATTGGAATTAAGGGTCATAGAAAGGTCAGATAGTCAACACAAAAGTCATGTATTCATAGTCAAAAAAAGGAGTGAAATAACAAGAGGAAAGTCAAGGATGGTAATAGATTATAGAAAATTGAATGATAACACAATGGATGATTCTTACAATCTTCCTAACAAAACTAAATTAGTTAGCAAAATATAAAATTGTTATATATTCAGTAAATTTGATTGTAAGTCGGGATTTTGGTAGGTAAAGATGAATGAAGAGTCACAATCATGGATTGCTTTTACTTGTCTATAAGGATATTTTCAATGGAAAGTTATGCCATTTGGATTAAAAAATGCACCTTCAATTTTTCAAAGGAAAATGGATATAGCTTTTCAAAATTTAAAAGATTTCACTGCAATTTATATGGAAGATGTTCTTGTTTTTTCTAAAAGCGAATATGAACACATAGGACATTTAAAGATGGTACTTTTAGAATTTCAGAGACAGGGAATAGTAATAAGCACAAAAATGGCACAGTTTTTCAAAAGGAATATTGAATTTTTAGGAGTAGAAATAGGAGAAGGAAAAATCAAACTACAGGAACACATAGTCAAAAAGGTGATAGAATTTCCTGATCAAATGAACAAAAAGCAACTACAAGCATTTTTGGGTTTACTAAATTATGCAAGACCTTTTATAAAGGATTTGAATTTTGTAGTAGGACCTTTTTATAACAAGATTTCAGGTTTTAAAAGTTTTTCCCAAGAGGACATAAAACAAATAAGGAAAATAAAGGAACAGGTCAAAAGGTTACCAAGGTTGAGATTACCCCTAGACACAGACTTTTTGATCATTGAAAGTGATGGATGTGATCTAGGATGGGAAGGAATTTCGTTAAGAAAACCCCATAAATATGCTGAAAGGAAAACTGAAGAAATTTGCAGGTATACAAGTGGAAAGTTCAAAGAAAAGAATTTACCAAGTATAGACAGGGAAATAATAGCTGTTGTAAATTGTTTAGATAATTTTAGATTATTTTTTATAAATAAAAAAGAGATGTTAGTTCGAACAGACTGTGAAACTATAGTTAAATTTCATAAGAACACATGGAGCAATAAAATGAGTAGGAGAAGATGGTTAAAGTTTAAAGATGTAATAATAAATAAAGGCTATAAGGTAGAATTTGAACATATTAAGGGGAAACATAATACTGTAGTAGATGAGTTATCCCGCTTACTAATATAAATAATTCTCTTTTCAGGAAAACATGGAATTTCAAAGGAACAAAAGGTTTAGGCCACAAAAGAGGCCAAAGCATTCTCAAGGATCACAAGCAAGTAGTTATAGTGGAACAAGGTTATCAGAGGTTATGGAAGGATCACAAGTTATGATTGGTGATATAGCCCTACCTATAATACCAACAAGTTCACCAAGAAGTTTCAAGTATCATTCCCAAATAATGTTAAGGGAGAGACACATATGGCTCTCATAGATAGTATATGGTCCCTGACTAGCCAAGACAAGTTTAAATATGTAATTTGCTGTGCTCTGGCTATATTTTAATGAAATAGAAACATAGGGTATCAAAGGAACACAAGAAACTTGCTACATGAAAAGGCCACAGGGTAATGAATCATCACAAATGACATAAGGACATAAGGGACAAATTAAAAGAAAATATCAAATGTATGGAGTTGCAAAGTGACATTTGATAGGAGTTTTTACTACTGGAATGACGTTCAAACCCAAGTAATAGATTATCTAAATCCTTCATGGAGAGGATTCCATGATCTTGAAACCACAACAAATTGGGTCAAGCAAATAACAAGGAAACAAGAAATTTACGTGGATCCCGCTTTGACAATTTTAGGAGTGTTAAAAATACCATAGAGTATGTTAAGGACACGCAAAAGTATACGGATTTGAACTCTTTAAAAGAAGAACAGAAAAGAAAATATCTTCTCTTAAAATCACAGAAACCCCAAATAAAAAGAGAAGTATTGAAGGCATAAAGGAACACAGTAAGGATTATAGGGAAGCGTTTCCATTTCAAAGGAGAAAAATAGGAAAAACACCTCAAGAAGAATATGAAAATGCAACCGCATTCATTTTTTTCAAAACAAATGAATTTATTCAAAACTTCCCTCTCTTCCAAATGGTTGATAAAAGGGTATACAAGGAAGTGTTTTTAAAGCCTTTTATATTGCTCCAAAAGACAATACAAGAAAAATACATATATTTTCGTGGAGTTAGATTGGAACTGGTAAGGGTAAAGACTTTTCAAACTCCATGTTACTCATGTTTGGGAAAAGATTCACAGGTTGAAATAAATAATAATTATCAAGATAAATATTATTACTCAAGTCATGTACGTTATAATAGATCTCAGCTATTTTAAAGGATTCAAGATTGAAAACCAGGAATACACATTGGCTACCTTCCTTGATTATGGGCTTGTCATAGAAATTGTGGGCACATTTCCACAATTTATGACCCAACCCATGGGAAAAATGTTTCATGAAGTTTTGGCTATCTTAAGAGATATAGAATGGGAACATGAAGAACATGATATCCTTATGAAATATTATGTAAAAATAAAGGCGATACCATCATAATGGTTAAAATCTGAATCCAGACCAGCACAAACTTGGTTTTGCATTTCCCCAATCTGAGAAAAGGTTTTAATTGTCCAAAAAATCCATAGGTTGGAATCCACCAACAGTTTAGAAGAACAGTTGAATCTATACATTGCTGACAAAATGAGCATGTTTAACCAGAAGATTCAGAATTTCATCTTACTATAACCACTAAGACGAAATTTATCTTCACAAAGCAAAAATGAGCAATTTGACCAATATATGAGACAAATTTGAAGACACTTAAGGAAAGCCTAAATAGGGAAGATGAATAGGATGAAAAGGATAATCATATGATCCCAATTATACAGAGGATGGCGATAAAGTAATGGGAGCACAAGAAGACCTAAACAGGTTCTAGGATTAAAAAAACATGATGAAATGAATGAAGGATCAGAACAAAGGAAAAAGGCAAAGAAAAGTCATAGGCAAACAGAAAAGGAAAACAAGGAGGAAAACCTGCAAGACAACGAACGAACAAACACAAAAAATGCGAAAGGAAACATGACATCCAGCACAGAAAAGGCAGAAGAAAAATCATGGGATCACTGTTCAGCATTAGCATAGGTCACTATAGCAACTTTTTAGGATACTGTAGCACTTTTTTTTTACTGTATCAGTAGGCTACTGTTTCACTGTAGCAATAGGTCACTGTAGCACTTTTTACTGTTTTAATTCTATAAAAATTTCTATAAAAGGCAAGCAGAGTTCAGGTTTAAGTACAGGGAAAAATATTAGAGAGTATTTGAGTGTTTTGTAAGTAAAGTTTCTAAGTGCTTTGGTCTTGTAAGTGTATCATTGTAATACCTCCACCGTATTCAATAAAGCTTTTGTAAGTTTCCTTTAGCCATGTCGGTTAATTTTCCTTTTAAGGTATAAAGGTAACAATACTCTAAAACCTTATTAGACCTTTGTATTATGCGATAAGGTTTTATAGCACGTGTAAACAAATTAAGATACCGTACTTAGATAGTAAAGCTCTGGTTCCTTTAGAGATCATACCAAAAGAGTCGGTCTAAAAAAACCCTTTGATAAGGCTGTTTGAGACAGAGTTTGCCATGATTTGATCTTGTAGGTTATGGCGTAGACATGAGGTTTATTTTCTAGAGAAATTATTACTCCACTAATCAACTATCTTTGTTTTAATTGTTTACCCCTGTCATGAAATCTTTTTTCTCGACACATAAAGATCCTATAAATATATATTAATTATTTATCCTTTTAATCCAATCAATTCTCATCAAAATATATCCTATATACATCCAATCAGACAACACATACATATAAAACAATATTTACACTTTCATAAAGCTTATTGAATTATCCCAATATTCTTATGCTGTTCGGCACTGTTCATTTCATCATTTCATGTTATTTTTAATTTTTAATTTTTTTATCTCACATAGCAAATGCATTTAAACCATCCACATGGTGGAGCATTATAAATTTCACGTGCATGTAATGTCAAACTTGACCATATACACACATATATTATAATTTTATGCAATAATTGATTTCAATAACATCAATATATATTTATCTATGTTCCAGTTCCGAGACGTACGTATTTTATATACATTCGTTTAATTAATAATTTTATTATCAAATCTATTATTATTATATTATATTATTACTATGTGTTGTTGTTGTTAAATTGAATTGAAAAAGATAGTTTTTTTTTTCATTTTTACAATTAATTTCATAAAATTTTGTTATTTTTAATTTTTTTGGTAAGTTTATCTTGATTTATTTATTTCATTTATTTAAGTTAATAATTTCTATCAAATGAAATGATGCCAAGTGTCAAACATTAAGCAAAAAAAAAAAAAAAAACTAATATACTAAAAAGTCCTTATTGGAGAACTTTTGTAAAGGTTAAGAATTTAAATAGAAAAAAATTACATTTAGGACTTAAATAGAAAAGCAATAAAACATTGAGGACTAAAAACATACTTTTTCCCAAAACAATTATATTATAGGAATTTTATTGACTATTTTATAGCAATAGCTTTTACATAATGAAAGTGGATTGATTTATTTATCCACAATACCAATCAAAGGATGTAATTAAAGTGAGTTTGAGATGGATTTTAAAAGATTGAGACTCCATTTCATTCAACTATTGGTTCATGCTATAAGTTGTTAGAATACCATAAATAATAAGGCTTTCTTATAAACAAATGTGCTATGTATGATAGTGTCTCGTATTTAAATTTGAAACTAATTGTTTAATTGAAAAGGTTCAAAAGAGGCTAAGTAGTTAGAAAAGTATGAGATATACCATGTTTAGTAAAATAATTCACACTAAGTTCATTTCGGAAGCCCTAGCAATGTAAAGGAGCGTGTTCCTTACCTTCGTAACTTTTAGATAGAGCCAGACATGTTTTCAATATTCTTTTCGGAATGAATCTAGTGAAAGAAAGAAGACACATTGAATCAACTAAGAAAATATTACTACAAGCAAGAACCTTAGTTAATTGGGACTCATAAATTTGTAGTATTAAAACAAAGCTTTTGCTATTAAACTAACTTGGAAAGCAATATAGAAACATAATAAGAGGAAATTAATACCCAAGCTCTTCAAGTTCCTCCCTTTTATGGAAGAAACGATAAAAAAATTAAGAACGGCTTACAACAAGTTCTTTATCCTGGAAAATTGAAAGTTTAATAAAAAGGTTTTGACTTGATGATTGGATTGGTTAGATCCCAACAAATTATACATGTCTATGTAAGTTTGCTGAAAAATTGTTTGTTGGCGTTGTTTTGTTATTTAAATCAAGATCGAGTGAATGTAAACTAGATTTTGAGCCTTTCTAAATTTTAACCACAAATTTTAGAACCTTCAATCTTATCGTAAAATAAGAGGATGTTTTTTGTTGTTCCAAGTCTAGCAAGGATATATGAGCTTGGCATGATATATATAGTCTTTGAGACAGGGCGAATCATCATCAAGACAAACGCTAAAACTAAATCTGGAAAACGCAAGGTTTTATGATCAAAGCATGTTCAATGTGGAAGTTGTGTTTGTAGATAGGATTTAAATAAAATTATTGTGCGACGACGAAGGATCTATCACAGTTTAAACCATCATGGGTTTTTGTTTTGCTCTATTGTTGCAATGGGCAGATTAAAGTAGTAATTATTCAATGGATAGATACCAAGTGCTTAGATTTTGTCGATTTATGTAATTGACTACATAAAGTATAAAAATTTTAATTTACTACCTCAAAAACTTTTTAAGTTCATTTATAGTATTTAGCAATATTGTCGTATCTAGATTTACCTAACTGGTTTGACCTGACTCAATCGAAATTCGTCATAAAAGTGGACTGGTCCATGCATTTGACTAGGATTTGCATCAACTCGGATTGGCCGGACGATTAGACCGAGTCGAACTAGCCGACCTAGCCCAACAAGAAAAACATACTAGCATTGTAAATATATATTCATCCTATATTATAAAATTATAAAATATAACCATTATACTATAATTTATTCTTTTTTCAATGTTATACTTTGTGTGGATTTAATAACTAAATGATGGATTTGATCCTAATATAGATTTAATCAAGTGACGTCATATACATTTGTCTTTCATAATTAAAATGTGTCTTATATTTTTAATTTTTATTAACCTCCATTCGACCCTTAGTTGAACCTAGTTTGACTTCTCAACTCTTGACCCTTTAGCATGTTCAGATTAAACCCTGGTCTAGTTCTAATAACATTGGTATTTAAGTAGGATTGTTAATTATGAAAATGAGTAAAGTTCAAATAGCTAATTACATAATTTGGCAAAGTTCATATACTTAACTGTAAAAATAAGTAAAGTTTAGATATCAAATATTACTTTTAAATTTCAAGTAGGCATTTTAAAACTAAGTAAATTTCAGATATCAAATATAACAATGAGACTTATCTAATCATTTATAGTGATAGTTGAGTTAAAGCTAATGAGTTTTGAAATTCAATTTGAAAATCTAAACTCGTTATACAATCTAGATATGTCCAATGTCTTGGTATCTATTATAAGAAGGTACGTCAAATTAAATACATATGGTTCAGTGTACCATCACACCCAACTAGCAATTATACATATGAAAACGGATAACGGCTAGGTTTTCTAAAATAATTGGCAAAATGAACATTCTGCGTACAAATTTTGAAGGGTCTTCTTGAGGGACCTACTTACCGTCATATAATGGCTTTCCAAAAAGCTTTTGTGAAATGGATTCTTTAGTTAATGTTTTGACGATTAATACTGCTTAACCGCTTTCTAATCATCTAACAAATGTGACATTTGTCTATAAAGAAGATTACAAGTGTTTCAATAGTCCACCAAATTTTACATCTATTTATCTACTATATCAAGCAAAGACTTTATGAAATTGGGCTCCAAAAATGTATCCTCTATCGTATACCCAAATTGCCCTTCTATAATAATAAAATATATCGGGCAAAGTATCTGTGATCTATGTTACAATAATTAAACTTAGAAGAATTGAAGCACGATACGGGGAAAATTAATCATATCTCTCTCAATCTTCCACAAGCCAGTAAGTTTTACATTTCCCTTAAGAATTCTCTCCATCAATGTTCTATTTAGGTAACTTTCATATAATATTTCTCTCTTTTAGTATTTTTCATAATCGCGTCATGACTGATGGCAAATTAGTATTATTCATGAGAGATTAAAAATATTATTGGAAAGCAGTTCTAAGAACTTCCAATTCTTCCTTCCGCTAAAAGATGAATCTTCATTTAAGTTATCTTATTTTCCATATCATAGTTTATGAAATACCATAATTTCTTTTTGTCCAATATTATATATATGCATTTTTTTTTTCTGAATTTTGGTTTTCGTCGATGAAATTTTTTGTACAACTTTTGTTTTTCCCAAGTTCATAAAATTTTTTATTTTCATCACAAAATGACGTTTGAATTTTGACAAAATATACAATTAGCTATCTCAATTTTGAAATTGAATAATTTAGTGCTTAAAAAGACTTCTCGTGTACGTTAGTAGTATCTTTATTAAATTGACTAATACTGTAGTCCGACGTGGCACTTTTAATCAATATGATAAAGGTACTATTAGCATGCACGAAAAATTCTTTTAAATACTAAATTGACCAATTTCAAATGTAAATACTAAATTGATCAATTTTAAAATTCAAATACCTATGCATATTTTACTAAGTTAACTAGCATTGGCAACATTCAATCAAATTTAATTTCTGTATTCCTTTCACTTGTGATCCAATTGGCAAATTGAGTGACAGCGGATAAGAAGCCCGTTCGAGTTGCCTGTTGTTGCAAGTAAACCAAAGGTCACAATGGCCCAGATACAAATATGTGCAACTATAAGGGGAAAGGAAGAGATTTGAATATGCTGGCAAAGATTTGAAATATTAAAGGTGGGCTGACGACCGTAGACAGAGGATTCCTCGCATACCCAATTGCCCAATTGGATAAGAGGTAAACAGTTGAGAACTTCCAATAAGTTGAAAAGTTGTAACTGTCTAGGTTTTGACTATATCACATGGCTACGAAGATTGATAGACAATAATCGCCCAGGGATGGGTTTAATATCTGTTCTTTCTCTTTATCGCATTCAATTTCTATTTAATTTGTATTAACTGGATTTTTTTTTTTTTTTTTTATTGTTAGATCCAAAACATTTCACATTGAACAAAATTTCCAAATTGACTTGTGTATTTATAGTTACAATGATTTGGGGATAGATTCATTTTAGGTCACAATATTTTGAAATGTTCAAAAGATGTCATAATGTTTGAAAAAAATATCTTATGAGATTTAATTAATTATTTGTTCCATTGATGCATGTCAATGAGACTTTAAAAAGAAGTGTTTCTTGAGTTTTAATTAAATATTTCTTCTATTGATAAGTGTTAACAGTGATCTCAATTGACTTACTTTTCTAAATATTAAGATATAAAATAAACTTACTAATAAATATTGAACTAAAATGAACTTACTCATTAAACATTGCGATCTTTTTTGAATTTTTCAAAACGTTGTAACGTAATTTTGTTAGGGATCTTTAAGTAATTTTACCCTCTCCTTAACCCTAAGTACATAAACCTCACTCTTGTTTTTATCATCACTCTTCTCTATGGTACGATTCGAAACCCTAACTTCTCTTACTCTTTGTATTTTCTCTCGTTCGTTTATTTTATCTCTTCCTGATGCTACTAATGAATATGATTATTTGTTCAGCTAGGTAAACTTGATCCGTTTGAGCTAGATCACGCTCTAAGGCACCTGATTTATGGGGAAAATTTTTTACCCCTCTTGTATTTTGTTCTTCTATTTATAATGCTTGAGTATGTGAGGATATTTGTTATATATTGAGTAACTACTTGCTATTTTCGGTACTATTCTATTGAGATCTATGTTCTATTCCAGCTATAATTGTAACTGAAAGCTGTTAGACATAGTAATGTATCATCTAGGCTGGCTTTGTTATGTTCCTTTGTTGTCTATTCGTAACAAGTTTCCCTCGATCTGGAAAAATGACCTTGTCCTCAAGGTCAAAGTATGCATAAGTCTTACGAAAACTGTTCCAATCTTCCCATGTGGAATCTTCAGTGGGTAATCCCTTCCACTGTACTAAAACTTGAGGAATAGAGGCACCATTATGAATCACGTAGCGTGAACTTAGAATAGTGAGAGGTTGTAGCAGTGGAAAGGAATTATAAGACTCGGAAGGTAGCTCGAGAGGTATAAATCTGTGCCATGTGTTGATTTCAACAGAGAAACATGAAAAACACGATGAATTTTCAAATAAGCTGGTAGATCTAACTCATAAGCACATTGGCCAATCCTCTTTAGTACAACAAATGGCCCATAATAGCACTTAGACAGTTTATGACTCTTATGAGAAGCCAATGATCATTGTCTATGGGGTTGGAGCCGCACATACACTTGATGACCCACATTATAAACCACATATGATCTATGTTTGTCAGTTAGACACTTCATTTTATCTTGAGCATGCTATAAATTAGTATGTAAAAGTTTGAGGGCCTGATCCGTAGAAATCAGATCCTCATCTAAAGCTGCTACATATTAAGATCTCCTCAAATAAGATTGTAAAACAGGGGGTTCTCTCCCATATACAACCTGAAAAAGAGTCATTCCAGCCCCCTCATGATAAGATGTATTATAAGCATACTTTGCCCATGGCAAAATGTAATCCACTTTTCTGGATAATTCATAACAAAGCAACGAAGGTACGATTGAATAGTTCTATTCAACACTTCAGTTTGGTTATCCGATTATCGATGGTAAGCTGAACTCATATGTAATTTCGTCTCACTTAGTTGAAACAATTCCTTCCAAAAATGGCTGAGAAAAATTGAATCCTTATAAGAAACAGTGGTTTTAGGAAAACCATGAAGTTTGACAACCATTGTCAAAAATAAATTTGCAACCTTAGTAGTTATGAAATGATTATCCAATGCCCCCAAATGGCAATATTTGGAAGATATGTAATGAAATCTATGGCAATATCTTCCCAAATTCTAGTAGGAATAGGTAGTGGGGCTAATAATCCAGCTGGTGCTGTAGTCACATACTTAATCTGTTGGCAGATGTGACAATTTGGAACATAAGCTTCAATCTATGGTCTCATCTTAGGCCAATAAAATTGATTGGCAATGCGCTTGAATGTCTTAGTAACCCAAAAACGTCCTACCATCGGTGAACCATGAAATTCCTCCAAAATTTTAGGAATTAATAAGGATTCAGGCACCAAAAATAATCGGGCCCCAATATAACAAACCATGTCCATTCAATCTTCTGTTGGAAAAATTTCCTGTTTGCAACTGAGAAATCAGATGTTGAAAAGCTGGTAATGTTTGATACTCCTTCTTAAGATCATCAATACAATTGAAAATTGGCATAGAAATTGCCAAGAAAGAGGCATTACTGTACTGTCTAGATAATCCATCAGCCAACACATTTTCCACTCCTTTCTATAGACTATCTCATAATCGTAGCCCAATAATTTGGTCACATAGCGTTGTTGTTCAGGTGTCTAAATCATTTGAGAAAGAAGTTCTTTCAAACTGTGATGATCAGTTCGAATTTGAAAATGATTCCCTAACAAATATTGCCTCCATTTCCTTACTGACTCAACTACTATATACAATTCCCTGGTATATGTAGAAGCTTTCCTTAAATGATTAGGAAGTTCCTTACTAAAATATGCAATTGGGTGAGAGTGTTGTAGCAACACTGTTCCTATCCCAACACTTGAGGCATCTGTTTTTACCACAAATGGTTAGCTAAAATCTGGCAACGCCAAAACAGAAGCATGAATCAATGCTTCTTTAAGTTGTTGAAAAGCTTGATCAGCTCTGGCTGACCAATGAAAACCATCATTTTTCAACAAATCTGTCAAAGGAGGGCTAGCAATAGTGGCATAACCCTTAATGAATTTCCTATAGTATCCCAAAAGGCCTAAAAAGGCTCTCATTTATTTCACATTCATAGGAGTTTCCCATTTTGATATTGCCTCAACTTTAGAAGGGTCTGGTCTGAGTTCATTGCAAGAAACCACATGGCCTAAATATTCAATGGTAGTTTGGGTAAAAGAGCACTTACTCTCCTTCAAATAGAAATGATTATTCAATAAAATTTGTAATACTACAGTCAAATGCTGCAAATGGTCCTCCATTGTGTTGCTATATATTAGAATATCATTAAAGAAAATGATCACAAACTTTCTCAAATATGACTGAAACATAGTATTCATTATGGATTGAAAAGTGGGAGGAGCATTGCTTAAGCCAAAAGGCATTACAAGAAATTCATAATGCCCTTATTGAGTTTGAAAACCTGTCTTTTCCACATCCTTAGGATCCATTCTGATCTAGTGATACCCTGCTCTAAGATCCAACTTAGAAAATAAACATGCATTTCGCAGTTCATCAATCAATTCATCAATTGTTGGTATGGGAAAATTGTCTCGAATAGTGACTTGATTTAATGCTCGATAGTCCACACAAAATCGCCAACTCTCATTTTTCTTTTTGACCAGTAAAATTGGAGATGAAAAGGCACTGGTACTTTTTTGTATAATACCTTGAGTCAACATGTCCTCCACTTGCCTTTTGATCTTAGTTTTTTGAAAATGTGGATAGCTATAGGGTTTGACATTGACTGGAGAAGTATTTGGAAGTAAATGAATCTGATGTTGAATAGTGCGAAGTGGTGGCAATGATGAGGGTGCCTCAAATACACTAGAGAATCTGCCCAATAATGCTTTGATAGCATCATTGTTGGTGGTACTCGATGATGTCTTCTCTTCTACCTTCTGAGCCACCAAACGATAACAAGTAGCAATGGCATCTATATAAACCAATCTACGCAATTGATGATGAGAAATTTCCTCAGTCAAGTCAAACCTATCACCTACCAACATAACCGTTTTCCCCTTAAAGAAAAATTCCATTGTAAGCTTGGAATAGTCCACCATTACTGGTCCCAACTTATTCAACCATTGAATTCCCAAGACCATCTCTGTACCTTGTATTGGTAGAACATAAAAAGAATCCGTGAAAGCCCAAGATTGAATGGAAACATCAACATCAGAACATATCCCTTCACAATGCATTGTCAAACCATTGCCAATCATTACTGAAAATTTTGGCGCTGGTTGGACAAGCAAACCTAAGTGGTGTACCAGCCTTGCTTGCACAAAATTGTGCGTGTTGCCCGTATCAACCAAAATCAAAACCTTCTGACCATTTATATAACCCTTGAATTTCAACTTACATGGTTTCAGAGTGCTTGATAAAGAATGATAACTGATAGACCCTGTATCGGAGTTGGTATTGTCCATATCAGATGACTCTAACCTCCCCTTAGATTCCTCATCAACATCATGCAATAGTAAAAGAAAGTTAGATTTGCATTTGTGATGTTGATGATATTTTTCATCATAATCATAGCAAAGGCCTTGTTCATGTCTAGCTAACATTTCTGCTGGAGTCATTCTTTTAATTGGAATAGTTGGTTTCTGTGTATGGGGAAGTGTATTTGTGGGGTTTGAATTAGTGTTTTGGGTATTGTTTATTGTGGTAGAATGGGAAGTGTATGGTTTAGAAAACTATAAAGGTGGTATGTACATGGAATTATGAGGTACTGTGTATAATTTGTGAAAAGAAGATTGGTCATTGTGTTTACTCTCATGCATTTTGGCAAGCCAAATAGCATGCATAAGAGTCAATGGTCGGTAATTTGAACTTCTCATTTTATATAGGGTTTAAGACCCTATACAAAACAACTAAGAAGAAATGATTTGGGTGAACCAACAACTCTATTTGATAAAGATTCAAATTGAGTCTGATATTCCTCTACAAATCTGACTTCAATGAGTTTAGACAGAGTACCTTGAATATCTTCATATTCAGAGGGGCCAAAATGAACTTCAATGGACTTCTTGAAATTTGTCGAAGAACTTAGCTGTTTATTGTCGTACATCCATTTATACCAATCTAAAGCGCATTCCTCCATTGCAAAAGAAGCAATGGTAATATGCTGTTCATCAGGAATTGCATGAAATGCAAAGAACTGATTAGCTTTAAAGATCCACCCCAAGGCATCATCCCCGGTAGATTTAGGGATTTCCAATTTGATTCCTTTTAACAAATTCTTAGCCATACTGCCTCCATTATTGGAAAATGATGAACTCGAATGTTGATATGTGGAATGATTGTGTGCCGGCTTCTGATTTTGACTCAAATTCTCGGATAATTCCTCGAATTTTTTGTCCATTTCAAGCCTTAAAGCTTGTAATAAAGTAGTCTGCAGTTGATTAGCCAATTCTGCAAAATTTTCTTCCATTGCTTTGATCAGGTTGAATGAGCCATAGAATGAGAGCACCAATTTGTTAGGGACCTTTAAGTAATTTTACGCTCTCCTTAACCCTAAGTATATAAACTTCACTCTTGTTTTTATCATCACTCTTCTCTGGTACGATCTGAAACTCTAACTTCTCTTACTCTTTGTATTTCCTCTCGTTCATTTATGTTATCTCTTCCTGATGCGACTAATGACTATGATTATTTGTTTTGTTAGGTACACCTGATCTGTTCGAGCCAGATCATGCTCCAAGGCACTTGATTTCTAGGTAAAGTTTTTCATACCCCTCTTGTATTTTTTTTTTCTATTTATAATGCTTGAGTACATGAGGATATTTGTTACATATTGAGTAACTACATGCTCTTTTCGGTATTATTCTATTGAGATCTATACTATACTATTGACATCTATGTTCTATTCCAGCTGTACTTGTAATTGAAAGCTGTTAGACATAATAATCTGTCATCCAAGCTGGCTTTGTTCTGTTCCTTTATTGTTTGTCCGCAACAAATTTACTCATTTATAATATATTATAAAAATCCCTAACATTATAGTACATTCTTATTCATTACATCACCGCGCAACAAAGCGGAATTAATTCTAGGAGGTAATTTAACGAAAAGGTATTATCAATTAGCAAGATATATCAAAATCGTATTCCTTCTGCTCGGGCAAATGGATAACTTGATCTGGTCAATATATTGGAACTTTTTTATATAAGCAAACGCCACATTAAAGGTGCAATTGTGCGATAAATTACTAGAAGTAGCTTGTTTAATTACTTGAGAGAATTCCATGTGAAGTTCAACTTTAGTTAGCTTCACTTTTCAAATTGTATGTGTGGTTCTGATATAGATCCCAAAGTTTTGTGGGATGCCAAGCAATTGACTCCTTAGTTCATCTATAAATATTGCTGCAGGTGCTTTGTGTCATTTGCAATAATCAAACATTCATGTTCAGTCTTACCCATCCTTCATCTAAAGGTGTCTAATTTGTAAAAATTTTGTGCCTTGCTTTACGATCCTCTATTCCCGAGTGAATGCCCAAAATTTCTCAAGCTTTCATTCAAGCCATGTGTGGTCTTGTCTCATCTCCCCAATATATATGTTTTATGATGCTTGGTAAACAATTTATCATCCTTTATTTTTTTTATTCTTTTTATATATACATATATATATTAATTTTTTATGTGTCATGCTATCTATATCAATATTATTTACCCTTTCATATCAATTTCATTATTTAAAATACACATTGACAGCTTTATCAATAAAAGTTGTATAATGGAGGGAAAGCAAAGACACTGTGAGTGAAGACGTAGAAAACAAAGTATTTTCATATACAAAATGTGTGTGCACTTGTTACTGCCTACACAAAATAGTGGATAGTTTACTCACTACCAATAATGGATGTAGAAGCTGCCCATAAAAAGAATACTAAGAGACAAACATTATGGGCTGACTGCCCAAGCTAACTTCAACATAAACTCAGGTACCATGTATTGTCTTGGACGAGCTGATGCATCCTTCGCAAGAACTTGTGCATCACCAGCATGTGTGAATGCAACTAAATCCTCCAACATATCATCTCCACCACCTCTCATTGGATCTTGGAAAATTATAGGCATAAGCTCAAATTTACATTAGAAAGGAAATCCACCAAACATTTATTTAGGTGGAAGAATCTACCTACACACAGCAGCTATGCTAAAAATTATTGCATAGAGACAGTCTAATATGGAAAATTTTTGTAATTTTTTTATTTGTAGAAAACTATTACAATCTTGAGTCTAGACTATTGAGCTTAGAATTTAGTTTTTAAGGTTGAATTCACAAGCTCAAATATCTAATCACAAAAATATATTTTTCTCCTTGAAGATGATAGAATGATTAGGTCATTAGAGAATTAATTATAATAGACTTTTTATATATTCTAAATTAATAGAGAGTCAATTGTAATAACCTTGTAATGAATAGGGAGTCAATAGTTTCCTAGTTTCTATGTCAATTGTAATAACCTTGTAATTAATCATAATTAATATATAGTCAATAATTTCCTATTTTTGCAATTATTGACAATGCTCAATTTGTGTATATATGTTCATTCTTAATCAATGAAATAGACAAGTCATTGTTTCTCAATATTCCTCTTTTTATTTCAACATAGTATCTGAGTGGTTTTCTTCTTGGGCGTTTTTTTTAGACAAACCACAAAACTACGTCACCAGCCCCCCCAATGGCTTTTGATGCCACCTAATGATTCTATCCTCATCTAAAAACCCCAACATCCTCAACATCCCTCTTACAATCAATCTGTCAGATATCACTAAATTGTCATCCACCAAGTATCTCACATGGAGCCTTCAAATCCATTCTTTTCTTGAAGGTTATGATCTTCATCACTTCATTTATGGTACTCATACTCCACCACCACTCTCCGTCACCATCAATGGTGTTACATCTCCAAATTCGGCATACATAGCCTGGAAGCACCAAGATCATCTCATCTCTAGTGCTATCTGCATTTCATTGAAATCACTTATTGCTTGCGCCACTACTTCTCTTGATGCATGACAAAACTTAGCTAATACCTATGCTAAACCATCTCGTGGTCATATTAAACAATTAAAGGAACAATTAAAGCATTGTAACAAAGGCTTAAAATCAATTAATGAATATATGCAAGCGATAAAGACTCGTGTCGATGAACTTGCTCTTTTAGGAAAGCCGGTTGATGATAAGGATCTTATTGATCGGGTTCTTGAAGGACTCAGTAATGAATACAAGTCAGTCATTGAGGCAATTAATGCTCATGACACGTCAATTTCTTTTGCTGAACTCCATCAGAAACTTCTCAACAAAGAAGCATCCCTTTAGACCGCTCAACCATCTACTCTATCACTATCCACAAAGAAACTTCTTAACAAAGAAGCATCCCTTCAGACCACTCAACCATCTACTCTATCACTACCAGCAACAACAAATCTTGTAGCCTTCAAGAATCGTCCAAATTGGTGCTCTAGCCACCAATTCATAACAACTAGGTCCTATCACTGTTCGTTGTTAAGCATGCAAGATTTTAAGGACAGACTGACAAACAATGCCCAATGTTTCAACTTGTCACTAATCAATAATCCCCAACACCTCGTCCTCAAGGCTCTTAGGGATATGGTACCTCTACACCCAAGCAACCATGGGCCAATCATGTTGCTCTCGGCAACAACACTAGTCCTTGGCTATTGGATAGTGGAGCATCTGACTATGTTACGTTTGACATGCGTAATCTCTCTCTTCATAGCCCATATCAAGGATTTGATGATGCCATGATCGATGATGGATCAACCCTTCACATCACCTATACCAGTTCTACCATAATATCTACTTCCTCTAGCTGCTTTACTTTACACAATGTTCTTTGTGTTTCTTCTATGAAGAAGAGTTTAATTTTGATTTATTAATTTTGCGCTAATAACAATGTTTTTGTTGAATTCTCACCCTCTGTTTTTTCAGGTAAAGGATCTAAACATGGGATAATCCTTTTGATGAGTGAACCTAAGGATGGCATATATGAGTGGCCAACTACATCCCCTCCAGTTGTCTCTTCACCGTTGCTTGCTTTTCCCAATGTCAAGATCACTTCGTCTAAGTGACACTTTAGACTTGGTCATCCATCATTTACTACTATGAAAAATATTTTTTTCCAAGTTTTCTTTATCATTATCTAGTTTGTTATCCTCCTCAACACATTGTCATGCCTGTTCATGTAATAAAAGCCATAAAATTCCATTTTCTTCCTCTACATTAACTTCTTCCCATCCGCATGAACTTCTCTTTTCTAATGTATGGACCTTTCCTACTTATTCTGTTGATGGTTTTTAGTACTATGTTGTCCTTTTTTATCATTATACACAATATATTTGGTACTATCCACTTAAAGGAAATTCCCATGTGTATGATATCTTTGTTCGCTTCAAGGCATTAGTCAAAAACCAATTTAAATAATGAATTGTAACTCCCTATTCAGATAATGGTGGCGAATATCAAGCTCTTGACAGTTTTTTCTCCACCAATGGTATATCCCATCTTACTAAACCACCCCATACACTAGAATACAATGGTCTTTCTGAACGACATCATCACCACATTGTTGAAACAGGTCTATTTCTTCTCACTCATGCTTCGATGCCCCTAATTTATTGGACTTATGCCTTTGCCACTGCTGTCTATCTCATCAACCGTATGCCCACATCCACACTACATCTTTTATCTCCTTTTGAAAAACTCTAATCTCAACCCAACTACACTAAACTTTAGGTGTTCAATTGCTTATGTTAACTGTAACTTCGTCTTTATTCCCAACATAAACTTGACTTACGTTCTACTACTTGTATTTTTCTTGGTTACTCTTCAACACAAAGTGCCTATATCTCTCTTGATTTGTCAACTTCTAAAACATATATTTCTTATCATGTCAAATTTCTTGAAAATTCTTTTCCTTTTACCAATCATCACTCTCATTTAGCTCGACCCAACCCAAAGATCATTTCAAAATGGCTTCTCTTGATCCAAATTCTACCTACTTCAAGTGGCTCACTCAATACGGCTTCCCTAGGGGACTCCTTGTGTCAACATCCATCACAAAATGCCCCAACCATTGACCATTTACCAACAGAACTATCTAATTCTGAGACCTCTTCTGCTTCAACCATAGCCTAAACCACCCATCAAAATACCCACCCCATGATCTGTCATGATCCTAAATAGGAGCCTAATAGGTTTATTCTAAAGTCATCATATCATGCAAGCACTCATAACATGAAGATCGCCTTACAAGTTAGAGATTGCAAGACTATTTATTTATTCGTCAATGTGTTATACATATATATATATATATTTTAAAAAATAGTTTATGATACTGATATTTCCATAAATCACAAGGACCGCAGAAAATTGAATACCCAACCAAAGATGAAACGAGGTAAAGAAATTTAGGTTAACAATCACAATCAAAGGAGGTTACAAAAGGAATAAATCAAGTTTTAAGTCTCTTCGCTCAACTAAATTTAATCCATTAACATTTTAATCCTTGACTTGATCTTTGATACGCTCTATGCTTGGTTCTTATCCCAATCCCAACTTTATGAATTTTCGGCAAAAAAAAAAAAAAAAAAAAACTAGTGGGGAGCAAGCTACATCCAGCTTAGTGAGATCTATCCTTATGCAAAATGTACTCAAAACAAAAGGAATAACATGCAAGTTTGTTAAAAAGCATATGAGATGTAGCATCCAAATGAGCAACTAATACATATGATCAATCGAAAACCATATGTTTGAATGGATTTATGCCATCCATTCAGGGTTAGGGAATGCTTTAAAAATATTAGGTTCCTTTCGACCATCACACTCTATTGGGTCCTGACCAACCACCACTACTTGTCCTGGGGTTTCTTGCCAAAGCAATCAATCCGGCATGGCTATATTCTCCAAATGTAGTAGTTCCTCATGCTACAGCTAGGCACTTTGCCTTTCTGGTCTCATGCGTAAGAGAAGTTGTGAGAAATGAAATGTGACCTGACTTCATGCTATGCATGATCCATTTGTTAATTATTTCCTAACAGTTAATTCCTAGATAAGGGTGAACAACACATTTTTCACAAACAAGCCAACATAATATCATAACAATAAATTATATCAAACAATTAAGATTTCGATATACTTAATATTTATTGATCAAGCGTAACAAACACATCATAATCCCAATATGACCCCACATGCAATTTCATTTATATCTTTTTCCTAAGTTCTAGTGCATTACTTACAGGCACAGACATGAATACGAAAAACATAAGGAAAACTTACTTGTCTTTAGTGCAATCCTTAGTCGGAGTGATCATTGGGGAAGGGTACGTCAAATTCTTCGCCACTAAATAAAAGAAATATTTGAATTGAGTATTTCATATTAATTCTACTTAAATCTCTAACTCTATTTACTCTATTTGCATCATTTTTCCCAATTTTGGAAATTTCAATTTAAAATGGCTATAAATTATTCATTTTAACTTGGAATTTCGCGTATAAGTAATCAATTTTTACCTAATTTAGATGATCTATCCATTTCTAATATTATTATTAATTTTTAGGGTCATCTAAGCATCGGATTTATACTATACATATTGCTTTCAAGATGTTTTAATTTTGATTTTTGTTACATTTTACCATTTCTATTTTATCTAAACTCCATAATTTAATTATGTAACATTCCTTTACTTAAAAGAAAGAAAAAAAATGTTGACAATAATAATCCATATTGCATACATGATCTTAGTGATGTTGTTAGAAAATAAAAATTTGTAAAACAATCATTTATGAGCAATGTTGAGTTTTATGAAAAATTACTTTTTGGACTCATAATAAAATTATTTACCTTAAATTTTGTAAATATGAGTCTTAAAAAAAATCATGGTTTAATATATATTTTGAAACATTGGAGGCCTTATATTTATTCACAAGACATGGGTTTTAATTATTTGTGACATAATACTCCAAGTGTATTTCTCTTGAATTTTCTCAAATTTGGTCTTTTTTTAATAAAATATCAATCCTCCGATTTTATAAATGCGAAACTCAATTAAAGAAAATCATGGTTTTGTATTTATTTTGAATATATGAACATTTCGTTTTCATATTAAACTTCTTTTAACTAATTATTTTTTAAAACATAATTTTTTATGTGTTTGTGAATGTAAGGACCCGATATCACCCCTATAATTAAATCAGGTGATAACAGCTCCCCAACCACATATAACCTACAAAATTATATGTAAGGTTGTTTTAGAAGAATTGTTTGAAGAATTATTTGTCAAAATCCTCAAAATCAATTAATTTGAAAACTATTGATATTTAAAACTTTTAATAAAAATACAATATCACCATCATCATATATCACAAGAGAAACAAGTTCAAGACATATATATGGCTAAGTTTAGATATTACAAACAAAGGCTTCTTATAAGTCTTATGCAAAAGCCACAAAAGATAATTCAATCTATAACATCAAATATAAACATCAAAAGATACCATAACTAATCTATTACAAAATAGGAATTCCATCATGGTTCATGGTCATATCTAGTCCTCCAGATCATCTAGGAAATTCTCAAAGTCGGTACCATATCCCATATTCGCATAAAACTCATCTTGATTATCACATGAAATTGTTAAAATATGAGCCAAATGCCCAGTACATAAGTAATGAATACAAATGCAAAGTGGTACACACATGCTTAAGCTAAATGCAAATGCAATAGTCATTAGATTATTAGTTAATCTAATACTGGAGTATTCAAACTCCAGACAACAGGAATTTTTTTGGGGAACCTGAGTAACGATCACGATGCTCGGGGAATTGATATAAGTAGCTCGAATACTCATATCTCCTAGATAATTTTATCCAAAACAAAAAAGTAATCTCATCTAGGGTTCTTAGCCGTTTCTCGACTTTACTTAACTCAACCCATAATATCACCTAATTCAAGTGTTCCCATAAACATTAAATTAAATCATATTACATCCTTTCAAGAATAAGCAAGTGTTATACCCATATTGAATACCCTATCAATTATCCGCTAAACCACTAATGAAAGTCATTTCAAAATGACAAGGGTGGTCTAAGCGCCTAAAACTATCATGCCCCCAATCTAAGTAGGGTACTGCTCTCCGAACTAGATTCAATGGTATAAAAGACACTCATTTAAGCAATTATTAAATTTTCTTAATTTAAAGTAATTTTAAAGAATTTCTATTCAAAGCAAAGAATCAAGCATGTTACTGCGTACCTGAAATAGCTCGAGGACTAATAGGGTTAGTCGAACAAGGATCTATCATTGTACAAATTATTGAAATTCTAACTTAGTTCAAGCACAATTCAACTAATTTCAATCATAATCAGTCAAAGAAATTCAAATAAATTATCACAAGATTATAACATAGCATTTAGACTTCATATAACATCATACAATAGTCAACAAATATTCAAATGATTATATATCAAGCTTTGGAGAACATTTGAATCAATATAGTCCTCATGCTATTCAAAGGTCATTTTAACAAGTTAATCTAATCCAATTATTTATTAAATATAAACACACTTAATTCATGCCTCAATACTCACTCTATCATCATTACACAACAAATATCATATATCTATCTCACTTTAGTCCAAAAAGATCAATTTGCTAAAGCAAACACATATAAAGCAAACAAAAACAAGTTTTTAACATTATTTGAAAAATGTAACAGCTGGAAAGAAATAAATTTAAGCATTGATATTTTTAGAATTTGCAAAAACTTAAAACATGAAAATTGTATATCTCTTTTTAAGCTTTCTATAGCAACTTGAATAACCTCAATCAGATGTTAGATGAAAAATTTATGGCTAATTTACAAAATAGTATCGCAATAAGAAAGAAATAAGAAACTGCAACACCCTTAGCAACAAGGCCGTTTGGGAGGCCGTTTCAACTCAGGGAAAAATGAGATTTTTGATCCGAGAGTGCAACACCCCTCCCAATGGGGCCATTGCTAAGGACGTTTGATAGAGTTTTTGACAATTTTTGTACTCCCTCTGTTTTGAACACGAATTTTTTACAACTTTAACACTTTTATGTCTTCTTCCAACACATTTCCAACTTCATACATCATCCAACTTATATCCTATTGTCCTTTAACATTCATAAACTTCATTTCCAACTTAAATACAAATTCAACACAACATACCATCAAATCCACTTCTCAAAACCACTCCAACACTTCTCATATTCAACTTTAATTACACCAACACTTCAAGTTATATGTTTAGCACATACAACAAGTTCTTTTATCATCAATATACTACTTAAACTACCATTAACACATAGAACTCATCCAACACATATATTTAGTATTAAAACCTTATTCACATAAGAAAGCCTACTAACACAATACATAAAACAAACAACACACATACCTTAAGAGCTTCTTATCTTGAATTTGTGGTCTTGTTGCAAGCCTTTAATGGTTTAATTTGTGGAGGATGAAGGGACGAACTATATATGGCCATGGGAGAACTTTTGGGAGTGTAAAAATGGGGTTTTGAAGCTTTTTAGAGTGTGTTTTGTTGGTCTAAAAATTGTGCACGAAAATTGCATTTTTGGAGTCGATAATTATCCATTTGTTGACTTTTGTGATTGCCTTATTTAAGGCTTTTAATGGGCTTGTAATTAGTAATAAATGGGCTTGTTTTTGGCTAATTAAAGGTGGGTCTTGAGCTTTATTTTGTGACTAAAAATTTCTGCTAAGTGTTAGCTTATATACATGCATGATTTAACTTGTTTTAATCATATTTCATATATTCCAATGCACTTAAAAATTTATGAACTTAATATTTGACCATTATAAGGTATTTAATTATTTTTAACACAACAACACAACTCATATTTCATGCATAAACATGAACTATATCTGACTTTTTTACCCTAAAAATATTATCCGATATTATTTGGTTTTGCATCTTGATGTTCGGATACAAAAACTCATCTCGTAAAGGTTCGAAATGATCCAATTTTTAGACTATATGATCTTTTTAAGGTTTATATTATATATCTGATTTATACTTTGAGTTCATAATATTTTCTTAATTAATTTATTATTTTATGGTTTAGAAGTTGTCTGATCAAGTCTGGATTTTCTAAGGTTTACGGTTGTCTCAGTTTAGCTTTTAGGATTGTAGTTTCGTTTTTGAGTATAATGTTCTACTTCTAAGATTAATTGTAAAATTTTGGGAGTTTTCAATTATAGAAGATTATTTCTTATTATTTTAGCAATAGATATTATTTGGATGTTTTTATCGATTTGCGTGTTAGAGATCAAATGGATAAATTGTTTAGCATAGGGTTTTTTTATCGATTGAGTTATTATGTATTTTTATTATTTATTTATTTTTTGCTTTAGGTTTTGGATTTCATCTGATTCATATGACATCTTAAGGTTAACAAATCTTTATTTGATCTTGTTTAGGGTTGCTAGGGTTTCGCATTTTTGGAAATCCATGTTTAATTTAATTTAATTGATATGATATTATAGGGTTATAAGATTTACTTGATTTGATCTAAGGTTTATGAGATTTTTGTTCTAATCTGATATGGTTTAAGATTTCGATTCTAATTTGAATTTTAGGCATGCTTGCGTGTTTTTTATTATAATTATCTTGACATAGTATCTATTGTACCAAATGATTTGTTAGATACGTGGTTCATGACAATAATTGTAAGCTTTCCTAAGTAATTAGCTTTAGGTTCTTGTTATATTATAGGTTGTATTAATATTATGATTATGTATATTTTATTACTATAATTTTTAAATTATAATGGTACTTATCACATTAGCAATGTTTGATAATAATCATATATCATTGTCACGAGTTGATAAGTTATCATGATTCCTGTAATATTAGTACTAAAATAATTATGGTCTTATACAATTAATATTGTTAACTTCTCAAAATTATTTTAATATATTGATCAAGTATAGTATTATTATTTATCATATCACAAAATGATCTTGTTTATTTTTATTGCAATGTACATATTTTTAATTACAATACACTTTTGATATTATTAATACCATTATTATAAATTATAATAATAGTTTGTCATCTATATAATTTAAGCCAGAACATTTGTCGCACATTTTTATCATATAGTTTTATATGGTAATTTATCAATCTTTCTAATATTATTATTTGATCATTTTATTTAAGGAAATAAATTTATCATTGCATTTAAGAATATTGATTCAGAAAAGAATCATCGTTGCTAATTAATCTATATCTATCTATATAATTTGAGCTAGAATCCTTTCATTGGTCGCATATTTTTATCATATAGCTCTATATGGTAATTTATTAATCTCTCTAATATTATTATTTGATCATTTTATTTAAGGAAATAAACTTATCATTGCATTTAAGAATATTAACTAAAGAAGAGAATTATCATTGCTATTTAAATCTATTCTCTCTCTCTCTCTCTCTATATATATATACATATCTTTATAATTTAAGTGAGAACTTTCTCATTTATCTCCATACCCATTTGAAGGAATAATAAAGTATAATTTTTACCCCACGTTTTATCCTACGTTTACTTTAATTCACATAAATTATGTAATTCCTCTTGATGCTTGGTTGATTAATTTAAAGATTTCCAAAATATGTCCCCCAACAATTCCCTTATACTGTATCTATATCTATCACGTATATTTTCTTTTTATTATATGTTTTTTCTTTTTGGATTAAGACTTTATGATTCCAAGAAGGTATGAAATTTTACTGATTACATAAATCTTTTCCTTCTATAGAGAAATTATTTGAGGATTTATAGTTTTAGTTAGGCATTCTCTATTAAAACTGACAAAAGAACATTCATTAAGATGATAAAATAAGAAATTGGAAAGCTTCAGTAACACAGATAATATACCACTATATAAACAAAGGTCGTAACTTCCATTATATAATTTTCAGATATTACATTGCTAATTATGTGCAAAAAAAATGATTTCCTTTTCATTATTGTCAATTACTTGTAGATATGAAGATGGGCTTAATCATCAAGTACAACACGAATAATATATGGAATCTGATAGGTAAGATAAATCTAATTATGATTATCATCTATGATTGCTGTTGCAGTATTGTAAACTCCGATTTTCCAAGTAACCAAGTAAACTTCGAAAACCTAAAACCAAAACCTTAAACCAGATTAGTTTAAGCTTGAGAGAGAAATCTAGGAACCCTGGATCTGGATTTTTTTCGATTTCAAACTAAAAGAACTTTTGTAAAATAAATTAATGTGGAATATTGTTCTAAAATATATTTTAAACCTTGAAAAGATCTGATTTCAAAAAATTTTCTATTCCGAGCCTTCCCGAGATCCATTACTGAAAAGCGTGCCCCGAAACTCGAAATTCAAAAAATATTCTGGAATTCTCTTTAGAACGAAATTTAATGAGGATTTCTTAAAATATAATTTTTATAATTTTTCGGTTTATAAAAATTATAGATATAGCCTTTTTCTCGTATTTTTTTACTACCGGTAAAGTAATTGTCTTGTTTATTATTCATTACTATTCACAAGTACAACCTACTACACTCATAAGCCACTCCCTACTCTTACATCCTTACAAACACTCAATTACATTTTCTTTTCCAAGAAAAATTTGTCTCTTAAGAATTATTACAATTTAAGATTTATTATTACATAAATTACAAAACAAAACAAAACAATTTCAACTCTCCCTCTCTCCTTCACACACCCCCCCACCTCCTTTATTGCCCTAAATTGTTTTATTTTTCTTCTTTATTCTAATTAAAACAAACCCTAATTTACTTACTATATATATTCTTTTACATTTCTCTCTCTTTCATTCATTTTCATTTGTTTCAAAAAATCATATACCTTCTCCATTTTCTCCTCTCTTGCCGTGACCACCTTGAGCACACACACACTCACACAAGTCCAATTTCTTCTTCATTTCCCACTCATTTCAAGCTTTAGATGATGAATCCTAAACCTTTCTACCATTAAATCTTGTAATGGTAAGACCATTTATGAGTGTTTTCATATTTAAGTCCCCATAACCACTTGCTAGGGATAAGAAAATGCTACTACATGAATATCAAGCCATCACAAGAGTAGATCTGTGTTTAAATATGTTTTGTTGGATTATCTTCATGTTCATGCATATAATAGTAGAGTAAAGTGAAAATCTTGCATAAAAATCCATGTTCATGTTTTCAAACTCCATTTCATGTATGATAAGTAGTAGATCTAGCATTTATACTTGACATTCATGATCTCATGAATATTTTGTGTTTTGATGCATCAATGATCATAAAGGTTTTTTCTTGTGTATATAAATGTTGTAGTTAGTAGATCTTTAAGTAGATGAGACAAGAAACTTAAAAGGGAAAAATTTTTGTTTGAAGCGTTCAAATGAAAATTCGGATGACTTCAAAGCCATGCATTAAAAACTCTTTTATCAACTCCAAAAATTGTGTTTTATATGAAAAATGAAGAGTATAGGTAATAGATATCATTAAGTAATGATTTTTGTAAGTTGAAATGAGATTTTCTAAGAAGAATATGCAAAACAAAGAGTAGAAATAAGATAAGAAATTTTGACTTGCTAGTCAATTTAAGAAATTCGTAATTTTGGAGTATTGTCATGAAAACACCTATTTTCCAAACTCAAAATGAAAGTTTTATTTAAGATATGAAGTCCTTAAGGGATAGGTATAATAGAGCCTTAAATTTTAATGTATTAAACAAGTTTTTCTCAAAGAAATCACTCAAAAACTAATTTTTCAAAATTCGGATTTTAGAATAACCCTCTATTTGAAAACATGTTTACAAAGTATAAAATGGGAATTTTCATGTAGAAATGAAGTTCCTAAGTAATAGATATAATGAAGACTCAATTCTAGCAAAGATAACTAGATTTTCTTAAGAAACAATTCCTACAAAAAGAGATTTAACAAAGACATGAAACTAGTTTTCTTCAGAATATGTATTCTTGGAGTCTTGCAAAATAACGAGTTCTAAAATTTTCTTTTAGTAAACATTATCAAGATCATGCATACCTCAAGCTCATAACATGCCATTCATGATAGAAAGTCATCAGTATTTCATGTATGGTTGACCTATATAGTAGAAACATTTCAAACATTTACAAAACCATTTTTCGAAATTGGAAATTGCTATTGATTAGAATATTTCGTGACCCAAACATTTTCAAAACTTGAAAATAATATTAGAAATAGATGGATCTTTTGAAGTAGATAGAAATTCGTATATAATATGCACAATTCCAAGTTAAAATAAGTTAGATATGACCATTTTAAGTTAGGACTTCAACTTAGGCGAAAATTGACGAACATAGTAAGTAGAATTTTTAAGTTTATTAGAACTTCATAAGAAATACTCATTGAGGGTATTCCTTGTACTTAGGTGATTTGGAGGATGGATTTCCACTCCCCGAGGACTACTACGACTAGTGGATTTCTCTCCATGGCCGAGTGAACTCATTTCTTAAATAGTTGTGCTCATGTATGTGCTTGTAATCGTAGTGGCATTAGAATTAGGAAAAGATAAAATTGTGATGAGTTGTGATCTAATCTTGGTTGAATGAATGATCGGTATATCGAGACGAGACTTGTTGTAAAAACATTGTATGAGCTAGTATAGACTTGGATTGTCTGAAATTCTCTATGATTGCTCTTAACCTACATAATTAACATGCCACGATTATATGAATAAATTGTACATGCATATCACGTGGTGAGTCACATTGCATTAGCAAGTATACCTTTGGTGGGACAAAGGTATATTAGCGGAGGCGTGAGGCCAGTGTTAACATTAAGGATGCAAAATCTCTTAAGTTAATGGAAGTGGGGTAGGCACTTGAAACTACCACATAAGACAAACAAATGTTGTATAACTAAGAGAAAGAGATCGGAATTATGGTTGCATGACTTATGGACCACCCTAAACCTGATTGGAGGGCGAAAATCTATTCACATATGGCTACCAGAAAGTCATATGCTTGTACGATCATTTGCTTCTGCATTCATATGATTGATTAACTATAACTTGCTTGTATATATATCTTAAATGAGTTTGTTATTTGGAAATGAACCTCACTAAGCCTGTTAGCTTACATCTCGATAGTTTTTGTTGCAGTGTTCCCATTTTTGGTTGTTCTGAGAGAACACTTTTCACAGGTTTATCTTTTTGGGATTAAGGAGCTTTTGAAGAAGTCAGGACCTAGCTATAGGCGTAGACTTCTAGGAAAATCTCTTTAGCATACACTGTAATGTTTATAAGGTGGATTTAGACTAGATAGAATTTTATTATTTTGGTTGGGGTATGCCCACTTAACTTTTGTAAAGACTTAATATATTTATCTTATTGTGATTTCTATTTTGAATGCTATTGTATGCCTTCTTAAGACTATTCAATTCAAAGTATGATCCTAAAAATTGTGCAAGCACACCTTACATCCAATATGTAAACTTATGGAATGATTAAGGTTGTCGTACTTAAGTTTAAATATCGAGTGTGGTGGACTGTCGCGTTTTGGGTACCCTTTAGGGCTTGACAAGTATGATATTATGAAACATCATCACCTTTATATGTTAGCATTTATTTAATTTAAATACGTTGCTTCTTTCATTTTGTAGAGCAGAAGCTATTACAAATATCAAATTTTGTCTTACTAAGGTTTAAAATTTCATCTTACTATAATTTTCTTTTTCAATTTAATAAGTATAAACTCTTTTTTCATTTACTCAACTATGTTTCATTTACTATGCAGTTCTTCAAGACCAAGACTTCTGCAAATGAGCTATTTTACAAGGAGTTCAATAAATTAATTACCAAGTCACTTAAGTGTATAAATAGAAGTATAATTTGATTAAATAAATTTCCTTTCTAATATCTCATTTGTTTTGTAAGTATAGGCTACGTGTTCGATGAAGTAAAATAATTGTGATTGCGATTCATGTGTTATAAACTTCGTGATAAATATTTATAGTGTATTTGAGTATTATTTCATTAATCTTTTGATTTATTTTTTGTGTATTTATATGAAATTTATGCAAAGATTTTAGTTTTTTCCTTCATCTACTGATTTTGTATGTAATTAACTTCAACTATATTATGCATTGTAAAAGTTTATTTTCTTATTTAATTTGTACACCTACAACGCAGGTGCATTGTCTGCTATATACTTATTATGTATCATGTGCCTAAGATAACCACATGATTAAATTAGTAATGTAGAATATTTTATGAGTATTAATTATAGAGCTTTTCTATTTTATTATAATTACTTGTTTTATATTTTGGATAATTTCTTATGTAATAAATTATTTATATGATTTGAGTAACTTCCAAGGGTTTTACTTACTAACGAAGGTGGTGTTATTAGCTTCTTTAAGGGGTTGCAATAATCTTTAATTATAAATCTATAAAATAATATTTATGATTATTTTGGAAATTTACTTGTTTAGAAGTTATGTAGTTCTTCGTGTTGGATGAATCTAGAGATATATCTATATTTATTTGTTGAAATTAAGGTTTTGCTTAGTGATTTATTACGCTATTTTTGTTTAAGAATTTTTTTTGGCATATTTATTGTGTTTCTAATTATTTTTCAAAATTGGTTGATAGTTCTTTTAAGTTTTACTAAAGACTCAATAATCACTTCATTAATTCCTTGATTTATCATTACCCATTGATTGCAAAAACTTAACCGAATTTTTTGTTAATGATAATTCAAATTTCTTAAACTACAATTAAACTATTCATATTTTAATAGTCTTAAATTGTGAAAAATAGGGAGTGATTTTTGTGAGTTTTTTCAAAAGATTTTCCAGATTTTATATCATATTCCTGCCAATTATCAAAGTCAGGTTGTGTAAATTTAGGGAGTTTACATGACTACCAAAGCGAAAAACAACATCTACAAATACCTAACTAAGATTTATCTCATTGCTGTTTTTTCTTAACCATCCGACATTGAGTCTCATATTGTTAATCAAGACCTAAAAGATCCTAAATGGAGACAAGCTATGAATGATGGATTTGATGCTTTCGTTCGAAATGGAACCTGGGAGCTTGTTTTATCTACTTAGCAAAATCTTATTGGATGTAAGTGGGTTTTTTGTACTAAATAGCTTCCTAATGGTTTTATTGATAGGTATAAAGCCATATTAGTTGCCAAAGGTTTTCATCAATGACCTGGAGTGGATTATCATGACACCTTTAGCCGAATTGGCAAGTCAACAACAATACGCTTTGTTCTCAGCTTGGCAATCAGTAGAAGTTGACAATTGCATAAGTTAAATGTTAATAATGCCTTTCTTTAAGGCTATCTTTCCGAAGATGTCTACATGGCCCAATCTTCAAGATTTTTTGATTGAGACCATCTAACACATGTATGTAAATTACAAGAAAGCTACATATGGATTCAAGCAGGTACCATGGGCTTGGTGCCTTGAACTTTCCTTTGCCAATTCCTCATTGAGTCTAGGTTCACAAACTCTCACGTAGACACTTGTTCATTCATTCTTTGCTCAAGAGACGCTACTATATATCTCCTTGTTCATGTGGATGACATTATCATCAAAGGTACCAACATTAATATTATTTAGCAATGCATTGACCTCCTGGCATAAAGATTCTCAACCAAAGATCTTGGCACATTGTCTTATTTTCTCGGCATTGAGGTTCTCACCACTCCATCTAGTCTAATGCATAGTCAAAGGCGTTCCATCAATAATCTTCTTCCTCGAAGAATGAAAAACCTATTGCTACACCACTTGCTATAGATAGCAATCTCACACTTCATTTATATACCACTCTGAATGACTACACAGAGTATATAACAATTGTTGGCAGTCTACAATATATTTGCCTCACTTGCCCAAACATAACATATGCTGTTAACAATCTTTCCCAATTCATGCATTGCTTGGCATCTAAACATTAGAATGCTGCAAAATGATGCTTCGATATATGTGTTATGCATTGACTCATGGATTATTTCTTTATAAGGAAAATCCACTTTCTCTTCATGCCTTTTTCAATGCAAATTGGGATGGCAGCAAAGATGACTATACCTCTAAGAGTGCCTATGTTATCTATCTTAGTCATCATCCTATTAGTCATCCAAGAAGTAGCGTACTATTGTTCCCTTCTCACAAAACTTGGCGTCACTCTTCCTACCGCTTGTAAACCCCTAAATTTTCGGAATCGGTTTAGCATAAAACTCTAAACCGGAAGTCAAACGGAACCCTAAAGGTCAACAAAACCCTAGTTTACCGTATCCAGCTAAATCCGGCATTGCCGTTTTCTTTGGGCCTAAAAAACGAAGTTGGAATTATTAGCTAAAATAGTTCGTAATAACCAAAGGTTTTATAAAAGTTTCAGTTTCGCGAAATTCGGGTGTCCTTCGAACCCGATCGGACACAGTTCTCGAAAAACCTGTCCGGAAGCCCGGAATAGTAAAAATATTCCGAATACACCGTTAGACTCGTAAAAATATAAGTTTTTCAAAAATATCAGTTTCCTAATTTTTCGGTAAGTAAAAATAACAGATATAGCTATTATACGCGTATTTTCTTACTACCGGTACTTTAATTGTCATATCTACTTTACATTACACTATTCATTACTATTCTACACTATTCTTTTATCTCTACTTTTTCTTACACCTATTCTTACACTCTACATAACCTATAATCTTAACTTTTTACCTTTCTCATAACTTTATATCACATCTACCTTACATATTACATCTTTTATTTCCAAAAAGTCAAAAAAATAAATCAATTTCCCCTCTAAAGGACCATGGGCGCCCCATCTCTCTTTCCCTCTCAATTTGTTTTGATTTTGCATTTATTTTAATCACACAAAAATCACTCCTTAAAATCCTATAAATACCCCCTCCTCTTTCACTTCTTTCACACCACTTCTATACTAAAATTACTCTCTCAAAATCTCTCAAGAATTTCTCTCCAAGAAGTTCTTCAAGAAGTCCTCTTTAAGCTCATCTTCTTTAGGTAAAAGTTCCTCAAGAAGTCTCCATGTTCATCTACTTAGTATGAGCTTAGTGTGCGTTTTCTAAAACCATGAAGGTTAAGAAAGCAGCAATAGGTTCATACTTTGTTTTTGTTCATAAACATAATTTCTTTATGTTCATATTCATTTATGTTTCTCTTATGTTCATTTATGTTTCTTTTATGTTCATAACTATCTATTATATCTATATAGCTATATATACTATTTAGAGCATATAAGCTCATAATCTTGCAAATTATTTACCTTTCATGCAATTTATTTACTTCAATGCAATTTATTTATTTCAAGTTGTTTTTAAGACTAGTCTCTAGTCTTAGACTTGTCCTCATCAAGTCAAAACAAGCTTTTCCTTCTTTCATTTCATTTTATTATGGGACTAGTTTACTTCTTAGTCCCGGGAGCCTTGAAAAAGCTAAGACTCCAATACTTGACTTTATTATTATGATTTATGTTATTTTGGTTATTATTATTCTCATAATCTTGTTCATTTAGGTTGTTGTCCAAAAGTTTTATTTTCTAAAGATAATTAAAATAAAAGAAGGCTTTTCGTCACTTAGGAATAAGTTTATGTGAAACATAAAAATATAAGATAACAAAAAATAAACTCATTCTTTTTCAAGTTACAAAAAGAATTCACTATGAATTTAGAAACTATTTTTGTTATTCTACCTTGTTTCCAAAAGAAAATATTTGTTGATACAAAAATGATTCTTTTTATAAGAAGATGAATGGCTAAGGAAATTTCAAGTAAAAGACCTTTGCAAACAAATAGGCAAAGAAAATTTATGATTTGAAAATAATAAAGTTATTTCTTTTCAAATTACAAGAAGAAGTTAATAAGATTATAGAAATTAGTTTTTCTACAAAAAGTCCTTAATTGTTCCACATTGTTTTTATGAAGAAAACAAATTTTCATGCATGGATGATTATTTTTGAAAAATATGAGAATGAGAAAAAGAATGAGAAATATCAAGTAAGGATTTTTGCAAAACAAGTAAACAAAGGAATTTACACAAGAAAAATGAAGAATAGCATATTTCCTAGAAAACTTCAAATATAGTATTAATGTAACTTAGAAAGTAGAAAATTTTATTTTCAAAGGTCACTTAGAAAAAGATAAAAACCAACATAAACGTTTTTAGAAAACAAAGAAAGCAAGGTATTCATTTCAAAGAAATTTACAAAAACAATTTCCGAAAAGCTTCAACCCGACATTGTTTTACCTAAGAAAAATAATTGGACAACAAGACACTTGAGCATGCTTAAATATGAGTTATATAGTTATAAAAAGAGAATTTTTCAACTATATAGATAACTAAGTATTTATCAAACAAATTTTGATTTCTTGAACCAAAGTTGTTTTTACTTGAAATCCGTGGTGAATTTTGTGCATTTTTCGGAGCCTATATGGCCTTGTTTGTTGAAATAATTTTGGAAATGGGTAGATCTTTTCGATAGGTAGAAATCGGTATATTATATGCGCGATTCCGAGTTAAAATGACCAAGTTATGGCCATTTTAAGTTGGAACATTCTTCTATACGAACTTTAACGTTCTTTGACATTGTTTTGTCAAAATTCAAGAAAATCATCAAGAAAAACTCATTGTGGGTATTTTCTTTGGTTAGGTGACCCCGAGGAAGGATTCCTTTACCCGAGAACTATTACGATTAAGTGGAGTGTGTGAACGACTCATCCGCTTAGAGGAATAGACGACAATGGCATCGTGAGTTTATTTCCATTAAATGCTATACTTGTTGTGCTTGTAAATTAGTTGCACTAGAGTTAGGAAAAGATAAACCGATATGCATGTAAAATAATTCCTTGAAAGAATTCTAAGAATATCGAAGCCGAATTGTTCTAAGTGATTGTTTTAGTTTAATATTGATTTGTGTGAAATTCCTTGATCACCATAAAGTTGAAAATAATTATGTTATGACTTTATAAATTAATGAACTCATGCATACCACGAAGTGAGTCACATTGCATGGTTGGGTTATTATCCTTGGGTGAGAAGGATAGTAAGCTCATGTCGAAAGCAACACTTGGCGGGAGATCCGAAAGCGATTGCTTGGCGGCTTAATGGAATATGCTTGGCGGTTGATCCGAAAGCAAGGTCAAATCAAGTAGATTCGGAATACTTGGCGATGAGTGCTCGCAAGTTTAAAACTTTTTAATGAATGCTTGGCGATGAGTGCTCGCAAGCTTAAATTTTCTGTTATTAAAACTACTTGTTTTGAGGATAAGTATCACCAAACCCCGAATGGAGGGCGTAAATCCATTCAACATATAGTTCCCGGAAAGCTATATGATTGTTTGCCCACGTGTTTGTGCATTACATATGTTGATTAATCAACTTGTTTGAATCTTGTTACAAGAAGTTATTTATGGAAATAGTTCTCACTAAGCCTATTAGCTTATACCCCAATAGATATCTTTTGCAGTTCCCCTACTTATGGTTAAGGCCGCGTGGACCATGCGGGCAGGTAATCCCTTTTGAACATTAGAAATCTGGATAAAGTATAACTTAGTATTAGCATGTTGATATGTATATAATAGATTAGTAATTTAGGGAGTTGTCCCTAAGTTTGTAAAGTTTTTGCCATGAACAAATGATTATTGTGATTCTTCTTTTCTTAATATGTTCTTATATCTCCTTAAGCTTCATTTTTCCATATATGGTCCTCTAAAATTTGTGAAAGTAAGCCTTACACTTAATATAAAAGCTTTTGGAAATGACTAAGGTTATCATACTTAAAGCTTTAATATTGAGTGTGGCGGACTGTCACGTTTAGGGTACCCATTGGGGCGTGACACCGCTTGTCATCTATTGTGAAAATGTTGTTGTCACCTATCTTTGTTTTAATGTAGCATTTCATTCGTGCATGCAACATGTGGCAATTGACTATTATTTTATTCGGAATCAAGTCCAATCAGGCGCTCTTTGTGTTGCTCATGTTTTCTTAGTAGATCAACTTGCTGATGCTCTTACCAAACTGCTTCTATGAAGTCACTGTCAAGAATTAAGGATCAAGATTAGCATCTCCTCCAGAGCTCCATCTTGAAGAGGCATATTAGGGAATTAATTATAATAGACTTTCTATATATTCTAAATTTAATAAAGAGTCAACTATAATAACCTTGTAATTAATTGTAATTAATAGAGAGTCAATAATTTCCTAGTTTCCTAAGTTAATTGTAATAACCTTGTAATTAATTGTGATTAATATAGAGCCAATAGTTTTCTGTTTTTGTAACTCTTGGAAATGCTAAATTTGTGTATATATATTCATTCTTAATCAATAAAATAGACAAGCCATTGCTTCTCAATATTCCTCTCTTTATTTCAACAAAGAAAACAATTAATAGTAAATTTTTGGGATCTGTTAATGACTCAATACTAAAAGATAAAGAGACTTTTGATTATGAAGATAAATTAGGATCTATCAATAGTAAAGTGAGAAGGGGGAACAAACCATTAAAAAATGACCAAACGAGGAAGCTCTCAAAACTATAATATAGTTCCCCATTACATGAAGAAATGAGTTTTCACTTCACAAACATGAACATGGCGTCAACTTTAACTTTAGCTCCTTGAAGAGTTTCAATAAAAGTTTTATTACAAACCAAATATTTGAAAGGTGAAACATGAAACTCCTCAAAATATCAATAAAAAGAATATGCTGGTTAAATGAGTTAATTTCATTGGTGGTACCTCATTTTTTAAAATCTAATGGAATTATACTTAAACAAAATTTTGGCACATAAAAATACCTAAACTTTTTAAATCCCGCACCTAGTGTACCTTTGTTGGAATCCGGTCAATTCTTAGATGAGACGCTAACGTAAACAATTTCCCTCTCCTATAACTCACATTCTCTTTGCTAGATAGCAAAAGTGTTGAACTTGTATACTAATATGGATTTTGATGAGACAATATGATGCACAATTAACTATTCAATTATTGTAAAGTGCACTTAATTAATCAAATATATATGTATGTATATTGTGCGTTTTTGTGGAGTTTTTGTAGGTATTTTAGCAGGAACAAGATTAATGATGAATAATATCAGTCAAGGATTAAGTTGAGAGCTATATAGCTTTATTCATCAAGGCATAACAAAATTAAGACCAAAACTCACCAAGTTTAAAAATGTAAAATCTTTGGTTGAGGGGTTAGTCGAAGGGTTGATAGGTCCACGAGTTATGGCTCGACAAGTTCAAGACTAAGACTCGACAAGTTCAAAAAATGCACAGCCTTGATTGAGGGGTTCGTCAAGGGCTTGATGAATCCAATCTTCAGGGTATGATGAGTTTAAGACTTGACAAAATCAAAGCAGCATAGTATTGGTCCAGGGTAAATCTGAGGCACAACACATTAAGGCACGACATGTTTGAATTCAAGATTCGATGGAATTCGTGTGAGTTAATGCTTATCAAGGGTAGAATTGAGGCACGTCACTTTGAGGTGTGACAAGCATTAGGGTGTGACAGTTTAAATATTGGAGGCGATGTGACAAAAAGAGTTGTTGAAGTGCATTGAATGCCTAGTGACATAAAGACATTATCTCTACCAGATATTTGAATTTTTGAAGGCTATATGTACTCTATCCTAAGGAGATTCAATAGTAAAGAAGTGAAGTGTGAAAGATTTTTGATTTGCAAATTAACAAATTATTAATTTTCTTGTTCTTTGTTCATTAAAATTTGCAAAATTTTTAAAGAGAGAGAAAAACATTCTAGTGCTCTGTTTTTAAATTTGTAACCTCTAAAAAAGCATCTAGAGAGAGAAAGAAAATATTTTATTTCCCATGTATTGTAAAGTATTGGAATTACTTAGCTTGAGCGTATTTTTTGGTGATTAATAAAAGTTGTGGTGAAGTCCTTGATTAGAAGCATTGGTAGATCATGGAGAGTAAGAAATAAGCCAAACTCCACATTAAACCTGGACTAATATTATCTATCTCTATCTCTTTTATATTTCATATCGTGATCTGCTGTTATATTATCCACTATAATTAAAGTTATTTTTTATCTGCCTATTAAAATTAATTATTCAAATTTTTAGGGAAAATACTCAATTTACCCTCCTTCCCCCCTCTCTTGAGTATCTTATAGTGCATTTTTGCGTTTTCATTTGGCATCAGAGCCTCCTCTCTATCTTTCTTATGCCTAATCGCATAGTAGAGGAAAGATCATGACATCTAATGCACTAAGGTTTCTAGAGGAGCAAGCTATAAATAGATGATCGCTTCTAAGTGGGGATAATTACACATATTGGAAGTAGAGCTGGGCAAGTGGGTTAAATGGGCTAACCCAGCCCGAACCATGCGGGCTGGTGGGTTAAATGGGCCAATAAATTTTAATCCACTTTAATAAACGGGCCAAAATTTATAACCTTAACCCAACCCACATGGGCTGGTGGATTAAACGGGCCAGCCCACTAACTTGACTCATTTAAAATTCAACAAAAGAACAATATTATACTAATAGTCTTATAATTTAACGTCATCTCTCATGATTTTTCCGGTAATCATATGTTGAATGGATTTACGCCCTCCATTTGGGGTTAGAGGCGGCAATTTATATGTTTCTAACCAAACGTTCCGAAGCTTTAGTTAATATGCTTCTAATCAAATGTCCCAAAGCTTTAATTAAGATCCAACGATCGTACCACTATCCCTTCCCCCATAAGGGTAGTGATCCCATGCAATGTGACTCACAAGTGGTATGCATGATTTGAGCTCAATTAAAGGCTCATAGCATAATTATTAACAATTTAAGGTGACCATAGAATTTCAGACATATCAAGTTCTAAACTAAATCAAGCATTGATTATAATCAATTCTCGTCTCGATATTCTTATCATTCATTAAAACAATATTATATGCATACCATTCAATCTTTTCCTTAAATCTAGTGCTTCTAGACTACAAGCACAATCAAATAAGATAAGTTATGGAAATAAGACTCACTTGGCCATGGGTTCACGGGTCTTCAATCAAAGTAGTCTTCTGGACACGAGAGATCTTCCTCACAATCACCTAAACAAGAAAATACCCACAATGAGTATTTCTTGATAGTTCTATTGAAATTTGACAAAACTATGTCATTAAGTTCATCAAAATTCCTATAGAAGACAATTCCAACTTAAAATGACCATAACTTACACATTTTAACTCAAAATTGTGCATATTATATACCGTTTTCTACCTATTCAAAAGGATCTATCCATTTCTAAGGTTATTTCTATCAAAAAAGGACTTTTAGGTTGAAAAACATGGGTGACCAGATTCACCACGAATATCTCAGTCCAAAAACAATCATTTCAAACCTCAACTCATTCAAAAATCCTTTGATAAGTACTTAGTTATCAATATAGATTGAAAAACACTTTTTATACATATACAAACTAATATCTCATGCATGATTCGAGTTTTGTTGTCCAAATTATGACTTTATGAAAGACAATCTCTTTTGAAAGTGTGAAAAATCAAAAGTTAAAAATTTTCCTTATGTAAATCCTTAAGATAAAACCATAACTTTTTAGTTTATTTAAAATGAGTATCTTTATGTTCTATTTAGTAGTTTCTTGGGTGGTTTTCATAAAAATAAACTTTTAAATTTTTCTTTAGAAAAATCTCTCACTATTGTTGTTTGCATTATAATTTATCAAGTATTGTTTTGATAATTATTTGATCTTCTAACTTGACTCAAAGCTTGTTTATTTCTTTGTTAGGGAGTTTCTTTTAAATTTAGTTTTTAAGAAAAATTTGTATAACAAAGAATTATCAAAATTTAAAATAAATTTAGCAAAAACAAGCCTTCTTATAGTTTTTGAAAAGACTTTTTCAAAATAGAATAGTTTTGCTAAATCATGGTAAGTTCTCTTTGATTTTTGGGAAAGTAAATTTTGTTGAAACAAAATTCTAAGCTTCATTTGGAAATTCTTATAACATGATTTTATTTTGGAAAAGTTTAGTTTTATCTTTGTGTTTTTAGACAACAATCATGATTACGAGCATGAGTATGTTGACATTTACAAGAAAAAAATAGAAATTAAACAAAATAATAAGTAACATAATATAAGTTCAAGTATTGGGAGTCTTAGCTTCATCAAGGCTCCTAGAAAAAATAATAAATTCGGTCCTAATATAAAGGAAAAGAAAAGAAAGAAAAAGTTGTTTTAACTTGATGAGGACAAGTCAACACTAGAAAAACTAGTCTTAAAATATGAAAGTAAATAAATTGCAATAACAAGGAGCTTATATGCTTTAAAAGATATATATAGCTACATAGATATTTAGTTAGATATAAATATGGAAGCATAATAACAATAATAATATGATCAAAATAACAACATAAAAGAATATGGATCTATGAACAAGAACAAAACATGAACATAGAGTTGCTTCCATAATATATAATTTAGGAAACATACTTTATGGTCATGTTCAGTTACATGACGTGATAGTAAAATATGAAAAGAATTGTACTTAAAGATAAGATAAGAGTAGTATATATAGATGGGTTTTGTGTATGAAGAAGAAGAGAGCTTAGGAATGTTTCGAGAGAGTAATGGGAAGATTAATTAGGAGGAGAATTTGAGAGAGTTTTTAGTAGTAAATTTATGGTTAGTGAATGTGCGAATGAAGTGAAAAGGAGGGATGCATTTATAGGAAAATGAGGAGAGGATTTTGAGTGATTTAATTTAATTAAATTTGAGATAAAATAGAGAAAGAGAAGGGTGTAGGAGCACCGGCCAAAGGAGAAGAGAGTGGGATAGAATTTTTTTTTTTTTTTGTAATTTTGGTGTATTAAAAGTAATAATGTGTAAGATAAATGTGATAAAAGTGTATTAAAAATGAAAAAAGTAGTGGTATAGGTATGGTAGTGTGTAAGAGTGAATAGTGAAAAGTAGAGATAGTACAAATAGTGTAGAGTTGTACAATGAATGGTGTGCAAAACATAAATATACAGGTAGTAAGAAAAATACGTGTAAAAGTGCGATATATAATATTTTTAATAACCGAAAAATTATGAAACTGATATTTTTGAAAATTTTATATTTTTAAGAGTCTAATGATGTCAACGGAGTAATTTTAATTTTCAGACCCTGGGACACATTTTTGAAAAATAGTATCTGTTCGGGTTTGAGACGGATCAAATTTTAACCAATCTGATATTTTTAAACATTCTTATATAATTACGAACTATCCTACACACTTAGCTTACATCTACTCTACACAAGTTGGGAGCGCGGGTTAATAGACTTAAACTACTAGGTATTACAAAGGTTTTGTTGATCGGAGTGTTTTCGGTTAACTTCTGGTTTCAGGTTAGAGATAACATAAAACTTGGGGGTTTACATGAATTCTCCTATTATGTTTTTAAATTAAAAAAAACTCTTTATGGTCTAAAGCAAACTTCTAAAGCTTGGTATGAAAGACTCAGTAGTTTTCTTTTAAACAATGAATTTTCTAGAGGAAAATTGATACAAATTTGTTTATTAAATATCACAAGTCAGATACATTGATTGTGCAAATCTATGTAGATGACATTGTGTTTGGAGCTACTACTTTGAGTCTTATAAATGAATTTTTGAAATCCATGAGGAATGAGTTTGAAATGAGCACAATGGGAGAACTCAATTATTTTCTAGGTCTTCAAATAAAAAAAATTTTGAAAAAGGAACATTCATCAATCAATCAAAATATACAAGAGATTTGTTGAAGATGTTTAAAATGGATAATTGCAAAACAAGACCTACATCTATGAGTACAAATATAAAACTTGATAAAGATGAAATATGAAAAATGTGTGCAAAAAGCTTTATAAAGACATAATAGGTAGTTTGTTATATTTAACAGCTTCTAAACTTGATATCATGTTTTTGGTGTGTGTATATGCACAATTCAATCTTGCCTAAAAGAGTCACACTTGAGTGTAGTAAAATTAATTTTCAAGCATCTTACAGGCACGATTGAAATTAGCTTGTGGTATCTAAAGTTTACCTCTTTTGATCTAATTGGATACTTCGATGCTAACTTTGTTGGGTGTAAAGTAGATCAGAAAAGTACAAGCAGCACATGCCACTTTCTTGGAAATTTCATAATATCTTGGTACTTAAAGAAGCAAAATTCTATTGCACTTTCAACTATGGAAGCTGAGTATATAGCTGTTGGTAGTTGTTGTGCATAAATTTTATAGATGAAATAAACCTTGCTTGATTATGGTTTAAAATATGAAAATGTTTCAATTCGTTGTGATAATACAAGTGTTATAAATTTTTTAAAAAATTCAATCCAACATTAAAGAACCAAGCATCTCGAAATTAGACATCATTTCATTAGAGATCATGTTCTAAATAGAGATATCAGCTTGCAATTTGTTGATGCAAACAATCAAATTATTGATATTTTTACAAAACCCTTGAGTGAATATTGTTTTTGCAAATTACAAAGAGGATTGTGCAAGATCAAGTAAGATTAGTGCTGAAATATCATGGAGCCATGATGATCTAGAACTTGATTTAAGGATAAAAGAAGCTATTAAATGTTCATATATGCTTCTATATTGGGTGTAATCTATTCGGCTTGCAAAAATATGTTATATGTGTATAAGGCAGCGAGTGAAGTCCTCTATTGAGGTAGTGAGTGAAGTCCTCTGTTGAGTAGTGTGTGAAGACCTTATGTGTTGAGGCAAGTGTGAGAAGTCTACGTGTATGTAGGCATTTGTGAAGTCCTCCGTTAAGGTAGTGTGGGAAGCCCTTTTTTGAGGCAATATGAAGACTTCATGTGTTGAGGTAAGTGTGTGAAGTCCTACATATGTGTAGACATTTGTGAAGTCCTATGTGGGTGAGGCAGTTGTTTTGTGTTAAATGAAATGTGTGAAGTCCTCCTTGGGTGAGGCAAATTACTGAAACTTGTATGTTATCTATGCATCTCTCCTTATTTGCAATATCACAAGTCTGTCATTTTTTTTTCCATGACTACAATAGGGGAGAAGTGTAGAATGCACAATTAACATGTAAGCATATAGTCTATTTTAATAAGTACAAAGGGGGAGCTAAATGACATATTAAGTGTAGCTTGCATTTCACTAGAATTAAGCATCAAGTCTGTGAAGTAAACTTGAGAAAATCTCTTTGAAACCCATATGCTTAATTGAGGGGTAGTATACAGAATTGAAAATGAATTAATTGTGTATAATTTTCCTCATAAAAAGGGGAGAGATTGTTAAACTTGTATGTTCAATGTGGATTTTGTTGAGACAATATGACGCACAATTAACCATTCAATTATTATAAACTACACTTAATTAATCAAATATATCTATGTGGGTATGTTGTGCGTCTTTGTGGAGTTTCTATAGGTTTTTTAGTATGAACAAGATTAATGATAAAAAGTATTAGTCAAGGGTTAAGTCGAGAGCTAGACAGCTTCATTTATCAATGTGTGACAAAGTTAAGACCAAAGCTCGATAAGTTAAAAAATACAGAATCATTAGTCATGGGACTGGTTGAGGGCTCGATAGGTCCATTGGTTAGGGTGCGATAAGTTCAAGACTAAGACTTGATAAGTTCAAAAAGCATAGCTTTGGTCGAAGGGTTTGTGGAGGGCTTAACGAATCCAATGTTGAAGGCATGGTGAGTTAACTTATACTCAATAAGATCAAAGAAGCATAGTATTGGTTGAGGGTAAATTTGAGGTGCAACACATTGAGGCACGACAGTCTTGAGGCGGGACATGTTTGAATTCAACACTCAATGGAGTCCACATGAGTAAAGACTTATTAAGGGAAAAATTGAGGCATGACACTTTGAGGTGTGACAAGCATTATGGTGCGACAATTTTAATATTAGAGCCAATGTGGCAAAAAGAGCCATTGAAGTGCATTAAATACTTAACCACTTAAAGACGTTATCTCTAACGGACATTTGGATTTTTGAAGGCTATATATACTTATCCTTGGGAGATTCATGGTAGAGAAGTGAAGTGTGAAAGAAAACAAATTATTAATTCTTGTTCTCTTGTTCATTAAAATTTTCAAAATCTTCAAAGAGAGAGAAAAACATTCTAGTGCTCTGTTCTTACACTTGTAATCTCTAAAAGAGCATCTAGAGAGAGAAAGGAAATATTTTATTTCCTGTGTATTGTAAAGCATTGTAATTGCTTAGCTTGAGCATAATTTTGATGATTAATAAAAGTAGTGGTTAAGTCCTCGATTGGAGGCATTGGTGGACCATGGAGAGTAGGAAGTGAGCCGAACTCCACATTAAATCTAAACTAATATTTTCTATCCTTATTGTTTTACATTTCATATTGTAGTATGCTATTATATTATCCACTGCAATTAAAGTTATTTTTTATTTGCCCATTAAAATTAATTGTTTGAATTTTTAGGGCAAATACTCAATTCCCCCTTCCACCCTCTCTTGAGTATCTTATAGTACATTTTAATGTCTTCAAAAAGGATCTTCTCTTCTCCTCTTTATATATATATATTTTTTTTTTTCCTCTTTCTCTCTTTTCTATGCAATAGCTTCTTCTTCTCATCCTCCTCCTCCTCTCTCTCTCTCTCATGGGTTCAATGGTGTTAGATTCGTCGGAGTGGCAGCTATGTTCTTGGGTAGTTGGGTGGAGTTTATGGTAGCTGGATGGTGGAGATGGGTTCAGTGTCTATGGTTGGTATTTATGGTGTTAGGGGGTTGATGTGGGCAGTATGGTGGTCTGTAGGTAAGATAAATATTGGTTTAGATTTTAGGGTCAATTGTGGTGCAGGAGGCTAGGTTTTTGTGTATTGTTGAGTAGTTTGTCGTGGTTGTTTCTATATGAGCGGGTCTATGTTTATGCTAGAACAGGGTGGTTCTGGTGGTTTTAGTTTGGTAGCTTTAGTGGTTGGTGTTGGGTTTTGTGGGCTGGTGGTATCAGTGTGTGGTGGAATGTGGTTGTTGGTTGAGTGGATGTGATGGGAATGGACCTGAAGGTTAAATTACAAAATTAAAAGTTAGAGGATTGCAAAATTTAGTATTGAGAGTGATTATGGATTGTTTGGCTCAAGATGAAGAGAAATTTATCTTAGCCTATGGATTACATGTGAGCATGATTATTTGGAGTATAATATGTTAATATTAAAAGAAGAACAGGAAGAAGGAAGTAATGAAAACAAGGAAGGAAGCCCTCGATTCATGCTGCAGCAGTATTAGAAATTCCATGTAATGGAAGTCATCATGCCTTAGAGTCCTTGGTTGAGCCCTCGACTATACTTGTAACTACATTAGAGATTTCAAATATTGGAAGTCGACATGCCTATCTGGAAGTCGTCACACCCTAAAGCTTTTAGTTAAGCCCTCGACTATATTAGTTAATGAGTCTATTTACTTGAAGAATAGGTCGAGCCCTCGACCATACCCTTAACAGAGCCTGTTTGATTCTAGTGGATGTTGTGGTATCAGTTAATTCAAGATAAAGCTCACGGATCTTTCTGCGATATTTTACGCATGAATCATAGCAACTCTTAGATAGATTCAAATCTTTCTTTTATTAGTTACTTTCTTATTTTCTCTTTTGATAGATTTGGTTCCTTTTACTTTCCTATTTTATCTTTTAGATATCTTTCCTGATTTAGATATCAGGATATGAGTATACATAGGAGTTTCCTTGATGTAACATATATGATTTTATTAATAGAATGAAAATTCTTTCTTTTGAGAAAAACCCTAGTTCTTATTAATCATTTGTACTTGTGGCAAAATTTTCTCTTATCAATCCTCGGATTATGGTGTGCAAACACCAGCAAGTGGTTGTAAGTAAAATCGACTACTTTTAGTGTTATATCCATATTGCTTTCTTCGTGCATAATCTCCAGGGTAAGTAAAGATTCTTTTTTCCCTATCGTTTAAGATATCCTAGTGATTACCCTCCTAGGCATATCATCCTTATTGGTATCAAAGCACATGTTACAATTAGTTGTCTCTACTGTTTTTGTGATCGCATTTGATTAAGGATGTCAAATGAAAGTGTACATGGCAATTTTGGTGAGGAGGTTAATAGTGTCGTGGAAACCGAGGAGTTCCAAGCAATGGTAATAATCGTGTTCAGCTCAATGATGAACAGAGTATGAGCCAATAGTTGCAAACATTAAATAACATAGTTAATACCTTAGTATAAACAATGCAACAACTGTTATAAAACCCTAATGTGTTACCACCCCGTGTAGAAGCATAACCACCATCGCCCCCACTTGATCCTGGCAAGGGAGGAGAAGTTAGAAGGAATAATGTTGAATACGGTGATGCTTATGATAGGGAGTCGAGCATGTGAAGCTTTAGATGTTTTCCTTTTCAAGAAGTGATCCATAGATGATTATCTTGTTTGAGAAGACAAAGTTAAAGGATTGTTTGAGTGCTATGATGTTAAAGAACATACACGGGTTAGATTAGCCGTAGTAGAATTCACATGATATGCAGTTATGATGGAAAAATCTACTATCTACACGTAGGAAGGATGAAGCGTAGAGATCAGGACATGGTGGGAGATGAAACACGTGATGAGAGAATGTTTTGCTCCTACATACTATAAATAGGAAGTCTATATGAATCTTCAATCATTGAGGCAAGACGGCAAGAGCATAGAGGAGTATGCTTAAGAATTCAAAATTAAAGATTAGAAGTGGAGCTGTTGAGCCGCCTGAACAAACTATTGCAAGATTTGTTCCTGGCTTAAAGTACGAGATTACGTATATTGTGGAATTGCAGTGCTATGACACACTAGAAGAGGCTATTCAATTAGCCCTCAAATTAAAGAAGTAATAGAAGAATGATCCATATAAGTCTACTATAGGTAAATATTCTAATCCTCAAAAATCTCGTTCTTCTGATTCTAAGAGGAGTGAAAAGGGATATTCTAGAAAATCTAGTGATAAAGGAAGTGAATTTGATGTAAATAAGGGTAAAAATACCATTAATCCAAATGAGAATAAGAAACAAGAAAGTAACGATATTTCTGGTGGGAAACGTCTGATTTGGACACAGTGCCTTAGTGTCCTAATCGAAGAGTTATGATAAATATTAGGAGCGATAATTAGTAAGGATGAAGATGAGGACTCTAAAGGGTCTAGTGATTTGTTAGTAGTCCTCGATTAGTGTTATGGGGATGTAGATGCTGAAACTTATGAAGAGCAGGGTTTAGATCAGTACACGAGTATTAATGTATTGAGAAGGGTTTTTAAGTGTAGCACTAACTATTGAGGAAGAACAGAGAGAAAACTTGTTTCATATTGCTTGTCGGATTAAAGGGAATTACGTACTCTCATTATAGATAGAGGGAGTTATACTAATGTGGTTGCTGCAAGTATCGTGGATAAGTTGAAATTGACCCCTACACACATCCAAAACCATATAAGCTTCATTGGTTAAGTGAGCAAGGTGTTTTACATGACACTTAGTAGGTAAAGGTCCTTTTTGTGTTGGAGAGAAGTATAAAGATGAAATCATATGTGATATATTATGATGTGTGCATCCCGTCTATTACTATGGAGACCATGGATGTTTGATCATAAAGTACTTCATGATGGATATCGGAAAAACTTATGCTTTCTATAAGGATGGCAAAAGAATAGTTTTGAAACCTATGTCACCTTCAGAAGTGTAGGAAGCTTAATGCAGATGAGTAGGAATATGAAGAAGAAATCACTTTTCACGAATAAAGGTGATGTACTTCAAGCCATATTGACATGTGAACCGGTTATATGTTGCAGATTAGGTAGGTGATGGAGATGCAAGAGTAGGATTCCTTTCCTTCAAAGATTCAACAATTGCTACCAGAATATATTGACATATTTCTTGAGGATTTTCCTATAGAGTTACCACCTGTAAGAGGAATAGAACATGCTATAACTTACAACTTGGAGTTGTTTTACCTAATTATCTAGCATACCAGATGAATCTTGAAGAAGCAAAAGAGTTGAAGAGGCAAGTTAATGAATTAGTAAAGAAGGGTATGTTAGAGAGAGTACTAGTCCTTGTATAGTACCCGCCTTATTGGTACCAAAGAAAGATGGGGCATGGAGAATGTGCATTGATAGTCGAGCCATCAATAAGATTACCATCAAGTATCGTTATTTTATCTCACATTTGGATGATATGTTGGATGATTGAACGGAGCTCAGTTATGCTCAAAGATAGATCTAAAGAGTAGTTATCATCAGATATGGATGATGGTAGGAGACGAGTGGAAAACCGTTTTCAAAACCAGACATGGTTTGTATGAGTGGCTAGTAATGCCATTTGGCTTAACTAATGCACCCATTACCTTTATGAGGCTTATGAACCATTCGTAGAGAGAATATCGAGGAAAATTTGTAGCAATGTACTTTGATGATATCATGGTATATAGCATAGTTTGGATAATCATGTAAATCATTTACAAATGGTGTTAGAAGTTTTGAGGTTTAAGAAGTTATATGGCAATTTGAAGAAGTGTTCTTTCTATTAACCAGAGGTGATCTTCTTAGATTTGTAGTTTCTAAAGTAAGGATTCAAGTAGATGATAAAAAGATTCAAGCAATTATTGACTGGCCTATACCTACATCTACTACTGAAGTAAGAAGTTTTCATGGACTTACATAATTTTAGCGACCGTTTATCAAGAATTTCAGTAGTATTGTGAGTCCACCCACTGAGCTTACTAAGAAAAATGTTGTGTTTGTATGGAGTGATAAGGCACAAAAGATTTTTGATGAGATCAAAGCTAAGTTGACTAGCACTCTTGTGTTAGCACTACCTGATTTTGAGAAGACTTTTGAGTTAGATGTGATGATTCGAGAGTTTGAATTGGTGCAGTATTTGTAACACACAGAAGATAAGATTTAATGAAGGATAAATGATTCCTGAGATGTATATAAGTTTATATCAAAGTCACAAAACAAGTTATTTTATTTAATTCGAATTTGGAACGAATTTGCTGAAGTTTTGAAAGTCTATAAATTTTCTACAGATTCAACGCTGCTGAGTGGAAAGGGAACGTTGCCTATATAAAGGACGATGTAGAAGTGATCAGTGGCTTTTTTGTTAATGCTGAAGTTGAACGTCGTCGCATAGTTATCAGTTTTGTTGGCGTAGGTGTGTTGGAGTAAAAATTTGATTTGCTTTTCCTCGACGAATGCTACTAACGTGTATGCGTGTTTTGTCGGTATTGGGTATACGCTGGCAAAATTTAAAATGAATGCCATCGGCCTATGTATTAGTTTTGCCGATGTAGAAGTAAAATTCCATAAATACACGAGCGGTTTGATAGTTTTCGACATTTATTTTCTCATTCTTTCTTCTTTCCTCCAGAGCGTTTGGGGTCTGTTCTTTCGTGCTTTGGGTCTTGTAAGGTTTAGGTTTGATTCCAGTAAGTGTTCTAACCATCTACAACAGTTTTCGATGGACCTAAGCATGATTCTTGGGTTTTGTTGATGTTCTCGAAGGATTTGTAGGAAAAAAAAACCCTAGCTTTTGTTGGGATCCAAGTTTGTGAATGTGAGTCGGGTTTTAGTAATCCAAATTAGTAAGTTTCATCCTTTTGTTGATGGATTTAAACAATGTATGGTTAGATGATCCTTATATGTTCTTGTCGTCATGATATATTAGGGTTTTGGTGAATTATCGGTGTTGTGGATTTGTTGTGGGTTGTGATCGGAGAAGACGGTGCGAATTTTGGAGTTTCCTTATCAGGTTAGAGTTTTAGGAGATTACGGTATGTTAGGGTTTGTTCCATTTACCGTGTTTTATATATCTGTTTATGTATATATGTTGTTGACAGGATAATTGGAGATTGTGGGGTTGTTGTCGATGTTAACCGAGGGGTTTGTAGAGATTCGTGTTATTGTGGTTGTTATTGATATTGGATTTGGTGAATTAGGATTAGTATTCCTGAAATTGAAAATGTACGACTAATCTATGTTTGCTATATTTGCTTGTAAGATTAGTTTTGCTTATTGGATGTAGTAACATACACATAATGAACATAATTCTATTCGGCTTAATAATTGTCTGCTGGGTTGTGATTGGCTATGATCAGTAAAACCTGGCAAAGTGATACTAGTGTGACACCCTGATGATCTTAGTGTGAGGTTGTCCTAGTGGATTCGTGCTTTGACATGATTTTAGTAGATTTAGGTGTTTCGATTCGGGATGTTTGGGGAGTACCCACTCATCCATATATCTATATAAGTACCTTATTTTTCATAGAGTTGATTGATTTTTAATAAGGGTCTGAGTAACTCCGAGTTCAGGACTAGTGTACATAGTCCTGGACTGCATTGATTTGCTGGCTAAAAAAGATAATAAATTGACTGCCTGCATTAGATAAGTTGCATTTAATATCTACCTATTGATTGTGCATATGCATTTGTTTGTTATGGATTGGAGTTATCGTAGTGGGCTTCGCACTTACTCTTTTAAAATTTCAGGTACAGGTGATGAAGATGTAGTTTTTGATGTTTTGGATATGATTTGTTCTTTAATCATGGGGGTGGCGTTAGTAGACCTGACTACCCAGTTGTGGATTAGACTTGCTGATTATGAGAGTCGAAAGAGAAGATGTGTTTAGACTTGTTGAAGACTTAAGTTTATGTTCATGTTTCTATGTCTTATAAAGTATTTGGATTTAATGTTGTATGAAGGTTTAAGTTGTATTTGGATGATTTTTATGTAAGTAGTGTGTTTAGTTTTAAGTTGATGTATTGGCCTGCAGTTATGCCAACTTGGATGTATGTATGAATCGTGTTTTATGAAGTATATGTTTCTAGGTTATACATGTTTTGTATCCATTGTGATACCATATGTGTGTTTATAGGTGATTATTGAGTATTTGTGGATTTAGAGCCTTAGCGTGTTCTATTCAAGAGAGGACACGTGGTGGGTTGTAATGCCAATACGTTAGAGCATTATAGTATTAATGCAGGAAAAATGACGCATCAGTTATTTTAGTAAGAAATTAAGTGGTGCTACATTGAACTATTCCATATATGATAAGGAGTTCTATGCCTTGATTTGAGCGCTCATGGTATGGTAACATTATTTGCTACCTGAGGAGTTCATTTTCTATACTGATCATGAAACATTAAAGTATTATAAAGGTCAATAGAGGCTTTCTAGAAGACAAACTAAATGGGTATAATTTCTATAGAGTTTTACTTATGTTATTAAGTAAAAAAAGGGGAATACCAATGTAGTTGTTGATGCGTTATCACGAAGATATGCTCTTATTACTTCTTGTAAACTAAAATGTTGGGTTTTGAATTACTGAAGAATCACTATACTGGAGATAAAATTTTTGGATCTATTATGACTCAAATTGTGGAAGGAGTATCCATTTATGGATATCATTTGAAAGATGGATTTCGGTATAGATATAGGAAATTATGTATTCCAACTGGAACTATTCGAGAATCATTAGTGCATAGGGCGCATTGTCATTTTTGGGAGAAAAGGACATTGGAATTATTGAAGGAACATTTTTATTGGAAAGGAAAGATAAAAGATGTTCATCAAGTTATTGAAAGGTATGTAGTTCGTAAAAGACAAAGGGGAAGAAGGAGTCTTAGGGAGGGTATATGCCATTACCTTTACCTATATAACCTTGGAGTGATATTAGCATGGATTTTGTTTTAGGATTACGTGGAACATTGACTGGTCGGGATTCGACCATGGTTTTGATGGATCGCTTTAGTAAAATGGCTTACTTTCTACCGTATCATAAAACATATGATGCTTTATATGTTGCCAACTCATTTTTGCAATAGATTATTTGATTGCATGGTGTTCCTTTGTGTATTATATCCAATAGGGATGTTAAATTTCTAAGTTTCTTCTATAAGACTCTTTAGAAAAGACTAGGGACTAAGTTGATGAATAACACTTCATGCTATCCTCGAACAGATGCACAGACTGTAGTTGTTAATTGAACTCTTGTTACTTTATTTAGAGCTACAGTTGGCAAGAGCCTTACCGATTGGGATTTATGCCTTCCTATTGTGGAATTTGCTTATAATAGGTGAACACATAGTTCTATTGGTAAGTCTCCCTTTGAAGCCGTGTATGGTTATAATCTAACTATTCTTATGGAAGTAGTAACCAAGCCAGCTGCAAAAGGGGAAAGTGTTAGTGGGTTGAACAAGCACAAGGGATTAAGAAGATACATGAAAAGACTTATGAGCATCTCAAGAAGACTCAAGAATGTCAGAAATAGCAAGGAAATAAGTATAAGAGATTGAAGTCATTTCATCCAGGGGATTTTGTTCAGATTCATCTTAAGAAGGACGGATTTCCTAATATGAAGTCTCATAAACTATCACCAAGATTGGATGGTCCTTTTCATATCATTGAGAAGACCAACAATAATACTTATCGCCTTGATGTTCCTGGAAATTATGGAGTTTTAGCAACATTTAATGTCCCTGATCTTTCACCTCATGTTCTAGACAATGATAATGTTGCAGAAGTTCCGTCAAATTTGAAGACAAATCTTCATCAACCCTGTATAGATGATGGGAATCGACTTCAAGGCCCTATTATGAGATCAAGAGCTAGAGGATTGCAAAATTTAGTGTTAAGAGTGATTATAGATTGCTTAGAGCAAGATGAAGAGAAATTTATCTTAGCCTACGGATTGCATGTGGAGCATGATTATTTGGAGTATAATATATTGACATTAAAAGAAGAGTAGGAAGAAGGAAGTAATGAAAATAGAGGAAGAAAGACCTCGATTCATGCTGCAACAGTATTAGAAATTCCATGTAAAGGATGTCATCGCATCCTAAAGTCATTGGTCGAGCCCTCGACTATACTTGTAACAACATAAGAGATTTCAAATATTGGAAGTCGTTGCACCTACACTAGGATTCGTCACACCCTAGAGCTTTTAGTGGAACCCTTGACTATGTTAGTTAATGAGTTTGTTTGTTGGAAGAACTAGTTGAGCCTTCAACCATACCCTCGATAAAGCCTATTTGATTCCAGTGGACATCACGATATCACTTAAGTCAAGATAAAGCTTACGGATCTTTTCGCGATATTTTATGCGTGAATCATAGCAACTCTTAGATGGATTTAAATCTTTCTTTCCTATTTTATCTCTAAATTGATTTAAATCTTTCTTTTATTAGTTACTTTCTTATTTTATCTTTTGATAGATTTAGATCTTTTTATTTTCCTATTTTGTCTTTTAGATATCTTTCCTATTTTATATATCAAGATATGAGTATAAATAGGAGTTTCCTTGATGTAACAGACACGATTTTAATACTAGACTGAAAATTCTTTCTCCTTGAGAAAAACTCTAATTCTTATCAATCATTTGTGATTGTGGCAAATTATACTCTTATCAATCCTCATATTGTGGCGAGTCCAAATTCCAGCGAGTGGTTGTGAGTAATATTAACTACTTGTTGGTGTTATATCCATATTGCTTTTTAGTATGTAACCTCTAGGGTAAATGAAGATTCATTTTTCCCTATCATTCAATATACTCCAGTGATTGTCCTCCTAGACATATTAGGATGATTGGGATTCATTTGATGTATGGGTTTAGGCTACAAAGAGAGAGATGAAGTAAGAGAGAGAAAGGGTGTAGAAGAGCAAAAATAGAGAGAGACAGAAGAAGAAGAAGAGAAGAAGAAGAAGAAGATGAAAACAAAAAAATTGAAAAAAAAAGGAGAGAGAAATATTTTTGCTAGGTATAAGAGAAAACATGAGTTATAAGAGGGGGAAATTGTCCATGTCAATGTCTCGCCTAATAATTGGTTGGATTTTAGCCAAAGGTACAATGGTTTCAAGATTTAAAGAGTTTAAGTATTTTTATGGGCAAAAATTATGTTGAAGTACAATTATGTTATATTTAAAAAGTTCAGGTACCACCAAAGAAACTTACCCTTAGTTAAGTCATGCAAAACCTTCTAAGAAAAATTTAATACAAACAAAAAAGATGGGTGGCGAATTTTAGTAACTTTTAGAATGATTGCATTTTCATCCTTTCATCTACAAAGTGTGCAGTATTGGCCCAAAACTTCAAAATGAAATTACACCTATTTTTCACTTGTTACTTACATTAGTGATGCTAAGGAGGTTTAGATTTTTTAGTATTAACTTTATGACACTTCATCTACTTCTAGATTTTTTTAATACTGAAAATTAGGTCTCATAAGCTAATTAAGTATGTTAGTGATATTAAGAGATCACATAGGGTTCATAATGGGTAGGAAGGGAGGGTCAAGTAGAGGACTTTTAACTTAAAAATGTCTTTAAAGTCTGCAAATTTACTACGTGACATCACTATAATGCTTGTACCACCAAACACCACTATAACACTGTATTCTTGCTTATCATTTTAACTGTTAATTATACATGACAACATCCTATGAAGGTAATTGATAAAAATTTATAGCTCGTTCACTTCACCATATTGAATAATGGGAGAATTATATTTCAATTCAATATGGATGTAATAAAGTTGTAATAGCTATTACTGTAAACCCCTAAATTTTCGGAATCGGTTTAGCATAAAACCCTAAACCGGAAGTCAAACGGAACCCTAAAGGTCAACAAAACCCTAGTTTACCATATCAAGCTAAATTCGACATTTCCGTTTTCTTTGGCCCTAGAAAACGAAGTTGGGATAATTAGCTAAAATAGTTCGTCATAACTATAGGTTTTATAAAAATTTTAGTTTCGCGAAATTCGGGTGTCCTTCGAACCCGATCGGACACAGTTCTCGAAAGACGTGTCCGGAAGCCCGGAATAGTAAAAATATTCCGAATATACCGTTAGACTCGTAAAAATATAAGTTTTCCAAAAATATCAATTTCGTAATTTTTCGGTAAGTAAAAATAACAGATATAGCTATTATACGCGTATTTTCTTACTACCGGTACTTTAATCATCATATCTACTTTACATTACACTATTCATTACTATTCTCTATTCTTTTATCTCTACTTTTTCTTACACCTATTCTTACACTCTACATAACCTATAATCTTACTTTTTACCTTTCCATAACTTTATATCACATCTACCTTACATATTACATCTTTTATTTCTTCAAAAAGTCAAAAAATAAACAAAACACCCCTCCCCATGCATGGCCGGCGCCCCCCTCTCTCAATGCCCTCAATTTGTTTTAATTTCACTTTATTTTAATCACACAAAAATCACTCCTCAATTTCCTATAAATACCCCCCTTCTCTTTCACTTCTTTCACACACTTCTACACTAAAATTACTCTCTCAAAATCTCTAAGAATTTCTCTCCAAGAAGTTCTTTCAGAAGTTCTCAAGAAGTTCTTCAAGAAGTTCTCTTTAGCTCATCTCTTTAGGTAAAAGTTCTTCAAGAAGTTTCCATGTTCATCTACTTAGTATGAACTTAATGTGTGTTTTCTAAAACCATGAAGGTTAAGAAAGCAACAATAGGTTCATACTTTGTTTTTGTTCATAATCATAATTCCTTTATGTTCATGTTTCTTTTATATTATTTATGTTTCTCTTATGTTCATTTATGTCTCTTTTATGTTCATAACTATCTACTATATCTATATAGCTATATATATACTATTTAGAGCATATAAGCTCATGATCTTGCAATTTATTTACCTTTCATGCAATTTATTTACTTCAATGCATTTATTTATTCAAGTTGTTTTTAAGACTAGTCTCTAGTCTTAGACTTGTCCTCATCAAGTCAAAACAAGATTTTCTTTCTTTCATTTTATTTTATTATGGGACTAGTTCTATTCTTAGTCCCGGGAGCCTTGAAAAAGCTAAGACTCCAATACTTGATTTATTATTATGCTTTATATTGGTTATTATTATTCTCATAATCATGTTCATTTAGATTGTTGTCCAAATTTTATTTCTAAAGAAGAATTTTGTCACTTAGAAATAAGTTTATGTAAAGATAAAATCTATAAGATAACAAAAATAAACTCATTCCTTTTCATGTTACAAAAAGAACTCACTATAATTTTATAAACTACTTTTACTTTAAAAGCCACTTAGATCCTTATTATCCCACCTTGTTTTTCAAAAGAAATATTTTTGTTGACAAAAATGGTTCTTTTCATAAGAAAGAAAATAAGATGGATGACTAAGGAAATTTTTAAGTAAAGACCTTTGCAAACAAATAGGCAAAGAAAATTTATGGTTTGAAAATAATAAAGTTATTTCTTTTCAAATTACAAGAAGAAGTTAATAAGATTATAGAAATTAGTTTTTCTACAAAAAGTCCTTAATTGTTCCACATTGTTTTTATAAGAAAACAAATTTTCATGCATGGATGATTATCTTTGAAAAATATGAGACATGAGAAAAAGAATGAGAAATATCAAGTAAGGATTTTTGCAAAACAAGTAAACAAAGGAATTTACACAAGAAAAATGAAGAATAGCATATTTCCTAGAAAACTTCAAATATAGTATTAATGTAACTTAGAAAGTAGAAAATTTTATTTTCAAAAGTACTTGGAAAAGATAAATAAAACCAACATAACACGTTTTTAGAAAATAAAGAAAACAAGGTATTCATTTCAAAGAAATTTGCAAAAACAATTTCCGAAAAGCTTCAAACCGACATTGTTTTACCTAAGAAAAATAAATTGGACAACAAGACACTTGAGCATGCTTAAATATGAGTTATATAGTTATAAAAAGAGAATTTTTCAACTATATAGATAACTAAGTATTTATCAAACAAATTTTGATTTCTTGAACCAAAGTTGTTTTTACTTGGAAATCCGTGGTGAATTTTGTCGCTACTTTTTCAGAGCCTATATGGCCTTGTTTGTTGAAATAATTTTGGAAATGGGTAGATCTTTTCGAGTAGGTAGAAATCGGTATATTATATGCGCGATTCCGAGTTAAAATGACCAAGTTATGGCCATTTTAAGTTGGAACATTCTTTCATACGAACTTTAACGTTCTTTGACATTGTTTTGTCAAAATTCAAGAAATCATCAAGAAAAACTCATTGTGGGTATTTTCTTTGGCTAGGTGACCCGAGGAAGGATTCCTTTACCCGAGAACTATTACGATTAAGTGGAGTGTGTGAACGACTCATCCGCTTAGAGGAATAGACGACAATGGCATCGTGAGTTTATTCCCCGTTATTTTTCATACTCTTGATTGTGCTTGTAAAATTAGTTGCACTAGAATTTAAGAAAAATCAAAAGGAAGTGTATGATAATATGTTGAAAGAATACTAAGTATATCGAAACTCGATTTGTTTGTAATAAAGTTGTATGTGAATTAATGTCTTGAAATGTTTGAAATTGATTGATCACTTGAAAGAAGTTAAATGTAACTACTAGACTTTAATTAAAGAAATTATTCATGCACTTCATATGTTGAGTCACATTGCATTCACTACTATACAATTGGTGGGACAAGTGTATAATAGTGGTGGTAGACATAACCGGTATATCATGTCAGTGGCGAGTAGGAGCCAGTAAGAACTACTTAAATTGGTGGCTAGTAGGAGCCTGTAATAACTACAAGTTTTTGATGGCGTATAGGAGCCGGTAAGATCTATAAAAGTGTTTTTAAAAGTTGTGGCTGTAATTGGCCTGAATACCCAACCCCGAATGAAGGGCGTAATTCATTCAACATATGATTCCCGGAAAGTCATATGTCTTGTATGCTCACGTGGCTGTTGCATTTCATATGTTTGAATAATAAACTTGATTGATAATTTTCTTCAAGTATGAATTTTGGGATTTTCTCACTAAGCCTATTAGCTTATACCCCGATAGATATCTTTTGCAAGTTCCTTACTTATGGTTAAGGCTACGTGGACCATGTGGACAGGTAAATTCTTTTTGAGTAATAGAAATTTAGATAAAATGTAGTATTTTAGTGTGATGTATAAATACTCAGGTAATAGATTAGTAAACAAAGGAATGGTCCCTAAGTTTGAAAAATCATTGATACGAATAAATGATTGTTATGAATCCTCTTATCTTAAATGTGTTATTCATATCTTCTTAAACTTCATATTTCCACATATGGTCCTCTGAAGTTGTGAAAGTACGCCTTACACTTAATATAAAAGCTTTTGGGAATGGCTAAGATTGTCATACTTAAGCTTTAATATTGAGTGTGGCGGACTGTCACGTTTAGGGTACCCGTTGGGGCGTGACAATTACAATCTTTATTTGGTGCAAAAAAATTAAACAAGTAATTAATAGAGTAAAAGGTAAAAAATATGGAATGTGTCCTCTCTTTATTATTGTAAACCCTCGTTTTCTTAACAAACCTGAACTTGATTTTAGAAAACTTAAAATTGAGAACCGAAACCCTAAAAGAATACCCCTGGACCAATCGGACCTGGAAACACTATGTCCGGCAATGCCAAGACTAAAACCCCAGGAGATTAGAAACAAGTTAACTCCAAAGTAAAACCTTAAATTGGAAAGTCAACTAGAAACCCTAAGTCAACAAAATCTTAGAAAACCCTAGCAGTTTAGGTTCGGCAAACTCGTGTCTGCAAACCAAGAAGTCGAAATATGAGTGGGAAGTGTAGATTAGCTCGTATTAATATTAGAATGCTAAACAATATCCGATTAGTGAATTTTTGACCAATTTCAAGTCCGACTGGATACATATCATGAAAAGTGTGTCCCAAGATATTAATTATATGATATTAGTACCGTTAGATTCGTAATTTCATAATATTTCTAAATATATCACTTATATAATTTTTTCGAGTTATAAAAGTTACAATTATAAACTTTTTATCGTATTTTCATTACTACCGGTAATTTAAATGTCCAATAAACTTTTTGCTATCTTTTACACTATTCATCAAGTACAACCATCCATACCCTATTCTTACATCCTTACAACCTATTCTTACAATTTTATATCATTTTCTTACAAATTTACCTTTCCAATATAATTTGTACTCAAACTACTTATTAAGTTTGAATTTTATTACACAAAACAAAATCAAAACACACTCTCTCCCCCCTCCTAGAATCGGCGCACCCCCTCCCTTATTCAGTCTGTCTTTTGTTTGATTTTTCTTCAATTAATTTATTCAAACAAACTCTAATTTCTTTTTCTATATAAACTCTTTTTCACCTTTCACTTTTTCACTTTCTCTCATTTTCTTACAAATCAAACTTTGGAAGTCTTTTTCTCTCCTCTCCCTCTCCTCCTTACCGTGAGCCTCATAGCCCCCCACACACACAAATTTTTTTTTTCAAGTCTTACTACTCCACACATCTAAATAGGTAAAAAATCTTAACCCTACCACACTAAAACATATAATGGCAAGATCATACATGTGTGGTTCCAAAAATCCCTATGAGCTTTAAGTTAGGGATATAAAAACACTTAAGCATGAGATCCTTACCATCACAATGTTGTGGATCTTGAAATCTAAGTTATCTTGCTATTATTATGCTATATTATTGTTATATGTTGTTCATATAGAAATTTTGTGCATATATTTTCATTTTTACTCACATCTACATATTGTCATTGTTGCATTACACTCATAACATGAGTAGTATAGTACATCTATTGTTTAGAGTAGTTAAAATAACATAGTTATTTGTTTTTCATGCATGAAAGACTTGCTACATGATATTCTCAAGGAAAGTGTTGAATAAAACTCAAGATTCATTTTGTTTCTATCAAAAAGTAATTTTTAAAATTCGGATCTTGAGAAAGACCCATTTAGAAAACATATTTTCCAACGTCAAAATAAAGATTTTACATGTAAAATGAAGGGCTTCGGTAATGAGTATCATAAAGTAGTGATTTTTATAAGTTGATCATGGTTTTACTAAGAGAAATTTTCAAAACAAGAAAATGATTACAAAAGTTAAGATTGATCTATGATTCAACTCCAACAAAAATGTAGAAATTCGTAACCAAGGTGAAATGCCAAGAAAACACCTATTTTTCAACCCTAAAACAAGAGTTTTATTAAATAAATAAAAGCTTTATGGAGTAGGATTGATTAGGACTTAATTTTAAAAAAATTAAATGAGTTTTTCATAGAGTTGGGCAAATGGGCTATGGCCCGCAGGCCAGCCTGTTTAACCCACTTTAAAAACGGGTTAGGGTCAACTTTTTTTAGCCCTTTTAAAACTGGGTTAATTTTACCCAACCCACTTAACCCGCGGGTTAAGTGGGTTGACCCACCAACCCACTTTTATAAAAATAAAATAAATAATTATAGGGTAAATATGTATTAATGAAGATTATTCTTGAGATTTTTTATACTTGAGATTAAATTTATGTGTTAATTATAACAAAGAATGACAAATTGATGCACATGCACCATAAAGTTTTATAAAATATGTTATTATTTTTTTTAAATGAAATATATTATCTAATAAGTTATTTTAGAAAACTTATTTTTATATAAAAAGTAATTCAAATAATAATGAAATTAATCATTAATATATATAACCTTATAAAACTCTTCTTTTTTATTATATATATCTTATTTAATTAGTATAAATAAGTTAAATGGGTTAACTTGGCCCATTTAACTCATAAAATATGTAAGTGGGTTAAAAGGGTCAAAAAGTGAGCTGGCCCGTTTAACCCACGGGCTAAAGTGGGTTGGGTTAGGGTCAGGCGATTTTGGCCCGTTTTTAAAGTGGGCCAAAATTTTTTGGCCTGTTTAACCCACGGGCCAAAGTAGGCCGGGCCAGGTTGGCCCGTTTAACCCACTTGCCCACCTCTAGTTTTTCATAAGAAACTATCCCACAAAAAAAAAAAAAAAACAATTTCCTAAAATTCGGATTTAAAAATGATCCCTATTTAAAGACCTATTTCCAAATATCAAAATGAGTATTTTAATGGAAAAATCGAAGTCTTCGGGAATAGATATAACAAAGACTTGATTTTTATGAAAATAAATGTATTTTACCAAAGTAGAAACCTAAAACAAAGGAAAAGTTTTCCAACTAAGATCAAACAATATTTTCCTTTCCAAAAATTGTGCAAAATTCATCACTAGGCAAAACTCACTTTAAAACATCTATTTTTCAACCTTTAAATGAGGAAATTTATTAAGATAATGAAAGTATTAGGTATATAGGTTATCAAGGCTTCATCATAGTAAAAATATCCATGATTTTCAAATTAGTAAAGCTAGTTTTCCCAAACAAGTGTTTATGGCATTATTGCAAATTGAAAGTTATTGGCAAAATTCTCTTTAATAAAAAATAATTAAGGAATTGCATGTAGATAGCTTATATCATGATATTCATGATCATAACTTGTAGATATTGCATGTACATATAATCTACTTGTTAGAAATAATGCAAACTTCACAAAACAATTTCGGAATTCAAATTCTAGCTACTTATCAAATCTGATCCGAACATTTCGATACCTAAAAGTTTTCAAAATTTAGTAATAACATCATAAATAGATAGATCTTTCAAAATAGATAGAAATCGGTAGCTTATTTGCGATATTCCGAGTTAAAATGACCAAGTTATGGTCGTTTTAAGTTGGAATTTCCAATTACTACGGAAATTACGAATTCAAAGAGTTTTATTTGAAAAGTTTAGAATTAGTTATGGTATGAAATACTCATAGGGGTATTTCTTTTGTTTAGGTGATTTTGGAATCGGGAGAAATTTCTTGTTTCTGGATCACTACCATTAGAGACCGGAGACCATGGCTGAGTGAGTTCACTATCTTTAAATTTCATGATTGTGAATGTGCTTGTACTGTTAGTGGCATAAGAATTAGGGCAAGATAATAAATTGACTGTGTGTATATGAGTTCTTCTTGGGTGAATTGATGATAAGAATTTTGAAATGAGATTGCTGTAAATATTTGTATTATTTAGTATAGAATTGAATTGTCTGCAACATCTATGATCACCCATAAATTGTTAAATTAATATACATGATCTTATAACCAACTTAGCCATGCATACCATATGTGAGTCACATTGCATAGCTTATTATACCTTTGTGGGAAGAAGGCATAATAGCTAGGTAACGAGATGCCTATAAACTCGAATGTTGGCGTAATGGCCGAAAATTGAAATGTTGGCGTATGAGCCGGAATTAAAAAAATGTATGTGGGTAGGCACCTATATCAACCACAATATAAATGAGAAAAATTGAAATCTATGGTCGTATGGGTCTGAAACACTTAACCCCGAATGAAGGGTGTAAATCCATTCAATATAAGATTCCCGAATGGTCTTATGTATTGTATGCTCACGTATTTGTGCATTTCATATGGTTGTTAATATAACTTGCTTGATATGTATTACTTGTTGAGCATTTAATTTTGGAAGTGAAACTCACTAAGCTAGCGTAGCTTACCCCCACAGTTTCTTTCTACTGCAGTTCCCATTGTAAACCCCTAAATTTTCGGAATCGGTTTAGCACAAAATCCTAACCGGAAGTCAAATGAAACCCTAAAGGTCAACAAAACCCTAGTTACCGTATCAATCTAAGTCCGGCATTGCCGTTTTCTTTGGCCCGGAAAAACGAAGTTAGGATAATTAGCTAAATAGCTCGTAATAACCATAGGTTTTATAAAAGTTTCAGTTTCGCGAAATTCGGGTGTCCTTCGAACCCGATCGGACACAGTTCTCGAAAAACGTGTCCGGGAGCCCGGAATAGTAAAAATATTCCGAATATACCGTTAGACTCGTAAAAATATAAGTTTTCCAAAAATATCAATTTCGTAATTTTTCGGTAAGTAAAAATAACAGATATAGCTATTATACGCGTATTTTCTTACTACCGGTACTTTAATTGTCATATCTACTTTACATTACACTATTCATTACTATTCTACACTATTCTTTTATCTCTACTTTTTCTTACACTACTCTTACACACTACATAACCTATAATCTTACTTTTTACCTTTCCCATAACTTTATTTCACATCTACCTTACATATTACATCTTTTATTTTCCAAAAAGTCAAAAAATTAATTCACTCCCTCTCTCCTCTCAATATGGCCGGCACACTCTCTCTTCTCCTCTCCATTTGTTTTAATTTTGCATTTATTTTATCACAAAAATCACTCCCCATTTTCCTATAAATACCCCCTCCTCTTTCACTTCTTTCACACCACTTCTACACTAAAATTACTCTCTCAAAATCTCTCTAGAATTTCTCTCCAAGAAGTTCTTCAAGAAGTTCTCTTTAGGCTCATCTCCTTTAGGTAAAAGTTCTTCAAGAAGTCTCCATGTTCATCTACTTAGTATGAGCTTAGTGTATGTTTTCTAAAACCATGAAGGTTAAGAAAGCAACATTAGATTCATACTTTGTTTTTGTTCATAATATCAATTCTTTATGTTCCTTTATGTTCCTTATATTCCTTTATGTTCTTTTATTTCTTTTATGTTCATAACTATCTACTATATCTAAATAACTATATACATATTCTTTAGAGCATATAAGCTCATAATCTTGCAATTTATTTACCTTTCATGCAATTTATTTACTTCAATGCAATTTATTTATTTCAAGTTGTTCTTAAGACTAGTCTCTAGTCTTAGACTTGTCCTAATCAAGTCAAAACAAGTTTTTCTTCTTTCATTTTATTTCTTTATGGGACTAGTTTATTTCTTAGTCCCGGGAGCCTTGAAAAAGCTAAGACTCCAATACTTGATTTTATTATTTATGCTTTATGTTACTTTGTTTATTATTATTCTCATAATCATGTTCATATAGAATGTTGTCCAAAAGTTTTATTTTCTAAAGATAATGAAATAAAAGAAGACTTTTTGTCACTTAGGAATAAGTTTATGTAAAGTATAAAATCAACACAAAACAAACTCATTTCTTTTCATGTTATCAAAAAGAGAACTCACAATAATTTTATAAACTACTTTTGCTTTACAAAGATACTTATTATTTCCACCTTGTTTTTCAAAAGGAGATGTTTTTGTTAAAATGGTTCTTTTCATAAGAAAGAAAATAAGATGGATGACTTAGGAAATTTCTAAGTAAAGACCTTTGCAAACTAAATAGGCAAAGAAAATTTATGGTTTGAAAATAATAAAGTTATTTCTTTTCAAGTTAAAAAGAAGTTAATAAGATTATAGAAAAGTTTTTCTACAAAAAGTCATTAATTGTTCCACCTTGTTTTATAAATAAAACAAATTTCCATACATGAATGAATATTTTTGAAAGTATAAGACATGAAAAAGAATGAGAAATATCAAGTAAAGATTTTTGCCAAAACAAGTAAACAAAAGGAATTTACACAAGAAAATGAAGAAGCATATTTCCTAGAAAACTTCAAATATAGTCTTAATGTAACTTAGGAAGTAGAAAATTTATTTTCAAAAGTCACTTAGAAAAAGATAAATAAAACCAACATAAAACATTTTTAGAAAACAAAATAAACAAGGTATCATTTCAAAGAAATTCACAAAAACAATTTCCGAAAAGCTTCAAACCGACATTGTTTTACTTAAGAAAAATAATTTGGACAACAAGACACTTGAGCATGCTTAAATATGAGTTATATAGTTATAAAAAGAGAATTTTTCAACTATATAGATAACTAAGTATTTATCAAACAAATTTTGATTTCTTGAACCAAAGTTGTTTTTACTTGAAAATCCGTGGTGAATTTTGTCACCAGTTTTTCGGAGCCTATATGGCTTTGTTTGTGGGAAATAATTTTAGAAATGGGTAGATCTTTTCGAGTAGATAGAAATCGGTATATTATATGCGCAATTCCGAGTTAAAATGACCAAGTTATGGCCATTTTAAGTTGGAACATTCTTCATACGAACTTTGACGTTCTTTGACATTGTTTTGTCAAAATTCAAGAAAATCTTCAAGAAAAACTCATTATGGGTATTTTCTTTGGTTAGGTGACCCGAGGAAGGATTTCTTCACCCGAGGACTATTACGTTTAGTGGATTGTGTGAACGACTCATCCACTTAGAAGAAGTAGACGTCAATGGCATCGTGAGTTATTTCCGTTATTTTTCATACTCTTGATTGTGCTTGTAAAATTAGTTGCACTAGAATCTAAGAAAAATCAAAAGGAAGTGTATGATAATATGTTGAAAGAATACTAAGTATATCGAAACTCGATTTGTTTGTAATAAAGTTGTATGTGAATTAGTATCTTGAATGTTTGAAATTGTTGATCACTTGAAAGAAGTTAAAAGTAATTACTAGACTTTAATTAAAGAAATTATTCATGCACTTCATATGTTGAGTCACATTGCATTCGCTACTATACAATTGGTGGGACAAGTGTATAATAGTGGTGGTAGACAGAACCGGTATATCATGTAAGTGGCGAGTAGGAGCCGGTAAGAACTACAAAAGTGATGGCTAGTAGGAGCCTGTAATAAACTACAAGTTTTTGATGGCTAGTAGGAGCCTGTAATAAACTACAAGTTTTTGATGGCGTATAGGAGCCGGTAAGATCTATAAAATTGTTTTTAAAAGTGGTGGCCGTAATTGGCCTGAATCCCCAACCCCGAATGAAGGGCGTAAATTCATTCAACATATGATTCCCGGAAAGTCATATGTCTTGTATGCTCACGTGGTTGTACATTTCATATGTTTGAATAATAAACTTGATTGATAGATTTCTTCGAGTATGAATTTTGGGAATACTCACTAAGCCTAGTAGCTTATACCCCGATAGATATCTTTTGCAGTTCCCTTACCTATGGTTAAGGCCACGTGGACCATGCGGGCAGGTAATCCCTTTCGAATATTAGAACTCTGGATAAAGTATATCATAGTATTAGCATGCAATTGTTTATATAATAGCTTAGTAATTTAGGGAATTGTTCCTAAGTATGCACAGTCTTTGCTATGAACAAATATTCATTATGAATCCTCTTTTCTTAATATGTTTTTGTATCTCCTTAAGCTTCATTATTCCATATATGGTCCTCTAAAATTTGTGAAAGTAAGCCTTACACTTAATATAAAAGCTTTTGGAAATGACTAAGGTTGTCATACTTAAGCTTTAATTGAGTGTGGCAGACTGCCACGTTTAGGGTACCCGTTGGGGCGTGACACCATACTTATAGCTGCATCCCTGGACCTAGCCAAATCAGGTAATGAGAGACTAGAAGTTATCTCCTTAAAAGTTTAAGATTGGTTGTATAGTTTTTAGTAGTGAACCTAGAATGATCAAATGTTATAAAAAAAAAAAAGATAATACCTAGACTTATATGTAGTAGGGGAATGCCCCTTAATGTTTTGTAATTGATCCTAAAATATCTGTGATTTATACTTTTATGCTTATCCTATCAAATTGAACTATATGTCTCCAATTGTTTATGTATTCTGCTGTCGTAAGGGAACACCTTGCATACTAACATAAGACTTCTGAATGACTGTGGTAGTTAATTCTTAAATCTCATTTAGCATGCGGCAGACTATTACGTTTAGGATACCATTTGGAGCGTGACAATTATAGAAAGAAGTTAATTGTATGAGTGATACTTTCAAGATAAGGGTATTTATGATAAAATTATAAAATAAACTATCAAATGATAATTTATGGGTTTCATCATTTTAGATAATAGCAATTCGTTATGGATTATTATTCACTTCAAGTGAACATCATAATAGTAACTTTACATAGAATGAGGAATGAATAAATAGCTATTCATGTCAAGTGAATGGGCAATTACCAAAAAAAAAATGGAGAAGAGTCGTCTCTATGAATAACAACAACAACAATAACAATCCGTGTTTTGATATTTTTACAAACAAGTTGTAAACCCCTAAATTTTACACAAACTTAATTTTAATAATTATTGAGAATAGGCTATAAATATTTTGAAAAGCTTTAAGAAAAGTTCCAAAAGTTATTCCTAATTTTTTTTTCTTTTGATTTAAGAATTTTAAAATATAATAATTTTAATTGTAGTTTGAAAGTTAGAATCTTTATAAATAAAATTTTGATATACAAAATGTAATTCCACCTAATTATTTTTCACAATCGATCATTGATAGTGTATTGGTAAATTAACGATGTAATTATTAGAGCTATAAAAAAAATTGAAAGAACTGTATGACAACTAACAATCTATTTGGGAAAATAATTCGAAAACAATAAACATGTCTCAAAAAGCTCTTAAATGAAAATCACGTGATTAACTATTAAATAAAACCTTAACTTCTAATTCCTGACATTATTTAAAACATTCGAGATAAGTTTATTATGATCAAATCATTAAAAACAACCTAAACTTTAAAAATAAGAATACTAATCATTAATAAATAAAAATAAATAAATCATCGGTCAAACTTTATATTTATGGAATATGTTGAATTAAATAGCATTTAGCAAGTAAATCCCAAAAAAATCACAAATAAATATTTTCTTGTAAACTTGTAATTAAAAATGGTAACCTTTCATAGAAACTATCTAGATACCTCCTTAAAGAAGCTATTCGCAAGGAAGTAGCCCCCTTAAGGAAGTAGCTTTGTAAATCCCAAATTTTTCGAGAATGGTTTTGGAATACCGAATCGAAACCCTAAAGACTGACCCAAGTTGAAACCGAACCTTAAACAATTTCGATCATGGGATTTCATAAGAGAATCTTCAAAAACAAAAAGAGAAAATTCAACAATCGTTCGATTAAAAAATCCGAGCATGAGAAGGTCCATCTATTTGATCCCTAATGTAAACCCCTCAATTTCTTGGGTAAAGTTGGATTAAGCCTTAAACCTAGTCAAACCGGAGTTTCAAAAATCAACAAAGATTACGACAATCTAACAACTTTAACTCCGGTAAACCCTGTGCTCTCAAACCTAGAAAACGGAATTGAGTTAATGGCTTATAAGAGTTCGTAATAAAATAGGGAAGTATAAAAATATCAGATTCGCAATTTTCTAGTGTTTTTCGGATCCGAACGAGATCAGTTTTCAAAAACCATATCTTGGAACACCAAAAGGTAAAAATATTCCGATAACACCAAAAACTCGTAATTGTACAAGGATTTAAAAAATATCAGTTGCATGATTTTTTGATAACTAAAAATATCAGATATAGCTCGTTTACGTGTATTGTTATTACTACCGGTATTTTATTTGTTTAGTCTACAATTCATAGTACTATTTCTACTATTCATTACTATTTTACTATCTCTACTTTTTCTTACAACCTACACATCTACTCTTACACTTTTATATTTCTAACACAACTTTATTCACATCATACCTTACACATTACTTCTTTTCATTACAAAAATACAAAATTTAAGCAAAACACTCTCTCTCTTCCATTGTTGCCGCCGGCCTCCCTCTTTCTTTTCTCAATATTATTTCTTTTTCAATTTATTTTATTACATCAAAATTTCACTCCAAAATTCTATTAATACCCCTCCCTCCTTCATTCTTTCACACATTCATTTTACATAACAAAACTCTATCAAAATTTCCTCTCAAATCTTTTTTCCAACAATTCTCTCTCAAAACACTCTCTACCATTTACTACTCTTTAAGAAAAATAACAAACACACTTCCCATTTATCTCTTTTCAAATCCTTCATTAAATCTTAGGTAAAATCCTACCTATATCTTTTTATCATGTTCATACAACTTAGCATGAGCTTTGTGTATGTTTCTTATACTCATGAGATTTAAAGAAGCAACAATATGTTCATGTTTTGTTTTTGTTCATATTCATATTTTACATTATGTTATTATGTTGTTGTTATTATTGTTATTATTATTTTTGGTCTAATCTAACTTCTATATAGTATTATGTATATATATTTCTTTAGAGTATATAAGATCACATGTTATTTATTTATTTTCATGCTTTGCAATTTATTTATTTAATTCATGCTATTATTAAAACTAGTCTTTCTAGTGTTAGATTTTCTATCAAGTCAAAATGATTTTCTTTCTTTCCTTCTCTTTTTGGGACTAGTCTATTTTTAGTCCCGGGTTGCCTTAACGAAGCTAAGGCTCCCAATATATAATCAGGATACCTTGATGAAGCTAAGGTTCCCAATGCTTGACCATATTATTACGTTTACTTGGTTATGAGTATTTCTTTTTATCTTATTATGTATTATTCTTGCTTTTTCATTGCTACATAATCATATTCATGATTAGAATGTTGTTGTCTTAAATAAAAATAAAAATGGGTTCTTTCTTAAATAAGGAAAAGTGAACTAGATTTCTCAACAAAGGATTTTTCAATAAGAAGTCTAAGTATGTTCTTAATAAATTCTTTTCAAAAGCTTAGACAAGTTGATCGTAAGTTTTAAAGTATTAGTGGCCAAGATTTGTTCAAATGAAAGGAACTCATTTCTTTTATAAATCAAAACTAAATATTCCATAAAGATAGAATTTTTAGCATTGAACTTAAGATTTTAACTCAACCATATCTTTTATAAAACTTAAATAGGTTCACTATAGACTTTGAAAATCACATACTAAGAAAGTTTCTTTAAAACTTAATTTTTTATATTGCTATTCTCTTTTCAAAATCAAAATGAAATTTTTGCTAAGTTCTAATATTAACAATTCTTTACTAAGAAGGCTTTTCTTATTATTCTACCATTAAGAATAAAACAAGTTTTTCAAATCAAGCTAAAATCAACTCACTATTTTAGAAACCAACTTAGAAAAATAAAATTATCGAGAAAATAAAGTTTTAAAAGTAAACTTATTTTCTAAAGAAGAAAAAGAATATAAAAATGAGAGGAAAACATACATTTAACACAACTCCAAATATTAGACCACACCAACAACTTAAGAAAATTTTTGAAAAGCTTATTTGCAATCACTAGAAATATAGTTGGTAGATAACTTAAAGAACCAAATTTTTGGGAATTGATTTACTTTTGAAAAGTGAGAAAATGAAATTATAATAGGAAAACACTCACTCATAACAACCCAAGTATATTTTAGTTTTCCTTCTAGCAATTCAAAAAGGAGAATTTTTCAAAGTGTCATCTTTTAAAACTCTTATAGAAAAAATTATTTGTGAATTATCAATGTTGAGACAACACTACAAAAATCATGCATACAATATGAGTATAAATATATGTTCAAAGTAGTTTTCAACTATATAAATATCCATATATTTTGCTTAAGGATTTTTGAGTGAAGAGAAGTTTGGAAAAATCATATTTTGTGGACTATGAATTCATAACTATTATGTACCGTAGTAATTTGCAACCCAAATGGCTTTTTATGACACAAATAACCTTATAAATGGATAGATTTTTTCTAATAGGTAGAAAACGGTATATTATATGCGAGATTCCGAGTTAAAATGAGCTAGTTATGGCCGTTTTAAGTTGGAATTTCCTCTTATCTGAATTTTCACGCAAATGCTAGAACAGAATTAGAAAGTTCAAGAAGAGATTCCATGAAATACTCATTTTAGGTATTTCTTTTGTTTAGGTAACGAAGTTTGGGAGGATCCATATTCGGAGGACCATTATGAATAAAGAGTTTTTAGCAAGGATGGCCGAGTGAGTTTATTTCCTACCTTTTATGTACTTGTTTGTGCTTGTAGCTAGAGGCACTAGAAGTTGGAAAAGATAAAAATGAATTTTGTATGATAACATTGATTAAAAGAATACTAAGGATATCAGGACATGAATTGTTGTTAAATAAAATTGTGTTTTATTATTACCATGCTGGAATATCTGCAATTTTATGATTGCTTTAAAGTACCTTAATTACATATTTCAAGTTATATATATTAATTGATTCATGCGTATCACGTAGCTAGTTTCATTTCATTAGCTACTATACTCGATGGGACAATAGTATAGTAGTAGAGTTTGCAGGAGCCATAAGTTTGCAAGATGGGTGAATAGGAGTCAGAAAGAACTATTTCAGGATGGGTGAGTAGGAGTCAGGAATAAACTACATAAGTTGGACTTCAAAGATGGGTTTTAAAGAGCCTGAAACACCTAACCTCTGAATGGAGGGGTAAATCCATGCAAAACATACGATTTCTGGTAGATCATATGTATTGCTTGTTCACTTGCTTGATGCATTCATATGCTTATTTAATAACTTGTTTGAAATTATTGAAAAGAGTACGTTGATTCAGGAATATTCTCACTAAGCTAGTTATGCTTATAATCCAATAGACTTTTGTTATAACATGACCAATATCTCTTATGCTCGAGGACTTCATATACTCGAGTGGGATTATGTTTTAGGGAGCTTCTGAAAATCCTTTGAAGATCTTAGGCTAAATATCCTTTAATATCTTTTAGTGTTTGTATTGTTTCCTTGTGTTAAAGACTAAGCTGATATTATGATTGTTTGGAGATTTATAGAGGAAAGCCCATAAGATGATGTAAGGATTATATTCTTATAATGTTGAAATTAGATGGTTATCTAGATTTCTTGTTTGTTGTATTTACTATCCTAAACTATACATATCACCAGTGTCTCCTATTGTTGTGATAGATGCCTTACATATGGTGTTGAAGCTTTCGTATGATTTCGGAAAGTCATTCTTAAGTTTTAATACCATATGTAGTGGACTGCCACGTCTAGGGTACCCTTTGGGGCGTGACAAGCTTCTTTTAGGATTAGCTTTTAAAGAAGAAACCCTTTAAAGAAGCTAACTGCATCCATTTACTTAGTAAGCAATTTCTCTTGAAAATTACTCAAATCTATAAATAAAAACTCATTTGCCTCATCATTCTCCACATCTTCTCTCACCCCATCTACTTAATCATATCTTCTTTTAACATCATCACTGCCCCAAGAGAAATCTAAAGAGTATAAGAAAGATGTCATAAGAGTATAAGGATTGCATTATTAAGGATTAACGATAAATTTCTTCCATCTAGAAGTAAATGATTGTAACCCTTTTAAGCATTGATTTCAAGTAGAAAGTTAATGACTGGATGAAAATTAAAGAATAATAAATATCACGCTCACGATTGTAAAGAGAAAGTAAGATGACATATACAAATTTATTCATGTTTGGAAGATTGTGATATAATTATCTCATTAAGAAGAAAATGTCAACTTGGTAAAATATTGATAATTCTTAGAATTAGATTGCCAACTATGAGACGATTATGGAAATATCTTGTATTAGTACATTAATAGATAGTAGGTTTGAGATTAATGTCCTAAATAATTTGAACAAAGGAAACTTAGGAGTAATTAGGTAAAAATTTTCAATAGACGTAGCAAAGTAAGAAACCAATCATGCTATATTATGATATTTATGTAGTTGATTAAAGTTGTATTAAGAAAATTTATTTAATGTAGTGTTACTGTAAACCCCTAAGAATTTTGATAAGTCTAATAGCAAACTCTACACTTAGCATCGAGACAAAAACCCTAATTTTTAATCAAATCGATACTGAATCCTGGAAACCTTAAACGAGGTCTAATAGTTTTGCTATACATGGAATAAGAGTCATATAAACTAAGACAAAGAAATCCAAGAGTCCATTTCCTAAGGAAGCATAAAATTATCGGTACTAGCCAATCATCCGACAAATCATCAAGTACAGCTAACACTAAATCATATTTCTAATGTTAAATCACAAACACGCAAATCGAAGACAAGTAGTAATATAATATGATGAAACAATGTAAATTAAAATTATAATTTTAGCATCAAAGAATTAATTAGGGTTTAGTTGAGTAAACCGAACATATTGCGATGTCAATAATCTTACTGGCAATGTATCTTTATCTTGTCTTTTTATAATACTATTCAAGTATAATAACTTTTGAACTTGCAAATTTACTTTATGTCACAAGTGCAGTTGACTATGATAAAAAGCAGATTTGACGTGTACTAAGTTTTCTTCTTTCTTTTTTTTCTTTCCTTTCTTTCGTCTTTTCTTTTTCTCCTCTCTCCCTCTTCCTTCTCCTCACCTAACGCCGATCCCTTACCTCCCCTTTCCTTTTTACTTTTTACTTTTCCTTATGAACTCAGTTTATTAAAATTCAACTGTCTTACATAAATCTCATCAAAGAACACTTACATTGTTGTCACGCCCCGGGGGGTACCCTAAACGTAGCAGTCTGCCGTATATAATATTAAAGCTAATGAATGACAACCTTAGTCATGCAAGAGCTTCGATATCACATGCAAGGCGTGCTTCTAAGATAGTAGGAGACTCACAAGGGTATTATATTTAAGTAGATAATAAAAGCAAGCAAGAACTTATATAAATAAACATAAGATTTCCATAATAATATCCTTACATCATCTTAGGGGCATTCCCCCGCTTTAATAGTCTTCCAAAATAATAACAACTATAACATAAGCCTACTATAGAGATTTTCCTAGAATCCTATGTTCAAAACTTAAATATATAAAGCTTATCTCAAAAACTCCTAGTAGCTTATACTCATACCTGGCATACAGGGCTCCTTGGGGCCAACCAAAGGTAATCGTACTGTAACAAAAAGCTATAAGGGTATAAGCAAAACTAGCTTAGTGAGATAATTCCATCTATAAGACATTTCCATAATTCATACAAGTATTTTAAATCAAACATATGAGAATACACAAATCATATGAACAAACAAGATACACATGATTAACTAGAAATCAAGTGTAGCATGGATTTTACGCCCTCCATGACAAGGGTTGGGAGGTTACAGACCCATACGACCATCAATTTCTGCAGATTTACCGGCTCCTGCTTGCCCTGTAGACTTTCCTGCTCCTACTAGCCCATGTGGACTTTCCGGCTCCTACTAGCCACAACTACCATTTCCTCGTTTCCCTACATGAAGAATAGTAGTGAAACAAAAGTGACTCATGTGTATGATTTGCATGAATTGATTTCAATATAAATTTAACCAAAGATGTTTAGTTCAAGTTAAAGGCGATCAACACAATTTTCATAATATCAATACCAGAATCACAATTTATTTATCAAACCAACTTCCGATATTCTTAACTTGTATTCAATCATTCATAATACCAAGTCACACAACAATTATCCATTTTATCTTTTTCTTAATTGCTAGTGCTACTAATTACAAGCACAAAACAAGGAAATGTAACATAGTAAAAGGAATAACTCACTCCATGTCGGTAGATCTTAATCAAAGTAATCCTCCGGAAAAGCGATCTTGGGTCCTTCTTTACCTAAACAAGATGAAATACCCAAAATGAGTCTTTCATGAAGTTTCTATTCTTGAAAACCTTAAACTTTTCTTAAAATCGCTGTAAAATCATATAAGAGGAAATTCCAACTTAAAATGGCCATAACTTGCTCATTTTAACTCGGAATTTTGCATATAATATACTGTTTTCTATCTATTCGAAAAGATCTATCTATTTCTAAACTTATTTTCATAAAAATAAGTTGTTTGGGTCCCGAAAAGGCAGCGATCAGATTTACCACGAATTTACCAAAAACTTGAATTTTTCCTTTTATCAAAAGCTCACTTGAAGAGATAGATTTTCCAAATATTTTTATAAGCTTTTTGAAAGGTATAAACATATATGTATTGAATCATAACAATGTATGAAGTAAATGAAGTTGTCTCAATTTATGAAAAAGTAAAGTCTTGAAAGATTTTGAACTTAAGAATTTTTGAAGTGTTCATTTTACTTTGAAAAGATTTTGAGTTAATTGAAATGAGTATTTCTTTCTCTAAATTTAATTGCTTGTAATTGCTTTATATTTCTAAAGAATGATTTTTATTTTCTAAACTTAGATTCCAACAACTTTTAAAATCAATAACAATTTCATAAAAGAATATCTTTGTTTCTTGTAATCATTTTAAAAGAATTTCTAGCACTTAATGAAAAGTGAAGTTTTTTATAACACCTTTTGTTTGTTTAAGAAAAATCATTTCTAGTCATGTTTATGAGCTTTTAAGAAACTTATCCTCTACATGTATTTCTTAGAAAAGAATTTTTAGTCTAAGAAAATATTTCTCCATTTATTTTGTTGAGACAAAATCATTATGTTCATGCATGAATATGAATCATAAAATTATGAAAATATAAAAAAATATAATAATTTGAAAGAATAAGCAATTAAGAAATAAATAAAGTATTGGGACCTTAGTTTCATCAAGGTACCCCGAGACTAAGAAAAGACTAGTCCCTAAAAGAAAAGAAAATATTTTAACTTGATGAGGACAAGTCTAAGACTAGAAAGACTAGTCTTATAAACAACTTGAAATTAAATAAATTGCAAGGAAGTAAATAAATTGCAAGAAAAGTAAATAAATTGCAAGACAATAAGCTTATATGCTCTAAATAATGTATTTAGCTATATAGATATATTAGATAGTTATGAACATAAAAGGAACTTGATGATGAACAAAAATAAAGTATGAACCTATTGTTGCTTTCCTTAACCTTCATGGTTTAGAAAGCAAATATTAAGTTCATACTAACTAGATGAACATAAGGAATACTTGAAGAAAAATTACCTAGAGGAACTAAACTAGAGAGAGCTTCTTGGAAGAGAATTCTTGAAGAATTTTTAGAAAGTAACTTTAGTATAGAAGAAGTGTGAAAGAAGTGGAAGTATGAAGGGGTATTTATAGGAAAAAGTGAGAGATAATTTATGTTAATTAAATAAAGTAAAAATAAAACAATTAGGAAGAGGGAAAGGGGGTTGCCGACGCTACACAAGAGAGAGGAGGGAGAGAAAAATTTATTTTTTTTGTTATTTTATTAATTAAAAGTAATAAATGAAAGATGTGAAGTTGTATTGGAAATGAAAATGTGTAAGGAATAGGTGTATGGGTTGTAAGAGTAGGTTGTAAGAAAAAGTAGAGATAGATGAATAGTGTAGAATAGTAGTAAATAGTGTAATGTAAAATAGACATAACAATTAAATGCCGGTAGTAAGAAAATACGCGTATAAATGCGATATCTGGTATTTTTAGCTACTGAAAAATTATCAAATTGATATTTTTGAAAATCTTATATTTTTACGAGTCTAACGGTATATTCAGAATTTTTTTAACATTGCAAGCTCCATGACATGTTTTTCAAGAAATGTGTCCGATCGGGTTCAAAAAGAGTTTCGATTTTATTAAACCGATCTTTTTAGGCTTCCTTGAATAATTACGAACTATTCTACTCACTAAACTTTTTTCTTACTTTCTTGGGGTTTCTTAAACGGTGATGCCGGACTTAAGTGGTTACGGTAAACTAAGGTTTTGTTGACTGTGGAAATTCGGTTGACTTCTACTTAGGGTTTGAGCTTTAATTTGAATTCAAAAATTTCGGTGATTTACAATTGTACTTTTATGTAAGCTACTCTAGGACCTATTTGTCCTTTTATGTTATTTTCAATACTAAATAATATCTCCATCACTTCATTCTTCTTTACTTTTCTCTCCTAATATGGATTGGAGAATCTAAATAATAGTGAATCTAGTGCTTTCAATTGCAATTTAGGGTTTATGATATGTTTTTAGGTTTTCATAATTTATGAAATTAAAAATTAAAAGATATGATCAATTAGTCCTTAGATATGATGCACCAAAGAATAACTCAAACTAGTTGTTCTAATCAATTGATATAAGACATGATGATAAGAAACAATGAAGAACAATCTTGCATAGAAAACTCAGTTTTGTTCAGGAAGATAATTTGTTACAAAATACATTATGAAGTTTATCGAGGGTAAAACAAACAACAAAAACTACTAAACATATCACTAATAAGCTTTTATATGCTCCCACAAGTTAGACAATGGAAAAAATGGAAAACTACAAGACAAACAAATAAAATAAGAAGCAAAAGCGTCAAACAATGCAAAAATAGGGATGAAGATCACCTTATTGATCATGGCCATGATCCTCTCAAATCAAAATTCTTCTCTAGTGTTTGAGCCACCAAAAACATTACATGACTGATAAGAGTCAGCATCACAGGCGTGACCACGCTTGTTATGTCCTCAAGTTGTCAAATCATACAATGATGACGTGCTCACTGCTTCTAATATGGTCGTACTCTTGATCATAGCCTGGATCATGGGTGTGATAGAGGTTGTGATCTCCTCTGATGTACAATGTCTAAATTCAGCTTGATCATGGGTATCTTCTCGATTACAGGTGTGACGACAGCATGATATCCTCTAATAATGATTTTTCAATATTTAAATACATCAAATCATATCTCACTCCAAGGTGCATCATATATAGACATCGGCACGGTTCGGGTCTGTTCCGGACCGAACTGGAACCGCCAGACCCGGGGCAGTTCACGGTTCCGGTTCACGTGAACTGGTTTTTTTTTTGGGAAAAATGAAGAAAATAAAAACGCTACCTCCCCCATATAGTGATGACGTTACTGTTAAAACCTTAAACGCTAACATTATTATTGGTCCATAGATTTTCAAAACCAAGAATCTTAAGCTTAATTGTTATTATCAGTTTCGTAATTGTATACCAAATACTCATTTCCCTGTTAATTAATTAAATGCAGTAATAATTAGCGTGTATATATATATATCATCCAATTGGAATTCAAAAATATGACGCCGCTACGTCAGGTTAATTTGAACAGAAGGTTATACATAATTAACAATAATAATGATTATTTCTGCAATTTTCTTCCTAGCAAACAGGGTTGAGATGTTTGTGGGTGACGAGATCGATCACGGTCACGTGAGATGAATTAGCTGTCCAATTTTATCAGTTTTCGTTAGGGATCGAAATTTGAGGCAATTTCATGATTTCTTTGTTGTGCAGTTCTTGCTGGAACTACTACGTTGGATGGGGTTTGAATTTTACGTTAAATAAGACCAAGTTGATTTGTTTATTCCTGTCTTTTTTTATAGATTAGTAATTTGCGAGGAAATTCAGGTTTCTTCTTTGACCCATACGCTGGATCTCTCCTTTCAAGACTTGCATCATGCGCAGGTTTTTTTTTTTTAATTCATATATTTTGACGGTTCCGGGCCCGGTTGGAACCGCCGGTTCCACCACGCTAACCACTTGGACCCACCGGTTCCAGCAAGTCCTTGGACGGTTCGGAACCATCACCGACGGGGGCGGTTCCCGGGTCAGGGACCGTCGGTAATGGTTCGAGGCGGTTCGCGGTTCGGAACCGCCCCGTGATGATGTCTAATCATATAATCTCTAAGAAAGCCAAATTCATCATCATTTGGATCATTTGTAAGGATTCTTTTAACCAAGTTTATTAAGCCCTTAGCTCTAGCTTGAGTTATTAGCATAAGTGCCCCATGATTCTTTTCATCTCCTTTTCCTTATGAATACCCTTGGCCCACCATCTCCTATATCTCTTGTCATTCTCTTAATTTCTCTTTTTCTTATCTCCTCATTTTCTCATTAATAAAATTTTCTACAAATACCCCGCATTCCCTTCATGTCTTTCATTTTATTCACTTTGCAAACTTTTCTCTTTCATTTCTCTCTTTCTTTCGCTTTCCCTCTTCATTGTCGCCCCTTCCCCTCTCTATCACTTTCGGTTCTCTTTCCCTTTCTGTCAATCTTATACACACTCACCACATCTCATTTCCATAACCTTTAGGAAGTTAATAACCACCTCTAATCGTTATCATATATGGTATCTATCATGCTTGAAATGGAGGAAACACCATCACTCCTCATACATTCCTTATGATGCCTTAACTAGGGAGGGGAAAAGAAGATCTACTGCATTTTTACCTCATAAGTATCTTATTATGTGATAACTTAACTTAAACTCAATCGTTAACAAAAAGTTTGAAAAACATATTTCCTTTTCTTTTCTTTACATGTCAAAACCCTAGAGAAAGGAATCAACATGTGATTGAAATCCTCATCTTAGGGTGATGATGGTAAGGATGGAACTTAAAAACAAGTGAGCTACCATTTTCCCATCAATGGTATAAAATCATGTTTATGGAACTTGCTACAAAACACAAGTTTGTAGTCTTATCATCCTCGGGTGCAAAGATAGCCAAAAGACACTAAACATGATGGAAAGAATGATGGTGTTCTTAAAAAACCATATAACTACTTTCCTTGATTAGTAAGCCTAGCATCCTAAGATGGAAAGTTCTACGACTTCATGAACCATTCCACTCAAGATGATGTTTTTCATTAAAAGGATAGCTTTAATATATTGATGCACCATCTTCTTTTTCTTTACAAACTTGAGGCTTACAAGAATTATCACTATTGTGGCCCTAATAGAGGGCCTAATAGGATTGCCTTAAAATCATCATATCATGTGTGCACTCATAATACGAGGATCGCCTTATAAGTTAGAGTTACTCTAATTTGTTATTCTCTCAATATGTTACACACACACACACACACACACACACACACACACACACACACACACACATATTTACAAAAATAGTTTTAGATATCAATATTTTCACAGATCATAAGGACCATGGAGAATCAAATATCTTACCTAAAAATAAGATAATGTAAACTTTGAGTTTGTTAATCAACTACTATTATGAGAATTGGAAAAAGGGAAAAAACGAAGGTTTAAAAGAAAGGAGATAATAAAGTTTAAGTTTTTCTCTCATCTAGGTTTGATCTATCAACTTTCTAATCTTCTAACTGACTTGACTTGATCTTTGATGCACTTTCCACCCAAATCCTATCACAATCCCAGCTTTTTTATTTTTCTACAAAAACAAACTATTATAGAGTGAGCTACATTCAGCTTAGTGAGATAATTCACTATGTAAGAATGTACTCATAAAAAAACAATAACAAACAAGTCTGTTAATAAACATATGAGATGCAACATCCATATGGAAAATAATATATATGATCAACCAGAAATCATATACTGAATAGTTTTACGCCTTCCATTCAGGGTTACTGGCCCATACGACCACAATGAAAATTTTGTAGACATTTAGGCTCCTCCTATGCCATAAATTTTAGTAGATTTGTCGGCTTCTACTTACAAATTCTCTCATCTCACCCAAAGGTATAGTAGCAAAAATGATATGACTCACTTCGTGATATGCATGATCGATTTACTTATTCTTTTTCTGAATTGAGACATTAAACATTTTAGGGGTGATCATAGAGATATACATAAATAATACAATGTGTCATTGAAAACAAAATTTATTAATCAATAATTGAAGTTTTGATATACTTAAATTATTTCATCCAATCACCATGAATATAACATATCCCATGATAATCCTTACATGCATAATCCAATTTTTATCTTTTCCCTATTTTCTAGTGCTCTATATTATAAGCACAAACATGAATACGTAAAATAGAGAGATAAATTTACTTGTTCTTAGTGCAATCCTTAATTGACGTGATCCTTGGGGAAAGGCATGTCAAATTATTTGTCACCTAAACAAAAAAAATACCCATAATGAGTATTTCATATTGGTTATACTCAAATTCTAACTCTATTTATTCTATTTATGTTATTTTCCCCAATTACGAAAGTTTTAACTTAAAATGGCAATAACTTGGCTCATTTTAAGTTATAATTTTGCATATACGTGGTCGTTTTCTACTTAATTCAAATGCTTTATCTATTTTAAGGTTATTTTTAACTTTTAATATCATTTAAGTCTCGGAATGCTATGAAACAGATTGCATCCAGTATGTTTTAAACTTTGTTATTTACAATTTTTAAAACTTTTAGTTCATTTGGACTCTATAAATGTAGCATAAAATATTCCTATTTAGAAATTATATAATAATGATAATAACTCACATTATATGTATGATCCTAGTGATGTTGCTCAAAATAGGAAATTCATTAAAAACAACTTTCTTGGAAGGTTGAAAAGTTAATCTTTTAGAAAAATCACTTTTTGATGTTTAAATAAAATTTAAACTCTAGACTTTTGTAAATATGTATACTTAAATAAAAATCATAATTTTATAGTTATTTTGAGTTCATGAATATTCCATTTTTATAATAAAACTCATTTAGCCAATTATTTTCAAAACATGAACTTTAGGTGTTGGTGGAGAAAAATTGTTTTGAGTTGTATTATCTTTAAAATGTTTTATGTTTTGGCATATAAGAAAAAATAATTAAATAACTTGTTCTAAATTTTTATTTTTAATAGAAAAGTTTGTACATGTATTGTAAATAAGATTTTTGGAAAATTTTATATGATAAAGAATTGTTAGGATTTATAATTTTGGAAAGTTTGTTCTGGCATTTTGAAAAATATAGTTAAGTGTTTCTTTCAATTTCTTTAGTCCCAATGAAAGGATTTCTCAAGTATTAGAGATAAGATTTTTCGAAAATGTTTTGCATAATAAAGAATTATCAATATTTATGTTTTTGGGAAAGTCTGCTTTTTGCATATTAACAACATCATCTATGACCATATATGTGCATGAGCTTAAAATAAAAATAAAATTAATAGCATAGACTTATACCACGGACATAATAATGAGAAATACATAATCAAGAGCATAAAGATATTAAAACAAAAGCATCGGAGTCTTAGCTTATTATCAAAACTCCGTAGGACTTGAAATATTTATGTCACCATGTAAACTAAACTAGAACAAGGATAATGAAATAAAATATGGAAGGCTTATCGAGACTTGAAATATTTCTAGTCTCATAAAATAAAAATCAAAATAGATAATAAAAAAATTATGAGAGTCTTTGCTTTTATTTCAAGGCTTCCTAAGACTCGAGTTATTTCAATCTTCTTCGGACTTGAAAATATACAAGTTCAAGACTAGAAATTAACTAATGTTATAAAAGCATGAAATAATTAATATGCATGAAATAAAAAACATAAAATGAAAGAGCAAAATTAGTGAGAATTTAGGTTCTAAAAGTTATATTACATACATATACATCTTACATATAGAAAGTTAGATCATTAACAAAGACATATAAATCATGAACATAAACATGGCAAAATATGTTGTCTTTACATTTCCATCCCCTAGCATATGTGTACATTACTAATTTTTAGGGTAATATTAAGTTCAAACCCTAAAGCGAAAAGTTAACCGGAGACCTTAAGTCAACAAATTCCCAAGAAACCCTAGCAGTTTAGATCCGGCAACCCTGCGCTTCTAAACCAAGAATTCAAAATACGAGTGAAGAGTGTAGTTTGGTTCGTAATAATATTAGGGTGCTTAAAAAGATTATATTAGTTAATTTTCGACTTATTTCGAACCTGGTCTGATACAGACTTTGAAAAGCGTGTCCTGGGGCTCGAGATATTAAATATATGATATTAATACCGTTAGACTCGTAATTTCATAAGATTTCCAAATATATCAATTATATAATTTTTCGGGTTGTAAAAGTTATAATTATAACATTTTAATCGTATTTTCTTTACTACCGGTACTTTAATTGTCTAATCTAATTTTTTATTTCTAATCTAATATTCACAAGTACAACTACCCATACTCTACTTCCTATATTCTTACATCCTATTCTTACAATTTCATCATTTTCCTTACAACTTACTTTTTTAATATAACTTTTACTACTTCAATTACTTATTTAATTTTCAAACTTACACAACACACATCTCTCTCTCTCCCATACACCCCGAAACCGGCGCCCCTCTTCCTCTTTCCCTCTCCAATTTTGTTTTATTTTCTTTTATTTAATTAAAGAAACCTAATCCACTTTTTATATATATCCTTTTATGCCTTCACCTTTCCATTCTCTCTTTCCTCACCTTCACTTTTAGAAAAAATTTTGCAATACCCTCACTCCTCTCCTCTCTAGAAACCGTGAGCCTCCCTCTCTCTGCACACACATTTTTGTTTTCTTTAAGTTTTCTGATCCAAACACTAAATAGGTAATAGATCTACACTTCATTATCTTTAAAACATGTAATGGCAAGATCATTCATGTATGATTCCAACCAAAAATCCCAATGAGCCTTAAGTTAGGGATGTGGAAATACTTGAAATGAGATCCTTGCCATCACACGTAGTAGATCTTGCTATTTAAGATTATTTTGCTATTACTTGTTTTATTGTTAAGTTATGTTGCTATTATTAATGTTTTGTGCATGCATTCATATCTAGCCATATCCACATAATAGTCATAGTGTTTATGCATTCATAACTAGTATAATAAACTAGATCTAGTTGTTTTGAGTTCATAAATGTCTTAGGTTTTTGTTTCATGTCCACAAAGGACTTGTAGTAGTATGATGATAATAGAAAAATGTTAGAAAGCTCAAATTTACTTTAGTTTCAAAAAAAAGATTTTTGAAAATTCGGATAAAAAAAGGAAATATTTAGAAAAGCCATTCATCAACTTCAAAATGTGTATTTTACATAAAAAATGAAGGGATTAGGAATAGATATCATAAATGAGTGATCTTGATGAGAAAAGCTTAGATCTACTAAAGAATATTTCCAAAATAAGGAAAAGTTTACAAAAGTTATGTTTCAATCCCAATAAAAATTTTAAATTCGTCATAAGGGAAGGTTGAAGTGTAAACACCTATTTTTCAACCCCAAAAAAAGATTTTTATTCAAGAAATGAAAGCCTTAAGGAGTAGGTTTGATTAGGGAATAGTTTTTGAAAGATTGAATTGAGTTTTACAAAGGAAACAATCTCAAATAAATTTCAAAATTCGGATTTGAAAATGACCACTATTTAAACACTACTTCCAAATACCAAAATAATGATTTTTATGGAAAAATGGAATTCCTAGGGAATACATGTAATAAATACCTAGTTTTGACAAGGATAAGTAAAATTCATTAAAGTATATTTCTAAAACAAGGAAAGTTTTCCGAAGATAGATTAAACAATGTTTTCATTCCTTGAAAATCTTATAAAAGTTGTATCTAGGTAAACCTCTATATAAACACCTATTTTCAAACTCCAAAACAAAGAATTTCATCAAAGTAAAGAAGGTGATAGACATATAGGTCATTAGGGAAAAGTTTTTGTAAGAACAAGTGTGATTTTGCAAGAAATAAAACTAGTTTTCTTAAGTTTTGAAATTTCAAAAGTTTTGCAAAGCAAAAGTTTTATAAAAGAATTTTTAATATCATATCATTAAGAATATACATATAGATAGTTCATTGCATGGCATTTATGGTGATAACTTATCGGTTTTGCATGTACACATAATGAACTTGGTAAAAACAAAGTTAGGAAATATTATTCTTATACATCCTATCAAGCATTATCTAAATACATGAGGAAATAGCTTTACGAACACCATGAATCATGCATGATTTTTTAGATATGTATATAATAGAGTCTTACTAGATATATGATAGCTAAGTATCTATCAAAGCTTTAGTATGATGCTGATTTGAAATCAGGAGTTGAATTATGGAATGGGAAATTCGTATAGTATTATGTACCTTACTGTTCATGGACGAAATGACCTTGTTTGTTGGAAATAACTCTAGAAATAGATAGCTCTCGTCAAAAAGGTAGAAATAGATATATAATATGTGAAATTTTGAGTTGAAATGATCAAGTTATGGCCGTTTTATGTTAGAATTTCCTCTTAGAATTTTGACGAACTTGTTAGAATAGAATTTATAAGTTCATTCAAACTTCATATAAATACTCATTAGAGTTATTTCTTTTGATTAGGAGACTTCTGAGATGGACTAGACCTTCCGATGACTATTACGATTAAGTGAATTTTCGTACCATGGCAAAGGAGTTCATACTTTTAAATTATATGCTTGTGATTGTGTTTTTAACGTTAGTGGCATTAGAATTAGGGCAAGATAAAAAGTTGATTGTGTATATGTGAGTTCTACTTGAGTCAATTGATGATAAGACTATCAAAATGAGCTTGTTGTAAATATTTGTATGATTTAGTATAGAATTGGAGTGTCTGCAATATCTATAATCACCCATAAATTGTCAATTAATATGTCATGATTTTAAAATCAAATTGACCATGCATACCATATTTGAATCACATTGCATAGGTTATTATACCTTTATGGGAAGAAGGCATAATAGCTAGGCAACGAGGGACCTATAAATTCGAATGTTAGCTTAAAGGCCGGAATTGAAAATGTATGTAGGTGGGCACTTGTATCAACCACAATATAAATGAGAAAAATTGAAATCTATGGTCGTATGGGCCTGTAACACCTGACCCCAAATGGAGGGCATAAATTCATTTAACATAAGATTTCCAGAAGGTCTTATGTATTGTGTGCTCACGTGCTTGTGCATTTCATATGATTGTTAATATAACTTGCTTGGTATATATATTGTTTGTTGAGTATTTAATTTTGGAAGTGAAATTCACTGAACTTGTAAGCTTATACTCCCATAGTTTCCTATTGCAGTATGAATACTTATGGCTATCTCTGAGAAGCCACTTTCCTCAGGTACAACTTTTGGACCTTAAGGAGCTTTTTGAAGAAGTCGGGACCTAGATGTAGATATAAACTTCTAGTTGAATATCCTTAATCTACATATATAATAGTTGATGTAAGAAACTTTTGTGGACCTATGGACTCTTAATATTTTGATGAGAGTATGCCCCTTAGATCATTTAATAGATTATTCTCGTTATAACTGTTATGATTTACATTCTTATTACTATATGTCTTCTTAAGCTATTTCGATTCAAAGTATGGTTCCCTCTATATTGAACGTGAACCTTACACCTGGTTTTTAAACTCATGGAATGACTAAGGTTGTCATACTTGAGTTTAGATGTTGAGTGTGGCGGACTGTCGCATCTAGGGTACCCTTTGAGGTGTGACAATATGTATCAAGGGGATTTTATGTGGAAAGTATGGGAGACACACACATACAGACATTTATATATTCATATCACGTAATGTAATATGGAGAAAGGGTTTAGTGTTTACCTAAAATTGATGATTGGAAAAGAAAAAAAAAAATTGAAAGGCACTAAAGGAGTGGGGAGGGGGCGGTGTAGCATGATTTTGGAGAGGGAAAAGGGGAGAGTTTTAGAGAAAATTTTGCAAGAGTTTTGTTCAGATAGAGCAAATGTATGAAAATGTAAGGGGGGTGTGGTGGTATTTATAGAGGAAAAAGGAGGAAACTAACGTATGGAAGAAAAATGACAAAGAAAATAAATTGGAGGGAAAAGAGGGAGGAGACAGAGCATCCAAACGAGAAGAAAGAGAGAGAGAGATTAAAAATTAATTTTAGAAGAAAAGTATAATAAAGTGATGAAGAAATTAAGTAAATTAGAGTGAAAAATAGTAGTAGAAATTTAAATTTAAACAATCGAAATGTAAGTATGTAAGCATAGGTGTAAGAAAAAGTAGAGTAAGATGAATAATAATGAATAGTAGATAAGCTATTAAATTACCAGTAGAGATAAAATACGCGTGTATTAGCTATATTTGATATTTTTATAACCTAAAAAATTTTTATTTGATATTGTATAGGTATTTTAATATTATTCTAGTATAAATTGTTTGTTTAAACATTTCCCCTTATTTTGCATGTCGATATTCGGGTATGGAAACTAATATAGTAAAAACTTGAAACCATCAAAATTTTGGTGAACCTAATCATTTTAGGACATGTACTATATATTCGATTCATAATATTTTTCTAATTAATTTAGTATTTTATGATTTTAGAACCTATTTGATTGAGTGTTAAGTTTCTATGAGTTAAGGTTGACTCAATTTGACTTTAGGGTTTCAATTTCGTTTTCGATTCTAAGATTTCACTTATAAGTTTATTGTAAAATTTTGGGAGTTTTCAACTATAGGAAATTATTTCTTATTATTTTATCATTGAATATTATTTAATTATATCATCTCGATTTACATGTTAGAGATCAGATAAACGAATTATTTAGCATAGGTTTCTATATCGAGTAAGCTATTGGATCATTTTGATGGAAATATGTTTTTGCTAAACAATTTACCTTTAGGCTTTTGGGCTCTATTTAATTCATCTGACATCTTAGGGTAATTAAATCTCTATTTGATCCCATTTATGGTTTCTAGGGTTCTAAATTTTTTGGGATCTGGGTTAAATTTAATTCATATGATATTGTCGAGTTATAAGATTTATTTGACCTGATCTAAGATTTCTATAGCATGGATCTGATTTGATATGGTTTAGGATTTTGGTTCCAAAGCGAGTTATAGGGTTCATGATTTGTTTAATTTATTTCACTAAAATTCTAATTAATTTTCTGATATGATTTTGGCCTATATTATTTAATTAATATCATATTATTTTCTTGATTTACTTTTTTGCTATTTTAATTATCTTGATATAGTATTTTGTTGTACCAAATGATTTGTCAGATGCGTAGTTTGTGCCAACAATTGTAAACTTGCTTAGGTAATTAACCTTAGGGTCTTATGGTATTATAGGGTTATAACTTATATTAATATGATGATTAAATATATATTATTACCTGTAATTGTTAAATTATAATGATACTTATTACAATAGTTCATTAATATTATGATATTGGTTATAATGTATTTATCAATCATATAGCATTATTACAAGTCAATAAGTTATCATTTCTAATATTATTAATATAATAATTATGGTCTTAATATTGTTAACTTATTAAAATTATCTTAATATGTGGATCAAGTATGGTATAATTTATTATATATCAAAATAATCTTGTTTTGTTTTTACTATAATATATGTTATTAATTACAGTACACTTTTGATGCTATTAATACTAATACTACAATAATTGTAAACTATAGTAATAGTTTGTCATATACTTATTATGTATTATGTACCCAAAATAACTATATGATTAAATTAGTAATATAGTATATTTCATAAATATTAATTTTTTGGGCTTCTAAATTATATTTTGTTATAATTATTTGTCTTATTTTATGAATATTTTCTTATGTAATATCATTTTCATAGTTTGAGTGACTTTCACTAGGTGTTACTTACTTAAGTGGTACTGGTTCCTTCTTTAGAATTACTTCTTTAAGATGCTACTTCTTTTATGAATAGTGTCACGCCCCGAAGGGTACCCTAAACGTGGCAGTTCGCCACATATAATATCAAGGCTTAAGAATGGCTACCTTAGTCATGCGAAAGCCTTAGTATTATATGTAAGGCGTCTAACATGGTAATAGGAGACGCTTTTGGGAAGCATAGTTTAAGCGAGTAAAGATAAACATACAAGAATCCAGAAATAAGGATATCATATCATTAATAACCAAGGACTATTACATAATTTCTTAGGGGCATAACCCCGTTAATTCCAAGGATCGAGATAAACTTCATAACATCCAAAATACTACATTAAAGATTTCAAAGGAATTCCAATCTAAGTCTTCGAGTAGATTTCCTCCAAAAGCTTCAATATAAAACATGTACGGATACGGGAAGACCTCGGGCTCAAAAATAGGTGTTCTTGAGAATACAAATATCTATAGGGGTGTAAGCTTATGGGCTTAGTGAGTAAATGCCAAAATTCATACTCGAAGTAAATTATCAATCAAGTTTATTATTCAAACATATGAAATGCAACAACTACGTGAGCATACAAGACATATGACTTTCCGAGAATCATATGTTGAATGAATTTACGCCCTTCATTCGGGGTTGGGTATTCAGGCCAATTACAGCCACAACTTTTAAAAACACTTTTATAGATCTTACCGACTCCTATACGCCATCAAAAACTTGTAGTTATTACAGGCTCCTACTAGCCACCAATTTAAGTAGTTCTTACTGGCTCCTACTCGTCACTTACATGATATACCGGTTATGTCTACCACCACTATTATACACTTGTCCCACCAATTGTATAGTAGTGAATGCAATGTGACTCAACATATGAAGTGCATGAATAATTTCTTTACTTAAGGTCTAGTAGTTACATTTCACTTCTTTCAAATGATCAACCAATTTCAAACACTTCAAGATATTAATGCACATACAACTTTATTATAAACAAATCGAGTCTCGATATACTTAGTATTCCTTCAACGTATTACCATACACTTCCTTTTGATTTTGCCTAAATTCTAGTGCAACTAATTTTACAAGCACACTCGAGAGTATGAGAAAATTAACGGAAGTAAACTCACTGCCATGGTGACACCTTTCTTGAAATGGATGAGTCGTTCGGAATTTCCACCTAATTGTAGTAATCCTAGGGATACGAACAATCTTCCTCGTGATTATCTAATCAAGAAGAATACCCAAAATGAGTATTTCAAGAAATTCTACTCTTGAAGATTCTAAACTTTCTTCAAAACCGTAGTAAAATCGTATAAGGGGAAATTCCAACTTAAAATGGCCATAACTTGCTCATTTTAACTCGGAATTTCGCATATAATATATCGTTTTCTACCTACTCGAAAAGATCTACACATTTCTAAGCTTATTTTTATAAAACTAAGTCGTTTGGGTTCCGAAAAGGTAGCGACCAGATTTGCCACGAATTTGCAAACACTTTTTTTCCTTCTTGTAAACAAAAGCTCTTTTGAAAAGATAAATAGCTCAATTATTTTGTGAATTTTTGAAAGGTATTATATATTTGTAATGACTCATAACAAATGTATGAAGTAAATGAAATTGTCTCAACTTGTAAAAAGTAAGGTTTTAAAAGACTTTGAACTTGAGATTCTATTTTACTTTCGAAAGATCTTTAGTTATTAAGATGAATATTCCATTTCTAAATGAAATCTTTTGTAATTACTTTAATTTCCTAAAGTGTGGTTTTATTTCTAAACTTGGATTTCAAAAGTAGCAAAATGACATTTTTATTTCTTGTAATGATTCCAAAAGAATTTCTATTCTTGATAAAGATAAGTTTTCATAAAACCTTTTGTTTATGTAAGAAAAATCATTCCCATACATGTTCATGGGTTTTTAGAAATCCTTTCCATATTTATTTCTTTAGAAAGAATCTTTAATTCAAGAAAACACTTCTCATTTATTTTTGTTGAGACAAAAACATTATGTTCATGCATGAATATGAATCATAACTATAGAAATATAATAATACTTGAAAGCTTAATAAATAATAAAGTAAATCAAGTATTGGGACCTTAGCTTCATCAAGGTACCCGGGACTAAGAAAAGACTAGTCCCGAAAAGAAAAGAAAGAGAATTGTTTTGACTTGATGAGGACAAGTCTAAGACTAGAATGACTAGTCTTAAAATCAACTTGAAATTAAATAAATTGCAATGAAGTAAATAAATTGCATGAAAGATAAATAAATTGTAAGACAATGAGCTTATATGCTCTAAATAATATATATAGTTATATAGATATATTAGATAGTAAAGAACATAAAAGAAACATAAATGAACATAGAGGAATTATGTTTATGACAAAAACAAAGCATGAACCTAATGTTGCTTTCTTAACCTTCATGGTTTTAGAAAACACACACTAAGCTCATACTAAGTAGATGAACATGAAGAATTCTTGAGAAATTTCTTACCTAAAGGAAACTAAACTTAAGAAGACTTCTTGAAAGAACTCTTGAGAGAGAAATTTTTGTAGAGTAACTTTAGAGAAGAAGTGGTGTGAAGAGAAGTGATATGAGGGGTATTTATAGGAAAATGTGGGAGATAATTTGTGTTAATTAAATAATTGAAAACAAAACAAATTGATGCATGGAGAGGGGTGGCCGGCGCTTTGTGTGTGGGGGAAGAGAAAAATTAATTTTTTTGTCTTTTGATTAATTAAAGTAAGAAATGAAAGATGTGAAATTGTATTGGAAATGAAAATGTGTAAGAAGTAGGTGTATGGTTTGTAAGAATAGGTTGTAAGAAAAAGTAGAGATAGTGAATAGTGTAGAATAGTAGAAAATAGTGTAATGTAAAAGTAGACATGACAATTAAATACCGGTAGTAAGAAAATACGCGTATAAAAGCGATATCTGATATTTCTAGCTACCGAAAAATTACGAAATTGATATTTTTGGAAATCTTATTTTTACGAGTCTAACGGTATATTCGGAATATTTTTCCTATTCCGGGCTTCCGGACACGTTTTTCAAGAATCATGTCCGATCGGGTTCAAAGGACACTCGAAATTCTTCAATCTGATATTTTTATAAAACCTATAGCTATTACGAACTATTACAACTAATTTTTCCAACTTCGTTTTCTAGGGCTTGAGAAAACGGCAATGCCGGACTTAAGCGGTTACGGTAAACTAGGGTTTGGTTGACTCGGAAATCCGGTTGACTTCCGATTAGGGTTTTAAACTATAATTGGATCCAAAAATTTCGGGGATTTACAACCTACCCCCCTTAAAGAAAGTTTTGTCCTCAAAACTTGAAATTTGCAACTTGAAATTCGTACCTGATTCTTCAAAGAGATTTGGATATTTCTTTCGGATCTCATCCTCGGCTTCCCAAGTAGCCTCTTCTCGCGAATGATTCCTCCATAACACCTTGACATATCGGATTTCCTTGTTTCTCAGCTTTTGAACCTTTTGATCCAGAATTTGAACTGGGTGCTCCTCATAAGTCAAGTTCTCTTTCAGCCTGACTGGTTCAAGCTCCACAATCCGATCAGGGTCGGGGATATGCTTTCTTAGCACTGAGACATGGAAGACATTATGTACTCCCGACAGGTTTGGTGGTAATGCCAAGCGATAAGCCAAATCTCCTACTCGTTCGAGGATTTCGAAAGGTCCGATATACCTTGGGCTTAGCTTTCCTCGAGCCCGTACACGATGAATACTCTTTATCGGATTCACTTTCAGATACACATGATCACCAACGTTAAACTCAAGGATTCGTCGTTTTTATCTGCCCAACTTCTGTCTATCTTGGGCCTCTTTCATCCTTTGCTGAATAATCCTGACTTTATCTGAGGCGTCTTGGATGAGATCTGGTCCAATTGTTAATTTTTCCACATCATCCCAAAATAGAGGCGATCTACACCTTCTTCCATACAAAGCTTCGTATGGTGGCATCTTAATTGTTGAATGATAGCTGTTGTTGTAAGCAAACTCTACCAAAGGTAGGTGTACTTCCCAGCTTCCTTTGAATTCCATAACACAAGCTCTTAACATGTCTTCCAAAGTCTGGATAGTTCGCTCTGATTGTCCATCAGTTTGTGGATGGTAAGCCGTACTGAAATGTAACTTGGTCCCCATACACTTCTGAAGGCTCGTCCAGAATTTTGACACGAATCGAGGATCCCGATCCGATACAATCCCTGCTGGAACTCCATGCAGTCTCACAATCTCCCTTACATATAGCCGGGCCAACTTTTCCATCGAGTAGGTCATGTTGATGGGGATGAAGTGTGCTGACTTGGTGAGTCGATCCACAATTACCCATATATCATATCCGGCTGCTGTTCGGGGCAATCCACATACGAAATCCATGGTAATTTGGTCCCATTTCCATTCTGGTATGGCCAATGGTTTCAAAAGTCCTCCTGGCCTTTGGTGTTCAATCTTTACTTGTTGACATATGGGACACTTCATTACGAATTCAGCTACATCCTTTTTCATACCATTCCACCAAAAGCGACTCTTAAGGTCTTGGTACATCTTGGTACCACCGGGGTGCATGGTATATCCGAGTTATGCGCCTCATCCATTATTTCCTTTTTCATCTCCTCATCATTTGGTACACATAATCTCCCTTCATTCTTACTACATCTCCTCATCTATCTCAAAATCGTCATACCTTCCTCCCTGTATCTCACTTTTCAACTTTTGTATGACTTCATCATATCGTTGAGATTCTTTGATTCTATCTTCAGGGTTGGCTCCATTACCAAATGGGAAATTTCTATTTCCGCACTTTGCCCCACAAATTCAATGCTCAATCTCTCGAATTCCTTTATAAGTTCTTTTTGAGTTGTGAGCATGGCTGCAACTTCTCCATGGTTCTTCCGACTCAAAGCGTCTGCTACCGCATTCACTCTTCCAGGGCAATAATTTATTCCAAGATCATAGTCTTTGATCAACTCCAACCATCTCCTTTGCCTCATATTCAATTCCTTTTGTGTGAATAAATACTTGAGGCTCTTATGGTCCGTATAAATCTCGCATCTCTGTCCATATAGGTAGTGCCTCCAAAGCTTGAGAGCAAAGACAACTGCGGCTAACTCAAGATCATGCGTCGGGTAATTTTGTTCATGCGGCCTCAACTGCCGTGAAGCATAAGCAATTACTTTCCCTTCTTGCATAAGCACATCCTAAGCCATTTCTTGACGCATCACTATGGACGGTATATGGCTTTTCTGGATGGTAAGGTTAAAATTGGAGCAGATACCAATCGTTGCTTTAACTCTTGGAAACTTTGTTCCCTCTTCTCATTCCAAATGAATCTTTCATTCTTCTGGGTCAACTGAGTTAGTGGCTTAGCTATTTTTGAGAAATCTTGCACAAACTTCCTGTAATAGCCAGCTAATCCAAGAAAACTTCTAATCTCAGTCACCGTCCTTGGTTGTTTCCATTCCATTACGGCCTTAATCTTTTCAGGATCTACGGATATTCCTTTCCCTGAGATAACATGTCCTAGAAAAGATATTTGGTCCAACCAAAAGTCACACTTGGATAATTTGGCATATAACTTGTGCTCCCTTAAGGTTTGTAATGCCATTCTCAGATGTTCTTTGTGTTGCTCCCGTGTTTTAGAATAGACCAAAATATCATCAATGAAGACAATCACGCATTTATCCAAGAGCGGCTTATATACCCGATTCATCAAGTCCATGAAAGCAGCTGGTGCATTAGTCAATCCAAATGGCATGACCATGAACTCATAGTGTCCATACCGAGTTCTAAAAGCGGTCTTTGACACATCCTCTGGTTTTATCCTCAGCTGGTGGTATCCAGATCTCAAATCAATGCGTGAGAATACACTTGCTCCTTGTAGTTGGTCAAAGAGATCGTCAATCCTTGGCAATGGATACCTATTCTTTATAGTGACCTTGTTGAGTTCTCGATAGTCAATACACAACCTCATCGATCCATCTTTCTTCTTTACGAATAATACCGGAGCTCCCCAAGGCGAGACACTTGGTCTAACAAATCCTTGGTCAAGCAATTCTTGTAATTGCTTCTTAAGTTCCTTGAGCTCAACAGGTGCCATTCGGTATGGTGCCTTGGATATAGGTTCTGTTTTTGGCATCAAATCGATCTCAAAATCGATTTCTTTTTGGGGTAACCCAGGCAATTCTTCTGGAAAAACATCAGAGAATTCATTAACGATGGGGATGTCGTCAATGTTGGGTCTTTCCTTATCCTCCTCCGTACTTCCCACATAACTTTCAACTCCTTCCTCAACCTCTTCAATTACTCGAACGAACTTAACTCCAAACTTTTTGCGGATTCTCCCAAAAATGTAGCTTTTTCCATCTTGTCCCATGAATTCCACCTTTTTATTTCTACAATCTACCTTTGCTTCCACCATGGACAACCAACTCATTCCGAGAATCACTTCGTACTTGCTGATTTCTATTACTATAAGATCGGTAGTTGCTTCATGGCCTTGTATCTTCATGGGGCAATTCCTTATTACTTCTTTGGTAGTCACCACACTACCGGTGGGGGTTTTTATACGAAAACTTGTTGTGATTGTGGTGATAGGTAAACCGGTCTTCAAGGCTACACTAGTGGCAACAAAGGAATGTGTTGCACCGGTATCGAAGAGGGTATAAGCGGTTAGGTCCCCTATTTGTATGGTTCCTGCGTTCAAGACGCGCGTGTTACTATTCTTATTGTCCTTAAAGGTTCCTAGATATCTATTATTTCCAACATACATCATAACTTTATACTCAACAGATATCAAAACAGACATATATTTTAAAGGTTGAGGCTAACCTGTAACCAAGCTATAGTCATACTCCTCTCCATGGTCCAGGGCAGCCAACTCTACTCCTTCTTCGGCATCCTCCTCGCAGACCCATTGCCCTTCAAGGTTGTAAATTCTCAGCCCATGCATAGACGATGCCGAGCGACTTCCGCTTCCATTCCCACTCCTTGTCGGGGCAAGTCCTCCTGAGGATCCAACAGGTCGGTTTGCTGTGAGATTCCTTTGGGGACACTCGTTAGCAAAATGTCCCAATTGCTTGCATACGAAACAAGTCGTAGAAGCTTTCTTTGGGCAATCCGGAATCTTATGGCTCGGGTCACCACAGAAATAACACTTGTTCTGGAGAAGGGGGCATCTCTTGGGTAATGCCCCTTTGCATTTCCAACAATTTGCTGTTACCTTGGAATTATCCTTCTGTCCACTAAAATTTCCCTTAAAGTTGCTAATTGGTTTAAACCTCTTAGAAGGGAAATTGGAGCTTGTTCCTGGTTGAAATTTCCTTCCAAACACATGCACTTTCTTCTCAAAGTCCCAGCTTTCCTTTTCTTGGCCCCTTCAACAATTCTTGCTCTTTCAACCAATTCCTGAAGGTGCGAATGTCAAACTCTTCTAATCGCATCCTTAAGTCCTCATCTAACCCATTCAGGAACACTTGTCGTTTCAGCTCCTCACTATACTTATAAGAATCCGGAGCATACTGCAGGAGTCGGCTGAATTCCGTCTCATATTGTTCTATGGATTTTCCTTTCTGGGATATGTGCAAGAAATCCGCACTATACCTTACTCTTAAACTTCCAGGGAAATAATTTTCCAGAAACTCATTCCGAAACACATTCCCAGGTGATGGGTGGCGGCAATTCCCTACTCTTGGACTCCCACCAGATGCGGGCGTTGAACCTCAACATATAAGTACCATAGCTTATTCGAAGATGATAAGGAACTTCATAGGCGGCAAAAGATCGTTCTACCTGCGCGAGCCAATCTTCAGCTCATGGTTTCCCAAAAGCTCCGTCAAAGTAACGGTTACTTTTGATAAAATCTGGGAGTGAAGTTCTGTATGGTCGAGGTGGTGGCGGAGGCGGCAGGGGTGCTGTATGTGATTGAGCATCAGGTGCTGGGTCCATGTACAGATGCTTGGGGTGCTGTTGGGGTGGTGCTTGAGCTGGTGGGAGGTGGCATATTCCTCTGTTGTTGTTGAACTAACACATTAAGAAGCTGTGTTAATTGACCCAGAGTGGCTTGGAGATTGCCTTGCTGGTCTGGGGCAGGAGCCACAGGGGGCACTTCTGGTTGGTTAACTTCTTCAGGCGGGTTATTGATGCCTGCCTCATCCTTGGTCGTCCCCTTCTAGGTCGGCTGTTTTAATTGTTTACGTAAATACTAGATTATTAAGTCTTTTACATACTAAGTTACGGAAATTGCGGAAATTTTAAGAAATAAACATATAAGGGAAATATCACACAAGAGAAATTTAAGCAACTAAATCAAGAGATGAAATTTGTTTAAACCAAAATATTTAATTAAAAAGCATAGAAGGGAATAAAATCTTATAAAGAAATCAAGGTAAAAGAAATTCAAAATACAACAAATATTAAACACTTTTTCGAAAACATAAATTAAACTACTAATCGATCCTATATCCTAAGTCGATCTGGTTACAAAATTCTTGTTGGACACATGGGATTGCTCATGTGGATCCTTCCTTCTTTCTTTGATCTTCTTCTTCCTGGTGGGGGAGTTGCATTACGGTGGTTGGGTCTAGAAGTCTCTTAGCCATCTTAGTTACGAACAGCTTCAAGTTGCTTCGGTCCATCATTCTTTTTCCTTTGCGGAGGGTTGATTTCTAGACGTGCTTGGCTCCCGTTGATCAAACTTCGTCTGCTGCATGCTCCTCATCGGATACTTCCGTCACTTCTTTCTCGATCAGGTTTCTACGCGAGATCGTCTTCGATTCGGGATATTCTCATCAGGCCATTTGAAATCTTGACTGGTTTTACGTTGGTTGGGAATATCCTTATCTCGTCCATGATCTTGTTGGCTCATCGTGGGCATAGATATATAATCGTCCTATGGAATTCCAAGCTCGAAAATCGGGAAAACTAAACATCTATTATTTCGGAAAATGAACGTAGCTTTTTGGAGCATAGGGTGTGGTTGTAATGGCACGTAAGACATTCTATATCGTAAGAAACTTCTAAGTCTGTCTAATAGGGAAAACTCCTTACATAGGCTTCTTACTTTCAACGGTAGTTCACAAGGGTTTCACCATTTCTTAAGTTCAAACATTGGGCCTCAACTCTAACTTCTCCAAGAGTAATTTATAAAGGACAAGGGAGGTCATTAATTCTTCTTTTTGAGAACTTCTAAACTTGTCTAATCCTATCTAAGTCCTTTCGTAAACATATCTATCTTTTTCTATTCTAGATTTATTCCTATTACCTTTATTTCTATAAACTTGTTGCTCTGATACCAACTTAAACTGTCACCCCGAAGGGTACCCTAAACGTGGCAGTCCGCCACATATAATATCAAGGCTTAAGAATGGCTACCTTAGTCATGCGAAAGCCTTAGTATTATATGTAAGGCGTCTAACACGGTAATAGGAGACGCTTTTGGGAAGCATAGTTTAAGCAAGTAAAGATAAACATACAAGAATCCAGAAATAAAGTATATCATATCATAAATAACCAAAGGTCTGTTACATAATTTCTTAGGGGCATACCCCGCTAATTCCAAGGATCGAGATAAACTTCATAACATCCAAATATACATAAAGATTTCAAAGGAATTCTAATCTAAGTCTTCGAGTAGATTTCCTCCAAAAGCTTCAATATAAAAACGTATACGGATACTGGAAGACTCGGGCTCAAAAATAGGTGTTCCTGAGAATACAAATATCTATAGGGGTGTAAGCTTATGGGCTTAGTGAGTAAATCCCAAAATTCATACTCGAAGTAAATTATCAATCAAGTTTATTATTCAAAATATGAAATGCAACAACCACGTGAGCATACAAGACATATGACTTTCCGGGAATCATATGTTGAATGAATTTACGCCCTTCATTCGGGGTTGGGTATTCAGGCCAATTACAGCCACAACTTTTAAAAACACTTTTATAGATCTTACCGGCTCCTATACGCCATCAAAAACTTGTAGTTATTACAGGCTCCTACTAGCCACCAATTTAAGTAGTTCTTACTGGCTCCTACTCGCCACTTACATGATATACCGGTTATGTCTACCACCACTATTATACACTTGTCCACCAATTGTATAGTAGTGAATGCAATGTGACTCAACATATGAAGTGCATGAATAATTTCTTTAATTAAAGTCTAGTAGTTACATTTAACTTCTTTCAAGTGATCAACCAATTTCAAACATTCAAGATATTATGCACATACAACTTATTATACAACAAATTGAGTCTCGTATACTTAGTATTCCTTCAACGTATTATCATACACATTCCTTTTGATTTTGCCTAAATTCTAGTGCAACTAATTTTACAAGCACATCGCGAGTATGAGAAATTAACGGGAAGTAAACTCACTCAGCCATGATGACACCTTTCTTGCAATGGATGAGTGATTCGGAATTTCACCTAATCGTAAGTATCCTCGGGATACGAACAATCTTCCTCGTGATTCTAATCAGAGATTCCCAAAATGAGTATTCATGAAATTCTACTCTTGAAGATTCTAAACTTTCTTCAAAATCATCGTAAATCGTATAAGGGGAAATTCCAACTTAAATGGCCATAACTTGCTCATTTTAACTCGGAATTTCGCATATAATATATCGTTTTTACCTACTCGAAAAGATCTAACCATTTCTAAGCTTATTTTTATAAAATAAGTCGTTTGGGTTCCGAAAAGTAGCGACCAGATTTGCCACGAATTTGCAAAACACTTGTTTTCCTTTTGTAAACAAAAGCTCTTTTGAAAAGATAAATAGCTCAATATTTTGTGAATTTTTGAAAGGTATTATATATTTGTAATGAATCATAACAAATGTATGAAGTAAATGAAATTGTCTCAACTTGTAAAAGTAAGGTTTTAAAGACTTTGAACTTGAGATTCTATTTTACTTTCGAAAGATCTTCTAGTTATTAGATGATATTAAATTTCTAAATGAAATCTTTTGTAATTACTTTAATTTCCTAAAGTGTGGTTTTATCTTCTAAACTTGGATTTCAAAGTAGCAAAATGACATTTTTATTTCTTGTAATGATTCCAAAAGAATTTCTACTTCTTGATAAAAGATAAGTTTTCATAAAACCTTTTGTTTATGTAAGAAAAATCATTCCCATACATGTTATGGGTTTTTAAGAAATCCATTTCCATATTTATTCTTTTAGAAAGAATCTTTAATTCAAGAAAACACTTCTCATTTATTCTTGTTGAGACAAAAATATTATGGTCATGCATGAATATGAAGCATAACTATAGAAATATAATAACTTGAAAGCTTAAAAAATAATAAAGTAAATCAAGTATTGGGACCTTAGCTTCATCAAGGTACCCGGGACTAAAAAAAGACTAGTCCCGAAAAGAAAAGAAAGAGAAATTGTTTGACTTGATGAGGACAAGTCTAAGACTAGAATGACTAGTCTTAAATCAACTTAAAATTAAATAAATTGAATGAAGTAAATAAATTGCATGAAAGATAATAAATTGTAAGACAATGAGCTTATATGCTCTAAATAATATATATAGTTATATAGATATATTAGATAGTAAAGAACATAAAAGAAACATAAATGAACATAGAGGATTATGTTTATGGACAAAAACAAAGCATGAACCTAATGTTGTTCTTTAACCTTCATGGTTTTAGAAAACAACCACTAAGCTCATATAAGTAGATGAACATGAATAATTCTTGAGAATTTCTTACCTAAAGGAAACTAAACTTAAGAAGACTTCTTGAAAGAACTCTTGAGAGAAATTTGGAGAGAAATTTTTGTAGAGTAACTTTAGAGAAGAAGTGGTGTGAAAGAAGTGAAGGTATGAAGGGGTATTTATAGGAAAATGTGAAAGATAATTTGTGTTAATTAAATATTAAAAACAAACAAATTGATGTATGGAGAGGGGTGCCCGGGCGCTACTTGTGTGTGTGGGGGAAGAGAAAAAATTAATTTTTTTGTCTTTTGATTAATTAAAGTAAGAAATGAAAGATGTGAAATTGTATTGGAAATGAAAAGTGTAAGAAGTAGGTGTATGGTTTGTAAGAATAGGTTGTAAGAAAAAGTAGAGATAGGTGAAAGTGTAGAATAGTAGAAAATAGTGTAATGTAAAAGTAGACATGACAATTAAATACCGGTAGTAAGAAATACGCGTATAAAAGCGATATATGATATTTTTAGCTACGAAAAATTACGAAATTGATATTTTTGGAAATTCATATTTTTACGAGTCTAACGGTATATTCGGAATATTTTTCCTATTCTAGGCTTCCGGACACGTTTTTCAAGAATCATGTCCGATCGGGTTCAAAGGACACTCGAAATTCTTCATATGATATTTTTATGAAACCTATAGTTATTACGAACTATTACAACTAATTTTTCCAACTTCGTTTTCTAGGGCTTGAGAAAACGGCGATGCCGGACTTAAGCGGTTACGGTAAACTAGGGTTTGGTTGACTCTGGGAAATCCGGTTGACTTCCGATTAAGGTTTAAACTATAATTTGGATCCAAAATTTCGGGGATTTACAAATAGTTTCTTTAAGGGGTTATGATCATCTTTAACTATAAGCTCATAAGAAGGCATTTATTTGCGATTATTTTGTAAATTTACTTGTTACATGTTAGTTGATTCTATGTATTTGATGAATTTAGAGATTTTTATTTTTATTTATTAAAGTTAAGGTTTTTCTTGGTAATTAATTACGCTATTTCTTATTTGGGAATTTTTAGAGCATTTTTACTGTTTTTCGAATCGCTATTTTTATTTTCATTATTAAATATATTTTTGTAATTGATTGATATTTATTTTAAATTTGCTAGAGCATTAATAATTACTTCATTAATTCTTTGATTTATTATCGCTCATTGACTGTGAGGAGTTAAGGAAATTTTTGTTAAATTTACTAGAGCCCTATTTTAATATTCTTAAATCGTGAAAAATCGGAGTGATTTTTGTGACTTTTCTCAAAGCTTCATTAAGGTTTTACATCATGTTCTTGCCAATTATCAAAGTTTGGTTATGCAAAATTAAGGGCTTTACAATCACTAGTTCAAACTTCTTTCTTTTCACTAAATGGTGTGACAATGGTGACTAAAAGTCAATGATGAACATTGAGGTCGAGGAAACATGAAGGAAACTCTCCTCCTTTTTCTTAAGAGTGTTGAGACATGGAGGCACTATAAGAGGATGGAGTTCCTTTTTCCTTTAAACTCGCCATTGTAAAAACACCCTAAAGTCCAAATGAAACAAAGGAAAATTTCTCTTCCTTTATTTTTCCTTGGTCATAAGCCATAAAAGCTCACAAATGTGAGATCTAAGCTTTTGTTCTTTAAATGATCATCTTAAAAGTCCAATGAAATCAGTTTAGATGCATTGGTGATAAAGGACAAGAAGAAAGCATCATGCTTCCTTAGCATTTGCACATCGAAACCCTGAGGACTAAACTAGGGTATGACATCTATCATAAGGCGTGAACCTTTTATTACAAGCTCATAAGTAAGAATTTAAGAGTATTAAAGTGGAGATGTTACAAGAAACATCCCCCTATCTTTCTATTAAGAGAACCAAGAGCCTAAAGGCTCTAAATGAAGCTATTAAGCTTCACTTTCTTTTATTACAACTTAAGAAATCCATGAGTTGAATATAAACTTAAGCTTACACATGGATATAAACTTTGAGATTTTCTTTTCCTTCTCTTCTTTGGATGGATGAAACCTTAAGGACTTAGTTAGGTATGGTTTCAATCTTCTTTGATGATAAAAGCTCTTGTTTTTAAACTTAGGACTAAGAACTTAAGTATACTAAAGAGGAAAGGTTAAAGAGACCCCTTACCCTCTTTTTCCAAAGCATGTCGAGACCTAGGAGGAGATTAGGAGCATCCCACAACTTTCAATCTTCTTTTGAAATCATTTTACAAAGAAATAAAACCCTAGTATAGGTAATGACATTGTAAAAGTAGTAAAATGGAGTCTTAGAAGCAATATATTGTTCATTAAGGTGAAAGTATTAGTTGAACAACAAAAATTCATTCAAACTACTTGAATAACCCTTCTAAACCTTTAGGATACTTGAATATACTTGGTAGATAACATTAGAAGGGCAAAACCTTAGAAAAACATTAGCTATACCTTAAGAAGTCACTTATTGGTTAACCAATGGTGGTGCTACTTGTTGGTTTATCACTTGTTACTGGGCTAAAGTCATCTAATCCATTTGTGTCACTATGTTGGTGACTATTGTGGCAAAATCCTATAAATGTTCTTCTAATGATCTTTTACCACCTACAGCACAACGACCTTGACGTCGTCCAACCTGGATATTACCATCATTCCCAATGTTCACATTCACACTATCATTAGACATGATTCATTCCTTCTATCTTCTTTAGATACCACAGTCTTCATTTCAAAAGGTGGTTCAGGCCATATATTAAACACTTGATGGGTAGAACCAATTCTAACCTCCAAATCACAATACAATATACCAACCCTTTCGATCTCTTACACAATACATACCGCAATACAACACAACCACAAATTCAATCCTCCAATTCAATCTCATGCACTTACAAATCACGTTCAACACACAGAAACCCTGATTCTCAATCTGCAGTAACTAGAGATAATACCACCAACAATTCACAATCGATGAAATAACTCAATAACAATATAAAAAATCATAACTTCTCACTTACTAATCATCCTGTCGTTGCAACCTATGATCTGATACCAAAAAGATGATGTGCTTGGAATTAAAATGTGCTTTGATGTAAAAGGATGATAATTTTGATGTTTATGTATTTGGATGTAATGAAAAGAAAAAAGAATATGAACGCCGTTGAGGTTATTACACACAGAAATCAACCTGAGCTACTAACCCTAGATTGATATTACCAATGAAATAGAGATAACGGTTTGTTTGCCACAATTTGGTTAAGAATTGATAAGAACAATAACTCGCCACAATCAACGAAGATTGATAAGAGTAAATTTAAGAGAACTCAAAGAAGAAATTTCAATATGCTAAAAATTATCTTCAAAACAAGAGCAAAGATCTGTATTTTTTAATATAAAGGAAACGTAAAAGACACAAAAGGAAATAAAACCAACAGCCAATCAAAATTGACGGCTTACAATACTAAGCTAGCGGCCTTGCTGGTAGCTTTTAAAATTTCAAATTTGTGCATGTAGTAAGCTGACCAAAGGTTGGTAGTGTACATTCCTACACCATTGGCGTATGGCCAGCGACCTTCTCCAATGCGAGACCAATCAAAATTTCTACTATCCTCAATGCTAGATTCTGTAATCCTCTAGCTCGGGCTCTGGTGATTGGTTATGGAGCCTGGGTAAGCTGATTCTCATCGTTTCATCACTTTTACCATCAAATTTAGCTAAATAGTCTTTTCCATTATTTAACATGTAACATTTAGTACTAAATGCCATGCCCCGAGGGTACCCTAGTAGTGGTAAACAAGATATACTTTATTACTATTACTAGTTTACCTTCTGAGAATGACATAATTTCAATAAACAAGATCTTTTAGTTGCTTAGATAAGATGAGAAAATATATATGAGACATAAATTAGTAAACAACTATCATACCAAGTTTATGAATAATAAAAATATTACAGACCATAGCATTTCTTTAAATTCCTGCAAGTACAAAACTAAAGTTTCTATGCAGGATACTTGCAACTAAAACGGAAATATATATTCTTATCCTATACTATTCCTTAAGCCTCTAGCTTCTAATTTCTTATCGGGACCATGCTTCTGGTAGTAATGAGCCAAGGTTGTAATGTGAACCTGAAAAGACTGTTAGAGTGTGAGCTAAACCACGAGCTCAGTGAATAACAGAACTTATCACATAACACACAAAGTTATTTAACAATCATATGAAATATCAATCAAACATATATAACTACAAGCCTAGATAACCCGGAATCCAAACAGGATGAAGATTTGTGCCCTCTCATCAGGGTTGAAGGATCACAATCTATGACTTACCTACCTAGGAGAGACTAAGTTTTCAGGAAACAACAATGCTCAATTTAATTATCTCTTTGAATTTATTGTGTCTTAACATTCATTTCCTGCTTTAGCTTTAGAAACTCCACTAAGTGTTAGTCATTTCCAAGCAATACCATAAGCGGCGTCCTTCATTTATCATTTAGTTCCTATGGTATCGACAGAACAAAGGTAATCTTACAATTAGGTAATAGCTTTCTTGTCTTGATAAACCAAGCATTACTAGAGATCCGAAATACTAACACATAGTAGGTTATCACTTACTTAAATGCTGTTTTATGTAAAATATGCAATGGATGTACAATTTCCATAATGGTACCAATAGTTTTTAATTAAATTGAAGGAGATCAATCAATACAGACATTCAATCATGTTACACAAACAATATAGTCATACATAATCCTGTTGTCATTATTATTAGAGTGACTTGGCAATCAACACAATAAACAGTTCCCATAAACCATATAGCACACTCAAGTTATTATCTTTTATTTAAAGTTTGCTAAGTTACAAGCACATACAATGTAATAAGACTGAGTTATTCACGTGCTCATGTCGGTTAATCGTAGTAGTTGTCAGGAAACTCCTCATGAGTACGCAAGTCACTTATTGAGATGATTAATATATTCATCAATGACACATAAACTATATGACTAAACTCCTATGGGTGTTTAAGTGTCCTATCTTACTGCTGGGTTTTCGTTTTATTACTATATTAGTTCTTTGGAGATCTTAAGATAATCGAGCATTAGTCCATATTTATTTTTAAGTTGTTTGGTTTGACTTTGTTTGATACTTATGTCTATCAAGCAGGTATTCAGGATTTTGACAATTTAGTTAATTCACTTTCTTAGTTATTATTGTTTAGAACTATCGGTTTTCTTTCGATTTACTTGATATAAATTTCTCGTAAAGTATAGATATCCCTATATTCATAAATTTAGACTATTTAAATTTCCATTATTTTCCATTTATTTATAAGTATCCATTTTAATAAATACTTAGTAATTACTAAACTTATAATTTTTTTTCTTGTAAAACTAATTAATACATCCATAATGATAATAAATTTAATAACATAAAGATTTTCTAAATTAAATAAAATTATTTTCAAAATATTATTGTTGGCCGAATAACAACAACAACAATCACGGTAATAACAATAATAATAGTAATAATATTAATTATGAAAATGACAATAATAATAAACAAGTTTAACGATAATAATAATAATGACTTTCATAATAATAAAACTCGTAAGCTTAATCATAATTTACAAATCATTCCTCATTAGAGTTAAAACTAATAGTAATATTACTAAAATAGCTTTAAGCTTAGCTTTTGGGTTCTAATTATGAATGTTAAATATACTAATATTTAAGAAATGATAATTTCAGAAACATTATTAATTTAAGTATTTTTAATGATATTAGGAATATTAACAATTATAGTTGTAAAGTTCAATGGACTTAAATTACATTAATGATAGTGGTTTACATTACTAATAATCCCTTCTTAATAATGTTAATATTACCAATTCATAATACTTATGTCAAAAATCTCATTATATATATTTAAATACCATATATTTATCAATACATAAATTTTTAATTTTAAACTCAATATTCAATAATTTTAATATTATATTACTAATAAGTAATAATACTCTTAATAATTAAAAAATAAATAAATAAAAATAATAAAAGTCCTAAAAATATTTATAATATTAATTATTATATAATTTAGTTTACTTAATTCGGTTTTAATTTTTTTTAATAAATGAAAGCCGAGAGATACATGGGGTAGAACACGCCCGTGTTCCTTCCGTGCTCATCAGAGGAAGTACTAGTCATCGTCTTCCCCAATGAGCGCGGCCGATTTTGGCCAAATTCGGACGTTCCAAAGCTCATGATTCGATTTCTATGAGTTTCTACAATGTTTTACTACTTAAATATAACTCAAAACATCAAAACAACAACATGATTCATGGTTTTCGAATCAACAAGGTGTAACTAGGGTTTTTGAAAATTACCTTACTGAGCCAATCCGATGAAATTCGAAGCTTGTTTTTGTGTTGATTGTGATCGTATGATCATCAGAAGTCAGCTCAATCCTTGGTTTTAAAAAAAACCACCCAAATTACATCAACTTACCTTATTCCCAGTTTTTGTGTTTTTTCGTATTGTATGTTTCCTTGATTCAAACTGGAGCGTTTAAAGCGATTTGATTACTGTTTTTAGGTTGTTGGCTGCTACTTAGGAGTTGTTTTGATTGGAAATTTGAAGCTTAAGTGGGAGTTGTTTGCTTGTCCATTATGAAGCTTAAACATATATATATATATATATATAAGGGAAAGGAGGAGTTTTTTTCGACAAGTCATCCGATTTCTTCATATTTGTATACTGTTTCATCATTATTTTTGCTATCATTAATGAGGGAGTGATTTGGTAGTATTTAATTGGTTTGGTGAGTTGATTTTTTGACCTTTTATGCATAATTTAGACAATTTTCATGAAATTTCGATTCTCAAATTTTAAGAAGATCAAACCCTCCATTTTGATCATCTAAGAGTCGATCTGCAAGTATTTATATATATATATATCAATATTTAGGAAATATTTAACTATATTTTCGGGTAGTTTATTAAATTAATCAAGTACAATTAGCTAATATTTGAGAGTTTTTGTCTAAAAATATTTTTATAGGATTCTACAAAATGTCTAAGTTATGAAAAAATACAAATTTAATTTTTAAATTTACGCGATTATTTTTTTTTAGAATTTTAAATCCCACGATTAATGTTTATAAGCTTATTAGGTCAATTTTTGTTTTAGGCTCCAATAGCTTAAGAAAACTCTGATTAGAAAAATAGTGATTCAAATATTTATTTGCAGTCTAGATCTTAGTTATACATATGTTTGTATTTTTATTGTGTATTTATAATCTTAACGGTTATCTTTATGTTATCGTTTCCTAATAAGCATAGTTGGTTAACTACTCAATACCACATTTGATATATAAGCTAAATTATCTTTATATCTTAGGTTTTTGATACCTACTATAAAATCTTATTAGTAGTGTTTAATACTATCTAGGAATCTCGAATTTAGGGTTAAAATCCATGTATACTTATTACTACTCATTGTTCTAGTCTCAGGTCTTTATTGAGTTCAACAGTAGTCATTTAATCTCTATATTTATATTTTTCTATTTAATCTATTTGTATGATAAGTTTTGGGGTTTGAAAATTTGGATTTCCTTTATATATATTGAATATCAGTTCAAGATACAAATCTCGTTTTTGTATCATTAGGGTCATAGAGTTCTTTATTCGATTTTTAGATCCTAACCCAGCCAAATTCAAGTTTGGATCTATTCTTAGGTTTTTATGGATTCTAGGTTTACTAACTAGTTCATACTTTCTATTTTAGAGTCGTGTTTAGTGTGAAACATTTCCAGGGTTTACACTAAAAGGATGAAACATGTTAGGTCTTTTACCTTTTCAAAGCTCAAAGGAGATTTCTTAAGTATAAGTCTAATGAAACGCTCTATTAGAATATAACATGCAGTATTAACAGCTTTGACCAAAAGTATTTAGGTAAATTGTTTTTACACAACATTGTTCTAGCTATTTTAATTAAATTTCTATTTTTCATTTCTATTGGTTAGTTTGTTATGGTGTCCTAAGTGCAAAAATGTGTGTTCAATTCCAAATTCACCACAAAAATTATTCATTTCATAATTTTCAATTCTCTCCTATGATCACTTTAGAGAGTTACAATGTTTAGAACTTTGTCATCTTAGACTTTCTTGTATATCCAAAAAGATATTATTTGTTTTGTCTTTAGATGCAAGGAAGAAAATCCATGTATATCTACTAAATCACCAACAATAACCAAGGTATATTTTTGCCATCCAGATTAAAGTTTGAGGAGGTCCAAATAAATCATATGGAATAGTTATAATAGCCTAGAAGTGAAAATGACATCTTAAACTTAAAGAATGTTTAGTTGGTTTCTTTTTTGATATGCTTGGCAAACCTTTTTTTTTTTAAATTTATTCTTGGCAAGCTGTGACAAGGTCCCTTTTAACAAAATTTTGAGATAATATCCATATTAGCACGTCCTAATTTTCTATGCCATAGCCAACTGTTATCGTTTTAAGAGTATAGACATGTTTCATTTAAGTATTTGAAATCATCTAGATTGATTTTATAAATATTTTTATGCCTATACCCTTCAAAGCAAGCTTGACTATTGTCAATTCATTTAATAGAGCATTTATTGACAAAATGTTATCTTGAAGCCATTATCACATAATTGGCTAATACTAAGTAAGTTATGCTTTAATTTATCAACTAATAACACATTCTTAATAACTAAATCTTTATTTACTAGAATGTTACCTTCACCGAGCATAGTCGATTTGCAATAATAAGGATTTAAAAGTCGATAGATTGAATTAAATTGTTTCTAAGGCCAAAGGAATCGATTGGGTAAACTTAAGCCTAACAACGTTAGTATTTGTCAACATCATCGATCCCATCATTGGTTTAACAGGCGATTAGGATTGAAAAATGAAAAATACTATGAAGGAGATCCTTAATGCCTTTCTAAGACTAACAATTCTTTTGTCTATTCCTTACGTTCCATGAGCAACAATGTATTACAACACCTAGTTGACACATTGGACTTGTCAAGAAGGTACAACCATGAACCAGGGCTCAAGTTTATTTGTTTGCAATGGTAAGTAAATTGCAAGAATACTTTGGCCCCACTACAGGAATTTTGATATTGGGCGACGTTTGCAAAAATTGCAAACGTCGCCCATCTTTTATAATTATTAAAACATACCATTAGCCACGTTTATAGGACATTCATTAAATTAGTAACCCTTATCCTACATTAACCGTGGCTAACTTTTGATATGACAATTTTTTACCGTAAAAAAAAATTTCTGCATCCTAGTCCCGCCCGCCAATTCGAAACAGTGAACCCAAATAAGAAGAAAACAAAAAAGTAACTTTACTTTTTAACATTTCATCTGTCAAAAAACACCAAGGCTATATCACACTCATCCTCTCGCATACTCGAAAACCTCCTACCACTCTCCACCGTACGGGCTGCAGCAACCTCCAATGGAGTAGTACATGCCACCACACCGACCTGTCCATTCCACCTCCGACGAAGCAGTGCTCCAAAGACCCATTCCTTCACATGCAGCTGCGTGGAGAAGACGTCTTCGAATTGTTAAAAAAAATGGATCTTTCATCAGTACATTAACATAATCTAGGTTTGATCTTTCATTTTTTAACTTTCATTCAGTTGTTCGTTGACGTTTGTGTGCTTGTCCTGTTTGTAATTTTTTCTTGTACGATTTGGGGTTTTGTTCTGTGGTTAGGGTTTTGAGTAATGTTTTCTTGTATGATTTGGGGTTTCATTCTCATCTTTGTAATTTATGCCGACCTACTTTCATTTTTCTGCTGGTGGAATTGCAGGGCTATTGTAACATTTGGGCTGAATGCATTGTATGGGAGGACAGTAAAAAAGGATGGTACTGTTATAGGACCTTGGAATTCAAGTGATGCTGAGTTTCTTTTACGCTATACCGTCAAGAAGGGTTATCCTATTTATGGATGGGAACTTGGTAAGTTAAACGACCCCTCTTCATAAATTATACTTGGTAGGTTAGATTGGTATGCAATGGTACAAATTTGGATCCTGCTTTTGTACCATCTTAGGTCTAGCTCTACAACCAACTGATATAAAATCGAAAGATTATTAGTTTTGGTTCTGTTTTGTATATATTGATTAACATTCGATAATTTAAAAGCACCAAACTCTGTTTGCTTGGATTTTTTACTAGGAAAATGTTTTGCTTTGAACAAGTTACTGGTGTTTGAGATTTTGTGTATTATTTGGCAATGGAGTTTTGTTTCTGAAAGAAATTTTGTTGCCCTTCAGGAAATGAACTGAGTGGGAAGGGAATTGGAGCAAGACTTTCAGTTGAACAATACGCATCTGACTTAAAAATTTCCAAAATTTGATGAATGATATCTATGAAGATTATGAAGTTAAGCCACTTATTCTAGCACCGGGCGGATTCTTTGATGATGGTTGGTTCAAGAGCTTCGTAAACCAAACAGCACAAACTCTCCAAGTGGCCACACACCACATTTACAATCTTGGAGGAGGTAAATGGTGTTAGAAATTCTGAGTTTCTTTGTTTCGAAAAATTCTATGCAGTATGTAAGACCACAAGGATACTAGAAGCATCAATTATGGTAATACACATCCACAAATCACAGGCAGCTTAAGGAATAGGGCGATTCACTTAAGCCTTGGGACTTGGAAGATATATATGTGTATACATAAAAAAAAAAAAACATACATGCATATAATGGTAGTTCATCGTATGGTTGATGTGCCCCTTTAGCTAAATACCTAGGCATGTTTTCACCTATTTTTAAGTTGAAAATGCCATTTTATTTTTTTAAGAAAGTAGTAAATTATATTGTGAGTTGCTGATTATTCATCAAAAGCTCAGTATTTACTTAATGAATCAATGAAGGACCATATATTCCATTTTTGTATTAATTTTCACAAATTGAAATCACAAAAAAAAAAAATTCCTTTTGAGTGATTACATGTATAAGACATGTGGCTGCTCGGAGAATCAGTATTTTCGTGTTTCCATGATTTCTCCTTTACCCTTCTAAAATAGCTATGCCTCAAGTATATAGTTTCATAGTTTTTATTACTTCTCATGTCTTTGTAAGATAAGCACACCATCTGTACTAGGTTCATGTTGGATTTTTATCTAATGCTAAGACGGTGTTTTGGATTGCGTATGTATGAATGTAAGACTAATTGGATTTTTGTGCTCATAGTAATTGGATTTTTTCGCTGAATGATAATATTTGCAAAAAGACAAAAAGAAAAAGAAAAAGAAAAGTTCTTTGGCAGTTTAAATATAGAGCTTTCATGTCTCTCGTTTTCTTCTTTTGGTGGCTATGCTAATATAAATTTACTCTGGCATTTATTTAAATTTGAGCAGAAGCTGTCTCGGATTCAAGCAAGGCAATTGAGTTGAATCCTTCATTGGTCAAGGCATATCTGCAAAAAAAGGTATGTTTCTGTTTCCATTTTAGGAGCTGTTGTTATGTCACCTTGTTCATCAACGCAATAGATTAATAGGTAGAGTCTGCATCCCAACTTTCCCTCTCTTTTTCTTATACTTTTTTCAGATGTTTTGAAGCTTATCTTAATGCATAGTTCTTCAATAAACAATTGAGCCAACCTTCCCTTTTACATACCCAACGAATGAAATCAAAATCTCTGTTTCACATATATTCCATTGCAAGAGGCATTTGATCACATTTCTAGCTTTGTAGATGATGAAGATATGTAACATAAGATTTTGCATTACTGCAGTTCTGCCTGCATAATTTTTTGTAGAATAGTAGATAGTAATTTTCCAATTGCTGTTAGCTCAACTCTGTCTCATCTAAATAGCTTCACATTCATTTTACCATTTCAAACTTGCTGTATGTTCTTTTTTATAAAATGAAATTACAACTCTCCACCAACATCATCATAATTCTCCTTTCCCTTGGCAAATTAGTTGCTTGTACATATGTATTTTCTGTGTTTTAATTCAGAGTCAACTTTTAAGTTTTCTGAATATTTTTTTTTTTAGAAACCAGCTGAGTCAAGTTTACATTTTGATGATTGAAGCTTTTAATTAAATTTTGCCTTTTTCATTTACAGCACAAAATCCCTTCCGTTTATCCTATCTAATCCATGAAAGTTCCCAAGTTTCTTACATAAAAAGTTTGTGGCTGATTAGGCTTTAGCTTAGCTTACATTTTTCTCCATGAGTAGTATTTCTAGTTAAATGAATCTTGGTAGCTGTTATGTCACTTTTTTTATCGAAAAAAGTAATTGCCTTTATGAAATTATCATCATCATAAAGCATCATGGGAGCTTGTAACTGAACTTCCTTTGCTTGAACTGTCATGCACTTGTACTCAGTGCTCTGAAATTATCCATTGAAGTTTTTAAGGTAAGCGGCCTCCCGTTAGTTGCTGCCTAAATTTTTGGTGGAATATCGATAGTGTTTAAGGTAATAAATTAGTTGGAGCACAAATAATAATCAGGAATTGGAATCAATTATTTACTGCATGGGAGAAACACCATGAAAACAATGAACTATGACATTTGCAAAATTGTAAAGTTCTGCGAGAAAATCTAAGTCTCGGGTGACATAATTTATCTCAAGCATTTTCTCATATGTAGTTCAAATCCTTGCATCATGGAAACTGTAAGTTTTCTTGACTTTCTGTATATTCTACTATGAAACCAGGATACCCATAATTGGTGGGAAGGAGCTGGATTTACATCGTCTTTTTGTTGAGGTAACTTCTCGTGGTGGCATCGAAAAAGGAAATAAGAAGTTGCAGATCTCCTATATGCTGCACCTTTTGAATTTTTCTCCAGTTGTAGGCTAGAATTCATTTTTCATAAATATGCCATTTAATGAAAAACTTAAACCAAATTTTGTTGAATGAACTTATGTAGGCAAGTGTCCTATACCTGCATGGATTTTTTCACTGCTATGCCTATGATAGATTTTCTTTTTCAATTTCCTGCTGCATTTTTCCGCTAAAGATTCACATAATTAAAAAACGGGGATGGTTTTTTATTGTTCCTTTTTTTCTTTGGGCTTCTTTGTGCATCAGCATGTATTTTCTAGTATCTTACAGCTTCAAGCTATTTCAAACATGCACTCTTTTATGTTTTTAAGCATGGTTTCTTAGTGGTTGATAGAGCTAGTTAACTTCATTACATATATGTAAGTATCTCATCCTAGTTTTGCATCAGCAAGTGGGACTTGAACTGACCCAACCTTTCCCTTCCGATTTCCTGAGGCAGAGCTTGAATGCATTCAAGAAGAAGCTATTGTTTTGTCCACACCCACCACACATCTTAAAATATATATTTATAATAGAGGAATAAAAACATATCAATTAGCATGTAGTGGTTATTAGGTTTGATTGTGTCCTGGTAAGGATTGGTTTAGCTAGCGTGTGGCTATTTTGGCCTGCTATGTAACAGCTTAGTGTGGAATTTAGGACTATTACACCAAGTTGGCATCATGGTTAGAGCTGCTCCTTTTCGATAGTCTACAGTTGCTTAATTTAGTTAGAATTCATCCCTTCATGTAACTTGGTTTGTCCATGTTATAGTTGCTGCTTGGTTACTGTTTGAATGGAATTCTAGTTGGAGTAGCGTACAATTTGGACGCGTGTCGTAGACGAAAAGTAGGGGATAAGGCACCTTGCTTTCAGTGGTTGTTGGCTGGCTTTCCAGCGTATGGGACCACATATTTTGCAATGCCATGATTTGATCTGGCTGCTGGCATCTTAGTGTCTTATTTGCGTATGCTCTGTAAGCAATAGAACATTATAAGAATAAGGTACTAGGAAGGAAATTAGCTGTGTGCTAATGAATTTTTTATACCCAAAGCCATTGCATGACCATGGTTTGGTTGGCTATATATACATGGAGTTGCACCTTTGTTATGGAGGTCGGAATTGCTTATGTTATTGTCTGTTTTGATGTAAAATGTTATTGTACTCAAAATATATTAAAAACGGAATCTCATAATTCTATATTTATTGACTATGCCCTGCCTTTCCTGCACGTTCGGCTGATTCATGTCGAAAGTTAAATTCCTTGTTTATTTATTTAATTATTATTATTTTTTTATAAGAATTATTAGAACATTGTGAACTTGCTCCATTTCTAATATACCCACTCAAAGAATCAGATACATCATTTTCTTTACCTATCCATTCATAATGTCTAGAAATTTTATCAGTCTTCTGTGTCACAGGCTTTTCTCATTTTTGTTTTTGTAAAATTTAACAATAACTAGTATTGCATGTTTATTTATAAGAAAACGTCTAAAGCTATTTAAATTATATATTACTATTAAAATTGCATGTCTATGATACTTACTAAACCTTTTTTTTTTAATTATAACTACAATGATTTATTATTAATTTAATATAATATATTTATTTATAAAGGAATTACGTGGTAGAATTACCCACTTGCCCTCTCTCCTTACATCTCTGTCTCTCTCTGTATATATATATATATATATATATTCCCTAAGATATTTTTGAAAGAGGATACTTGAAATTTGTAGCTAGACCTCTATTTCATTTTACCTACTTTTGATGTTAATATATGATCAAATTGTGAACGATAAAAAGATGGAGATGAGGATTGATGATGCGTACAAGTTGATCTAAGCATGCACAATAGCATCTTATTGCCAAAATAGAAATAAAATAAAATAAAAGAAATAATGAAAAAAGGAAATAATTAAAGTAATATATAAATGGTAGAAGGTGTAGATAACTAATATAGAGGGTAAGTTACAATGAAATGGTTGCGAATTTTTTAAGATTATGAAAAGATTTTGAATTTTCTATTTTATCACACATATATCCCTTAAAAAAAATGTACATATCGAAATATTTATGCAATTCCAAGTCAGTCTTTTACATATTGTATACATTATGTAATTATTATTTAGACTTATTCATCTTATGATCTTTAGTTATCTTGCCCTACTTGATATTTCATTGATCAATATAGGCTATACAAGATGATAAATTAAAAAAAATATATAGATACACACACACACACTCACACTCACAAACACTCTCTTCATATCCTAGTCCTAAGATCCTTTAGAATCTAGTTAGACTTTATGTTTGCTCCATGAGATATTTAGTTATTAGGATAACTGTTTCTTTTTTTATATATTTTATTTAATTTTCCCTCGGACATACAAACAAAAATAAATGATTAATAATTCCAAACTTGTCATTCTCTCTATGCATGCAACAATTGCATAATATGATGATTTTTGTTTGGCGTGCTCTTCCCAAACATGTCGATAGAATTTTTCATAGTTTAATTTGTTTTATCGTAATAATCTATTGACGTACTAACAAATGTTTTGATACTTGTGCATGTGGAATTGTTTAATGGTAATCGTATATGTTTTTTATTTTATACTTCCTAGTTTTCCCTTTTTGATTTTTTTTTAAAATTTGTTTCATTAATTTTTTTTTATTCCAACTCGTAGTTTAAGTGTTTTAATATTTTGTACGAACTTGTTCCTCATTTATATATGATATGATGTTTTTTGTTCAATAAGATTTTTCAACCATATTAAGTTGGAAGAAGATATTAGGCAAGATTTTCTTTCTTTTTCTTTTCCTTTTCCTTTTCCTTTCTCTTTTTAATCTACTGATATTATTTTAGTGTGGTTGTAATTCTTTCTTTCTATGGCTTTTCTTAGAATACACATGGATAAGAATTGGATGAATTGCGACATTGGAAGTGAAGAGTATCAACGAGGTGTAGAATTTTTCATTGCATACATGCAATTGAAATATGGAGGAAACACGGAGTTAAATTGTCCATGCAGGAGGTGTTTAAATAACAACTTGTACACCGTGAATGTGATTAGAGCACACTTGCTTGTTGATGGGATAGACATAACTTATAAGTGTTGGATATATCATGGTGAGGAGCCGACTATTGAATTGCCTAGTGGACCGCGTGGTAGAATTCGTCATATAGAGAGTGAAATGATATATGATGAGGTGGAGTACAATGTTGTAAATGATGATGACATTGACGGGCTTGATGAAATGCTTGAAGATTTAGGGGCTTTTGCTACGAATCAAGAGGAAGATGCAAGTCTCCGAGATGGCTTCGAAATTCCAACAGATTTTTTAAGTGGTTTAAAAGCTGACTCACAACAAAAGCTTTATCCGGGTTGTAAGTTCTCTAAATTCTCCTTCATAGTGAAGCTTCTCCACTTGAAAGTATACAATAAGTGGACTAACAAGTCGTTCGACATGCTTCTACAACTTTTGCGTGATGTGATACCTAATGGAGAGTCTCTTCCCACTTCATACTATCATGCAAACAAGTACTTAAGAGGGTTGGGTATGGGTTACCACAGTATTCATGCATGTAAATATGATTGTTGCTTATTTTGGGGTACGAACAAGCATCTTACCAGTTGCCCTACTTGTGGTACTTCTAGGTATAAGATGTCTGGAGGGTCTAGAAAGCCCATTCCTCATAAGATTCTGCGGTACTTTCCTGTAAAACCAAGGTTGCAACGCCTTTTCATGAATCCTAAGGTTGCTCAAAAAATGCGTTGGCATAAAGATGAACATAAGAGACAAGAAAACATTATGAGCCATCCAGCTGATGGGCAATCTTGGATTAATTTTGATAATGAATTTCCAGACTTTGCAAAGGATAGTCGTAATGTGCGGTTGGGGTTAGCTAGTGATGGCTTTAACCCTTTTGGTACCATGAGCCAGTCATATAGCATGTGGCCAGTAGTGCTTCTTACATACAACTTACCACCATGGATGTGCATGAAGAAAGAGTATTTCATGATGACGTTGTTAATCCCTGGGCCTAAAGCACCAGGGAAGGAGATCGATGTTTACATGCAACCTTTGATTGATGAGTTGAATGATCTTTGGGTCAATGGACTATGGACATATGATGCATACTCGAAGTCTTCTTTTAATATGCATGCTGCATTGATGTGGACCATCAATGACTTTCCAGCTTATGGGAATTTGTCTGGGTGGAGCACAAAAGGATACAGTGCTTGTCCTGTATGCGAAGATCAAACACCATCAATAAGACTTAATAGCAAGATTGGGTATGTTGGTCATAGGATGTGGTTGCCAAAGGAACATAGGTGGAGACGTAGCTTGAAATTTGATGGAATGCGTGATAATCGTGAAGCTCCCGAACCATATTCTAGTGAAGACATTCTTCACCAATTACGTACAGTGGTAGATGTGGGTATGGGAAAGCATCCAGAGAAAGTTAAAAGAGCACATCATGTTGGCGGGTTCAACTGGGTTAAGAAGTCCATATTCTTTCAATTGCCATATTGGTCAAAGTTAAAGCTTAGACATAATCTTGATGTCATGCATATTGAGAAGAATATTTGTGAGAATATTATCTACACAATTCTTAGGATTGATGGAAAACAAAAGACACTTATAAAGCTAGGCTTGATCTAGAGGAACTTGGTATTCGGAAGGAACTACATCTATTGAAGCGGGGTGATGGCAAGTATTTAATGCCATGTGCAAGTTATGCATTAAGTAACTCTGAAAGAAAATTATTCTGTCAATTTCTAAGGAATATTAGATTACCCGATGGTTATGCATCACATATAGGTAGGTGTGTAGACAACTCATGCTCAAAACTTTCTGGTATGAAGAGTCATGATTGCCATGTGTTGCTTCAAAGGCTATTGCCTGTGGGTATTCGTGGCTTATTGCCTAGAGATGTCACCACCACCATATCTGAGCTCGGGACCTTCTTCGAGAGGTTGTGCCGACGTATGTTGAATGTTGAGGAGTTACAAAAGATGCAGAGCGATATTGTCACAATATTGTGCAAGTTAGAGCTAATCTTTCCACCTGCCTTTTTCGATGTAATGGTGCATCTAGCTATCCACTTACCTCAAGAGGCCCTAATGGCTGGACCTGTTGCTTACCGCTGGATGTATCCTATTGAAAGGTACATGTGAATACAACACATAACATCTTTATTTTAATGTTTTTTTTTGAATGTTTGCATTTTTTCTCCCCTAATTTAAATTTTACTATGTAGATACTTAGGCTCTTTAAAGCAATTTGTTCGAATAGAGCTTATCCGGAAGGTTCAATTGCTGAAGCCTATGTTGTTCATGAGTGCTTGACTTGGTGCTCCCTTCACTTAGAAGACTTGGAGACAATATTTAACCGACCAGATAGGAACTTTGATTCTCTGGAAGATGGTGGGCTGGACATCTTTACAAATAGGGTTGGTTTTATTTCTCCACCCACATATGTGGTATTATCAGATGAGGAGGTTGAAATCGCCAAATGGTACATTATCAATAATTGTCAGGAGATGCAACCATATTTAGCGTAAGTGGCTGTCATTAGATCATTTTTACTATGTTAGAGAACTATTAAAATTTGTGTGTATTACTTAACCACAGTGAAATTTATGTTGCAGTGAACATATCGACATTTTAAGCTCACAAAATGGTGATGACATAGATGAGCGTCACAAGAGTGAATTTAGTCAATGGTTTATGAATAAGGTAAATATAATTAACAATGCCCACATATACTAGGCTATAGGTAAAGGAAGTTTAAGAAAATAGGCTGATTGTCTATTTTGTTGTCATTATTGCAGATGAGTGCGTTGTATGAAAGTGGTGACCCGGTCATCAGTGCGTTATATGCATTATCATTAGGACCCGATTCATGTTTCAAGAGATACAACAAATTGATATACAATGGTGTGCGATTTCATACAACAGAATTTGATGATAGGAAGAAGACTCAGAATAGTGGAGTGCTTGTAGAGGGAAATGAAGGAGACACGAAAATTGAATTTTATGGGGTTTTGACAGATATATATGAGTTTACTTATGTTAGAAACAAAAGCGTGATCTTGTTTAAGTGCAAGTGGTGGGACACTAACATGCGGCATGTTCGAGTTGATGATGGCTTTAAAAGCATTAAGATTACTCGTACGTGGTATGAAAATGATCCGTACGTGCTAGCATCACAAGCTAAGCAAATATTTTATGTAGAGGACATGAAACTAGGGACTGAATGGCGTGTTGTGCACGTTTGAGCATCGCCACATCTATAATATGGACTCGCTTGAAGGTGGTGCAAATTTGTTAACTGATGTGGAGGCTCGATTAGCAGATGAGATCTTAGATGAACATTTCATAGATGATGGTGATGGAGGAAATGAGCTGCATCCAGTAATCGATTGTGATGTTGATGTGCTATTGAGAACTGATGTAGGTCATGAGACTGTTGATAGGGAGGTTATTAGAGGAACAGTGCAAGCATCTACACATATAGAGCATGATGCCGGTATTGAATCCAGTGAAGATGAGGATGAGAATGAGGAGATGGATGAGACGCTGGTGGATTATGACAGTAACGATGCAAATTGAATGGTTATTTTTTTTTTTTAAATTTATTTCCTTAATTATGCTTGCAAGATCAATTTTTTCCTTTTTTTTAAGGCGATGATATTAGCATAAGCTTTTATATATTGAATGATGTGTTGCCAAGCTATTATGTTGTTTATTTTCTAATGACTAACTTACGCTTCCTTTTTCATTTTCAGGTTTGTAATGGCTGGTGGTCGAAGGAATGTTCACAGGAGAGGAGGGGGTCTAAATGAGATACTCGACTACCTATTCGTGATGAGTCGGATTCTCACCATTCTGGGGATGATATGCACCAATCAGAACAACACAACCAGCCACCTAATCCTTCTGAAGCTTAGGTATTCCACTTGGACATATCGTTAAAGTAGAATAAGTTAGTATAAATTGGTATTTCAAATTGATTTTGTGTTCTACTACAGCAAATGACACTCCACATGGTGAAGGTATCAACGTAAGTCCAGCAAATGCATCCTTACAGGGCAGCAATTCAGCTGATCGAAACCACACTCCAGGTAAGTGGTGAAATTGGCATATAAATGTAGAAGATAGGTTTGGAAAATCAATTACCTGTCCATACAACTAGTAAAATCGACTTTAACAACAGATCCCTCCTAGAATTTGCTTAAATTATACTACTCAGATCTTCTTCCAGAACATCATCATAAATAGGACATGATAAACGCACGCACATAAACATGTATATATGTTCAACCAACCAAGTTACCCATAGAAGTTAAGAGAAGTCCTAAAAGCTTGAACCATACATAATACGGCTTCCAAGGGTGATTGTGGCAGAACCTAAAGGTCATTGGATTTTCTCTTGGACATACAATGTGTAGGTTAAGGAATTGTGGGAAATAAGTCCTCTAGGATGTGGCAGAACCCTACCTTTTTGTTAGGCATTACATGTGTTTAAATATATGCAAATGTGACATAACAATTGAAGCAATCACGATGTCTGCAATATATACAGTCGAGATATTAGGCGTGTGTCCATGACTTTATGTCCTATTTTGGTTTAGTTTTTTACTTTGTTCTGTATTTGCGTGTCTATGTTACCTTGTGGATGTTCCTATAATGTAATTTTAGGTTTATCACTAGGCCATCAGAGAATACTTGGTGTGTTGTGGTTAACGTTTTATACATAAGTCATAACTTTTGCTATTTATGTTAATAAGACTACACTTTCACATCTTCTTTTCGTCCATGCATTTGGATCTATAAACAAGTTGAATCGAGATAGTGTTGAGTGTAATCTCAAACTTGATTCAAAATTTCAAACCAAAGTTAAAATTTTAAAGCTTGAATCCATTTACACTTAATTTGTGAAGGAAAAAAATGTTTTAAATTTTGATTAGTATAATATTAACATGAAACTTTAGTTGAACTTACTTAATATTTATAGTCAAATTGAATATTAGAAAGTTTAAATTTGATTTGATAGACTACTTAAATAGCTCAACTAGATTTTTTCCGATTTTCTTGAATTGAATTTGCTACTTAATGGTATTTACAGCTTGATAAGCTAACTCGACTTGTACAACAACTTATATCAAGTTTTCCCAGTAGTTCAGGTTAGTTATCATGAGTCATTTTTCATTATCTCATTCGTGTTTCTTTTAACAATTTAATAATTATATTTAATTTGTATATTGTGTGACAGCAAATCCAAATGGAACTACTTCTGCAAGTGCACGACATGCTTCATCAAATCCATCGCTTGGAGATGATGATGTCAATAGTGAGGAAGAAAATTAAGTACTCAGTTTTTTGTTTTTTGTTTTTTGGCTTTATCACACTGACATGAATGGGGTCAAATCAATGTGATAAAGTGTGTACATATGCCCATTTTGATGTAATTTGGAGTTTACGCTAACGTTTCTTGTAAGGACACTAAACCATATTGTTTTTGGTTTTTTTTTCCCTTTAATGCAATGATGGTCATGGTGATCTTTAAGTAATTTTAATGTTATTAGTTTTTATTACATATCGAGCGCATTGTATGCTCCAAAATGTATTAGTGACATTTTTTCATATATAAATTACATGTGCTGAAGTAATAGCAGGTATCAATTATATTATGAGCAAACAGGTTTATATTGCCAATTGTGCATATGTTGCACTAAACAAATATATATTGCCAAATAAAACAATTTGAGCATTAACATCTCCTTAACAAGAATAGCCATGTTTAAACGTCGCTAAATAAAACAACAACCACACATGTAGACGTCGCCAATGCATTACAATAGCCATGTGTAAACGTCGCTAAATAAATATAACAATCATTAGAATAGCCACGTGTAAACGTCGCTAAATAAAACAACAACCACACATGTAGACGTCGCCAATGCATTACAATAGCCATGTGTAAACGTCGCTAAATAAATATAACAATCATTAGAATAGCCACGTGTAAACGTCGCTAAATAAAACAACAACCACACATGTAGACGTCGCCAATGCATTAGAATAGCCACGTGTAAATGTCGCTAAATAAATCACATTGTGGTCCAACAAACATATATGAAGCTTATTCAACCTGTGTATGGCCATGGTTAAACATCGCCAATTATGTAATTTACTTACGTTTACACGTTACTAATAAAAATGTTTACCCACGTTTAAACGTCGCCGATCACAAGTTTCCCTCCTTTTATATTTGGTGGGATGGATATTAGTCATATTTAGCCACACATAAGTGTGACCAAAACATGATAATAGGCCATGTTTAAACGTGGCCTAACAAAGTGTATTTGGCTGTCAAACTAACATTGGCGACGTTTCAATTTTTAACGTTACTTATCAAATCTGCGACTGACCTTTTGCGACGTCTATAGGCCACGTGTAAAAAAACGTGACCAAAAATTTTTGGTCACGTTTTTTAAATGTTTAGCCACGTTTATTAGACGTAGCCAAAGGCTTATTTTGTTGTTAGTGCCCCCTTCCTTTCTCTTCCAAGTTGCAACAATGCTAGATCCACAATTTAAATTTCACGCTACTAAAATACTCCTTGATGAATTCTACAAAGATGTAAGGCTAGATAATGCCAATATAACTTTTGAAAGCCTCAATGATGGGGCAACAAATTTGCTTAAAAACTTATATTAGTGTCGTAATTAAGCAGCTTTACTGCTATCCTGGTAAGTGATATTTGCTCTATTCAAACCATGAGAATTTATATCTCATTTGGTTAGTTATTACATAAATTTTCCATACGAATTTGGTGCTATTACTGTTCAATTGTTGTTTTTCAGCTCCATTGAACATAAAAAGAAGAAACAAGATGATTTAATCAAGTTTGGAGCAAAAATAGCAAAGACAAATTGTTAAACCATTAAAACTACGACACCCTTGATTTCAACTAAGGGTAAACAAGAAGAAGGAAGAAGACCAACCCTGCCCTAAGTCCCGTTCGTGATTGGTACCTACGATTGTAGCTGGGCCACACTACAACTCACAAAGGATCGACCATAGAGTCTACTATAGCTAAGAAGCAAGGTTGCAATTTTACCAGCGATTTGAACCCTATCATGTGCACGTAATGTCCTAAAAAAGTTTTTTATAGAAAATATGCCACATCAGCAAATACAATCATCACGAGTTTTGTGTCTGATGCATATAAATAAACTTACATGGACATTGTAATAGTATTGAATCATAGTGTAACAAACTACTAACATAAAATGTGCACGTGTCATGCCACAATGGGTACTCTAAACATGACAGCCCGCAGTACATAATATTAAAACTTAAGAATGACTACCTTAATCACTCAAAAGCTTTCATATCGGTACAAGGCGTACATTCACATCAAAGGGAGACCAGTGGTGTCACACCCCAATGGGTACCCTAAACGTGACAGTCCGCCACACTCAATATTAAAGCTTAAGTATGACAACCTTAGTCATTTCCAAAAGCTTTTATATTAAGTGCACGGCTTACTTTCACAATTTTAGAGGACCATATGTGGAATAATGAAGTTTAAGGAGATGTAAAAACATATTAAGAAAAGAGGATTCACAATAATTATTTGTTCATGGCAAAGACTTTACAACTTAAGGACAATTCCCTAAATTACTAATCTATTATATAACATTTGCATGCTAATATTAGCTATACTTTATCAGATTTCTAATGTTCAAAAGGGATTACCTGCCCGCATGGTCCACGTGGCCTTAACCATAAGTACGGGAACTGCAAAAGATAGCTATCGGGGTATAAGCTAATAGGCTTAGTGAGAACTATTTCCATAAATAACTTCTTGTAACAAGATTCAAACAAGTTGGTTAATCACACATATGTAATGCATCAAACACGTGGGCAAACAATCATATAGCTTTCCGGGAACTATATGTTGAATGGATTTACGCCCTCCATTCGGGGTTTGGTGATACTCAAAACAAGTAGTTTTAATAATAGAAAATTTAAGCTTGCGAGCACTCATCGCCAAGCATTCATTAAAAACTTTTAAACTTGCGAGCACTCATCGCCAAGTATTCCGAATCTACTTGATTTGACCTTGCTTTCGGATCAACCGCCAAGCATATTCCATTAAGCCGCCAAGCAATCGCTTTCGGATCTTCCGCCAAGTGTTGCTTTCGACATGAGCTACTATCCTTCTCACCCAAGGATAATAACCCAACCATGCAATGTGACTCACTTCGTGGTATGCATGAGTTCATTAATTTATAAAGTCATAACATAATTATTTTCAACTTTAGGTGATCAAGGAATTTCACACAAATCAATATTAAACTAAAACAATCACTTAGAACAATTCGGGCTTCGATATTCTTAGAATTCTTTCAAGGAATTATTTTACATGCATATCGGTTTATCTTTTCCTAACTCTAGTGCAACTAATTTACAAGCACAACAAGTGTAGCATTTAATGGAAATAAACTCACGATGCCATTGTCGTCTATTCCTCTAAGCGGATGAGTCGTTCACACACTCCACTTAATCGTAATAGTTCTCGGGGTAAAGAAATCCTTCCTCGGGGTCACCTACCAAAGAAAATACCCACAATGAGTTTTTCTTGAGATTTTCTTGAATTTTGACAAAACAATGTCAAAGAACGTTAAAGTTCGTATAGAAGAATGTTCCAACTTAAAATGGCCATAACTTGGTCATTTTAACTCGGAATCGCGCATATAATATACCGATTTCTATCTACTCGAAAAGATCTACCCATTTCAAAATTATTTCCACAAACAAAGCCATATAGGCTCCGAAAAAGTGGCGACAAAATTCACCACGGATTTTCAAGTAAAAACAACTTTGGTTCAAGAAATCAAAATTTGTTTGATAAATACTTAGTTATCTATATAGTTGAAAAATTCTCTTTTTATAACTATATAACTCATATTTAAGCATGCTCAAGTGTCTTGTTGTCCAATTATTTTTCTTAGGTAAAACAATGTCGGGTTGAAGCTTTTCGGAAATTGTTTTTGTAAATTTCTTTGAAATGAATACCTTGTTTTCTTTATTTTCTAAAAACGTTTTATGTTGGTTTATTTATTTTTCTAAGTGACTTTTGAAAATAAAATTTTCTACTTTCTAAGTTATATTAATACTATATTTGAAGTTTTCTAGGAAATATTATTCTTCATTTTTCTTGTATAAATTCCTTTGTTTACTTGTTTTGCAAAAATTCCTTACTTGATACTTCTTCTTTTTCTCATTTTCAAAAATAATCATCCATGCATGAAAATTTGTTTTCTTCATAAAAACAATGTGGAACAATTAAGGACTTTTTGTAGAAAAACTAATTTCTATAATCTTATTAACTTCTTCTTGTAACTTGAAAAGAATAACTTTATTATTTTCAAACCATAAATTTTCTTTGCCTATTTGTTTGCAAGGTCTTTACTTAAAAATTTCCTTAGTCATCCATCTTATTTTCTTTCTTTATGAAAAGAACCATTTTTTGTCATCAAATGTTTTCTTTTGAAAAACAAGGTGGGATAATAAAGGTCTAAGTGGCTTCTTAAAGTAAAAGTAGTTTATAAAATTATAGTGAGTTCTTTTTGTAACATGAAAGGAATGAGTTTATTTGTGTTGCTTTATAGATTTTATACTTTATAAACTTATTTCTAAGTGACAAAATTCTTTTTTTGTTGGAATAAAATTATGAACAACAATCTAAATGAACATGATTATTAGAATAAAATATAACCAAAATAACATAAAGCATAATAATAAATTCAAGTATTGGAGTCTTAGCTTTTTCAAGGCTCCGGGACTAAGAAATAAACTAGTCCCATAATGAAATAAAATGAAAGAAGAAAAGCTTGTTTTGACTTGATAAGGACAAGTCTAACTAGAGACTAGTCTTAATTTAACAGGAATAAATAACTAAATTGCAATGGAAAAGTAATAAATTGCTTGCATAAAATAAATAAATTGCAAGTGAGCTTATATGCTCTAAGGAATATGTATACATATGTATAGATATATAAACAATAACATAAACATAATTTGATTGGCATGAACAAGAACAACACATGAACATAATGTAGTTTCCATGGCTTGTAGTATTTGGAAACTCACACTATGGTCATGTAAAGTTACATGACATGAAGAAAAGAAGGAATTATAAAGGGGTTACCTAAAGAAAACTTTGATATGGTTATGTGGTTATGGGTTTTTCTTGTTGGTGGAAGTTGTTGTGGAATTATTTTGAGAGGGTTTTGAGATAGTAATTTGAGAGAGCTTTGAGAGGAAAAATTGAGAGAGTTTTGGTAAGAATTTGTGGGTAGTGAATGTGTGAAAGAAGTGAAAGAGGTGTGGGGTATTTATAGGAAAATGGAGAGTGATTTTTGTGTGATTTAAATTAAAGAAAAATTGAAACAAATTGGAGGAGAGAGGGAGGCATAGGCGCCGGCCACTTTGAGAGGAGAGAGGGAGTGATTTTATTTTTTTGTATTTTGTTAAATAAAAGATGTAATGTGTAAGATAGATGTGGTATAAAGTTATGGGAAAGGTAAAAAGTTAAGGTTATAGGTTATGTAGAGTGTAAGAATAGGTGTAAGAAAAAGTAGAGATAAAAGAATAGTGTAGAATAGTAATGAATAGTTTAATGTAAAGTAGATATGGCAATTAAAGTACCGGTAGTAAGAAAATACGCGTATAATAGCTATATCTGTTATTTTTACTCATCGAAAAATTACGAAACTGATATTTTTGGAAAACTTATATTTTGACGAGTCTAACGGTGTATTCGGAACATTTTTACTATTTCGGGCCTCCGGACACGTTTTTCGAGAACTGTGTCCGGTCGGGTTCGAAGGACACCCAAATTTCGCGAAACTGAAACTTTTATAAAACCTATGGTTATTACGAACTATTTTAGCTAATTATTCTAACTTCGTTTTCTAGGGCCAAAGGAAACGGCAATGCCAGATTTAGATTGATACGATAAACTAGGGTTTTGTTGACCTTTAGGGTTTCGTTTGACTTCGGTTAGGGTTTTGTGCTAAACCGATCCCGAAAATTTAGGGGTTTACAACCTACCCCCCTTAAAGAAAGTTTTTTCCTCAAAACTTGGAATTTCCTACTCGTGGTTTTAACCAAACTTGGTCACTTAGGTTATACGTCATTCTTCAAAAAGATCTCCTTAATTGATTTTCCTCATTTCTTATCCTCTGAACTCTTGTGGATAATTATCGGTATTGGGTATATCTTCATAAGGAAAATTCTCCTTTAAGACATTAACTTTTATCCCTATAACTTGATTCCTTAACCATTTGTTAAACGGGGAATTGTTGCATATCTCTGATAATCAACTTCCTTTTCGTCTTATGATTACTTCCTATCTTTAAACTCTCTGATTCTCAATTTGAGACTTTTAAGGTCTTCTTTTACGATCCATCTTATTTTGTCTATCTTGTGCCTTTATCATTTCATAAGATTCTCTTGATTGTTCCTCCAAGGTATTTGAATGGTTTTTCCTTTTGTAGTTTTAGGGGTCCAAAATTCTTTATTAGTTCCTCTTCGTTCCCATTCTTGCGTCCAGGGTTGTCATATCTCTGATTGACTTCTTTTGCTTTCATCTCTTTTCCTTTTAGAGAGCGTTATATTGACCGATTATGAAATGAACTATCTTTGTGAGTTTACTCAATTTATACCATAAGCATCCTTGCCTTCTTGTTATCGTTTGTGAGAAATTCAAAATCTTGAGAAGGTTATGTCGAGCCTGGATTTTTTCCACTATCTCATCTCTGGTTCATTTCTCCTAACTCGATTCACATTAAACCCGAACCCATTTAACATGAATCCTCGACTAGGGGTTAAAAGAAATTTTAATTTTTGAAAACTTTTTAGAGTCGCCACCTGATATAAATCGGGAAAAAATAAAAAGCTTGATCCTAACTAAGCTACTAGTTTACGAAAATTTGATTTGAAAAATCAACTTTTAAAAAACCAGATATCATGGATTCGGGGGCTAACCTATTAAAACCAAATGGTTACCACTTTTGGAATTTCAAATTTATAATTTATCCTTTTCATGCTCAAAAATTCAAATAAAAATATTTACAAGTCACATTTTTTGTTTTTCTTTTTATATTTTTATATTTTTTATTTCTCAAAAATTACACAAAAATAACCAAAATGATAAACAAAAAATATATTTTCATTTTTTATTATCGCCCCGTAGGTGCCTACGTACTCGCTAATCGAGATCAGACAAAACGTAGTTCTTTTAAAAAGAACTTAATTTGTTGATCAATTTTATATTTTTTGAACTATTCTCAATTTAAGTTCATTAAATTTTAAATTTTTTGTGAAAAATATTTTTATGATCCTATGATCTAATCAATTGGTTTTTTATTTCATGAAAAAACATATTTTTCTAAGTCCAAAAATCATTTTTTATTATTTTATTTTTTTTAAAAAAATTTTGGTTTTGGAAAATCCAATTTTATCATTTTAAAAAATCATCACATGAATTCACAACATATTCAGAATATATTAAATATTAAAATCATTTTTCATGCATTAAATATGCATTTTCTAAAACAATTTATGTATAAATACACATTAAAAATATTTAAAAATATTAAAAAATAAATATTTTGATTTTTCGGATTTTTCTGTATTTTTCTGAATTTTTTATGAATTTTTATGAATTTTTTACTATTTTTGCTATTTTTTATTATTTTCGAATTAATTATATATAAACTATTAATAAAATAATACGGATTAACCTGGACCGTCGGATGAAGCGGAGGATCGAGATGGAGCGTCGATCTCGCTGACGATCTGGATCGTCTGATCTTGTTGATTCAATCTGAGCGTTTGATCGCTTGATGAAATCTGGGCCGTCTGATCGCTTGATTAAATCTGGACCGTCTGATCGCTTGATGAAATCTGGGCCGTCTGATCTCTTGATTGAATCTGGGCCGTCTGATATGCTTGATGAAATCTGGGTCGTTGATCTGCTTGATCAAATCTGGACCGTCTGATCTGCCTGATGAAATCTGGACCGTCTGATCAGAGTTGACCGATGACCGACGATTGACCAATGACCGACGGGTTGGATTCGGATCTTCGGGTCGGATCTCGGAGCTCGGCGGGTGAAGAAGACGATGACGCGACTTTTCGGGGCGGATTCCGGCGGCTCCGGTGGTCCTCGGCGGCTGGAAGCTTGTCGGCCCGACTCCTGCTGCGACGGCGCGTCCTTTGGTGGTGGTGGCGTTCACTCAGAACGGCGGCAAGGGGCAGCTCCAGTGGTGGTTGTACGGCGGCGTTTGAAGAACAAAATAAAAAAAATTTCCAGAGAGAAATCCGATCAATTCGAACAAATCTAAGCACACTAAATCATCCAAATAAAGTTTCTAACATTGTTACAACACTCAATTTGGATTAAATCTGATCCAGTCAATTCGAATTTGAAAAATTCGAATTCTATACCCTAATTTCAAGAATTTCGAATTGGCTTTGCTATGTATGTGTTCTTCTGAAATTGACTTGTGCCTTTTGCTCCTAGGACCTCCTATTTATAGGTTGCAAGCTCAATTTTCAGTTTCGAACAGTTTCAAAAATGAATTGATTTTTGCCCTTGTTTTTTTCACGAATTTAATTAGAAATCCATGATTAATTTGTTTGAAACTGATGAATTGATGATTGTTTTCATATTCCATGCCAGATTCATCCACTCAATTTTTGTAACTCCTCATTCATGTGCAATTGAATGCTTTATACATTGAATTTTGTAACTTTTTGGTTGTTTTTTGCACTAATCTTTCATATTTTGTAACCACTTTGCAATCCATCATCAATTTTGACAATCAATGATGTTTTGTCAGTTAAAAACTGATGCAAAGTAAGGCAAAAGTCACATTTGAGGAAAATGAAAAGACAAAAATGATAAAAAGGCAAAAATTTGCCTTTGCTAGGGTTTGAACCTGTGTCCTTGAGCTTGAGTGTGTGTTTGGGTCAATGTATTTAACCAACAGGCCATTTGGCCTGTGCCTTGATCACTTAGCCAATTTCATCAATACTTAAGGCTTTTTTGGAAAAAAAATTTAATTAAATTTTAAGCCTTAATTAATTGGGGCAAAAATTGGGTGTCTACAGGTTATTTCCGTTTCCATTGAGTTCTATAAACCTTTTCATCCTTTGGTGTTTTTATTCCTTTATCCCCATTTCTTTTCTTCTAATGTCCCTTGAACTTCTGTATATCGTGGTTCTTCTTGGATATGTTGTTGATCCCAATTTATGAACAGTACTCATGATTCCTTCTTACTAACTTCCTTGTCCTTGGGTTATTCTAAATCATCCTTTAGCTTCCTTTAATACATTTTTCTTCCTTTATCCCTTCTGTATCCTTCGTATCTTCTCATCTAAGCACTTTTGTTATTTTTATACGGTTGATCTTGTTATCTTACTGACGTGGTTCCTCTTTTAAACCTTGTTGTGAGCTTCAAGGTTTTGGCTTCTCTTTAATTTCCTATACTTAAGATTACATTCTTTGATTACTTCTTTTCTTCTTCAAGCTATATCACTATTCAGAAAGCATTACTAAAACTTGTGGGGTTATGAAGAATTTGAGGGTCATGCCTTCTTGATTTGTTCCTTTGTTGGTGATATTGTGATCTTAATCTTGAGAGAAACGTGTTTGCTCCTTAAAAGGTTTTTACCTTGTTTCTTTTCCAAAAATTAACACGTTGGCTTAGGGTCTTTCTCCAACTTTAGGCTATTTTTCATGTTTCGCTGAGTGAAATCTATATCCCGAAAACTTCTCATTGAAACTTATGAATATCCCCAAAGGTCAATTTCTCTTCACTCTTTAGCTACTTAATTTCCTTTATCAACTTGAAAGAATGTGTCTGTTCTTCCCTTAGCAAATCTTTTGCCAACTATTTTCTTTTTGTTTTGTAAGCTCTATGTTTTCCTTGTTTCTTCTTATTGGGATCTTATTTGAGGGATATACATCTTATTCAAAAGATTACTTATTTCCATTGTTCCCTATAGTCACGGGTGACTTCATGTCCTCCCGTCTTTGCTGAAAGTTTGACCAATTTTCTTGGGTTTCCTCATTCTTCCGCATTATCTTAAACTAGGTTGATCGTTTGTCATATATAGAAAGAATGTAATACTTTGAACTTCAAGGGAGTAAAACATTTTGATTTACTAAACTTCTTATGTACACAAGAGGGGATTATTGCTCCTATTCATCCATATAAAGAAAGCTTTACATTCCTCTGTTACTATAAAGAAACAACATCAATAAAAGAAGGTTGGAGATTGACTGGTTTCTGCATCGCTGTTATAGCCTCTAATGTACTCCAAGGCAGTCAAGTTTTCATTTCCTTTGTTCACCTTTTCACCTATCCATCGTCCCTGCAAGCTGTATACTCGAATTCCCGAAGCAGTAGGTCCAGGTCTGCTTTCACTTCTACTTCCATTTCCTTTCTCCATTCTTATAGGAGCAACTTCCTCTGATGATCTTGACAGAATATTCCTTCCTTGTGGACAATCGTTGGCAAAATGTCCTTTTTGATTGCAAACATAGCAAGCATCTATCCCTCTGTTTGGGCATTTTGACATCTTATGGTTTGTATTTCCACAGAAGAAACACTTTCCAAATAGCTGGGGGCACTTCTTCGGGTAGTGTGCTCCATTGCACTTCCAACACTTAATACCTCTCGGTACGATCCTTCTATTGTCGTTCTTGATTTTCTTTGGTAGGGGCATGAGATGGGGTTCTATGTAAAACTCCCTTTCGATGATTGGGTCTTCTTCTTCTTATTCTATTCTTTCTCTCCTTTTCCTTGCTCCTTCCACAATCCGAGCTCTTTCCACCAATTCTCGAAAATTCCTTATGTCAAATTCTTCCAACTTCATCCTTAGGTCTTCGTCCAATCCTCCTATAAAGACTTGTCTTTTCAATTCTTCACTGTACTTATAGGAGTTTGGTGCATATTGCAACAATCTACTGAACTCGGTCTCATATTGTTCGATTGTTCTTCCTTTTTGAGCAATTTGCAAGAAGTCCGCACTATATCTCACTCGTAAACTTCCTGAAAAATAATTCTCCAAAAATTATGTCTAAACATTTCCCAAGTGATTGGAGTCATTAGATCTCTTTTCCTTGATTCCCACCATATCCTGGCGTTTAGACGAAGCATGAATGTTCCATACTTGACTTGCAATTGGGGCGGAACTTCATATGCATCAAAGGACATCTCTATTTGAGATAACCAATCTTCTGCCTCTTCTAGCTTGTCATAAGCTCCTTCAAAATAGCGGTTGCTTTTGATGAAGTTAGGTAACATGCTTTTGTATGGTCTTGGTGGTGGAGATGGAGGTAGGGGTGCACCTTGGCTATGCATGTTCCTATGCACAGATGCCTCTGTTGAAGCTTGTTGTGGTGGTGGGGTTGGTATAGACACTAGGGCTGTCGTTGATGCTGTTGTTGGGGTTGCTTCTTGTACGGGTGCTTGAGCTGGCATATTTTGTCTAATTTCTTCTAATACGTGGGTTAGGTGCCCTAACGTGGCGTGTAAGTCCCTTTGAGGTGCGGCGGCTCCTTGAACAGCAGGTTGATCTGCTTCTATGTCTGGTTGGTTAGAGGCGCTTTGTTCCCTTCTTCGTCTACTCCTATTTCGGTTGTTTTAAGCTTTTGTAAGTTAGGTTTGTAAAGTTTTGATAACTTAATTAAATTTTTGCCGGAAATTTGGGGTGGGGGGGGGGGGGGGGTGTTATAATGGAAATTTAAGTATGCATAAAAGCTAACAAAATTTAAATCAAAGCAATTCTGAAATCAAACTTAGAGCATTATCATAGAAATAAAGTTCATACGTGAAATCGGAAATAAGATAATCACAAAAGAAAATTACATAGAGAATAACAAGCATTGTTCCGAGAATTAAAAGATAGACTAAGATCATGAATCTAGTCTATGATTACAAAATCTAAGCTAGACTTCTAGGGATACGCTTTGTTTTCCTTTCCTCCTTCCTTCATTCTTCGGGTGCATCTCCCGGGTTGCTGCTGGACGATCCTGGGTTCAAACTCTTCATGATTTGGTTGAAGTGTTTTCTTCTCTTTCGTGCTCTCTCTCTTTCTTGTTCGTGATAGGCAATTAGTTCCTCATCCGTCATAGTGGTATAGGCATAAATAGCTTAGTGAGATATTCCTTATACAAAAGTACTCATAACAGACATTTAACCAAGTTCATTAAACAAGCATATGAAAGCAACAACCATATGATCAATAGTATATACGACTATTCGGTTTCATATGTATGATGGATTTACCCCTCCATTAGTGGTTAGGGAATGATTTAAAATAGGCCCCAAACGACTTCATTAAAAGTTGCATGCATCTTAGGATTCTAACAAATCGTACGACTAGTCCTTAGGCTTTCCTTATCCAAAGCGATTGATCCGGCTCGGTTACAACTTGAGGCCGTATTCTCTGAACGTCCTAAATCCTTAAGATGTAACTAGGTAGCTTACCTTTCCGGTCCCACGTTGAGGAGTAGTGACAAAATGCGAAATGATATTCTAGGTGATATGCATGAGCAATTTATTTATGGGATATCCAATCCGGCATTAATTTATTTAAAGCGATCAAGCAACAATTGAACACATAGCAATACATAAATAGAAACAATTATATCAATTACAGATCGGGTTCCGATATACTTATTGTTCATTGATCGTACACAACGATTCACATACATAATTCTCATGATAACCTGCATGCATATCAATTTTACATTTTCCTAACATCTAGTGCTTTATTCTCCAAGCACATGCGCGAATACATAAACGTAAAGGAACTTACTCGTCCATAGCGATCTTCTATGAGTCGAAGTAATTCTCGGGGAAGAGAAGATATTGGTCCTTGGTACCTAAACAAAAGAAATACCGAAGTGAGTATGTCATTCAAGATCTACTCAAATTCTATAATTCTATCTTATTGAATTCGTCAAATTCGCATGAATGAAAATTCTAACTTAAAATGGCCATAACTTGCTCATTTTAACTCGAAATTTCGTATATTATATACCGATTTCTACCTACTCGAAAAGATCTATCCATTTATAAGGTTGCTTTTATAAAAAAAAAAAAAAAGTCATTTGGGTCTCAGAATAGTGATGTACATAATTTTCATGAAAATTCCATATTTCAAAGCTCAAGTTTTTAAACTTTTCTCATTCAAGAGTTCTTGTACAAAAATATAGATATTTGTATGGTTGAAAAATCCTTTGAATATATATATATATATATATATATTTAGACTCAAATTATATGCATGAATTTAGTGGTGTTGTTTCAACAATGATTTTTATAAAGCAATGTGTCTTAAAAGTAAGAAAATGCTAAGATTTGAAAATTTTTCTTTTTAGTTTTGTTGGGAAAATTTCTTAAATTATTATAAGTGAGTATTTTTCTTTTAACTCTATTTCTTAATTTTGAGAATAATTAAATTTTCAAAAATAATTTTAGTTCTTTTAAGATTCCTATAACTTTATTATTAGTGGTTGAAAAATGTATTTTTTCTAAATATTTCTTTGTAGTGACTAAAGTTTCTTAAAGTTCACTTGTTCTTAGGTTTTCCTAAACTCTGTTCCATTTTAAAATAATAGTGTTCTTCTAATTTTTGTTCCTAAGTAAGATTCATCTTTAAAAAGATTTATTCTTAGATGTTTTTGTAAAACTTATCTAAACCTTAGTATGTTGATGAAAGCTTTACAAATGAATTTAAGAAAACTTTCGTTAAACAAAGAATTAAGTTTAAAGAAACTTTCTTATTTCATTGGTTTGAAAAGAGAGTATGTGATAACTTTATTTTATGTATTCCTTGATAAAATCCCATATAGTATTGTTACTAAAACTTGTGCTAAACTTATCTATCTTTAGAAAATACTTGTTAAGATAAAACTTTAAGTTTTTATGGAAAAATAATTTCTTATGTGACAAAATTTATTTTTTTAAAGGGAGTTTTTAATTTTTATTACTTAAGAAAACTCCTTTTCATTATGGTTGAGACAACATCAACATGTTCATGCATGAATGAGATTATGTAGATATGAAAAATATAACAATATCACATAATAAGATAAGATATGTATAATAATAATAAAGTCAAGTATTGAAAACCTTAGCTTCATCAAGGTATCCCGGGACCAAGAATAGACTAATCCCAAAAAGAAAAGAAAAGAAAAGTAATAAAATTGTTTTGACTTGATAAGGACAAGTCTAAGACTAGAAGGACTAGTCTTAATAATAGCATGAAATAAATAAATAAATTGCAAAGTATAGAAATAAATAAATAACAAGTGAGCTTTTATGCTCTAAAGAAATATATATACATAATATACATAATACTATATAGAAGTTAGATTATAACAAATAATAATAACGATAATAACAACAACATAATAACAATAATAACATAATGTAAAATATGAACATGAACAAAAACAAAACATGAACATATTGTAACTTCTTTAACTCTTATGAGTCTAAGAAACATATACTAAGCTCATGCTAAGTTATATGAACATGATGAGTAATTGAGTATATGTAAGAAATTTTTACCTAAGGTTATGTGTTTGTTGAAGAGGAATAAAATAGAATGTAGTAATATGTGAGAGATGGTTTTATGGAGAGAAGAGAGGACTTGAGAGAGAATTTGAGAGCGAGTATTTGTGGAGTAATTTTGGTAGAGTTTTAGTAGGAAATGAGTTGTATGAAAGAATGAAGGAGGAAGTGGGTATTTATAGAGTTTTGGAGTAGAAATTATTGTGCTTAAAATTAAATGAAATTAAAATGAAAATGGTATGGAGAGGACAAGGGGAGGCACTGCTTTTGCTTGTAGGAGAGGGGAGGAATTAATTTATTTTGTTGTTTTGTAATAAAAAGAAGTAATATGTAAAGTATGATGTGATTAAAATTGAGTGGGAAAGGTAAATTATAAGGTATAGGTATGGTAGTGTGTAAGAATATAGTGTAAGTGTAAGAAAAAGCAGAGATAGAGAAATAGTACTATGAATAGTAAACTAGATAATTAAAATACTGGTAGTAAAGAAATAGGCCTGAATGGCTTATATCTAATATTTTTAATTACCAAAAAATTCTAAAACTGATATTTTTAAAATCCTTATATTTTTACGAGTCTATTAGTGTTGTCGGAATATATTCACTATCTAGTGCATTGCGACATGGTTTTTGCAAATTGATTCCGTTCGGATCCAAAAGACACTAGAAATTTGCAAATCTGATATTTTTAAGCTTTCCTATATTATTACGAACTATTTTCTACAATTATCTTAATTTCGTTATCTAGGGTTTAAGAACATGGGATTGTCGGATCTAGATCCATTAGACTAATCATAGAACTAGGTTAACTTTAGGGTTCCGATTTGACTTTCGATTCTTAGGGTTTACTTAAATTACCGAAAAATCTAAGGGCTTACAGTGCGTGCATATTAGAGTGAGAATTTCTAGTGAGAAAACCTCTACTTTTGCTAGAAATTCAAGCTTTCTAGATAAATTTGAATTAATCCAAGTTTGTTCAACAATAATTTGTGCTGCATAGGTGATATATACTTCATTTTACATTATTTCTCTTTAATTTCTTGCTGAATATTGAAACCCATGGAGAAATAATTATTTTAACTTAGGAATTCTAAATCCAAGGCCTGAGTCATATGATTTCAATTATTTTTAATTAAATATTGTTCGAGTACTTGTATTTAGTAACTTGAGCTCATTTTTGTGGGTTTATGTATATGCACCATGTAGATCCATGTTTGATTTCAACAGAATAGATTGAGCAATCATTCTTTGAATAGATCTAAGTTGTTAATGAAGTCATTCATAACTACCTAAAGATAGGAGTGGTGAAACTCTCTGTTACTTGAATTTAAATTCATTGAGATAGGTTTTCAATTAAATGATTCTTGATCTTAATGCAGATCTAGGTTACTAATAGCTTGTGAAGAGATTTCAGTAGTTTAACCTAGGTTTATAAGTTCTTCACACTCGAGAGAGGTATTAATATACACTAGTGAATCTGATAGTACAAGTATACCCATCAAAGAACTCGTTGAGTTAATTTAAGAAATTACATGATAAAGACTTGAAGAAAAAAATCCTAGGTTGTAATCCCCCAGATTTTATAATACGGTTTATGCATAAACCTTAAACCGGAAGTCAACCGAAAACCCAAAGGTCAACGAATATACATCTAACTCTAGTAGATTAGATCCAACAATCCCATGCTCTTAACCCAAAAACAACGAAAATTAAGTTTATAGTGAATAATAGTTCGTAATAATATAAGGAAGCATAAAAATATCAGATTCAATAATTTTTAGTGTCTTTTGGATCCGAACGGGATCAATTTTCAAAAACCGTGCCTTGGTACACCTGAAGAAAAAAATATTTTGATACTACCAATAGACTCGTAAAAACACAAGGATTTCAAAAATATTAGTTTTATATTTTTTTGGTATCTAAAAATATCAGATATAGCTTAATTACGTGTATTTTTATTATTACCGGTATTAAATTATTTTATCTACTATTCATAGTACTAATCTACACTATTCATTACTATTCACCTATCTCTACTTTTCTACACCTATTCTTACACTCTATATACTTATTATCTACTTTTTACTTTTCTCATACATCTTCGTTCACATCAAACCTTACATCTTATTACTTTTAATTAATAAAAATACAAAACAAATAAAAAATATCTCTCTCTCCTCTTAATGATCACGCTGACCATGCACACATACACACATTTTATTTTTTTTCAATTTATTTAATTCACACAATTCATCACTCCGAAAATTCTATAAATACCCCATCTCCCTCCATTTCTTTCACACATTCATTCACCATACTAAAACTCTTTTAAATTCTCTCCACAAACACTCTCAAAAAAAAAAAAAAATCTCTCTTTTCCTTCTCTTTACTACCCAATTTTCGCTACACACTTTCTACATACATTAACACTATCCAAACTTTCTCTACACTACCAATTCTATATTATCTTTTTAAGTAAATGTTCTTACCCATTTCCTTCTATCATGTCATGTAACTTAACATGACCATGATGTATGTTTCTTAAACATTCAAATGTTAGAGAAGCAATGCTATGTTCATGTTTTATTCTTATTCATGAATAAATTTCATATTATGTGATTTTGGTATTATGGTGTTTTGCTTGTGTACATATTATTATTGTTGTTGTTATCATGCTTCTAACCTAACTTTATATATGTTACTATCTATATGTATATCTATCTATTCTATAGCCTAAATGCTCACTAACCACTAATAAGCTTATACTATATTTGCTATTATTATTGCTTTTTCTTTTTCTTTTTTTTTTTCGGAACTTAGTCCCGTGATGCCTTGATGAAGCTAAGGTTCTCAATACTTGACCGACTTACCTTGATGAAGCTAAGCTTCCCAATACTTGACCATATTATCTTGCTTATTATTATTATTATCATCATCATCTTGCTTATCTTATATTTTCATCATTTCTATACAACATGCTCATAATACATGCATCTTCATAATGATATTATCTCAACAATATCTAAAGTGGGATTTTCTTTAATAAAAGAACTTGAAACTAAACTTTTATTATTTAATTAGTCACTAAATAAAGGAGTTGTCATCAACAACTTAGAAAATGGATTTTTGCAACATTTTCTCAAGCTTTCTCAAAGTTTTCTCAAAAGACAATAAGGATGGTTTTACCAAGGAAATAAAGAAAATAAACACTTTCTTTTCATAATATGATAACCTAAGACTTAGTAAAAATAAGTTGTTGGGATTCAAATTTTTCACAAAAAGCTTAAGATTAAAGTCTTTTCAACTTCATGATAAAAACCAAGAAGTAAACTAATTTTCAAAGTTAAAATAAAATCATCTCATTAATTTATAAACCCACTAGAAAAATAATGATTTTCAGATTTTTAAAGAAGGAACCTATTTTCAAAGAAATAAAAAGAAAATAAATATGATAAGTTAAAAAACAATGGATTTTATTAATAATTTAAAAAGATGATTTCTTTTCAAATAAAATCAGTAAAGGAAATAGAATATCAAGTTTTAGAAATAAAATTTATATTCAAAAGAGTTAATAAACAAAAATATAAGAGGAAAAAGACTCATTTATTAAAACCATTCTAAAGACAAATCTATAAATAGGTTATCAATAACTTAATAAAAACTTTTGAAAACTTTATTCTTTAAAAAGTTAAGGGAAATTTTTATTTTTTTTAGAAAAGAAATAGGAAAACAAAATAAGAGTATACTCATTTAAATAACCTAAGAAAATATAAAGTTTCTTCAAAATACTTAAAAAGGAATTTGTCAAGTTTAAGTTTCAACACTTCAAGATGAATTGTTTTACGAAGAATAATCTTGAGATAACACCATTAGGATTTTTGCATATAAAGTGAGTTTATTATATATATACTCAAAGGATTTTCAATCTTATACATATCTATATTTTTGCTAAAGGATTTTTGAATAAAGTTGAGTTAGAAAATTGTTTCACAAAAGCTGGGATTTTTTGTTTTGAATCTGTATCGAGACTTTTAGCAAGCCAAATGACCTCGTATGTAGGAAATAACCTTATAAATGGATAGATCTTTTCGACTAGGTAGAAATCGCTATATAATATGTAAAATTTCGAGTTAAAATGAGCAAGTTTTGCCATTTTAAGTTGGAATTTCACTCTATGTGAATTTGACGAACTTAGTAGAATAGAGTTGCAAGACCAAGTAGATCTTCCAAGAAATACCCATTTCAGTTTTTTTTTTTTTTTTTTTTTGTATAGGTGACATGGAGTTTGAGCTACCATACCCGGATGACTATTTCGATTAAGGAGCTTCTACTGATATAGCCAAGTGAGTTTAAATTCTCGCAATTGTACTTATATATTTCCTTGTAGTTTAGTGGCACTAGGTTTTAGGAAAATATAAAACATGAAAGCGCTTGTGTTTTACTTACATGGTTGAAATTATGATAAGTATATCGATGCGGGAATTGTTAACTAATTATTATGTGATTTAGTTTAATATTGATTGTCTGCAAATTCTATGGTTACTTATAAAATGACTAATACTATGCCATGATTACTTAAATTAAAATGATTCATGCATGACACGTAGTGAGTCATATTGCATTCATTACTATACCCTTTATGGGACAAGGGCATAGTAATGAGGTTGAATACTAGAAAATATTATCTATGGCTTTGATTTCCTGTAATTAAATGGTGAGTGGACACCCGAATCAACTACATTTTAGCGATTAGTAGGAATCTACACAAAACTAAAAATAAATAATTTGCGAACTATGATTTCATTGCCTGGAACACCTGACTACCCAATGGAGGGGTAAATCCATTCAAACAATATTGCTCATGTGACTAGTTGCATCTCATATGCTTGATTAAATAACTTGATTAATTATTGGTTATTGAGTACTTTACTTGTGGATTTAATTCTCACTAAGCAAAAAGCTTATACCCTTATAGATACCTTTTGCAGTTTCCTCATTTATGGTTGAAGCCTCGGGGTATTTCTCACTGGTATTACCTTTTGGCTTAAGGAGTTTTTGGAAGAAGTAAAAAACTAGATGTAGACTTAAACTTTTAAGTAAATCTCTATGTAATTATTTTGATTAGGCTTCAGTAGACTTTGATCAACTATATCTTTTAGTAGGGAATGCCCCTTGATGATTGTAAGACCTTTATATATATAACCTCAATTCAAATATTATGTTATGATTTCCATTCTTAAACTGCTATATAAATGTCTTTTTAAACAACTTGTTTCAAAGTTGATCCTCTATGATCGTGAACGTGCGCTTTATAGTCGGTATCAAAGCTTATGGGATGACTGAGGTCGTCATACTTAAGCTTTAATATTGCGTGTAACGAATTGTTGCATTTAGGATACCCTTTAGGGCGTGCCATAGGTATAAGCCCCTAGATTTCTCGGTAAATATAGTAAACCTTAAGAACCGGAAGTCAAACCGAAACCCTAAAGTTAACCTAGTTCTATGTTTAGTCTAGTAAATCTTGATCTGATAATCCTGTGTTCTTAAACCCTAAACAACGAAATTGAGATAATTGTGGATAATAATTCGTAATAGTATATGAAAGCTTAAAATATCAGATTCGCATTTGTCTAGTGTCTTTTTGTAAGCCCCAGAAAATTCAATAAATAATTTCAAAATGAACTTCGAAAATAAACCCTAAAAATCACTCCAAATTAAAACCGAATTTTGACAAGTCTTAAATCACGAACGAATTCAGAAACTTCTCAATCTTGAGAAAATGAAAATCTTTAAACAATAAAATAAGAACTCAGTGGGTTTCAAATTCAAAACCACGATGTACGAAAAATTCCATATTTAGCTCCGGCTTGTAAAATCGGGTAATATAGAGCCAAAAACAAATTTTAAAAAGTAAATAATGATTAACTTTCGGAAATGAAATCCAATTAAAGAATTCTGAAAACATTAAGAGTTATTAAATACTTACAAAAATAAAATTTAAAATAAATTTCTCAAATTAAATATGTTATATAAACATAAATATCAGTTTCCAAATTGGCAAAGGTCTAAACCGGAAAATCACCCGGAAACCCTAACCGGAATACAATAGTGTAAGTCCGGCAATCTAGCGCCCCTAACCCTAGAGGCCGAGATGTAGTTTAAATATATAGAATAACTCATAGTAATATAAGTTCGTTTATAATTATCAGATTGGTAAATTTTTGACCTATTTTGAACCCGTTCGGATACAGACTTCGAAAAGCGTATCCGGGGCTCGAGATATCAAAAATATACCATTAGTACCGTTAGACTCGTAATTCCACAAGATTTCTAAATATATTAGTTATGTAATTTTTCGGGTTATAAAAGTTACAGTTATAACCTTTTTATCGTATTTTCATTTCTACCGGTAATTGATTTGTCTGTTGCACTATTCATTTTATTTCATTACACAATTTTATTACTTTTATAATGTATACCCGGGTTTCCTAGTAATCAAGTAAACTTCGAAACCGAAAATGAAACCCTAAACCGGTTTAGTTCAAGCTTTGTGAGAAAGACCTAGAAACCCTAATTCCGGCTTTTCCTCGGTTTCCAAATAAGAAACTTTTATAGGAAAATTAATTTTGAATATAGTTCTTGATTATATTTCGAAACAAGAAAAGATCAGATTTTAAGAAAATTTCAATTCCGGGTCATCCCGAGACCCATTATAGAAAAACGTGCCCCGGAACTAAATTTCAAAAATTTCCTTATGAATACTCATTAGAATCGAAATAAAATAAGGATTTCAAAAATATAAATTTCATAATTTTCCGGCTTACGAAAAATACAGTTATAACCTTCTTATTCGTATTTTTCTTACTACCGGTAATTAAGTTGTCTTGATTACTATTCACTACTATTCACAAGTACAACCTATTACTACCTATTTGTACACCCTACACTTGCAACACTTACCATCACTCAATTCCACTTTCTTTTCCAAAGACTTTTGTCTCTTAATTATTATTACAAGTTATGGCATTAATGTACAAATCAAATCAAAGACAAATCAAAGTAAGAAATCAAAATTTTCCCCCCTTTTTCCTCTTGCATTGGTTGGCGTGAAACCCTCCCCAACAAGTTCCAATTTGCAAATTTTTTTTATTTGTTTTATTCCATTTTAACCTAATTTCAAATGCTATATAAACAACTTTTTCTCTCTCTCTCTTCATTTTTCACTTTTCAAGTTTACAAAAGGTAAAACACTCTCATTTTCTCTCCCTCTCAACCCTCAATGCCGTGAGCCTCCATGGCCACACACACACACACACACAACTTTTTTTTTCTTCTTTTGTCTCCTATTTTACCTTAAGTAGATGAACCTTGCTTCATATATCCTTAGATCTTTGTAATGGCTAGGTTATTCTTGGATATTTCCAACTAAATGTCCCCATGATCTCTTGATAGGGACAAGGAAATATCAAAACAAGAATACCAAACCATCACTAGTAGATCTTGTATTTCAAGGAGCTTTCAAGGCATAAGCTTTATGATTTTTCATCAAAAGGTGTTTTGAACAAAAGATCTTTTATAAAAATGTAGTTTTTATGTTTTCAAAACCTATTTAAGCACTTGATATAGTAGATACCATTTTACCATTCATACATGTAGACATTAAGATCTCATCTTTATTTTGAGTTTATGTGCATTAATGGTCTTTAATGTTTTTGTCCTTAGTAAATAACCTTCCTAGTATATAGATCTATAGTAGATGAGTTAATAATACCAAAAAGGAAAACACTTTTCAAGAAATGAGTTAGTGTAAATTCGGATGACTTGGGAACCTAGCCTAAAAACCCTTTTACCAACTTCTAAACATGTATTTTACAAGAAAAATGAAGCCTATAGGTGATAGATAATGTTTGATGATGTTTTTCATGAGTTTAAATGAGTTTTTACTAAAGAAAATATTTAAAACAAGAGATGAGGTCTAATAGAAGTTTTGAGTTGAAAGTCTTGAAAGCCAAATTCGTAATAATGGATAGATGGTTAGAAAACACTAGTTTTTCAACTTCAAAAATGGTATTTTCTTAAATAAATGAAGTCCTTAGGGTATAGGTAAAATAAATACTTAAATTTCTAAGTATAAAATACATTTTCCTTAAAAGAATCAACTTGAAAATGAAATTTTCTAAATTCGGATTTTTGTAACCACCTTAGTGTAAGACCCACTTAAAAGTTTACAAATGAAGATTTTATTAAAGAAATAAAGGCCTTAGGATATAACTAATATAAGGGTCAAAATTTCTTTAAACAAAGTGGAGTTTTCCTAAAGAAGATCCTTATAATAAGTAAGTGTGACCAAGTGTAGTAAACTTACTTGTTAAACAATAGCATGAAATGATTTTCTAGGAAAAAGTTTATTTAAATTCTTTAAGTCTAAAAAGTTATAAGAACTTAGGCTCATTAGAGTTCATATCATGACATTCATGATAGGGAAAATCATTACCATGGCATTTAGTTTCATTTTGTACTTAGGAATCTCAAGTGCATTCATGAAAACCGCATTTTCGGAATCTATATAACCGCTGTACAGATCTGATCCCTCATTTCCGAGGCTTAGATATTTTCGAAACTTGATTTAAACTTCATATTTAGAAAGCTCTTCCGAAGTAGATAGAAATCGATATAAAATTTGCGAGATTCCGAGTTAAAATGACCAAGTTATGGCCATTTTAAATCGGGACTTCGAAAATGACGCGAATTTCGATTTCACTAAGTTTTCTTAGAGTTTTAGTATCCTTAGATGGTAGAATACTCATTAGAGTATTTCTTATGTGATTAGGTGAACCCGAGAACGTTGACTCTTTGCCACCGGATTATTATTACTAGAAGACCGGTGATCCAATGGCCGAGTGAGTTCATTTCCTAAGTAATTATGCTCATTGAGTGTGCTTGTAATTGTAGTAGCACTAGACTTAGGTAAAGATAAAATTGTTGATGAGAAATGAACTTTTCCTGTTGAATGAATGATAAGTATATCGAGATGAGACTTGTTGAAATAATATTGTATGAGTTAGTATAGACTTGGATTGTTTGAAATACTCTATGATCGCTCTTAAATTACATAATGAACTTGCTACGATTCTATAAATAAACTGTACATGCATATCATTAGTGAGTCACATTGCATTACGAGAATGCTTTTGGTGGGAACAAAAGTATGATCGGGAGGCAGCGGGTCTTCGTTAACATTAAGGATCTGCAGGGTCACTTAAGTTAACGGGCAGTGGAGTAGACACTATAAACCAATACATATAAACAGGTGGAGGACCACCTTCGTTAACATCAAGGGCCTATGAGGTCGCTTATGTTAATGGGCAGTGGAGTAGACACTATAAACCACAAGAGAAAATATTGGAATTGTGGTCGCATGTTTATGGACCACCCCAAACCCCGAATGGAGGGCGTAAATCCATTCACATATGGCTACCGGAAAGTCATATGCTTGTATGTTCACGTGCTTGTGCATTCATATGATTGTTTAAATAAACTTGTTTGTATATTTTACAATTGAGTATATTATTGCGGAAATGAATCTCACTAAGCTAGTGTAGCTTATACCCAATAGATGTTTAAATGAGCAGGTTATTCCAAGAATGCTAAGTGGGGACCGAGTTGGTTGAAGCCGAGAATGATTTCGGGATTTCGGCAAGATATAAGAGTGCTTGAAGTTTTTGGCTAAGCTTTACGATTTGCTTTGTAATAGCTTTATGTAGTGAAGTCTTGGGATGAATGTAGTTGAAGTTTGATGAATTGTATTTTGAAGTATAGGGTTTTGTATTTGGAGTATAGTGGATTGTATTTCCTTTACATTGTTACTCAATTGTATCAACATAAAACGTATCATTCCGATGAGTCTCCTTTATGTGTTAGACGCCTTGTACATAGTATGGAAGCCTTCGCGTGACTGAGGTGGTCTTTCTTAGGTTTTAATATTGTGTATGGCGGACTGCCACGTTTAGGGTACCCTTCGGGGCGTGACACTTTTGGATTCGAACGGGATCAGTTTTCGAAAACCGTGCCCCGGTATACTGAATAGTGAAAATATTCCGATAACAACATTAGACTCGTAAAAATATAAGGTTTTAAAAAATATCAGTTTTAGAATTTTTCGATAACTAAAAATATCAAATATAGGTTGTTTACGCGTATTTTCTTTACTACTGGTATTTTAATTGTCTAGTCTACTATTCATAGTATTTTTCTACTATTCATAACTATTTCATTATCTCTACTTTTTCTTACACTTTACTCTTACACACTATTATACCTATAACTTACAATTTACCTTTACCATACAACTTTAATCACATCACACTTTACACATTACTTTTTTTTATTAGAAAACAACATATTTAATCAACTTTTCTCCCCATTTCCCCATGTTGTCGTCCACACTCTCTCTCTCTTCATCTCAATTTATTTTCTTTTTCATTTTATTTAATTACATCTAATTTCTACTCTAAAACTCTATAAATACCCCATTCCTCCTTCATTCTTTCACACAACTCATTTTCATAACAAAACTCTCCAAAATCATTTCTCAAACCCTCTCTCTAAAATTTCCTCTCAAAAAACTCTCTTCCTTTCCATCTCCATAAACTACTCATTTCTCTTTAAGAGAAATTTTAAACATACCATCACCTACTTTAGGTAAAACTTCTTTAATTTACTCATCATGTTCACTTAACTTAGTATGAGCTTAGTGTATGTTTCTTAAACCCATGAGAGTTAAAGAAGCAACAATATGTTCATGTTTTGTTTTTATTCATGTTTATATTTTCCATTATGTTATTATTGTTATTATGTTGTTTTATTATGCTAATTTTTTTTTATATCTAACTAAATATATTTACGTATCTATATATATATATATATCCTTTAGAGAATATAAGCTCACTTGTTATTTATTTATTCATGTTTTGAAATTTATTTATTTACTTGTTTTATGCAAATTATTAAGACTAGTTTTTCTAATCTTAAATTTGTCCTCATCAAGTCAAAACAATTTTCTTTCTTTTCTTTTTTTCTTTTCTTTTTAGGACTAGTCTATTCTTAGTCTCGGGATATCTTGATGAAGCTAAGGTTCTCAATACTTGATCTTATTATTATGCTCTTATTTATTCTTATATATATATATATATATCTTATCTTATTATTTAATATTATTATATTTCTCATAGTTACATATTCTTATTCATGCAAGAACATATTGATATGGTCTCAACAACTATGAAAATGAGTTTTCTTAAGTAAAGAAAAATAAGAACTCTCTTTAAAAATAAATTTTCGTCATGTAAGAAATGATTTTTTCATGAAAACATAAAGTTTTATCTTAACAAATCTTTTCTAAAGTTAAAAAGTTCATCACAAGTTTCTAAAAAATAGTACATGAGATTTCATCCAAGTATACATAAAGTAAAATTATCGCATACTCTCTTTTTAAACCAATGAAATAAGAAAGTTTCTTTAAAAATGAATATTGCTAAATCATTGTTCAACAAAGATTTTTCTTAAACTCATTTATCGAAGTTTTCTACTAACACTCTAAAATACTAAAGTCTAGATAAGTTTTACAAAATTATCAAAGAATAACCTTTCTAAAAATAGGCCTTACTTAGGAAATAAGAATAGTAAATAACTTAGAAGATCATTGATATTATTTATTTAAAGTGCATCTAACTTTAGGAAAACTTTAGAATACATAAACATGACTACTTTAAGAAACTTTAGTCACTACAAAGAAATATTTAGAAAAACTACATTTTGCAACCACTAGAAATAAAGTTGTAGGAATCTTAAAAAACTAAAATTACATTTTGAAAATTTAATTATTCTCAATATTAAGAAATGGAGTTAAAAGAAGGAAATTAGAAAAAAATTTCTACTAGTTTTTGGAGGCTATTTTGGGTGCCATTCACTAGGGTTTCCTTAGGGTTTTTGCAAAATAAAAGTGGGAGAAGAGGAAGAACATTAGATGGTAATATTGAGAAGGTTGTAGAGCTCTATGAGTAGGTAGAAGGACATAATTTGAATAATAATTTGCTAAAAATTATTTAAGATAAGAATAGTGATGTGTTAAGTTCTAAAAGATTTTTAAGTGAATTTAAATCTAAGATCATTAGTGGATTGAATTGGCAATTTGGCTAGGGTGTTAAGATTTAATTAGAGGTTAAATGGGTTTAAGAAATAGGTGGATTAATTTAGGAATTTTAATGTAGTAAATCTGAAGATGGTGAAATAAATTTAGCTAATTAGGTGGTTGGATATATATTTGATTAAAATTTAGGGTGTTGAGAAATTTAGGTATTGAATTTGTAGAAAATTGTCAAAATTGGGAAAAATGGGGAATTGTAATTTAAGTAGATGGCTAATTTGGTCTTTGAGGTTGGTTTGATTTATTTAGTATGATGTAATAGGATATTGATGTTGTTTAATCTCTATTTTCATTTGAAATTAATTACTAGCTTGAATATGTTAATTCAACCATACTATATAATTTACTTAATCTATTTAGTTAAATTATCTAGCTTAAATTTCCAGTTTAGTTTTTAATTTGGTTCAAATTTTTCTGTATTTTTATTCTATTTAATTTACGTTTTCTTAATTAACCTAGTAGAATTTCGAGTTATTTCGTATATTAAAAACGATATAATTTATGTCAAATATAATTGATGCCGAAAATAGAATATGTTTATATATTAATAATTTGATGATTTGGTATGTATTAATCATATTGATATACGTAAATTGTTATAAATAATATTGTTATTTGAGGTCGAATATCATTTTAAATTAATCAATTTATGTCGCAAATTCTAGAGAACAACATACCGATGTTGAACCGGATGGACTTAAAATTATTTCGGACTGTGTTGTTAATTCGTGAACCAGTGCAGAAAGTGTATAATTGGGCTTATTCTAAGTTGAACCGGCTTAAATAATTTAATTTGGCCTGATGTGTTGAATTTTGTTATGAGCCAATCAAAATACCCCATGAACTGGCATGATACCTAAACCAAAATTAATTTGATTAATTAGAAAATAATTAAAAACCGAATCGACCATAAACATGTGAACCGAGCTAAAAAATTTCCCTTAAATTGAGCATGGTTGAATTTCGATAAAAAATATATTTAATTAATTAAATTACAAATTAGTATAATTGAAATATTAAATTATTAAAATATAATGACAAATATTAGTTAAATACACTTTTGAGTAAAATTATAATTTTGGGCTTAATTAGAGTATCATAGATCCATAAACTTGTTTTAGGTCATTTGGCTATTTATAATAAAATTGGGCCTATTCTAATTTAATATGGGTTTCCTTAGTTATTTCAGGACCTAGTAACTTAAATCCAAGCCAACTACCTGTACCTTGTTTCATGGGCTTATCTTCTAAAATATGGGTCAATTAACTATTTTAATTGGGCATAATTCCAAAATATTTAAGTTAATTATCCAATTTCTAGTTGTTGAACATCTAATGGACTCAATTACAATTCTTGAGCCCGAAAACGTAAAATATAGTTTAGTATATATTTAGGGCTATTTAGAAATCACCAAGGTCTAATAGTCTTAAATAAGAATTAATTCTATTCTATTAGACTTATATCCAATTCATTGGGTCCACAATAAGATTTTACTCTTATTGGACTTAATTTCAATAGTTAAGCTTAATTCTATCTAATTTATAAATTACAAATTCTAATAGACTTATTTATTAATTTCCTAAGCCCATGACCCTAAATATTATAACACTTATTTGTGTTATAATTGGGATTAATTTAAGACTCCCAAAATCCTAATACTTTTAAATAAGAGATTCAATATCTATTATTGTGGGCTTAACTAAAAGTCATTAAGTTGATTACCTTAAAAGAACTCAATTCAAATCTTAAATAAGGTCCCCTTATGCGTATGACCTTACCTTAGTTGAATAATCAAATATAATTTGACAATCAAGTTATATATTTAATACTTATATGAGATAATTTTTCTTAAACAAATACAATTTTACTTCCCTTGCCTATCTTTTGAGTTGGTATAGTAACATTAATTTGATTCAGGTATGTAGTAACGTTCTTATTTTTTGTTTAGGATAGATATCCTAAAATGAATTAAAACTTAAAGACGCCTTAAATAATTGGTTGATTGAGTGGTTGATCATTACTTTGATATGGGCTAAGGGGCGATAACTGTCACGCCCCAAAGGGTACCATAAACGTGGCAGTCTACCACATACGGTATCAAAACTTAAGAATGACTTCCTAAAGTCATGCAAAAGTTTTCAACACCATATGTAAGGCGTCTATCACAACAATAAGAGATACCGGTGGGATGTATAGTTCGAGATAGTAAATACAGCATACAAGAATCTAAATAATCATCCAATTTATCATTAATAGAATATAATCCTTACATCATCTTAGGGGTCTTCCCCTATAATTCTCCAAAATATCAACTTAATCTTTCTCACAACAAAATAATACTAACATCATAAAACATTAAAGGATATTTAATCTAAGATCTTCAAAAGATTTCTAGAAGCTTTTCTAATACATCATCCCTCTCTAGTATATGAAATCTTCGGTATAAAAGATATAGTCCTATTACAACAAAGATCTATCGAAGTATAAGCATAACTAGCTTAGTGAGAATATTCCTGAATCATCGTACTTGTATAAATAATTTCAAACAAGTTATTAACAAGCATATGAATGCATCAAACACGTGATCAAGCAATACATATGATCTACCGGAAATCATATGTTTGAATGGATTTACCCCTCCATTTAAGGTTAGGTGTTCTAGGCTCTTTAAAACCCAACTTAAAAATCTAACTCATGTAGTTTATTTCAGCCTCCTACTAGCCCATCACAAAATAGTTCTTTCAAGCTCCTATCGCCCATCTCAAAATAGTTCTTTCAGGCACCTATCGCCCATCTTGTAGATTTCTGGCTACTGCACACCCAGCTACTAAACCCTTGTCCATCGAGAATAGTAGCTCATACAATGAAATTAACTACGTGATATGCATGATTCAATTAATATAATTCATAGTATATGTTTAAAGTAATTTAAAGGTGATCACAAAATTTTGCACACACTTCAACATAATAATAGTAAAACATAAGTTAATTAACAATGATTCATGCCTCGGTATGCTTAACATTCTTTCAACCAATATTATCATACATAATTCATTTCATCTTTTTAAAATAGTGAATTGATGTTATCTTAGTTTGAAAAACTTGTTTTATTCTTAATATTTGTTAAATGGTAGAATAACTTCTTTAGACAAGTTTATAAGAAAAGCTTTCTTAATAAAGAATTGTTAATATTAGAACTTAGTAAAACTTCGTTTTAATTTCGAAAAGATAGTAACAATTATAAAGTTCAAGTTTTGAAGATGCTTTCATAGCATGTGATTTTTAAAGTCTAAAATGAACCTATTAAAAGATTTAGTTGAGTTCAAGTCTTTAGTTCAAAACTAAAAATTCTTATCTTGATGGAGTATTTAGCTTTTAAAAGAAATGAGTTCCTTTTATTATTTTGAAGAAATCTATATTATTACTTCTTCTAGAATTTATGATTAGCTTATCTTTTGAAAAGAGTTTTTAAAAAGGCAACTTAGATTTTTGTTGAAAATTCCTTTTGTTAAGAAGTCTAGTTATTTTTCTTTATTTAAGAAAGAACCAATTTTTATTTTTACTTAAGACAACCATATTCTAATCATGCATGAATATGATTATGTAGCAGTATGAAAGTAAAATAATATATAGAAAGAAATACTTGTAAGTAAATGAACATAATAAAGTTGTCAAGCATTGGGAACCTTAGCTTCATCAAGGCAACCCGGGACTAAGAATGGACTAGCCCCAAAAGTAAAGAAAAGAAAATTGTTTTGACTTGATATGGACAAGTCTAAGACTAGAAAGACTAGTCTTAATAAATTGCATAAAACAAGTAAATAAATAAATTGCGAGACTTGGAAATAAATAAATAACAAATGAGCTTATATGCTCTAAATAAATATATATACATAGTATATATAATATTATATAAGTTAGATTAGAAACAAATAATAACAATAACAACATAATATTAACATAAAGAAAATAATGAAAACATGAACAAAACAAAACATGAATAAATTGTTGCTTCTTTAACTCTCATGAGTCTAAGAAACATACACTAAACTCTAAACTCATGTTAAGTTGTATGAACATGATAAAGAATATAGGTAAGATTTTTACCTAAGGTTTAATGGAAGGTTTTGAAAGAGATGAATGGGTTTTGTGTTTGATATTTTTCTTGAAGAGTAGAAATGGGTAGAGAGTATTTTGTGAGAGATTTGTTGGAGAGAGGTTTTGAGAGAGTATTTTGGTAAAGTTTTGTTATGTAAAATGAGTGTGTGAAAGAATGAAGGAGGAATGGGGTATTTATAGATTTTTAGAGTGGAAATTAGATGTAATAAAATAAATTGGAAAAGAAAATAAAATGGGATAGAAGAGGAGAGAGGGGGCGCTGGTTCTTGTAGTGTAGGGGGAGATGATTTTATTTTTTTGATTTTTGATAAATGAAAGATGTAACGTGTAAGGTAGATGTGAAATAAAATTGTATTGGAAAAGTAAAAAGTAAGAAAATAGGTATTTAGGTAGTAAGAAATAGATGTAAGAAAAAGTAGAGATAGGTGAATAGTAATAAATAGTAGAAATAGTACTATGAATAATAGACTAGACATATAAAATACCGATAGTAATAAAAATATGCATAAACGAGCTCTATCTGTTGTTTTTAGTTACTGAAAAATTCTAAAACTGATATTTTTGAAATCCTTATTTAATTATGAGTCTTTTGGTGTTATCGAAATATTTTTAATATTCTGAGCTTTGGGACACGCTTTTCGAGAACTGATCCTGTTTGAGTTCGAAGGACACTCGAAATTCGCGAATCTGATATTTTTATGTTACCCTATATTATTACGAACTATTTTAAGCCATTAACTTAATTTCGTTTTCTAGGGTTTGAGAATGCGGGATTGCCGGAGTTGAAATTGTTTGATTGTCTTGACCTTTGTTGACTTTTGAAGTTCCAGTTTGACTAGGGTTAGGGTTTAATCCATCTTTACCTTAGAAATTTGAGGGGTTTATATTCGGAATCGGATAGGTGATCTTTCTCATGTTTGGGTTTTCAAATTAAATGATTATTGAACTTTCTATTTTTGCTTTTGAAAAATTCTCTTATAAAATCCTGTGATCGGAATTATTTAAAGTTCGGTTTCAACTTGGGTCAAACTTTAGGGTTTCGATTTGGTATTCAAAACCATTATTGAAAAATTCGGGGGCTTACAACAACTTTACCAGGTGACGCTAGCATAGTAATTGGCTTAGCGGGTAGCTGATAGGCAGATCAGTGGCAGGATAATGTTTAGTTATGTTTGGTAAGAAGTAATATAATATGGTTCACATCTATAAGATCGACAGATGGTAATATATTATAGATTAAAATAGGTAAAGATGTGTGATGGATGTGAACCTAAAATGGGGCTACTAAGATTGAGTTATGAGATAAAAGTATTTGGTTTGCCTTTATCAAATCCTTGAGTAATTATTGCTACTCAAGATCACTAAGTGCCTAGTGTATTATCGAAGTGCAAGTGCACTACTTTTGATTTGCTAGACCTAAATTAAACATCCAAGTTGTTGGTTGTTTCATTTGCATTTAGATTATATGAGTGAGATCATATTGTGAGTTATTATATTGTTGTCTTCACTTTTTTATCTTTTTTAAGTGTTAGTTTTAATGATATGGGTTATTGGATGAATTTGAACGAGCTTGGTGGGGAGGAAAGTGATTAGATTCATCAGACTGTGTACTTTTTTTATGGGAGTTTTTTTTTTAGTCTTATGTGACTTGTTATAATTTCAATATCTTGATTTTAAGCATTGGATTGTACTTCCTTTTTTAGCTACTTTCAAATTTGTTACTTTTGCAGATATGACACTTTGACTTTTGAGATACCTAATTCTATGGTTTTTGAGATATATATATATATATATATATATATGGTTTGGTCTAATCATGAGAGTAGTTTTTTGTAAAATTATATCTTCCATTGCAATATCAATTATTTCAAAATCTAGTTAAATGATTTCAGCATCTAAAATTGGTTGAAAATAATCACAATAAATGTTATTTTTTTTTTTTTAGCCAAAGGAAAATGTTAGGATTTAAAGTGGCAATTATATATAAAATCTATTTATTATGCATGATAAAACTGAAGATAACCTGATCCTATTTAGAGTGTGACATAAGAATTTTAGCTAAAGTAATCGTTAAGGGACCCACAACTGATATATCATGAAAAGACATTATTGATTTTCCATCTATAGATCCATAACCTGTAACCTTATGTAGAAAACCCTCAATCAACCATGAAGCAAAAGACCCCACGATAGTGATTGCAGTTAAACCTTGACACCAAGCCAATGTGGCCAAGAATCGCTAGTTCACAAGTTAAGATTGACATGGCTACGAACCAGCCTAGACGTATATGAGCCTTTTTGGGTAGGGTTAGCTCGGTGGTTATGGATTGGGATTGTTGACTTGTGAAATTTACTTTTTTTTTCCTATTTTCGATCCTTCATTAAATTTAAAAAAAAAGTTAGTGAGTGAATGGTGTTTCTTTCACATAGGAAATCAACGATTTATTTTAATTTAAATCCTTTATGCCATGTTTGGTATGCAGGAATTAACCCGAAATGGAATTGCAATTCTGAGTTTTGTTCATACTTCTATGTTTGGTTATAATTTTAAAAGCTGGAATCATGACTCTTGGGAATTGATCATTCTAGTTTTGAATGGGAATTCCATTCCACCTTTGAGAAGACGAAATCGCAATTCCATTCCTTACTAAAAAATGATTAATATTGAATTGCTTTTTTATTCCCTTACTAATTCATTATTCACATTAATTACTAGGGATATTTTTGACAAATAACATATCAATTTTATTCCATTGTATCCAAACAAATAAATGAATTTATCATTCATTCTCCCATTTCATTCCAACCCATTCCTCCCATTCCATTCCAATCCACATACCCAATGTGAAATTAATTTCTAACCACTCCATCTATTTAATCCCTCATAGTTATTAATTAGGTTATTATAAAACACTATTAATATATTTATTTTCCATTGCTGCCCCCATTCTTATTTTTTCTCCTCTAACACACTACATACTTTCCCAAACACATTGGACATCACACACAATTTCTCTCCCTCACACTCTTTCATTTTTTATTTTTTTTTGCAATACCTAACAACTGCTCTCTGTCTCTCTCTCACCTTTTTCTTTATGCCAATTCTTACTCCTTTTTTGTTCTTTTTATTTTCCATCATGAAGAAGCCTACAGAGAGCATCATTGCCAGCAAAAGACATATGTATGATTGATCTATAGTGAATCACTCTTTGTAAATCACCAAAAAGCTTACATATTGCATCATCCTTTTAGTCTCTCCATCTCTCTAATGGGATTAGTAAGCTTTGTAGCCAAGTAGAGACATATGAAGACTTAAAGAAATTAACGAAAAAAAAAAGTTAGACAATCTAAGAGAAGGAGGCCATAACCTCAATGTTTTGGCACAGCCTTCATCAATGTCAAGATAGAGATGTGGGGAAAAAAGTAGGTAAGCCTTGGTCCACTTAATTTTGGAAACACCAAAGTCTATCAAATAAGATTAGGTACCACAATATTCTAACATGCAGTACCGTACATGATCCTACAATCTTATGTGACACACTCTCAATGGAAAGCATTATCAAAACTATGTAGACTAAGGGTATACCTCTCTTTCACTTATGTAAGGACCCGGCTCACTTAACCTATAGATTAAACATGCTTATCCCCTGACCATGCATAATATTCAAGTATTAGGAAATACCCAAGTATTATACGTAAGGTCATCTAAAAAGAAGTGTTTGTAATGATTATTGACTTAAAAATAGATATAACGTTCACATGATTTGAAATAAGAAATACTACCAATATACTAGTAGTAGGTCATCTCATATATATATATATATATATATAACATACATCATATGCATTGATTAAATGTCTCCCAAGGATCGCTCCAACATATAAAGCTTACCCACATACAAGCTATATTACAAAAACAACTTAAATCAAAAATACATTCTAAGGCTTAACAAATAAGCCTAAACACTTCACAAAATACATCCAGTCCTAAACATCTATTGTTAGGTCAAACTCCTAATTGTCCATAGAAATCTCCCAGTCAGTCCCATAGCCCATATTATCGTAGAGCTCATCTTTATAATCACCTGCAAGATAGCAACATGAGCCAAAGGCCTAGTATACAATAGTGCAAACAAATATATATGCGATGCACACTTAACTAAATGCAATGTAAAATTCACCATAACTTCATTATCTTTAGTTAAGTGAGTAAAACAACACTGGAGTATTCAAACTTCGATTCAAGCTTGGGAATTATGAGGTTCCTGAGTAACACCAGCTACTCAGGGGGGTTGATATAGATAGATCGGATATCTATATCTTTTGTATCTAACCGATAAAGATTATTAATAGCATCATTTAGGGTTCACACTCCTTTACATACTCCACTTATCCCGGTATATAACATCAATTAGTTTAACGGTCCCACACCCGTGAACTAAAACATATTATTTCTTCCTGAGCCTAAGTAGAGAATATACCAATACAGTTAACCTCATTAGTTATCCAATTAGCCATTAAGATAAACCACTATTACATCATAGTGAACCATTGCATCATGGATTTGTGTCATTGCATCATGACAAAGATTCGATCTAAGTGCCTAAACTATCGTGCCATTGCATCATGACAAGGTTACCGTTCCCCATACTAGACACGACTCAACCACAAAATCATTGAAATAAACTTTTCATTAGTCTTTTATTAAAGTCAAATGTGAAATGCCTGTCCTAAGCAATAATCAATCAAATTATTATGTACCTAGTTTGGATTGAGAATCAATGGGAATCTCCAACTGTGTATCTATCACTATTCCACACAAATCAACTATATCACATCACTATCCTAAGTCAAGCTTATATTCACTAAATTAGAACTTAGGAAGTTATTGAATCTTATGTAAAAAACAATCTAAAGTCATCGCATAACATATATATATATATATATATCATATAATATCATACAGGGAAAATCCTTGATTAAGAAGTCATATATCATGTATTGGAAGATGTTGGAAGAAAGTTAGAAAAATTGAAATTTACAAAGTCTATGCTGGCAATTAACGTCGGCATTGCAAGCCTTAATGCCAGTGGCGTTTAAGGCGGCGTTAAGAAAAATACATTATGTACAGAACCTTTGAGTCTTTATGCTGGCAATTTCGTTCTCAACGCCGGTGGCGTTTAAGATAAATTTCAAAAGATCAGAAGTCAAAATTCTAACGCCAGCGGTGTACAAGGCGGTGTACACTGCAATTCGAGTTATAGAATTCTTCTGTTTTCCAAACACAAAATTTTTACATTTTAACTCTTCCAACTCATTCCAAACCATAATATAACCTTCCTAATACATGGCATAAGAACCCTATATCATCTATCATATACAAACTTCTTTTTAACATCATTGAAATACAAAACTCATTCCTCAATCATTAAGACATACAAAACACTATAATTTCATTTACTTCACTTCCACTACTCCAACATGAATTCACTCCTCAAAACAACTCAATAATAACAACCTCTCATCACACTAAAACTTAATACCATCATTGCACTTCCATAACAAGTCTTAAGCTATCTCAACTTCATAATATAACAATACACATATATTTCAACATACATTAAAGTTGACAGAAAAATTCATGGATTAAAGAGAAATAAAGCACTTTAAACATCATATAAATTTCCCTTAATGTATATATAATGGTTAGGGATAGATTCTTGGTGTGTTAGGTGCAAGAAAACTTAGGTTGGGTGTTGGAAAATGTTGGTCTTCTAGAGTTATGAATTTCCTTCCCTTTGTTCTGTTTTGGAATGCCTAAAGTGTAACGAATGAGGCTTTGATGTTTATCCATATCAATATTAACTTTTGGGGTAGATTGTGTAAGGCTTTAGGCTTTAATTAGGCTTCAATTTGGGGCTTAAGAGGGCCAAAAATTTGCTAAGTTAAGGGCTTAAGTTTTAGTTTAAAAACAAGCTTAATTCATTAAGTATTAATCATCACAACAACCCTTTGCATTAACTTAATAATTGATAACATAAATAAACTATCATCCTAAATATATTACCATAGACTAATATTTAGTTATTAATTCCTAACACATATAATTATATCAAACATCACAATTCACTCTACACATACATATACACACATGCAGTAATCAATTTACATGTATTAATTATGAATCTAACTTTGGTCATCTCAACTTAAGATTTGCCACCTCTCTCCCTCCATCAATTGTTTTTTCCCATTCTCTCCTATTTACTCATTATTTATTATTATAGTGTGTTCTTTTCTTTTTATTTTTTTCTATTTGAGATACCAACCTGAAAGTTTGGTTGGTTTGACCCATCGATACCAGATCGGATCAATTCACAAATCCACCCCATGCTGAGATTTAATTGCAGTAATAGATCATAACTATAGCGTCTTAAGATAGTAATTGGATTTCAATGATGGCCAATAAATCATTTGATTGGTTTCATTCTTTTGACTTGTAAAAATAGAAAAAAAAAAAGGAAAATACACCAAATAAAAGAAAATTATGTTCAAACATATGCATAGATTGTTGAGATTCGAGTTTGAGGCATTCTAATATTTTAGTTGCATATTGTCAATCCTGAAAACAAATGCGCAACTTTACCATCCTGTCGAATATAAAGCACTTTTTTTTTTCCTGAGTTATATTTATTATATTAAGAGAATTAATTAATATTGGACCTTTCATATGATACGAAAAAAATATTTTTAATTATTATATATTTATTATATATTTTTTCTCTCTTTCCATGAATCTATCATCCACTTTCCCATATTATTTTTTCATTTTATTCTTTAAGTGTTTTTTAAATTGATTATATATATGTATATTTTTCATTGGTTAAATTTAACGTCTTTTCCTTTTTTTTCCGGTTACTAATTTTAAATGTATTTTTTTTCCTTTTCTAGTGTTTATTTTTATATAACTTTTTGCTTATTAAAATGGGAAGAGGAATTTCAACTTAGTATATAACACATAGAGATCAATAAATGTGCCATTAACACTAAACTACAATACTATTGGCAATTATATATAATTCAAAAATTTAATTTATCTAAATTAATAATATATTTAACTTTTACACATTGAACATTTCCTTAATTCATTAAGACGATTTATAATTCTATCATTAAATTAGTTAAAGTAGTAATATACAAAAATTATTAAGAATCCGATCACTATTTTGATTAGATGTGAGATATTCAATGATTATACATGATCGTTATTGGTAAAAGAAAATACATAAGTATAGTATTTTCTGCATAGCCTAAATAAATAAAGAAAAATTGTAAACGCCAGGTGGAGCATTTTCTCTGCTTAACCTAAAGGAAAAGATAAAGCGAATCCAATCAATTTCTTGAGTTTCCTCCAAGAAACTCACAAAGCATAAAGATGGAAAAAGAAAAAGGCACCATCCCTATAATCCTCACTCGTGTTTCAGACAATTTAGATAGCCAACAACAACAATAACATAAAGGCTAATACATCACTTTCAAATTTCATCAACTATTAAGTTCGCTTCAACGAATGTACCAAAAAAACACAACAAAGCTTCTCCCTAAAAGGAAAAATTGAATCAAACCCAATAGTGGTCAGTTCTTATTGAAAAGTAATGGCTGAAACTGGAACTACTTCTCCCAAACCTGAAGAAGGAGCCTCCTTGAAAAATAGGCCATCCAACCTCACAACACGGGGATTTCTCCTCTTACTAACCCTTGGAATCATCGTGTCCATCGCTTTGCTAATCATTTGGGTGTTCATTTTCCCCAAACCATTTGATATGGAGGTCAAAGACACGACGGCATCATACTACAATATAACGGCCAAGAAGCGCCTCAATGCGATGTTCAATTTCACCTTAGGCTTCAATAACCCTAACCGAATGCTCTATGTGTACTACTTCGATCTCAACGTGACCATTGAGCGTGATAACCAAACCCTAGCATTCAATGACGATTTCGTTGATTTCGCTCAACCTCCTAGGAATATGACATACGTGCATGGGGGGATGACGTGTCATGGGGATGTGAATTTAACACATGAAACTTTGAGGGATTTACGGCCAACATCTACCGGAGAAATTATAGTTGATATTCGAATTAGAATGAGGATTCTCTTATGGACGAGGTATTGGCACTCGAGTCGTCATCTGATAGAGACTTTTTGTTCTAAGGCGGTAGTCCATCCGGTTAATGCCTCTGCTCCTAAACAGAAAGTAAAACATTGCCATGTGAATCTTTAGCTTGTTATTGTGTTTGATTGATTTCACTATTATTTTTTTTTTTTTTTTTAACATTTCAGGTTAATATATATATATATATATATAATATATAGTATCTAAAGATAGTTACATCTTTCAATAATCTGTTAATATATAAAAAAATAAAACTGGTATGATGTTTTATTTTTTTAAATACTATGTCCGGATATTTTATATATTAAAATATGAATGAAAGATGCACCTATTTTCAGATACAATTTGTTATATTTATGTCCTATTTTTCTCAAATTAAATACACTTCACATCCAATTTGTTCATCTGGTGCTTTGATTCATGCTTATTTTGGTCTAAAATTTAAAAAATAAAAATAAAAAAACAAATACGATTGGCGTCGTCTGAAAGTGTTGAAGTTTATTTATGTTGCCAAATACCATCGGCTTGTACTCAAATTTTTTTTTTTTTTTTTTTTTATCATGATTGTGGAATTTTGTTTTGAGTAATCTGGTACAACTAGTGGAATAATGTGTCATGATTTTGGAATCTTATATTATGAACTTGTACATATGGTTATCGTAATCGCAGTTTTAGCTAGGTCCTCTATAGTGTTTTAGACATCATTACGGGTTGGTTTCGAATTGAAAACCGACCTAACCCATCACCGAGGGTTTCTAAATCAGAATCGGCCCGGGGATGATGGGTCTGAACCAGCAAATAACTTGTTGGTTCTGGAGGATCCTTACGATTCTACCTCTAAAAACCACATAATTTGGCAGTTTTAGAACCGCTGGTTCAAGAATCGACAAAATCAGCAGTTCTTGCGATTTTACATCATAAAAATTATAAAAAAAAGAAAAGAAAATTATAAAAATTTGTAATAAAAACAAATATTTAAAACTATTTTCGCATGAATAATAAAAAAATTATTTTTTATTCACAATATTTAATGTATTATTATTAATAACACAAGTAATAAATATATTTAAAATTATATATTGTTAAATTTATGTAGATTTTCTTTCTTAACAATGTGTGACTTATTTTTGTGTTGTTGGGACTTATTCATATCTTAAATATTTTATAGTGTCATATTTGTTAATATAATAATTACAAAAGTGCAAGTGCTTGCATATAAATAAATACATAATTGTAGAATTTCTTTTAACTAATCTATGGATATTTATTGATAGGCTCAATGTTATTTCCAGTTAAAACTTTATTTTTCATTTTTTTTACTTAAATTAAGCAAATTATTTAATTAATTTTTTATTTTTTATTTTCATGGTTCTCAGTTCCTTTGGAACCTAAATCGAACCGTGAGAACCGGTGATTCCTAAGAATAGGGAGATGGCTCCCACGGGTCTAGTTCCGGTTCTACCATTTTTAGAATCGGAAACCAACGGCTCGAGTCCAGTTTTAGACCCAAATGGAACCATGACAACATTTACTATTAAGGCTATTGCTGTTTTAAAGAGTAAGAATAAATATTGGCATTTCTCTTTATTTAGAAATTAATTATTAAGATTATCTAGATTTAAAAAATTCATTTAGGATTTTATTACGCCATCATCTCTATTTCCTTATTACGTTAACAGTTGTTACACGTGATAATGTTAAAAAGGTATCGACGAAAAATAGATAAAAGGGCCATTTTCTAATACTGATTTGATTTGACCTTTTTAGATAGGTTTGAGTGATAAATTTAACGTAAGCTTTGTACTCCACCATAACTTCATAGTCAGGCCTTTCTCCATCTAGTATATTTCAATCCAAGTGCAATATGCATGACTGCATATACATTAGTTGTACCATTCATCGTATCATACAATATTGGATAAATTATATTAAAAGATCTTAATATTTAAAAATAAGTTTATTTAAAATCTCAACGTTTTGAGTGGTTCAAAAAAAGGCTTCGTTAGCATGTGCAAATAAAAAAATATTTAATTAAAACTTAAAAAATCTATCATGTTGTAACACGTGTTAATGAGACCTCAATTGATTCATTTATCCAAATATTAAAGATGAAAACAACCATTTGACCCACAATCGAGGATGAGGCATTACTCTCAACCATTAGATTAGTTTGGCTATTGATTAATGAATATGAAATTACTTAGATACATATATATGTATATGAGAGTTTAGACACATTTCGCTAAGTTGATTGTGAAATTAAAATTATCAAGAACAATTAATCTAAAATTAAAATTATAAATTATTGCACATTTATTTTAGTGTTAATTAATATATAATAGAATGCATTAAATTTACAAGTTTAAAGTTTTGACGATATTAACTGTGTTTCTAAACCTAACATGATACCATCACATGATATATCGATATAATTTGAATTTCTACTTCTTATTTCACATTTAATAAGGCTTATCCATCTCATTTTTAGTTTAAACGAGGTTAATTATTGTATAATAAATATAAAAGCCAATTGCATATTTAGACTAATTGACCATTCAAACTAATTAGGTTTTGAACAAGAGTTAACAATAACAACCCCTCCTTGGGTGTAGGTTGCTAAATAATAACATTTAAAAAAAAAAAGAAAAAGAAAAAAAGAAAGGAAAAGTTGAAAGTGAAACTACAATTTTGATTTTCTCCTACCGCCAATCGTCCCACTTCTTATTCTCCGGCCAGATTTTACTGGTGCGCCAAACTCTCGTCGATCTCTCTGAAGAATTATAGCAGCCATTAAGACACCTCCAATCGAGACAATCACAAGCAGGTGAACACTAATAAGGGGAGAGGTTTCAATAGTATTATCATAACAATGGACCGATGAAATTTAGCTTGAGCCATTCTAATAATTCAAGGCATATGATCTGTCTAGATATGATTCCAAATGCAACTATCACGTGCGTGCCGCGAAACTATCAGGCTACACGTGACCTAGGAAAACAACACGTGTAAGGATGATCAGGAGAGAATTGTGTAGGGAGGATGAGTAGACAGTCTCAATAGGTTTTAACACACATGTGACAGGTGATGGAGCTAAAAAGCATCAGCCTCATTGAGTACCTCGAATATTATGTGCATTCTTGAGTGAGTCAAGTAATGAATTCACAAAAATGAAAATTCGGCAGTACAACGGCGTTTGTTCAAGATTTCACTTGTCCCAAATGAGGGAATGACTAAGGGTATTTATAGAAAATCTAACAATCGATGTCGTTTGTCAGATAAAACAGGCGACCAACGGCTAAGATGAGTCATTCTCAAAGTGGATATGGATGTGGGCTCATTTGTGGACCCAGGCCCAATTAAGGTCTTTTATTTGTAATGTGTGTGAGCCAATTTGAGAAATATTGGAATTGGGTAGGCCAATTCCAATGAGCCCTACATCAAGCCCATCATGTCAAAACTCCCATGATCATCTCAGTTGAACTAGGCTTAACTTTTTAAACCCTGTCACATTAGTCCAAAGAGTTAAACCCAAATGAAAATTAAGCTTAAAGTCTTTGTAACAAAATTCAATCATCTACATGATCAATCTTAAAAATAAAGTATAACTTTACTAAAAATCCGATGGAATGTAGGCCACTTATTTTTTGCTTTTGCTAAAATAAATTACATTTATTTATTATACCAAGAGAATAAATGAGTAGTTAACTTTAAATATCTATTTTAATTAATATATTAATATTTTATTACAACTTAATCTATTTCAATAAATCTCTCATTCATTCTCTCATGCTATTATTTCTTCTTCCTTTTCTAAAATATTTCTTAAACTGGTTATACCTTTTTATTTTTCCTTTCATTAGTCAAATATGTTTTTTTTTCCTTCTTTTAATCAAAATTCATACATCTAAGTTAGATTTGCTTTAATTTAACTAAATTAATATTATATCTAACTTTCACACACTTTTACTTTTGGGTGGGGGTAGGGTTTTTGGGCGATGGGAATTAAAGGAAAAAGAAAGGAATTATATCATACCGTACTTGCAGTTGCAGCAATTATAGATCCTGTTAAAAATTAAGGTGGGGGGAAGAAAAAGGAAAAAGGGGAACGACAGTTGGGAATTGGACATCTGATCAGGTGGATCTTCTCTCTGCTTAACCAAAAAGGAAAATAAAGTATTAAAGATAAAGCGAATCTCATCCATTTCTTGAGTTTCCTGCAAGAAATTCCCAAAGCATAAAGAGAAAATTAAAAAATCGCACTCGTGTTTCATCCATTGAAGATAATCAATTTTATAACAACAAGGCGAAGATCACTTTAAACTTTCACCAACTGTTAAATACTCTTCTTCAACCTATGTATGTAAAAACACACATCAAAGCCTTCTGACTAAAAGAAAAGTTTGAAACAAACATAAGTGGCCATTACTTATCGAAAGTAATGGCTAAAACTGGGAACACTTGTTGTTCCAATCGGGAAGAAAAAAGTATTGCAGGTTGTAGTTATATTTCAAAAGAAAAAAAATCCTACATTTATTAAAGTATATTCATGTCACATGTTTATAAGCTCCCTTCTTATAAATGGGCAAGTAAAAAGTTAGAGAAAAGATATGGGTTCATGCGCACACGAGGCTTAGGTCGACCTAGTACAATTTTGTGGACTCCCCCCCCTCCACGTGTAGTCATAAATCTTGGCTCAGTTGTTGAGAATATTTTTATTTTCTATACTTATTTATTTTAATAAAATTCGGGTATTATTAATTTGTTTTATCTCATTTGGAAACAAGCTTTTTGATCATTTTAAATATCGGTTACCATGATATCTGATTTTCAACCTTCATTACTCTTGTATCTCGTCTACTTTTAAATTATCTTATCTATATGTTATTTTATTTTAAAAAAGATATTTTCTATATTCAATTATCTTTAATATATAATATATTTTTATTTTTAGCCTCTTCTCTCTCTCTCTTAGGATTTTTCGACTTCCTTCTGCTATTTCCTGCTACCTAACTTATCTTTACTAAAAAGCTTATTGAATCCTAGAATTACGTAATATGCTTAAAGACTTTGCCTAGCACGCCTCAAGCATACTTTTTATTACCTATGGAAGGTTCCATAAGAAACAGGCCATCCAACCACTCAAAATGGGGATTTCTATTCTTACTAATCCTTGTCTTGGCCGTGTCCGTCGTTTTGCTTATCCTTTGGGTGTTCGCTTTCCCCAAACCATTTGATATGGAGGTCGAAGACACGACGGCGTCATACTATGATTTTACGGCCAACAACCACATCCGTGCCATGTTCGATGTCACCTTAGGTTTCAATAACGCTTACCGAATGCTCGCTATATACTACTACTGGCTCAATGTGACCATCGATTGTGATAACCAAACCCTAGGTTTTCAAGCACACACCGATCCAATCGTTCATACTCCTAGGAACTTGACATTCTTGCATGGGAAGATGAACAGCACTGATGTGAAACCACAAGATGAACAAACACTGATGGATTTGCAGCCAACGTCTCGGGGGAAAATTATAGTTGATCTTCGAATTAAAATGAGGACTAAATTATGGACGAGGTATGGGAATCAAAAAGTCATGCGATAGAGACCATCTGTTCAAATGTGAGACTGAGAGTCCATCGACTTAAGTTTTTTTGGGGCCAAAAGACATGGAAAAAACGAAAAAGATGATCTCTCAATTCCTAAACCGAAAAAACAATGCCATGTGTACATTTAGCTTGCCATTTTAATTGATTGGAGTCATAATTATTTGATTTCTGTACTTTTTGGTTAAAAAAATTGTAGGTGGTTTGTGAATATTGAAGTATCTTTCAATAATCTTTTGATATATAGGAAATGAAACTCATACGTGACTTCATATGGTTTATTAATTTGAATTTATTTTCCTATATGTCAAAAGATATATATATATATATATATATAATGTGTTGTATACATATAATGTGTTGAATTTATTTTCTTCTCCTATTTTTCTCCATTTAAACACACCTTTGTTCATATGGTTTTTTAATTTGAATTTATCTTGGTCTGGATTATAAAAAAAAAAAAAAAAAAAAGACGAGTCTATTGGAGTCATTTAAAAGTGTTCTAGTTTATTTCTGTTTCCAAATACCATCAGCTTGTATATTCAAATTTTTTGTTTGATTATTCTCCAATTTTTGTCTTGAGAGTGCTCGTACAACTTGTGGAATAATGTGTCGTGAATGTGGAATCTTATATTGCGAACTTGTACAACTCGTTATTAAATGCACTTACCTAGGTGCATGTGCTTTTAGAATTTTGTACTCTACCTTGGATATCACAAGAGTAAAAGTAGATACTTGAAATTTCTATTGATTTATAAATAAATAATTAAAATTATATAGATTTTTAAATATCATATTATTATTATTATATAATCATCAATTTCCCAGTAACGTTAACAGTTTGTTTATACATAACAACATGTTATAAAGTAAATTGACAGAAATTAGAAAGAGATAAAAGATAAATGAAAAGATCATGTTCTAGAATGAATTATTTGATCTTTTTAAATAGGTTTGGGGCTTTGAAAGATAAATTCAATATAAACATTGTTGTACCACAACTCAATAGTTACCCCTTGCTCCGCCTTGCATATTTCTAAGTGCAATATGCACGACTACATTTACTAGTTTTCTTTTCAGTAGAAATAGTGAAATATATTAGATAGCAACACCAGAAATTACAAAATAGCAGCACAATTTCTAGGTTTTCTATTCACATCATTTACAAAATTCTTATACAGTTAGGTCCTGACTCAGAAAAAATAGCATCCAAGAGGGGGGAGAGTCAAAAACACCTCGCCTTTTCTCGCCTGTATGAGCAAATTGAGCGAGGGCATCAGTGGTTGAATTCAGTTCTCTTAGGATCTTCTCAAGTGGGAAATGGTGAAGTTGATGAACCTTGTCCCTGCAAGCCATTAGAAAATTTTAATAGGCCAACTTGGGATTAAATGAACTAGAAAGCAATATAACAGGACTGTCGAAGAATCACTCTTAGTAAAACATAAAATAGATTTCTCTGGAGGCAGAGAGTTGTGCCCCGGAACATGCCTTACATGATCACAGATATTACTTTTGTACTATGTGACTCTCATTTCATGATAAGATATTGCAAAGTGGGTAATGGAATATGAAAACAACCATTGCACAAATGCTCATTTGACCCACACTCGATGGAGCATTCCCAATCATTTGATAGTTCTCGCTATTAATTAATAAAAATAAAACTACATGGATTTAGATGTATATAAAAGTTTAAACATTAGATTCAGTTGATAGTGAAGTTAAACTTACCATAAACAATTAATCTTGAATTTAAATTACTACACACTCATTTTGGTGTTAAGTAATATATAAGAGCATACGCCAAATTTATAAGTATAAATACTAATTGTGGCTCTAATTCTAATATAATGCTACAATAAGATATCAATAATTTGAATTTATAGGTCATTATTTCGCCTTCATTTAATTAAGGCTTATCTAGGTTTCCTTTTGCATTCTAGTATAGCAGAGAAGTAATGTAAAGTATTATGTAATAAATATAAAAGGTATTTACTGACTTAACCATTTAGATTTATTAGTTTTGGAACTAAATTTAATAGTGATAACTCCTCGTTAATATACAAGTTGGTGACTAATAGCTTTCTAGAACAAAAAAATTATCATATTATCTATAATAAGTAACCTAAACTAACATTTGAAATTTCTTTTATTTTTTGGGAAAACGTTATATTTGATATCTAAACTTTACTTGTTTTTACAAGTAACAACCTAAAACTTCAAAGTATCAATTGATAACTAAACTTTGTCAACTTGTGCAATTAATTTTAAAATTTTTCCGTTTTTTCCATTTAATTACGTAAACATTACTCATTTTTAAAAGAGTTAATGTTATGGACGGTATATAAATTTTTACAAAATACGCTCAGTACGTGAAATTCAAAATCGATCAATTTAATATTTGAACTTTAAAATTATTTAATTTAGTACTTGAACTTTGAAATCGATTAATTTAGAAGCTAAAAGAACATTTGTGTATGCCGACAGTACTTTATCATGTTCTTTTAGCTACTAAATTGATCAATTTCAAAGTTTTTAAATATTAAATTGATTAATTTGAAAGGTCAGATGTGTAATTGCATATTTTGTTAAAGTTTAAGTATTATTTGTAATATTATCCTTTTTTAAAACTAGCTACCTAAATACAGTAACTCCAAATAATATAATGACCTTGAAATATTTATTGATAGTAAACTAACACTTTTAAATTTCAAGTAATTGATTGGTATTTTCTTTTTTCCAATATCATTTGATCTTCAACAACTCATCACAATACGTTGCCGTTTCCACCTGTATTCTCAAACGTGGCTCTTGAAGTCCACCGCCCATTTTTAACAATGAGTCATAACTCACAACATACTAGGGGAAAATGATTTATTAATATTAATATATGCCATCAATATATTCATGTGGTGTATTAGTGCTGCTGAAGTTTTTGCGCTTTTTTGTGGAGCCCTTCCGCAGTTGCTTAGGATAAAGGTTATTCTTTTTTTTTTTTTTTTTTTTCTGGGCCAGAGGAAAAGGTTATTCTAAAAGTGAAAATATTTGCTTCTTTTTCTTCTGAATTTTCTTTTTTAGAATAAATTTGAGTTTTTTAATGAAGATTGAGACCACTAGCTTGCATCGGGTGGCAAGGAGAATAATGATTATATGGTCTATTGTGTATGTGGGACGTATGAAAATTGGATGTTTAGATATACAAAATATATGATCATCTAAAGAGGATCGTCATTGTATGATGATGATTCCAAAGCTAAGCCGTTCCAACGTGTTGGGCACATAATATATTCTTGTTGATTGGAAAAGCCTTCGGTTGTTTGACAAACAATAGTAAAAATCCATGGGGTTCAATATTATATTATATAAATTAAACGAATTCACTTAGCTTAAAGGCAAATAAAGCACGCATTATTCTAATGGAAACACCAGTTGGGAATTGCTCATTTTAGGTGAATCTTTTCTCTGCTTAACGAAGAAGGTAAAGATAAAGTGACCCACCAATTTTTTGAGTTTCCTCCAAAAAAAAAAAAAAAAAAAGGAAAAAAGAGAGAGATTCAAAGCATAAAGAGAAAAAAATAAATCGCACTTGTGTTTCACACATTGAAGATAATTAATTTTATATAACACCGACGCGAAGATCACTTTCAACATTCATTAACCATTAAACTCACTTACATTAACTCATGCATGCAACCAGACAACAAATTCAGCTTCTCTTTGAAAGAATAAATTGATACAAACCCAGGTGGCCTTTACTTGTTGAAAAGTAATGGCTGAAACTTGGAGCGCTTGTTGTTCCGATCAAGAAGAAAGGGGCTCCTTGAAAAATAGGCCATCCAGCCTCCCAAGAGGGGGTTTTCCCCTCTTACTAGCCCTTGCTGTCACCTGGTCCCTCGTTGTGGTAATCATTTGGAAGTTCATTCTCCCTAAAAAATTTTATGTGGTGGATGTCGAAGACACGACGGTGACATACTATCAGACGCACGACAAGAAGTCCCATGCCGTGTTCAGTGTCTCCATACGTTTCGATAACCCTAACCTAGTGCCCACTGTATACTACTTTTCACCCAATGTGACCATTGAGCTTGGTAACGAAACCATAGCTTTTCGGGAATATATTGATCCAATCGTTCTAGGTCCTAAGAATTCGACGTTGCTTCGTGGGAGGATGAGGACTAATGATGTCATACCACAACATAAACCAGTGAGAGTTGATATTCGAATTTTTGCGAGGATTTTGGTATGGACGAGGTTTAGGAAAAGGAAACCTCGTAGTGACGTCCAGATTTGGTGTCCTAAGGTGATAGTCCATCGACCTAGTGACTCAACTCATAAATCAAAAGCAACAGAATGCGACCTGTATTATCTTTAGCTTGTCATCGTGTTGGGGAGGTTTGATATTTATTTGATATTCATTTTTGTTTTTTTTTTTTTTTTTTTTGACTTGTTGGTTAAAGAATAAGAAGATGGTTTCTAAACATAGATGCATCTTTTCGATAATCTTTTAATTACATAGAAAAATGAAACTTACATATTGTTTCATTTTCTTATCATATACTGTTTACAATGATATTGCATATATTAAAAAATGAATGAAAGATGCATCTAGTTTAAGATACCATCTGTTGTGTTTGTGTTATTCTCCTACTTTTCCCCAATTAAATACATTTCGAATCCAATTTGTTCATCGATCTGGTGTTTTCATTAGAGTTTATTTTAGTCAGGGTTTTAAGAAACGTGTCGATTGGAGTTATTTAAAAGTGTTTATTTTTGTTTCCGAATACCATCAGCTTGTATTGAACTTTTCTGTTTGATTACTGTCGAATTTTGCCTTGAGTACTTGTAGTTATGGAATCATGTGTGTCATGATTGTGGAATCTTATATGACGAATGTATAACTCGTTATAGTAAATGCAGTTACCTCGGCCCATATGCTTTTAGAATTTGGTGCTATACAATGGATTTCACGCTTTTTAAAGAGTATAAATAAGGGTTCATTATAAAAATAAAACTTATGCTTTAGTATTTTTATAAATAAATTATTTGAGTTTTGGTTTTTAGTAAATACACAATAAAATCGAGTTTTATTTTTAATAAATACATAAAATGCATTTTAGACTTTTGCAAATAAGTGATCTATGTTTTAATTTTTGACAAAAATACATAACCTATATTTTGTTACTTTATAGTATAATAAATTTTGTTATATAACTTTTTCTTATTAGTACAAAATATTGCCGACACAGCAATACCAATTAGAGTTTCAATCTCATTCTATTGATTCACGCATGAAAGTTGGAAAATGATGTTCAATTATCTATTGATTTCACGAATATGTAAATAATTGACATCCAAATTTGAAAATAATGAATAAGTTCAAAATTTTGGGAAAAGAAGAGCAAGACGGCTCTATTCTATATTTCTAATATGATGACCGAATGTCTCGTTTACCCTAGGACATACAAATATATGCAAGCTCAAAGTTGCCAAAAATAAAAGCATAAAAACTGCTAAAAATATAAAAGGTCCAAAAACTTAAGAACAAAAAGTACATGAAAAGAAAAAAATAACGCCATGGGCAACATTAAAAATAGAGGTGCCTAAAATAAGTTATAAGGAAACAAAAACCTACCAACCCATTTGAGAGCCTAAATGAAGAAATTTGCCATAAAAATAATGTAGCATGGCATCAAAGGTACTAACTTTTTCCTATTGGCTTGTTTCCTTCGAGATAAATTCATAACATCAAACCGACACTAACTAATTTCTATCCAATTTTACCATTGACTATTCACCACTGCTTACACTGCATCAATTATCAAATGGATTTAATAAACCATAGATGATTGAATTTTATTATAAAGGCTTTAGGCTTTGTATTTAGATATAACTCATTAGGCTAAGGTGATAGGGCTTAGAGAGTTAAGCCCAATTGTTTTGAGATGATTAAGGGAGATTTAGTATGTGAGGCTTATAGCAGGGCCTATCAGGATTGGCCTACCTAATTCCAACCTTTCTTAAATTGGCTCACACACTATACAAATAAAGGCCTTAATAGACTAGGTCCATAAAGGAGCCCACTACTATATCCATTATGAGAATGGCTCATCTTAGCCATTGGTCGTCTATTTCATCTAATGGATAACATCAATAGTTGGATTCACTATAAATACAACTAGTCCTCATCTCATTTGGATGGTCGAAAATCTTTAACAAACATCGTCATGCTATTAAATTTCCGTTTCATTGAATCAATCACTTGTTTTGATGAAGAATAGCCCTTAATTCATAATACTTAGTGAGGTCTATGTTTCTTAGCTCCCTCACCTCACACACATGTGTTAGAGCCTACTAAGACTACCTACTCCTCCTCCCTACATAATTCTCTCTTAATCACCCCTATACGTGTTGTTTACCTAAGTTATGTGTAGCGATAATCACATGAAATGCACGTAATCGTTGTGCTCGGAGCCTTACTCACACATTTTTGGCGACTCCATTAGGGAAAGAGGGAAATCGACACTTGGATAATGGCACCTCCAAGAAAGAACCTGTCAACACCATAAGGGTACAACTCAAGAACCTAGTGTTAATCCTGAAAGTGCTGAGCATGACATATTAGCACTAGAGGATGTCAACTAACTTGTTGATACACAGCTTAACAATGCTATGATCCTACACGCTGTGCAAGAAAATATTATGCAAGTCAATCAATCGATGCCAAAGTCTACGAGAAAATTCTAACAATTCATGACAATATTTTCTTAATACTTGCCTAGCATAGCTATTATTGTTGCTACACAACAAAGGGTGACCTCGTTAAACCTTGTTATTGTTGTGCACCAATGTGCTCTCCAGGTACCTTAAGCTCCTCAGCCTCATCAAGCACCTCAACCTGCTTATCTATTACTATCGTGCAATTGGGCGTGACTTCATCAACCCTTGTTATTGCTCTACAACAATGTGCTCCCTAGGCACCTCAACCTACAAATCCTCTTCCTACTCCTAAACAGGATCCTACTAGAGTTGAAGAGCAACTTCCACCATTGGAGCTTGTAGTTACACAATTGCATGCACCTCAAGCAAGAGGCATGGGAATTTAGCTTAGAGGATCCTCATCCTTATAGGCTATGCCACAAATTGTTATTAGGGATTTATTACTCAACTGAATACAGCTCCACTCGAAACTAATACCTTAACTATACCAACTGAAGCTACTACTTTAACTCTTACATGCACTTTCATCACGAACGAAGATTTAGATGTATACTTGAAGAAAATACAAGCTAAGTCTGATGTAGGAATGTTGGATCTCAAACTCCCATACAATCAATGTATTGCTGCTAAATTGTACCTTTAGGACTACGTAAGTCCCAAGTTCATGCTATTTAATGGTAAGAAGTCCAAGTCCCTTACAAAGAAGGCATACACCTAGTTTATCAATCTCCCTTCTAGATCAATGGATTCGTAGGCAAGTATATGTAAGATGTTTTAGGGGAAGTTTATCAATCTCCCTTCTAGATCAATGGATTATATTGAACGCTTCAAGGAATGCTCCCAAGACATTCAATATGTGTGTGAAAAATGGGAGTTAGTAAAAATTTACATTTAAGATATGTTCATAGAGTATGCGATGTATTTGGAAAATCTATCCTTATCCTCATTCTCTACTTTAGTTGAGAATGTAGGGAAGACCAATAATTTGGTCGCATGACAAAGAGGAGGGTATATGAAATTTAACAAAAGAGGACCATTTGTGAACACGGCTCAAAGTTAGGATTCCAAAGATGGAAAGAAAACAAGAGTTGAAAAGTCTGGAGGTAAGAGGATAAAGGAAACACTAACATATCCTTGCTCAACAGAAAAGGTGCATGCTATACTAGATTGATAGTTACGAGATGGTAATCTCCAACTTCCAAGGATAGAGTATTTACCAACCCAGAAGGAAAAGAATAATCCTAAATTTTGTAGGTTTTACGAACCGTAGGGCATCCTACTAGTGATTATTCTACTTTGAAGAGGATCTGCAATAAAAGAGTGTAGAATGGAGAGCTCATTATCTAAAATAATGACGTTAGGAATAATCCACTTCTAGTGCATAACAATCAACTTGGTGTTGTTAATGTCATTATTCATGATCCTGCTATGGTAGAAGCCATTGCTGAGGTAAGTAAGACAAGAGGAAAGCAACATGTAGTTAAAGAAAATAATTGTGCAAAAATCAAGTTTTATTTTTAATAAATACATAACTTGTGTTTTAGACTTTTGCAAATAAGTGACTTATGTTTTAATTTTTGACAAAAATAGATAACCTATATTTTTTTACTTTATGGTATAGTAAATTTGGATATATGACTTTTTCTCATTAGTACAAACTATTGTTGATGCAACAATGCCCATTAGAGTTTCAATCTATTTTGTTGATTCATGCATGAATGCTGGAAAATGAACTTCAATTATCTATTGATTTCACAAATATGTAAATAATTGCATCAAAATTTTAAAATAAATGAATAAGTTCAAAAATTTGAGAAAAGAAGAGCAAGACAACTCAATTCTATATTTCCAATATGATAAATGAATGGCTCGTTTACCTTAGGACATAAATATAAGCAAGTTCAAAGTTGCAAAAAATAAAAGCATAAAAACTACTAAAAATATAAAAAAAGCCTAAAACTTAAGAGCAAAAGCTACATGAAAACAAAAAAATAACACGACAAGCGACATTAAAAATAAAAGTGCCTATAATAAGTTATAATGAAACAAAAGCCTACGAACCCTTTGAGGCCTAAATAAAGGAATTTGCCCTAAAAATAGTGTAGCACACAAAGATACTAACTTCTTCCTGTTGGCTTGTTTCCTTTAAGATAGCGTCATAGGATCACAAAACCAACATTGACTAGTTTCTATCCCATTTTAGTAGGTCACTATCCATCACTGCTTCTATTGCATCAATTATCAAATGGATTTAATAAACCATAGATGATTGAATTTGATTATAAAGGCTTTGAGCCTAATTTTGTATTTTGATATAACTTTTTAGGTTAAGGTGATAGGGCTTAAAGAGTTAGGCCTAATTGTTTTAGGATGATTAAGGGAGATTTAGTATGTGAGGCTTATAGTAGAGCTTGTCAGGATTGGCCTACTTAATTCCAACCTTTCTTAAATTGGCTCACACATAATACAAATAAAGCCCTTAATAGACTAGGTCCACAAAGGAGCCCACTAATATATCCATTATGAAAAAGGCTCATCTTAGCCATTGGTCGTTTATTTTATCTAAGGATAACATCAATAGCTGGATTCACTATAAATATAAGTACTCTTCATCTCATTTAAATGGTCAGAAATGTTGAACAAATGTCATCGTGCTATCGGATTTTCGTTTCATCGAATCAATCACTTTTTTTGATTAAGAATATACCTTGATTTATCATACTTAGTGAGGTCGATGCTTCATGGCTCCCTCATCTCTCACATATGTTTTAGAGTCTACTGAGCTACCTACTCCTCCTCCCAAGATAATTCTCTCTTGATCACCCCTATACGTGTTGTTTTCTTAGGCCATGTGTAGCGCGATTGTCATGCCCCGAGGGTACCTTATTAGTAGCACACAAACCACACTTGTACATTATTACTAGTTTACTTTCAGAGAATGACATATTTTCAAACAATAGGATCTTTTAGTTGCATCGATAAGAAATAATAAACACGTAAAAGACATAAATTAGTAAATATCTGCCATCACAAGACTCCATTAACTTAATATTGCAAACCATATTCCCGTTCTATATGTCTCCAAGTACATAAACTAGTATTTTAAATACTAACTAAGTAACAATTAAAAATAAAAGTAAATATCATAACCTGTAGATCCCATATTCTTTTAGTTACTAAATCCTTACTGCAGCCATGCTCTTGGATGTAACCAACCAAGATCATGGAGTTAACCTAAAAGGTCTTTAGGGAGTGTAAGCGAAACCACAGGCTTAGTGAATAACCAGACATATTACATATTAAGTAAGTTTATTAACAAATCATATGTAATGTAACAATCAAACATATACACAGATATAAGCTTGGATGATCTAGAATTCAAACAAGAAAAAGATTTATGCTCTCTTTCTAAGGTTGAAGAACAATTACTTTTATGACTCACCTACCCATAAGAGACTAAGTATATAAGAAAATTAACGATTTCTCGATTTAGGATTATCACTTTAATTTAAATGTATTTTAAGTGACCATTTCTTGCAACAATTCTTAGAAACTTCTTAAGTATTAATCATTTCAAGGTGATACTACGGTGGCGTTCTTCGGTACCACTTAGTCCCCGTAGAACCGACGGAATAAAGAAAATTTTAGAAGAACTAACACTTTAGAAAAACCAAGCATTAACAGAGAACCGAAATATTAATACGTAGCAAGCTATCACCCTTTTTTGTATACGCAATAATATAGTACGTGCAATACATAACCATGTTATTTATTAAGCCAATAATTCTTAATCAGATTTATGGCAATCATACATTACACATTATAATCATCATGCTATTCCAAATCATCAAATAATTATATTATCACTTTATTTATCTCGTATTGGCATCATAAACAACTAGCTCAATTCACAATTCATTCTCACCATGCTTTTTATAACAACTGTATTATTATCTTTGGATTACATATGCCACTAATTATAAGCACAACTAGAATAATAGATCTGAGTTACTCACCTACTCATATTGGCTAAGCGTAATAGTCGGCCGGAAAATCCTCAATAGTATCAAGGTCACCTATTGAGATGAATAAAAATATTCATCAATAAGACATAAGTTATATATCTAATTCCTATGAGTGTTTAAGTGTCCTACATTGATATTTGGTTTTATTTTTATTACTATATTGGTCCTTTAATGGTCTTACGATAACTATTATTATTTAATATTTTATTTTCATTTTGCTTTTCTTAATCTTGTTTGATATTTATATATTTTATTGGGAAGTTGTAGAATATGGTAATAGTATTTATTTTTGTTATTTAGTTTCATTGTGTTTCTCTTAATCTACTTCATATGATTATTTTGTCATTTTTACAAATCACATTGTTTGTAATTTTAGCTTGGTTAAATTTTCATTCTTATATATATAATATATATATATAATACAATTGTTTATGTATATCATACAATTATTGTAATTTATCTTTATTCATAAAGTATAGTAATAATAATATTTTCTAGTAGTTTTGGAGTTTAATACTTCACAAATATTTAACCTATTAATTTTATAATATTTGTATTTATTTATTATAATGAATCTATTCTGTTTATATATATATATATATTATGTATGTATATACATATTATGTCCATTAAAATAGACTTCGTTCAAGAGAATAAGCATAAACGCCGACATCTTATGTTGCTGGCGTTTATTCCTAGGGTGCCGATGTTCGTTTAATTTTATATGTTACTTGTATCAATTTATATTAGCTTAAGGCTACCAGCTTTACAACGTACGCCGGCTTGCACGTTGCCAGCGTAGAGCTTTGAATTGCCGGTGTTCGTTCATTTACGTAAAAGTGAATTTTACATTGCCTTTGTTTCAGTGTCTCAACACCGTCAGCTCATCCCTTTATGCCCAGCATTGAGCACACACTGCCAGTGTAGTACCTGTGTTGTTACTGTTCATCATCTTTTCTAATTTTACACGATGTGAAACTTATATTTTGTATAGTATATATGTATTATACTTATATTAAGACTTTTTTCAAAGTGTTTTCACATGGTCCACAAGTATTTTTCGTGATATAGCAACACAAATAACAACTCAAAACCATCATATTATATGATTTATATTTCCTATATATATCTAGTGGACAAAATAAGGTTTAAGGTTGCCAAAGGGATGTGCAATCCTTCTCGAAGCTTGAAATGAATCCTAGATTGATAGAAACATGGTTTAGACTAATGTTTTACACATAGACTAACTTAGCACGATTTTTCTTATCTTGTTTGTTTCCTTTTAAGCTTGTTAATGGGTGTTTGTTTCTAATGGAGGAGTTTATGTATATTTTGCTGTTGATTTGGATTGTTTTGTATGTTGGTTTGGGTTGTTGTTATATGTTTAAATGGCTTTTTTTTTGTTAATTATGAAGTTATATATATATATATATATATATATACATGGAAGGAGAAGGAAGCATAGCAACTTGGATAGAGAATGCAATTCTTTCCCACCAAATTCCATCTTACCTTGCATGATTTCTCATGTTAATGAATTTGCATTTTGGGAAGTTTCATTGGTTTAGCTAAATTTTTTTCTTGACTTTTGTTATCCCACTTACTCATTCTCTAATTTTCGGCTGCCATAAATCTAGGACATCCCAACCGCAAGTTCTAGCAAGTTGCATTGGAATTTGAGTAAATTATAATAAAATAATATATAGTTAATTAATTATCTTAGTTTTAGGATACTTTATTAAATTAAACGAGCACAAATATGATAGTTATTTGAGAGTTCTCTCTCTAAAAATTTATTTAAAGCTTCCATAAATTTTCTAGGTTATTTATCAGGTTCAACTTTGGGTTTAAAAGTTTACGATTAATTATTTTTAGGATTTTAACTCTTCCCGGTTAGAGTTTTCTAATCTTAGTAGGCAAATTTTCGTTTCAGTCTCTAGTAGCTTTAGAATTTACTAACTAGAATAATAGTGTGATCCCAATATTTATTTGAAGTCTATATTATGAGTTATGGATATGTTTTTATTTCCATTATGTATTTATAATCTTAACGGTTCATCTTTAAATTACTTTTTATAATTATAAGTTTTATTGATTTACTTTCTAATACACTTAAATATATTTAAAGTATTTCTATACTTTGAAATTTTTATTTTGGCTATGAAATTCTATTTTTAATATCTATTATTATTATAAAACTTTGTTTTAGGGTTTGATTATATATATAGGTTCATAACTATTTGTGAATTATTTTATAGTCTTTCTTGAGTTCTATATTAATTTTCTATTTTATTTTTATATTTCTATCTATTTCTATTTGTATGAAAATCTCGGGGGTTTACAGGGATAGTCATTTAACATGCATGTAATCGTTGTGCTCAGATCCTTACCCACACATTTTTGGTGACTACATTAGGGAAAGAAGGAGATCGACACTTACATAATGGTACCTCCAAGAAGGAGAACTATTACCCATTGACGGTACAACTCAAGAACCTAATGTTAATCCTGAAGTTACTGAGCATGACATGCCAGCACTGGAGGATGTCAACCAACCTACTAGTACTCATCCTTATAATGCTGCGATCCTACATGCTATGCAAGAAAATACTTTGTAAGCCAATCAATTAATGCAAGAGTCGACGAGACAATTTCACCAATTCATGATGCTGTTTGCTTAATACTTGCCTGGTATAGCTGCTATTGCTACCGTGCAACAAGGTACGACTTCATCAACCTCTATTATTGTTCTGCAACAATGTGCTCCCCATGCCTTAAGCTCCTTAGGTTCCTCAAGTGCCTCAACCTGTTAATCTATTGCTGTCGCACTATAGGGCGCGACTTCATCAACCTTTATTATTTTTATGCGACAACTTACTCCCCAAGCACCTTAAGCTCCTCAAGCACCTCAACTTGTAAATCCTCTTCCTGCTCCTAAACAAGATCCTATTAGAGTTGAAGAGTAAGTTCTACCATTGGAGCCTGTAGTTATATAATCGTCTGCACCTCAAGCAAGAGGCATGGGAATTCAGCTTAGAGGATCCTCATCCTTACAAGCTATGCCACATATTGTTATTGGGGACCTGTTACTTAAACCAATGTAGCTCCACTCTAAACTAATACCTCAACTACACTACCTAGTGAAGCTATTACTTCAACTCTTAAATGCACTTTCGTCATGAAGGAAGATTTAGATGTGTACCTAAAGGAAATACAAGCTAAGTCTAATGTGGGAATGTTGGATCTCAAACTCCCATACAATCAGCATATTGTTGCTAAGGTACTCTTAGAGCACGTAAATCCCAAATTCATGCTATTTAATGGTAAGAAGGGAAGTGCCAAGGAGAATTTGTTGAAGCTTATTGAGATACCAGAGGTTTATAGATTTAATGATGATTGAAGTTGAAAGAATTTTCATAGTCCCTCACAGAGAAGATGTACACCTCCATGTTAATCTCCCTTCTGGATCAGTGGATTCATGGGCAAGTATGTGTAAGATGTTTTTGAGGAAGTTGTTCTCCACACAAGAATGGATAACCATGATAATGTGGCAGATTTTCCAGAAGCCTAAGGAAGACTTAATGGATTATATTGAATGCTTTAAGGAATACTCCTTATGAAAAACGAGAGCTAGAAAAATTTAAATTTAAGGTATGTTTACTGAGTATACAATTCATTTGAAAATCCATCCTTATCCTCATTCTCTATCTTAGTTGAAATGTAAGGAGGACCAATAATTCGGTTGCATGACAAAAAGGACAAAATTGAAGTTTAACAAAAGAGGGCCATTGTGAACATGGCTTAAAGTAAAGATTCCAAAGATGGGAATAAAACAAGAGTGAAAAGTCTAGAGATGATAGGGATAAGGAAACATAACATATCCTTACTCAATGGGAAAGGTGCATGCTATACTAGATCACTGGTTAAGAGATGGAAATCTCAATCCAAGGATAGAGTATTTACCAACCAAGGAGGAAAAGAATGATACTAAATTTTGTAGTTTCACAGAACCGTAGGTCCTACTAGGGATATATTACTTTGAAGAGGATCTTCAATGAAAAGTGCAAAATGGAGAGCTCATTATTGAGAATAATGACGTTAGGAATAATCCACTTCTAGCGCATAATAATCAATGTGGTATTACATCTCTAAGGAGAGCTCGTTATTGAGAATAATGACTTAGGAATAATCCACTCGCTAATGCATCTGTCTGCCGTACACAAATTATAAACTTAAGAATGACTACTTAGTCGCTTATAAGCTCTTATATTGGTACAAGACATATGTTCACAACAAGAAGACATCGATGGAGTTATGCATTTTAAGATAGCAGCAATAGAACATGTAAGACAATGCTTATCATATTTATCAATATAATGTCTTACATCTCTAAGGAGCATTCCCCCGATAAAATTATAAATTGTCTTATACAAAAAAGGCTTCCTAATACATAAAAATGCTCTAGAAATCTATCATAAAAAATGTAAAAATAAATTTCCTCCAAAAGCTCTTGAAGTCTCATGCCTACTTCCTTTAACAGGTCTTTTGGATTGGCTCAAAAGTAATCCTGCAATGAAATCCATTTGGAGTTAAATAACAATATACTTGGTGAGATATCCTTGTAACACCATATTCATAACAATTAAGTTAATTATTCAATTAGATGCAATGCATCTACCATATGTTTACACACACATACGTACAACCTATCAAAAATTGTACGTAGAATGTATTTTACACCCTCTATATCGGGGATTAGGGAATGCTTTGAAAATACTAGGGTCCTTCCAATCGTCACTCTCTCTTGGGTCCTTATCGACCACCACTACTTAGTCCCTAAGTCTCTTACCCGAAGCGATCGATCCAGCATGGCTCCTCCATGAGGTCATATTCCCCAAATGTTGTAGTTCGTCATACTAGAGCAAGGTACCTTACCTTTCCCATCCCACACGTAGGAGAAATAGTGAACATGTAATGTGACTTGACTTTATACTATGCATGATCAATTTATAATTTGATTTCTGAGTCAAGTTAAATTCTAATTTAAAGGCGATCAACACAATTTTTGCACACATACACCAACATAACATCGAAACCAACATATTAACCAAATGTGTGCTTATGGTTTCTTAATCAAGGATAAAATTCATGACACATTCCAAAAGTACTCTCTCATACAATTCCATTTTATTTTATTTTTATCTAAATTCTAGTGCACTAAGTTACAAGCACAAACAAGAATACGATAAGTGTAAGGAAACTCACTTGGCCATTTGCGATCTTCTTAATCAAAATAATCTTTTGTAAAGGGGGCATTGTAAATTTTGTTACCTGAAAAAAAAAATACAGGAAATGAGTATTTCATAAATGTTCTATTTAACTTCTAACTCTACAAATGTAAATTCGAGTCATTTTTCAATTATGGAAAATTTCCAATTTAAAAATGCCATAACTTGCTCATTTTAACTCGGAATTTCACATACAAGTAGTCAATCTTTACCTAATTCAAATAATATACCCATTTCTAAAGTTATTTTTAATTTTGAGGTCATTTAAGGGTCAGAATGCTACTGTACAGCTTGCTCCCAGATTTTCTAGATTTGATTTTTGTGACTTTTTGCCATTTTTACATCTTACAAACCTCTAAATTAATAAATATCAACTCTATACTTAAAAGATAACTTATGAATAATATTAAAAGTTCAAAAATATTTATGATCTTGGTAAAGTTGTACAAGATCATAAATGTTCAAAATTCATTAATGTTCTATTTAACTTCTAACTCTACAAATGTAAATTCGAGTCATTTTTCGGTTGTGGAAAATTCCAATTTAAAAATACCATAGCTTGCTCATTTTAACTCGAAATTTCACATACCAGTAGTCAATCTTTACCTAATTCGAATAATCTACCCATTCTAAAGTTATTTTTAATTTTTGAGATCATTTAAGGGTCAGAATGCTACTGTACAGTTTGCTCCCAGATTTTCTAGATTTGATTTTTGCGACCTTTTGCCATTTTCACATCTTACAAACCCTCTAAGTTAATAAATACCAACTCTATACTTAAAAGATAACTTATGAATAATATTAACAATTCAAATACATTTATGATCTTGGTATAAAGACAAGAAAATTTTAATTAATATTTTTCTGGAAAAACCAAAAAATTCTAAGTTTATGTAGACATTGGCTTAAATGCTAATGGAAATTTATATTTCATAAATTCTCTATATGTATGTTTAAATAAATGATTTTTAAGTCATGAACTTTCCAATATTATTCTTATAGCTAGTTATTTATGATAATTTAAATGGAGGATCTTGTTTTAATATTTTTTTCTCTTCTTGAAACAAGATTTTCTTCACATTTTACTAACATGTTTGACACAATATTTTGTATAACAAAAAATTACACAATAAAAAATGGTTCAAAACTTTGTTTTTATCAAAATAAAAGCAATATTTTAGAGTAATTATTTATGGAGACAAGATCAAAACAATAAAGATTATAAAAATAAGAAATTTAATGCCTAGGAATCTTAACTTGTGATCAAGGCTTCCTAGGACTTAGAAATGAACAAGGCCCCTAAAATAGCAAAAATAATTAAGATCAAAATAAAATAAAATAAATCAAAGTCTTAAAATTAGGACAAGGCTTCTCGGGACTTGAATTATTCCAGTCACCACAAAAAGAAATATAAAGCAAAATTATGATGGATAAGAGCATAACAAATATAATGGAAGCCTTAAAATTTTTGGACAAGGCATTCCCGAGGCTTAGATTAAGGATAAGACCCCTTTTGTTTGACTTGATTAACAATAAGTCTAAAACTTAGATTAAAGACAAGTCTCAAAATATATATTAAGAGCATAAAATAAATATTAGATTAGTGGGCAATATGCTCATATTAATATAATATGTACATAATTATATTTATACATATAGAAAGTTAGGTTAGATGATAAGAATATAACAACAAACAAATACCAACATGATCATAATGCAAACAAGATGAGTTTCATTTTTGCATCATCATCTCTTAACTTTTTATGTTTCGCAAGGAGATTTTTATCCAAGGATAATGCATGAAACTTACACGATATCAACTAACATAGTATGGGAAGTGTGTTTACATTGAAAAGATGAATAAAAAAAGTGTGTTTGTGATAAAAAGAAAAATGGGTAGCAAGGTTGTAGCAAGATAAAGAGAGAAAAAATGAGAGAAAAGAGAGAATTTAATGGGAATTGTAAAGTGTAACAAGTGTGAATGAGTGTAGGTATGTATAGAGAAGTTGTGGTGAATTAAAGTTAGCAAAAATAATTAAAAAAGAAAAAAAATACCAGCTGCAGCAAGGGTGTTGTCCACACGTGAATTAAGGCTAAGAGAAGAAGTAAAGAAGAGAAAAAACCAAATGAACGTGATAACTTTGACTAGTAAGGAAATAACTTGTAAAAATAGTAAATAGGGTATGATGTATAAGAATTAGGCACAAATTATAAGAAAAAATATGACAGCAAGTAATGGCAGAAAAATAATGAAAATAATGATGAATAGTAATAGTAAAATATCACGTAAGTTACTAATAACGATAAAATACATGTATATATCTAACACTTTTATGACCTGGAAAACTTGTATGTGATATTTTATGGATATCTAAATATTTTTCAAGTATAATTTGGTTGTCAGAAAATTTTTTCATTATTTTGCGTATCGGTAGTCGAATACAGAAACTGATCCCATAAAGGTCCGAAACGAATTAATTTTTGACCAATCTAATCTTTTTAGTTTTTATTCTATTTTTACTAAACATAATTTGAATTTATCTCATTTTTATTACTTTAGAGTTTCAAGCGCGGTCTTACCGAATCTAAATCTTCTAAAGCTCATTATTTGATCTAGCTGGCTTTTAGGATTTAACTTCCGTTTTCGGTTCTAAACTTACTTTAATATTATCATAAAATTTTGGCGTTTACAACATAACCCCCTAAAGGAAGCTTTTCCCTCAAAACTTGCCTAACATACCTGATTCCTCGAACATATTCGGGTATTTGCATCGCATCTCATCCTCGGCCTCTCAGGTTGCTTCCTCATGTGGGTGATTTCTCTAAAGGAATTTGACGTATTTAATTTCCTTATTCCATTGTTTATGAGTTTTTCTATCCAAAATTTACACTGGATATTCCTCGTAAGTGAGGTTTCCCTTTAGCAACATAGGCTCCAACTCCACTACTCAACTTGGATTAGCTACATGCTTGCATAAAACTGATACATGATATACATTGTGTATTCCAGACAGATTTGGCAACAAGGCTAGGCGATATGCTAAATCTCCAACTTGTTTGAGCACTTCAAAAGGTTCGATGTATCGTGGACTCAATTTTCCTTGAGAGCATACTCGATGTATACTTTTGACTGGATTTACCTTTAAATATACATGGTCTCCTACTTGAAATTCAAGAACCCATCTTTTCTGATCTGCCCAAATTTTTCTGTCTATCCTGGGCCTCTTTTATTCTTTGCTGAGTTATTCTCACTTTGTCTACTGCATCTTACACTAGATCTAGTCCAATAGTGAGCTTTTCCACATCATCCAAAAACTATGGCAATCTACATCAAAGGCTTCGTATGGTGGCGTCTAAATCATCGAGTGATAATTGTTGTTGTAGGCAAACTCTTTTAGTGGCACATGGGCTTCCCAACTTCCTTTGAATTCCATGACACAAGCACGTAACATGTCTTCCAAAGTCTGAATTGTACGTTTTGACTAGCCATCGGTTTGAGGGTGATATGCCATGCTAAAATGTAGCTTCGTCCCCATGCACTTTTGTAAGCTTGTCCAAAACTTGGATACAAACCTTAGATATCAATCTGATATAATCCCGGTTGGCACTCTATGTAGATGGGCTATCTCCTTCATGTGGAACTTTGCTAGCTTATCCATAGAGAAAGTCAAGTTGATCGATAGGAAGTGAGCCAATTTGGTCAAATGATCTACCAGTGTCATACCTTATCGGTGTTCTCGGTAATCCGCACACAAAATCCATCGAGATTTGATCCCACTTCCACTCTAGTACGAGTAAAGTTTCAACAATCCTCCCAATCTTTGATGTTATGCCTTTACTTGTTAGCATGTTGGGCATTTCATTACATATTCAACTACGTTTATTTTCATCTCGTTCCATAAGTAATGGCTTTTAAGGTCCTAATATATTTTTGTTCCTCCCAGGTATACTGTGTATCCCGAGTTATGAGTTTCACTCATAATTTCCTTTGTCATTTCCTCATCATCTAATACACAAAGTCGTCCTTTCATTCATATAACATCCTCTTCACAAATCATAAAATCGGTGTGCTTTCCTTCTTGTACTTTTTTCTTAACCTTTTTTATCGTCTCTTCATAGCATTAGGCTTCCTTAATACTTTCCACCAAGGTTGGCTCCATCACTATATTAGATATTCCATCTTCACATCTTGTCCCACAAACTCAATACTTAACCTTTCAAATTCTCTTATCAACTCTTTTTGGCTTGTGAGCAAGGCAACAACTTCTCCATGGTTTTTGTGACTTAATGCATTTGTGATAGCATTCACTTTTCCTAGGCAGTAGCTGATTCAAAGATCATAATCTTTAATCAACTCCAGCTATCTCCTTTGTCTCATGTTCAACTCTTTTTGTATGAACAGATACTTGAAGCTCTTATGGTCTGTGTAGATTTCACACCTTTGTCTATAAAGGTAGTGTATCCATATCTTCGAGGCAATAACAATAGTGGCTAACTCCAGATCACGCATCGGATAATTTTGCTCATGTGGCCTTAATTGTCATGAAGCGTAGGTGATCACTTTTCCTTCTTGCATTAGTACACATCCAAGACCATTTCTTGATACATCGCTAGGTATTATATAAGGCTTCTCAAGACTTAGTAATACTAAGCTTGGGGTGGAAACGAATTATTGCTTTAACTTTAAAAACTTTGTTCACGCTTTTCTGTCCATACAAACTTCTCATTCTTTTTATGTCAAAGGCTTAGGTATCCTGGATAAGTCTTTCACAAATTTTTGGAAATATCTCGCCAATCCAAGAAAACTCATCATTTTTTTCACCATCCTTAGTGGTTTTGAAATACCCTAAACCTTTACCTAGATAGAAATTGAGTTTAAATAGATTTAAATAAGTCAAATGAATCATAGGATATAATTAGACAAGTTGATATATTTTAGTTAGTAACTAATTAAGTTGAAATTTAAGATTTAAATTCCAAAAGCTCTAAACATGTCATTAAAATGTTTAGAGGATTCCTAAACCCTTAATTCATAGCTTAAATTACAATTCCTAAATCCCTATAAAATTTGAATTCATTTGCTTGTATAAAAATATTAGTTCTTAAACCCGAACTCAAATTAAATATCATTTTATCTAAAATAAATTCCTAAATTAAGTTCTTAATTTATAACCTATTAGTTCATAAATCATCTTTTAAATACTTTTGGAACTAGATATTAATATGATAATCTAAACCTATACCCCATTTCTAAAATATCCTAAATTTTAAGCCTTATCCTTTGTTTTCTTTAATTTGCTCCACCTGCCCTCTCTTTCAATTATTTTCTCCTCTCTTTTCCCATATCCTCCCCTTCTTCTTCTTCTTTTTTTCTTTTCTCTCTCAAAAACTTAACCAAGAATCTCAGTTTCAAAAAGAGAATCAAGGATAGAAGATAGAAGATAGAAAGAGGAAAGCAAAGTTAGAAGTATAAAGAAAGCTTAAGTGTGCATGTGTTCTTTGATAGATAAGTTTTCTATTTCAATTTGTCTTTTGCTTTAATTACTGTTTACATGTTTATATATTGTATAGATGTTAAAATGAGTAGATTTGTTGTTTATATATGTGTTCTTGTTGGTTTAATAATTGATGGAAGTTAGGGTCGATGAAGGAGATGATAAATAGTGAAGTTGGGGTTTGTTGGAATTATTTGATGTTGCTTGATGTTGTTAGATGAAGTTTAAAGTGTTGGAAGTTATGTTTATATATCATAGTATGTAGTATGATGTTTGTATGGAGATTATAGTGTGATAGGATGTGTGGAAAATGTGTAAAAATGGAGTTTGAAAACAGGGGAAGTTCGTAACCCCTTGTAATATGTTAGTTATGGGCGTGATTTCACCCTTAAGTGGCCTCTGACCTTGATTCCCCCTTAGATATGATCTTAGCGTTTTCAAAAAACAACTATAACTCTACATTGCTAGCCTTTAGTCATATATTTTGATCATAACTTTTCATATGGATCAGATTGAGGTGATTCAAAAGGCTATGAAAAGCTTAAAAAGAGATCTACAAATTTCGTTCATGTGTTAGGTTTTTGTAAATTCAAAAAGTCTCAAGGTTGAAATTTTTTCTTTTCAGCTGATACATTTCCAAACAAAGTTAAAAACTCATGTTTGTTTAGGAATAAAGCTTTGAGCTAAAATGAAGTAGATAAATGATAGTTAATGTGTGTATTAGTTAATTGATATAATTAAGCATGAATTAAGGGATTTATAGATTTAATAGATAATTGGATTAAATATAGTTAGTTATAAAATGAACTTAGTAAAAACCTAGGTTCAACTTAACTAATAGACTTGAATAAGATAAAATGAATTAGATTGTTTAATTTTAATCAAACTTGACATAGTAATGAATTAAATGACTAACTCTTGAATTTGGCTAAGGTTTGATAGAATGAGCTTAGTAGTTAATAATTGGCTTAGTTAAATAAATTAAGATGATCTTTGAATAATGTGGGGATATATTGTTTCAAATGTGTGTTTACTTGAAAATGAATGTTTTGGTATATGAATTATTTGTTGATGCTTTTGTAATAAAACACTATAAATAAAAAGAAATATAAATTCTTTGACAAACAAAGAAGAACTGTCCATATTTTGGCGGGATAATATTCGCAACCATAGCAGGGTTCCTATTTAGTGTCTGATCAAATAGGATAATAAAACAAGTTTGAGATAAGTGGATTTTTATTAGATTTCTTATATAGTTTAAGTTCTTATATGAGTTTAATTTCTTGAACAGATGTTTATCCCTAAATTAACCCTCTGATCTATTTTCAGAGATAGCTTTTGTCTTACCTTCTGCCTTTGTTGAGATTTCATATAAGAGGTACGCAGTAACTTACGTGTTGGATGCTCAGATATACATGTAGAATGGATTAAGAACTTAAAGACAGCTTAATTAATTAATAAGTGTTGGTTGTGTTTTCCGCTGTTGAAATCTGATTCTTGCCCTAGAGTGGAAGATCAGTATCTAGTCCGATGAGTAGCAGCTTGTCTTGAGATGAGCATGGTAATTTAGGCGCTTAGGCTACCTCTGTCATTAAGATATGACTTTCATAAGTGGTATGACGGGTAGCTGATGGGACAAAAAATATCGGTGTAACGTTTGCTTAAACTTGGAGGGAAATACCATGATTTAGTTTACGTTTATAGGAACGACTGAACTATATTCATGTTATGGACTGAGTTTAAGTAGAGTCGGGTAATGTTTGTGACCTTTAGATGAAGTTATTTTCTCGTTTTCAGATATATCATCTAGGAGATATAGGGATTCAGACTACCTATATCAACCTCCTGAGCATCAAGAGCATTACTCAAGATCCCCAGATTCCTCAGGCTTGTTCCGGAGTGTGAGTGCTCTAGTGTTGATTTGTTTACTTTAAAAGAAAAGATAATAACTTGTTGATGTTGCATTGTATTTAGATAAGCTCGTATGCCATTTGGTATGTGATTGTGTTATTGTGTATTAGGCTTTGGCTCATCATTGTTGTTGTTATTCTTTTTACAGGATTTTTTATTAATGATGAAGATGAGTGATGTTATTTATGGTGGTATTGTTGTTGTTGTTGATGATGAGCTCTTGAGGAGGACGATGATTATGATGATGTTGGTGATGGTGATGATGGATGATGATGATGCTATTTGGCTCAGGTTTTAGGAGCTTCTGTTGATTCGAAGAGGATGAGTGAGTGAGTTAGGAGCATGGATCTGTTTTTGGTTATTTTATTTTCTTTTTGTTTTGTTTTATAGAGACTGAATTTATTTATAAATTTGTATTTCCATAAAAGGCCTTTTGGTGCCCATATGATTGTAAATGATTATTTACCCTTAACAGTAGATTGTAAAATGTTTTATTAAAATTTTGTTTCTTAGAAAGTTGGTCTACTCAGTTGAGAGTAAAGTTTTCATTTAAAAATTGTTTTATAAAATAGATTTTCTGCTACTAAATCCAGTTATTTGAAAATCTAACTAAACGATTTTATAACCTAAAACTGAGTAGCAATGTTTAACATAAACAAAATCTTTTAAAGGAAGCCTAAGCATGTAATAGTTTAGAGTATTATACATGGTGGTAGAGCCTTAATTGATTTAATATTTGATTAAATTTTTAGGGCGTTATAGGCTTCCAATCCATTACGGACTTTATCTTCTCCGGATCCACCAATATGCCTTCTCTTGATACTATGTGTCCCAAAAATGATATTTTTTCTAGCCAGAAGTCACACTTGGAAATCTTGGCATACAACTTATGTTCTTTCAACGTCTGTAATGCCATGCTCAAGTGCTCTTCATGTTGTTCTTTAGTCTTTGAGTAGATCAAGATGTCATCAATGAAGATTATCATGCATATATCCAACAAAGGTTTATAAACTAGATTCATCATATCCATAAAAACGGTTAGTGCATTGGCTAATCCAAAGGGCATCACCAAAAACTCATAGTGCCCATAACGAGTTCGAAAAGCAATTTTTGGTACATCTTCCGACTTGATCCTTAACTAGTGATATCCTGATCTTAGATCAATGCAAGAAAATACGCTTACTCCTTGCAATTGGTCGAAAAGGTCATCGATTCGTGGGAGAGGGTACTTGTTTTTGATAGTTACCTTATTCAACTCCTATATTCGATATATAACCTCATAGACACATCCTTTTTCTTCACGAATAAAACTAGTGCTCCCCATGGTGATAGACTTGGTCTCACAAATCCTTGGTCCAAAAGCTCTTGTAGCTGCTTCTTCAACTCTATTAATTCAATGGAGGGCACATAATAATGTGCTTTAGATATCGATTATGTGTTTGGCACCAAGTCAATCTCGAAATCGATCTCTCTCTTAGGGGGAAAACCTAGTAATTCATCGAGGAAGACATCTGGAAACTCATTGAAAATAGGTATGTCATCTATCTTATGCGATTCTTCTTTCTTCTCCATGGCATTGGGGTCACTACCCATCACAAACTTTTTCATCTATTATCAACTCAAACGAGCTTAACATTGTCCTTCTGAAAATTGTGATTTCTCCAATAAACTCAACCTCCTTTCTATCTAGATCCTTAAAGCTCACCTTTTTCCTTCGATAATCTACTATAGCTCTAGCGAATGTTAACCAACTCATACCTAATATCACTTCATACTTGCATATTTCCAACACTATCAAATCACTACTCGTGGGGTACCCTTGAATCTCCATTGGATAGTTTTTCAACACCTCACTAGTTATCACTATGCTTCCTTTGGGGGTCTTTATTCGAAAGCTGGAGGCAATGGTAACTATTGGCAAACCAATTCATCTAGCCAAACTAGTAGTGATAAATGAGTGTGTGGCTCCTATGTCAAACAAGACATAGGTGGTTATCCTAGCTACACGTATGTGTCCTGCGTTCAACATGAACTAATTACTAATTCATATTCACATCATTCTAAGCTACCCATCAATCTTATAGTTCTAGCTAAACTTTGCTTTATTTCTAACAACTTTTATTTTGTAGACTTGTAAATAAAGAAAAATGATAGATGAGGTCTTAAGGCTAACATGTGACAATTCTACAATCCTCGCCATCCTCCTCCTCGAGGGTAGCGAACTTGCTTTCTTCATCATCTACTTCTTCACACATCCATTATCCTTCTAGGTTGTAAATTCTTATCTCATGCATTGCGGTTTCCAAACAACTACTATTACCATTGTCATTTACGATCTTGGCAATCATGGATCCTCCTACAGAATTGGTTGTCTTTACAAGAGCATTTTTCCTCTTAGGACACTCATTAGCAAAGTGTCTTGGTTGCTTGCAAACAAAACGAATTGTCGAGCTCTTCTTTGGATAGTCTAAGATCTTGTGGTTGAGGCTCCCATAAGAGTACCACTTATGCTGCAGCTACAGGCAAGACTTGGGGTAATGTTTTCCCTTGCACTTCTAACAAGTGACTTCAATATTGGGTATTTCTTTCTAGTTGCTTCGACTTACCTTGTAACTCTCAAATGACTTAAACTTCTTGTTCTTGAATCCTAAGTTTGAGCCTTTTTGTGTCCTTTACTCAAATACAACCACTTTCTTTTTAGGAGCTCTTGTCTTTCTCTTTTTGGCTCAATCAACACTCTAGGCCCCTATACTAACTCATGGAAAGTGTGTCATGCCCCAAAGGGTACTATAAACATGACAGTCCACTGCACTCAATATTAAGGCTTAAGTATGACAACCTTAGTTATCCCGAAAATCTCGATGCCAAGTATAAGGCATACCTTCGCTTTCGTAGTGGACCAAACTTTGGATCATGCCATTTAAGCAGTTATACACAATAGCAATTAAGGAAATAAATCATAACAATATAACCAAGGTTCATAAAAACTATTAAGGAGTCTTTACATCATTAAGGGGCATTCTCCTATTAAAGATAACTAAGACTAATAAAGAGTCTATCATAATACGATTTTACACTTTTGACTCTTCTCTTGGAATCCGCATCTATGTCTAGCTTACACTTCTATCCATAAGATCTTTGTCACGCCCCAAAGGGCAGTCTAAACGTAACAGTCCGCTGCAAGCTATAAAAGACTTAGGAATTGCTACCACAACCGTTCCAAAGTCTCGTATAGATGCAAGGTGTACCTTTATGACAATAGAATACATGAACCAAATGGAGATAAATAGTTTAATTTGAATTATTATAAGCATCAAGATATAAACCATGAGTCCACATAATTAATTACAAAAGTTCTATGGGCATTCCCCTGTAAAATAATATCAAGTTTAATAATAGTCTTTTATAGTCATCCGATAAATAATAGGGTTTCCTATGAAAGTTTACACAAAATCAAATATAAACTTCTAATAGAAACTCCTAATTTCTGTACTTGCTCGGTAGGATGCCTCAACCTTAACCATATATAGGTATACTGTAATAAGAAAAAGCTGTAGGGGTGTAAGCTACACTAGCTTAGTGAGTGAATACTTCCATAAAGACATTTATAACAATTCAATCAATCAAGTTAATTATTCAATCATATGGAATGCATCAACCACATGAACAAACGATCATATGATCAGCCGGAAATCATATATGAATTGATTTATGTCCTCTATTCGAGTTAGTAGATTAACGAATACTGCGGTACTACTATTGAATTAATAAGTTGTATATGGATCATGGATAACCAACTTATATCGTTTATGGATCACGATCAACCAATTCATTTATGTTGTTTATGGATCACAATCAACCAACTTTTAGCTGTTTAAGGATCACAGGTAACCAACATATGATAATGCTCCATCTCTATCGTGAAATGATTATGTCCATATTAGTTTTGTCAATCTGAATAGTCATTAATACCAATTTCTCAAGAGATTAACAATTTCATAGACAATCACTCCTATAATACTCTAAACAAGCATAAGTTAATCACCTGGTTCCGATATTCTTAATACCGTTTCTCAACTCATCAATAAGCATACATAATCCCCCAGAATTCCCATCATACAAGTCCATTTTTATCTTTTGCCTTATGATCTAGTGCAACTATTTGCTACAATCACAACCAAGAAATGAAATTAGGAAGTAATACTCACTCGGCCACTGTTTGCCAGTTTCTTAGTAATAGTAATCCGGTGGTAATGAATTATTGGGATCCAAGTTACCTAAACAAAAGAAATACCAAAATGAGTATTTCAACTCATATCTAATCCATTTTATTTCATAAAAACTATTAAGTTCGTAATTCTCATCATTAGTGGAAATTCCAACTTAAAATGGCCATAACTTGGTCATTTTAACTTGAATTTCGCAAATTATATACCGATTCATATCTAATTCAAAAGATCTATCTAATTCTAATGTGATATCTCAATTTTGAAAAATTTTAAGTCTTGAAAAATTTGGATCAGTTCTGTTCAGTAATCAACAACTATTTTTGAAATTGTTTTTGTGAAGAACTATGATATTTTTACTATCCATGCCAAATATACAAGTAATATTAACAACTTACCATCATGAATGGTATGTTATGAGCTTCCTATATGCATATTCATGATGATATTCTATTAGAAAACATTTTTGGAAATTTCTACTTTACAAGATATCATGAATACTTAACCTAGTAAGTCTAATTTTGTGTTCTTGACCAACTACACTTGTTTTAGAGATTTTCCTTAATAAAATTTATTTATTCTTGCTAAAATTAAATATTTATCATATCTAGTCCTTAACCTCTTCATTTTTCAACATAAATCCTCATTTTACACATTGTAAACAAGTATTTATATATTAGCTATTCCTAAATCCGAATTTTGCAAAAATAGTTTTTAAATAATTTCTTTGAGGAAAACTCATTTGACACTTTAAAATTTAAGGCTCCATTACTCCTATCCCCTAAGGACTTCATTTCCTTAATAAACTTCTATTTTGAGTTTGAAAAATAGGTGTTTACATATCCTCTTTTCCTACTTACGAATTTCATGTAACTATCCTAAGGTTTAAGTTTTCTATCTTGTAAATATTTCTTATTTGACAAATCTCTCTGAGAAGATCTACCATTAACTTATAAAAATCATTTCCTATTTTTACCTATTCCATAAAATCTTCATTTTTCACATAAAAATCATGTTTTTGAGTTGAAAAAATAGGTTTTCCAAATGCAACTCTTTTTCCATCCGAATTTACAAAAGTTTGTTTTTATGAAACCAAATTGGTTCTTGTGCTTTTTGGCTCATCTTCATAACTATCCTAACTTTTAGAAATAATAAAATATTCATTTACATAAGACAATTCTTATGACCAATCACTCATCTTAAACATAATAAATGCATGAGATCTACAATATCATATAAAGGAACAAATGTTTAAGAGTTAGATCTAAGTGTAGTGATCATGTTAAATGCATGAAATGAAGTCAACTACTTATGACAATAATGTAGTAGCAAGATTCCTACATGAAATCATTACTATATGAACATATGTTATGATTATGAGGAAAACACAAGCTTTAATCACAAGATCCACAACTTATGATAGCTTAATCTCCATGTTATGGTGGTTTCATGTCCCTAGCATGAAGCTCATAGGGATTTTTATGAATCCACACATGAATGATATAGCCATTACATGTCTTTGTGGTAGTATAGTTTAGATCTATACCTATTTAGGCTTTGTAAACAAGAGGATTTGAAGAAGAAAAATGTGTGTAAGTATGTGTATGGGGAGGGGAGTGTCACAGCACAAGAGAGAAAAGACAAAGAGTATGTGGAATTGTGCAAAAGTGAAAATGAAGAAAGAGAATGAATGCATAAAAGAATATTTATAGTGAGGGTTTAGGGTTTTGTATGATTAAATAAAAGAAAAAATCACGCAATTGAGAGGGAAAATGGGAGGGGTGCGCCGACCATTGAGGGGAGAGAGGGGGAAAAATAATTTTTGTACAATTTTTCAAATTAAATGTGTAATAAAATGTATTGGAAAAGTAAATGTAAGGAATGTGATGTAATAAGGTAAGGCTTGATTATAAGGATGTAAGAGTAGGGGTATGACTTGTGAGTATGAGTAGGATATGGGCTTGTACTTGTGAATAATAATGAATAGTAGATTAGACAATTAAGTTACCGGTTAGTAAAAAAAAATGATATAAAGGCTATAACTGTAATATTTATAAACCGAAAAATTATAATAAATATATTTTTGAATTCCTTATTAAATTTCCTTCTTAATGAGTATTCTAGAATATTTTTCTAATTTTGAGTCCCCAAGGCCGTTTTTCGGAATGGATCCCAGTCGGGTTCGAAACAGATAATTTTCCGAAAACTAATCTTTTTACGTTTCGTTATATTCTTTACAACTATAATCTAAGTCAACTTGCTCTCATAAGTTTTATGGTTTTATTCTCGGTGGAGCCAGACTTAGAGTTTCTAGGTTTCATTATAACCTTAGCTATTATAAGTTAGGGTTTCGGTTTCCAATTCAGTTCTCGAAGACAAGCTTGAATACAAGGAAAACCGAGGCTTACAATCTTAGCTTTGGAAGCATTACCTGGGTAAAATGACCTCTTGGTTCCAACCAAAGATATGGGAGCTGCAAAAGATATCCAAGAGGGTATAAGCTACTAACTTAATGAGATTTATTTCCACAAATAAACACTCAACATTCAATAATTAAAACAAGTTTATTTAAGCAATCATATGAGATGCACAAGCACATGGGCACAATACATACGATTTTTCGAGAGTCATCTGTTGAATGGATTTACGCCTCCATTTGGTGGTTAGGTGTTTCGAACCGAATAGGCCGCTATCATACCACATATGTCCATGATAGTTCTTATTTTTTTACAACATCATTGCTAAAAGAAAATGTACGTATAATTCAACTTTATTTGTAGTTTATTTCCGAGCTACTACCTAGCTACCAAATATGTTTAATTTGGATGTTTTCTCATCGCTAGTTGATTCGGACGATGCTTCATCGCTCTATAGAAATTACGACTCTATGAATTTCCTTACTAAGCCTTTGTCCTACCAGAGGAATAGTAATAAATACAATGAACTCACCCAATGACATGCATGAATCATTTTAATTAAGTACTCATGGCATAATTAAATATTTTACGGGTGATCATAGAAATTGCAGACAACCATTCTTACACTAGATCACATATTCATTATAAACAATTCCTGCCTTGATATACTTAATCGTAATTTCAACCAAGTATGTAAAACACATGTATCTTCCATTTTATCTTTTCCTTAATTCTAGTGCCACTATTTTACAAGCAAAATCATAAGTGCATAATGTAAAAAATAACTCGCTCGACCATTTGTGCAGATACCTTTAGTCAAAGAAACCCTCTGGATATGAGAACTCGGTGTCTCTGTCACCTAAACAAGAGAAATACCCAAAATGAGTATTCCGTAGAAGTTCTACTTAAACTTGCAATTCTACTTTTACTATGTTCGTCAAAATTCGCATATAGAGAAATTACAACTTAAAATGGCCATAACTTGCTCATTTTAACTCGGAATTTCGCATATAAATACCGATTTCTATCTACTAAAAGATCTATTCATTTATAAGGTTATTTTCTACATAAAAGGTCATTTGGCTTCCCAAAAGCCTTGGTACAAAACCAAAATGAGAAATCTCAGTTTTTGCAAAACAATTTCCAAACTCAATTTTATTCAAAAATTCTTTTAGCAAAAATATATATACATATATGGTTGAAAAATTCTTTGAGTATTTATATAGACTCATATCATATGCAAGATTCTAATGGTGGTGTCGTAACAATTATTTCTCATAAAACAATTTATTTTAAAGGTGTTAAAACTTAGCAAATTCCTTTCTAAGTGTTTTGGAGAAACTTTATAATTTTTTAGGTTATTATAAACAAGTATATTCTTATTTTGTTTTTCTAATTTCTTTCTTAAAACAAGTAAATTTCCTTTTAACTTTTTATCTTTTACAAACTTTTGCTTTTATGGTAAAAAGTAAGTTTCCAAAGTTTTTATCAATTTTTCATGGAAAGAATTTATTCTTTTTGAGTTGTTGGTAAAATTCGTTGTCTTTGAAATCATCATTCTTATATCCTTTTTATTTCTTTTGAAAATGAGTTTATTATTTATATACTTGGAAATCCTTTATCTTATGTGTGGGTTTATAGAGTAGAGGGTTGATTTCTATCTTAACTTTGAAAACTAGTTTTGTTTTTTATTGTTATTATGGAGTTAGTTTAAATCCTACAAGTAAACTTTTTATAAAAAAAAAAAAAAAACTTGTTTACCAAGAAAACATTTATGCTAAGTTTTGATAAACTTTATGTGGTTTACTATCAAAGATAAAGTTCATTTTTCTTGTTAATTTCTTTTTATGAAATCATCTTTATTATCATTTAAGAAAAATTTTGATGAGTTTGACAAGTTGTAAAAATGATTTTCCTATGGGTTTGCTAATAAAATCTTGATTTAGACATAAAGTTATATATTAAGAGAATTTAGTTCCATTTTCCTTTATTAAAGAAAAACCTACTTTAAATTTTTGTTGAGACAAGATCATTATGATAATGCATGTTCATGAGCACATAATATGAAAATGATGAAAATATATAAGATAAGAAGCAAGATAATATTTATAAGCAATATATGTAAGCCCAAAAAAATTTCAATAAATAATTCCAAAATGAACTTCGAAAATACACTCTAAAAATGACTCCAAATTAAAACCGAATTTCTACTAGTCATAAATCACGAACGAACGTAGAAATTTCTTAATCTTGAGGAAATGAGATTTCTTAAAAAATAAAATAAGAACTCAATAGTATTTAAATTCAAAATCTCTATGTACGACAAATTTCATACTTAACTCTGACTTGTAAAATCGGATAATATAGAACCAAAAAACGAAAGTATTAAAAAGTAAATAACGATAAACCTTCAAAAATAAAACTCAATTCATGAATTCCGAAAACGTTGAGAGATATTAAATTCTTACAAAAATAAAATTTAAAATAAATTTCTCAAACTAAATATGTTGTATAAACATAAAATATTAGTTTCCAAATTGGTAAAGACCTAAACTGAAAAATCACTTGGAAACTCTAAGTGGAATATAGTAGTTTAAGTCTGGAAATCTCGTACTCTTAGCCCTAGAGGCTGAGGTGTGTTTCAAGTGTATAAAGTAACTCATAGTAATATAAGATCGCTAAAAAATATCATATTGGTAAATTTTTGATTTATTTTGAACATGTTCGGATACAAAATTTGAAAAGTGTGTCCCGAGGCTCGAGATATAAAAAATTTACCATTAATACCGTTAGACTTGTATTTTCATAAGGATTTCTAAAATATTAGCTTTATAATTTTTCGATAACTAGAATTATCTAATTTTGCGATTTTATTCATATTTCATTATTACCGGTAATTAACTAGTTTTTTGCACTATTCACTACTATTCATTACATAATTTTATTATTCTTATAAACCCTTATATTTTTAGATAAATATTTTTTATATCCTAGAAAATTCCGTTTTTCCAAAATTTAGTACGTTTCGGGTTTTTATAGGATCAGTTTCTGTTTAAGACCCGGTACTAAAAATAAAATAAAATAATTTAATAATTGAAAAATATTTAAAAAATATTTTTATTTTCATAAAATAATTTTTTAGAATTTTTCGGATTATAAAAATATCATTTATAGCTCATATTCGCGTATTTTGATCATACCGGTAACTTATTTGCTAATTCACTAAAATAAATAAATAAATTATCTTATTTTAATTATGAAAAATCTGCTACAAATATTTGGAATGAATTTTCTTTATTTTATTTTATTAAGAAAGTACTCTTACAACCCATACCTTTAAGTACACCTTTCATACATCACTTTTTTTTTCACTTCAATCTTTCTACACTTCATTATCACTTTATGGCAGAAATTTTGACTCCTTTTTGGCTTCCTTGTCCCTTGAAATACTCCAAAATTGATTAAAATAAATCTCTTTTAACCCTTCTTTAAGAAGCAACACTTACACATTAATTACACATTACAATTTCAAGTTAAAAACCAACCAAATTCTCTCTCTCTCTCCTCCCAAAATTCATGCCTACTATTGTAATGTATAGGCTGCCATTTTATTTTATTTTTACTTCATTTAATATGTCTTTAACTCATTCTATCTTTCTCTCTCATTTACACCTTCAACCCTTTACCATTCCTTATCTTTTTTTCTCTATTTTTCCTCTATTTCTCTCTTCTTTTTCTCTTGTTCTTACAAAAAACCTTGCTGCCCCTATTTTATTTTTGAGCTCCCACACTTATTTCTTCAAGATCCTTTAATAAAACTCTTATCCAAACTTCCATAGTTGATGTAGGTAAAGTATAGTGAGAGTTTCATGCATCAAATGACATTCCATAAGCTTAAAAGCTAAGAATGATGATGCCAAAATGAAACACTCCTCTTATCCATGATTATTCTCTTGTATTATATTATTATTTTCTTGCTAAAAGTAGTTATATTTTGTAGATTTAACTTTTATGTAACTTTGATTAAGTTTATGTTTAGATCTATGAGTTTATAGTTTACTATCATGGATTTCTTTTATATTTATGCTTATAGAAAGTGTAGATCTTGGTTTTGAACTTAAACAAAAATGGTGAAATTCGTATCTAGGCAATACCCATTTTTAAAAACTATTTTCCAAGTATCAAAATGGAATTTTTACTTGAGATAATTAAGGCTTAATGTATATATATCATCAAGACTTCATTTTATATGGTTCAAAGGTGATTTTCAAATATTATTTTTCAAAACAAAACTCTACTTTCGAATCTAGACAAAGGCCTAACTTAGAAACATGTTTTCCAACTCAAAAATGAAGTTTTTATTCAAGAAATAAAAGGCTCTTAAGATAGAATATGTAAGGGATAAATTTTCATAAGTTTAGATAGGTTTTATCAAAAAATATGTCCAAAAATAAATTTTGCAAATTCGGATCAAGACCAAGTTTGAAAACCCATTTTTCAACACCAAAAATGAAGGATTTGTTTAACAAAATGAAAGGCTTATAGAATAGGTATCAATAGGAGATGTTTTTGATAAGTAAATGGTAGATCTACTAGTAGAGATTCTCAAAATAGTAAGAGATTACAAAATAAAAATTTAAGTTTTATCCTAACTTTGTGAAATTCGGATGGTTTCAAGACCATGTCTTAAAAACTCTTTATCAACTTCAAAACTTGTGTTTTATATGAAAAATGAAGAGTATAGGTCATAGATATCATCAAGTAAAGATTTTTATAAGTTAAGATGGGATTTGCTAAGAAAAACATGTAGAACAAGGAGTAGAAATAAAATAGAAAAATTTGAGTTGTTGTCATTTTAAAAAATTCGTAATAATAGAGTAATGGTATGAAAACCCATATTTTTCAAACTCAAAATAGAAATTTTATTAAAGAAATGAGGTCCTTAGTGGCTAGGTATGGTTGAGCCTTAATTTTCTAAGTATCAAATGATTTTTACTTAAAGGAATCACCACAAAAATTTTTTTTTATAAAATTCGGATTTTGGGATAAACCATATTTAAAAACATGTTTACAAAGTGTAAAATGAAAATTTTTATTGAAAAAAAAAGGCCTTAAGGAATATACATAGTGATGACATAATTTTAACAAGAATAAACAAATTTTATTAAGGAATTTTTCTAAAAATAAGTAGGGATTGTCAAGAATACAAGACTAGCCTTTCTAAGTTGATTTTTCATAAAGTCTTACAAGGAAAAGGTTTTCTAAAAATTTATTTTATTAAATATCATCAAGAACATGTGTATATATATAATATATATATATCTCATGACATATTATTTATGATAGTAGCTTGTTCATATTGCATGTATACTTGCTTTGGATAATAGAAACTTCGTAAACTTTCACAAAATCAATTTTGTAAATTGGTTTTCGCTACTTTTCGGATCTTTTCAGACCTTTTCGAAGCTCAAAGGTTTTCAAAACTTGAAAATAATATTAGAATTAGATAGATCTTTCGAAGTAGATAGAAATCGATATATAATTTGCTAAATTCCGCGTTAAAATGACCAACTTATGACCATTTTAAGTTGGAATTCCCGCTTAAGACAAGAATTATGAATTGGATAGTTTGTATGAAATAGGATGGATTAGTTTTGAGTTGAAATACTCATTTGGGTATTTCTTTCTTCTTAGGTGACCCCGAAATCGATGATTCCCTACCATCAGATTAGTTTTACTAAGAGACTGATGATCCAATGGCCAAGTGAGTTTTTCTCTTGTTTTGTTACCTGGTTTGTGCTTATAGCTAGTTGCATTGGAATTATAGGAACAAGATAAAAACCGGTATGAATGGGGATGGGATAGATGATGAGACTTTGATGTATGTATGCCAAAGAATACTAAAGCATATCGAAACCATGATTTGATTGGATAACTGCACTGTTCATATTATTTCTGTTTATGTGTATGATATTGGTTGGTCACTCTAAATAATATATGAATAATTTGACCTAAGAAAAAATTAAATTGGTCATGCATTGCATGGGACATGTAAAATTTGGTAGCGTGCTACTCCTACGCAGGTCGATCGGTATGGTCCGAGAACTCGTTTGGATAATGAGACTCGGTATCAGAGCTCATTCATAGGGAACTAAGATGCACCGGGGATGCATTCCATGTGTGAGCCTAGCCAAATCAAATGCTATAAGCCTGGGGGGCTTCGGGGACTAGCAGCGGTCATGTAGACTTTCAATACCATCTCTAACCCAAGATACGGAGGGCGTAAATCCGTTTTATGTATGGGTTTCAAATACCTATACATAATTGTCTGCTCATGTGTTTGTTCATGCATAGCATATGGATGATTTATAACTTGCTTGTTATGGTACGTAATTGAGGAAATTCTCACTAAGCTAGTGTAGCTTATACCTCAATAGATGTTTGATTAAACAGGTTAACTCAAGAATGCTACCTAGGGACCGAGATGGTTAGAGCCGAATATGACTTCGGGATTCCGGCAGGAAGTAAGAACACTTGAAGATATTAGCTAGGTTTTGTGAATTGCTTTGTAATAGTTTTATATAGTGAAATCTTTTGATGAATTGTATTTAAAGTATAGTGAATTGTATTTCCTTTACATTGTCACTCAAGTTGTATCAATATAAAATGTATCACTCCAATGTATCTCCTCCATGTGTTAGACGCTTTGTACATAGTATGGAAGCCTTCGTGTGCTGAGGCGGTCTTTCCTAGGCTTTAATATTGTGTATGGTGGACTGCACGTTTAGGGTACCGTTCGGGGCGTGACAATATAGCAATAAAAAGCAAGATAATATATCAAGTATTAGGAACCTTAGCTTCATTAAGATAACCCGATCAAGCATTGGGAGCCTTAGCTTCATCAAGGCATCTCGATCAAGCATTGGAAGCCTTAGCATCAAGGCATCTCGATCAAGCATTGGGAGCCTTAGCTTCATCAAAGCATCCCAAGACTAAGTCCCATAAAGAAAAAGAAAAATAAAGAAGAAGAACAAGCAATAATGGCAAGTTAGAGAAAGTTAGTGAGAATTAGGCTTTAACAATGTATAGATATACATATACTTTAATAATATATATAGAGTTAGATTAGAGCATAATAACAACAAGATAATAACAATAATAACATTAATAACAACATATATAAAAGCATAATAACAAGATAATAATATAGGAATTTCATGTGTAAGAATAAAATATGAACATGTTGTTGCTTTTACTACTTATGTGACTTTCAAAACAACACTATTATCATGCTAAGTTACATGACATGGTTAAAATGAATGGTTAGAAAGAAGTTTGCCTAATGTGTTTGTGTAATAGGAAGAAGGTAATGAATATATGTTTATGTAGTTGATGGTATGTGGTAGATGGTTTGTGTAGAGAGAGGGATTTCGTGAGTGTTTGGTGAAAGAGAGTTTTGGTAGAGAAAAATTTTGTGGAGAGTATTTGTGGAAAGATTTTGAGATAGTTTTATTGTATGAAATGAACGTGTGAAAGAAGTGGAGAGAAATGGGGTATTTATAGAATTTTGGAGTGAAAATTAGATGTAATAAAATAAATTGAAAAAAAAAATATAGAGAGAGGAGAGAGGATGTGTAGCACCGGTTTTAGGAGGGAAAAGAGAGAGAGAGAGAGAGAGAGAGAGAGTTGATTTGTTTGTATTTTTATAAGAAAATAATTAAGATGTAAGATATGATTTGATATAAAATGTATTGGAAAAGTAAAAAGTAAGAAGATAGGTATATAGGTAGTAAGAATAGGTGGTAAGAAAAAGTAGAGATAGGTGAATAGTAATGAATAATAGAGAAGTACAATGAATAGTAAACAAGACTAATAAGTTACCTTTAGTAAAGAAAATATGCATATAAAGGCGATACCTGTAGTTTTTATCTACCGAAAAATTACGAAACTGATTTTTAGGTTTCTTATGTTATTACAAGTCTATCAGTATAAATAGAATATTTTTACCATCCGGTATTTCCCATCATAATTTTCGAAAACTAATCCCGTTTGGATCTAAAAGACACTGAAAATTGACATATATGATATTTCTAAGCTTTCCTATGTTATTACGAACTATTACAAGCCATTATCTCAATTCCATTGTCTAGGGTTTAAGAACAGAAGGTTGCCAGATCTAAACTCTAGGGTTTTGGCATAGGTTTTTGTTAACTAGGGTTTCCAATTGACTTTCGGTTCCAGGGTTTGAACTTAGAAATCATCAAAAAAAAAAAAAAAAAAACTAGGGGTTTACAAACCTACCTCCCTTAAAGAAAGTTTTGTCCTCAAAACTTGGTGTCCGTCCTCGATTCTTCCATTGACTTAGGTATCTTATCCGAATTCAATTCTCAACTTCCCATGCGACTTCCTCATAAGGATAATTCCTGCCTTATTTGTTTGAATTTTTCAGATTTCCATACTATCGAAACATAGACTTTGCGATGATCTTGACAGTTCTCTTGTATGTCAAGTTAATCTCCATACTCCTGAAATCCTTAAGGATTCAATGGGTTTTAGGTTTTCTTGGGTCCTTGTTCAACATAAAATTTCCATCTCCCAAGCACACTTGATTCTTAATGCCGAACTTATCAACTCGTTGTTTTTGTTTTCCTCAGCTTTTCTTAGTCAAACCGGTTTCCTTCATCCCTTGCTACATATCTTGAGCTTTTCTTACTTTCCGATAAATGAATTTTGGTCTAAACCAAATCCTTTCTGTTGTGTCAAGCAACAGTGATTTACCCTTCTGTTCTTAAAAGGTTTCATGGGTTCTCTTAAAACTGTGAGCGTTTCTCCATAATTTCCTTATTTCACGATATTTCCTTTATTAAACTTTAACTTTTCTCCCTTCTTAAACCCTTATTCTTGGGTGAGGTTCTACTATATTGTTGGGTTTCCTTCGTTTATACTCATTAGATTTGATTCTGTATCCGAATTGGAAATCTTAGTTTCCTTCATCTTGTCTAAGGAATACTTGCTCCTCAAATCCTTTGATCCACTCTTCCCGGCTAGTGACAGCTTCATTATCATTCCTTGGCTATAACTTTAATCCTTTTTGAGGCGTGGCCAAATACCAAGGCCATAATCCTTTCCGAACTATAGCCAATTATGTCGTTGTGTCCTTAACTTCTTTTGAAAGTATAATCCTATGAGACTTTCGCATCTGACGTAGGCCTCGAATCTTCATCCTTGAAAAGTTTCTATCCCTTTAGGTTATCTAGGTCGACATCTTAACTACACAATCCTTTTATGGACTTCCCATAACAAATGGCTAAGCTTAAGAGATCCTTTACTTTGTTGCCATCCTTGACAATTTCCACTCTACGACCGTTTGTCTCGTGTTCATGATACTTCATAACTTAAGAGAGAAATCCAATCTAATTTAAGCAAGAGCTATACTGATCGATTCGTTTATGCGACTTATGTTCTCTTAGCATTGGTAGTATCATCCATGAATGTCTCTTAGTTTGCTCAAATATCTCAGGGTATGCGTGATTATTCTTTATAAACTCAAGAACATATTTTTCCAATAAGGCCAGTATACTTAATCCATCAATTCCCTGTGCTTGATAGGTATATATCTTAGACTAAAACTTGTAATTTCCTTAACAAGTTTGGATAATTAGCATTCGCATGCCCTTCGCTTTGCTTTCAACTGTGGGTGATTGGATCTTTAATAAACACTAAAAAGATTGCTTACTCTTTACATCCAATCAAAGGAATCCTTTGGGTTTCAGACAAAAGGGTACTTATTCTTGATCTTATTAGGTTTTTAGTGGTTGATCCATGACTTCACCAATCCTCCTCATTTTGTCAAACTAGTTGATACTCCTTGCGGCATCCTCCTCAGATGATTGATCCTCTTCTTTCAATCTATTGCTTTCGTCCTTCGAAGGGTTAATTCGTCAGTTAACTTTTCTGTATCCTTCCTTCCTTGGATATTGACATTGAGCAACTTAGCCTTCTTTTCCTTACAATGACATATTCCTTTTAGTCCCAACATCTCTTCCATCTATCTCCTTAGGACTCATTCCATTCTCTCTATTACTCCATTGCATCACTGGCACACTTTAATCATCTCATACCATGGGTTATTTTGCACTTGCTCTTCCTTCACCAATCACTTATCATAGGGCATGATATTCCTTTATCATTTCTTTGGGGGTTATCGAAGGTGGTGATTCGTAATAAACTTGTTCTTCATGGATAGGTGATAAGCAATCAGGGTTTAAGCAGGTCTTGCTAGGTACATGCACTTTACTAACTCAGTCTGGTATGATGCTCAATTCTTATCTAAACGTTTTGAACTACTAAGATATTGAAATTCCATTGCTACAGATTAAGCACAGATAAGGACACTACAAAGAAACAACATGATAACTTGAGGTCAAGGCTAACCTGTAACTAGACCATTGTGATAGCTTCCTTCCTTTTCCGTGGCATGAAACTCACATCCTTCCTTCTTACCAATTTCTTCACACATCCATCATCCTTCCATATTGTAAACCCAAAATTCGAGCACCGAAGCTCCTGGTGAATTCATGTTTCCATTCCCATTCCCGATCTTTATTGGAGCTAGCTTTCAAAAGGTTCAGGTATGAGCATTTCTCCTTTGTAGACATTCCTTCACAAAAGTGCCCAACTTGTTTACACACATAACATGTGTTGATTGAACTTTTTGGACATCCTATCGTTTTGTGGTTTGGGTCTCTACAAAAATGACACCTTCCTTTCAACTGTGGGCATCTTTTGGGATAATGCATTCCTTTGCACTTGCAGCAGATGATGGGTCTCCTTGCGAAAATTCCATTGCTTAAGCTATTTCCAGAGTTGTTTGAAATCTTAATTTTCTTTGGTGGTTGATTGAATCTTATTTCTTTTTGAAACTTTTCTACGAAAATCGATGCTTCTCTTTCTAGCCTCTTCATTTTCCCCTTCTCAGCCCTTTCAACAATTCATGCCCTTTCTATTAACTCCGGAAAGATCTTATGTCAAATTCCACTAGCTTTACTTGTAGATCCTCGTCTAATCCATTCAAGAACACTTGCCTTTTCAACTCCTCGCTGTATTTGTATGAATCGGGTGCATACTAGAGTAATCTACCAAACTTAGTCTCATATTGTTCCACTGTCCTTCCTCTTTGGCCAATCTGCAAGAAATCTACACTATACTGCACTCGAAGACTTCCAAGAAAGTAGTTTTCCAAAAAATCTTGATGAAACATTTCCCATGTGATTGGAGGTATGAACTCTCGCTTCTTGGATTCCCACCAAATTCGAGTATTGAGGCGAAGCATGTAAGTACCAAAGATGATTCTTAAGGGTCGTGGTACTTCATAAGAATCGAAAGATGTCTCGATATGAGCTAACCAATCATCGGCTTCTTCTGGCTTTCCAGAAGCTCCATCAAAATATCGATTACTTTTGATGAACTCAGGTAAAAGGTTTCTATATGGCGTGAGGGATGGTGTTGGTAAAGGTATGTTTGGGGTTGCACATTTTCCGAGATGAGTACTTCCATATGCACATGTAGTTCGGGTTGCGGTAGAGCCAATGTCAATACTGGGTTATTTCGTCTATAAGCTTCCATCATTTGCATGAATTGGTTAAAGGTAGCTTGTTGTCATTCATAGACATCAACTGCTGTCATCATGATACCAGCAGCATCTTGTTTCATTTCTTGTTGTCAAATCAATCTTGTGTGTTTTTCTCTTATGCAAGTACTTTTGGTAGAAAAAAGACATGTCAGGATAAAACATGGTAGTTAATGCAGAGAAACTGAGATTAGTATAAGCAGCTTCAAACATTGCCAACTGACAAGGAAGTAAAAATTGGCCCTTAAATCATACGGAGAAGTTTTCATGCAATAGTTTTTATGAATTGACTTGTAGTGGAAGTGCATAAAATAGAAAATAATCGTAATTTGAGAGCAAATGTCTTTGCTGTATGTAAGAACTGAGATTAATCTGAGAATTTGGTTAAGACATACAAATGATCTCAATAAGTATTAGTAATTAGTATTATGACTTTGGATTGAGAACATAGATGGTTGTTCGTTAATAATAATAAGGTTACAAAAGTTAAAGGCAAATAAAATAAAAAACATTACAAACTTGCATCATGCAATGAAATTACACATTGATTTCTATTTGTTTTCCATGCATAGCCATCTTTTCTTTAGATTCCTATAGCTTCTCTCATCCAGAAGTTTGTCTTGAGATAGTAAAATCACATTCTTCCATTTTTGACAATGCCAGATAATAATGATAAACTTTACTATTAGGATAAACAAATATGATGGTAATTTGATGGCTCCTTCTATGCTCATACATGACCTTTCAAAGCATATGCAAATGTTTATTCTTGTCTGTGCTATCTTGTTAAATCTGATACCATTCCGACAAAAGTAGCTTCGTTCTTGTAATTGCTCAAGGTACATAACTTCATTATGCTTGTATCCTAAATAAACAGAGAGTACTAATGCATCATATCATCAATATCATGGAATTCAGCTCATAAAAGCTATAAGATGATGAGTAAGCATCATGAGATTTGTTCTTTATAAAGCAGAGTGTCGAGATTGCTAGTCAGCTCCTATGTTGATCACAGACTTGGAACTTGAGGGACATCACTTTTTTTTCATCATTAGGGCATAGTGAACAGGTATTTGCTGCTTCATTTTGTGATGAAATTACCGGTAGTATTTACTCGAATTGGTAAAGTTACAAAGCTTCCATTTCATGACTGAAATGATCTAGATTTTAATTCCATTTAAGTCTCATGTGTTTATTTATTTATTTTAAAGTGTTGAATTGAAGGAGCATGGTGTGTTGCTAGTACTCTAAGATATATGATTTTGTATATATATGTTGACATTAATATCTTTGTTTTATATGCATTAATGTGTGTGTAATGAAAATTATTAATGTTGTCTTTTGTACATTAAAAGGTTAAGTTAAGTTAGACTTATAAATCAACTTCAATTTTTGTTAAAGGTTTATTGATAGAGTTTCCTTTAATTAAGATAGCATTATTGCCCAAATATAAGCCCAAATGAGACCCAAATTAAAGTCAAATGCATCCTAAGTTAATAGATGCATTAAGGGGTAAATTTGGAATGTGTTAAAGTCAAAATTAAGCTAATTTGACTACTTTTTGGGGCAGCTCAAATTTTATCCGAATTTTCCTTTTCTTTCTTCCTTTTCTTTTCTTCTTCCATTTCCCTCTCCATTACCAAATCCAAGCCTTAACTAGGAGCAATAGTAAGCTTTGGAAATCAAGCTCTCTCCAAGGCAAAGCTTTTACATGTGAGTGGATTTAATTGTGATTGTTGTTTTGTTTCCCTTTCTTGAAGTAGTTGTAGGGTTATTGGATGAATTGAGTTTAATGTTATCTAAATGATTTGTTCATGTTTGGGATGAGCTAGGAGTGTGTTATATGAGTGTGTGAGGTTGTGTGTGTATTATTGAGATGATATGAAGTGTTGGGAGATGTGAAGAGGAATTGTGTAGGAGAAATCTAGATTGGATTGAAGTGGAGTTTGAAGTGTTTAATTGTGTTGAATTTATGCTTTGAGTTGCTAGAATTGAGAAGTATAGATATGAGTGAATGATATGAAGTTGGAAGTGTAGTTGAGGAAGGTTTAGAATGTATTAAGATAGGATTTTTCAAAGTTGAAAAACAGGGGATTTGAATTCTCACATTTAAGCTTGTTTTTAAAACGTACGCCGGTATCTAGGGATTCTACGCCGCCGGCGTAGAGGCAGTGTAGAAAGCCCACAGAATCGATTTTTTAACGTCGTTTGTTACGCCGCGGCTTTTATGCTAAGGATTTGCCAGCGTTTGTTCTTCAGAACGTACGCCGGCAATTTGAGTTTCTACGCCGCCGGCGTAGAGGCGGTGTTGATAGTCCACAGAATCAAATTTCTTAAAGCCGACTGAATGCCGCCGGTTTTCGCTAGGAAAGTCAGCCAGCGTTTTTTCTTCCTTATTGTACGCTGGCTACTGGAATCAGGCCGCCGGCGTACATGTGAAGGTTACCGCATACTTATGTAAGCGGGCGGCTTACACCTCTCTGGACGTTTTGAAAACTTTAGTTTTGGATTCTACGCCGGTCTCAAGGCCGCCGGCGTGGGTTTGCAAGGTGACGGCGTATCCTTGAACGCTGCCAGCGTTGGCAGTGTGTTTTTTTAGGACATTGAACACCGGCTCAACGCCGCCGGCATTGAGTACTGGCGTAGCCCCTGTGCTTTTGAATTTTAAGAACTGTTTCTAAAAATTTTCCAAAGTTGTTATTTGAGCAATTGAGTATTTATTAAGCAATTTGGGATATAATAGGATGTTTAAATGCTTATTCGTGACTCTGTATTCAATGAATTGGATGTCTTTGCTTAATTGTGATATATGGATATAATATGTGTATACTTGTGATAATGAGATCTATAATTGTTGATTTATTGATTATTGTGATCTTTCTATTTCAGTTAAGGATTCTTCGGTTAGTTCTTCACCAAGAGATCCTAGTTATATACTAACGGGTTCAGGTACGCAATAACTTATCTGATGTTTGCTAGGACCAAACATTTCTAATTTGACCAAAATTGACTCGACTTAACATTTGAATGAATTGGATGTCTATTACGCGTTATAATCGGTCCGAGGAGCAGCAAACCTGTCATGATGCAATGACATGTTAGCTAGGCGCTTAACAAAGTCATGATGCAATGACTTTACCATGATGCAATGGTACGCTATGATGCAATAGCGATTCTTTTCGTTAAGTGGGTAGCGATAGGGGGAATTGTATTGTGTAACGTTTGCTTAAACTTAGGGGGAAATACCATGATTTAGTTCAAAGTTTATGGGAACTTGTGAACTAGGCTCATGTTATGGACTGAGTTTAAGTAGAGTCGGGCAACGGCTTTTAAACCTAAATGAAGCTATTATCATCACGAAATAGATATAGGAGATATAAGTATTCGGACTGCTTATATCAACCCCCTGAGCAGCTTGCTGTTACTCAGGATCCCTGGATTCCCGAAGTGTGACGGGGTTTGAATACCCTCTTGTTGATTTGTGAATCAAAATGTAATAAAGATAACCACTTGTTCTATGGTGCATTACATGATTGGATGACTTGTTTTGCATTGGTTATTGTGTACTGGGCCTCTGGCTACTTTTGTTGCTTTGCAGGTTTGGAGACGAGTATTACGATGACTTGGGCTATGGGTCGATTTCGAAAGATTTCTGGATGAGTGGGACGAATAGGATTCAATTACCCTGGACTTTTATAAGACTTTTGCTAAGGAGAAGTTATGTATAGATGGCTTGTTAGTTAAGCCAAATTCTTTTTGTAATGACCATAAGATCCTTTAGGATTCTTATGTTTTGAGAAAACATGTAATTTTTGTAGTGTCATGTATTGGCACTAAACAAGGTTTCTATGATGTAAATGTATGTATAGATTGCTTCTGTTAGCAATCATGTTTTGTTTTAAAATCTCTTTTCAAAAGTTTAGTGATATTGATCAAACAATTCTCATAAACTGTTAGTTTTAGGACAACCTTAATATAATGTGCAAACGTTATATGTGGTTGGGGATTCGGTACTCTAAGTCTCGGGATTTAGGGGATCGGGTCCTTACAATGACAATCAAACACCACCCAATGATTCGCCTTGTTTGGTGAAATTTTTTTTCCCAAAGGCTATAGAAAACATTTGTGAAACATATGACGATACGAAGCTACACTTTTACCATGTTCAAGATGTAGTTTATAAAAATAAAATGAATAATTATTACTTAGAGGAATGAAATGAATTTGATATTTTTGTTAGAATTAAGTTACTGTTAGAATATGTCTTAAATTTACATAGAAACTTGAACTTGGAGTGTATGTAAAAACATATATTTGAAAGCAGGAAACACATTTATTGCTTCTAAAGAATATATATATATTTATGTAGATACATAATTATACTTAATTAGATATAATAACAATAATAATATAAACAAGGTAAAGTAACAACATAAATATATATAAATAGATATTCATGAGCAAGAATAATACATGAACACAGTGTAGCTTTCATAACATTTAGTCTTTGGAAACTCGCACCATGATCGTGTAAAGTTACATGACATAAGAAGCAGAATTTAGTAAAGAAAATTTTACCTAAAGAGTGTTTTGAGATATTATGTGTGAATGGGTTTTGTGTATGTAGAAGATGGTTTTGAGAGTGTATATGGAGAGAGTGTTGAGAGGAAAATTTTAGAGAGATTTGGTAGAGAATTTATGGGTAGTAATTGTGTGAAAGAGGAGGGGGGTATTTATAGGAAATGAGGAGTGAATTTTTGTGTGACTTAAATAAAGAAAAATTAAAACAAAATTGAGGGAGAGAGAGAAGGGGGGGGGGGGGGGGGGGGGGGGGGGGGGGGGGATGGCGTTACGACTACTATTAGAGAGAGGGGAGAGAGAGTTTATTTTGTATTTTGTTGATTAAATGTAATAATAATAAATAGATGTGAAATAAAGTTATGGGAAAGGTAAGTGTAAAGATAACAGTGTATGGTGTTGTAAGAGAGGTTGTTAGGAAAAGTAGAGATAAAAAAATAGTGTAGAATAGTAATGAATAGTGTAATGTAAAGTAGATATGATCTAATAAAGTACTGGTAGTAAGAAAATACGAGTATAATTGCGATATTTGTTATTTCTACTTACCGACAAATTATAAAACTAATATTTTTGAAAACCTTATATTTTTACGAATCTAACGGTATATCCGGAATATTTTTACTATTTTGAGCCTCGAGACACATTTTTCAAGAAATGTATCTGTTCGGGTTCAAAACAAATTGCGGTTTTTACTAATCTGTGTCTTTTAAGCTTCCTTATGTTAATTACGAGCTATTTTACATACTAATCTCTTACTACTTTCTTGGGGTTGAGAACACGAGATTGTCAGACTTAAACTATTACGTCTATCTAGGGTTTTGTTAACTTTAGGGCTTCGGTTGACCTTCTGATTAGGGTTTAAGCATAAACCGATCACAAAACTTTGGGGGTTTACAACCTACCTCTTAATGAAAAGTTTTGTCCTTAAAACTTGAAACTTCGCACTTGAAACAAAAAATCGGGTACTTGCCCTATCTCATCCTCGGCTTCCATGTTACCTCTTCGTAGAAATGATTTCTCCATCATACTTGATTTCCTTGTTCTCATCTTTTAATCAAGGATTTGTATTGGGCGTTCCTCGTAGGTGAGATTTTTTAAGAGTATTGGCTCCAATCCAAAACTCGTTCTTAGTTAAATAATGCTTACGTAACACAGAGGTGTGAAAATACGTTATGCACTCCAGACAGGTCGGCGGCAAGGCTAGATGATAATGCTAAATCTCCAACTCATTCTGGTACTTCAAAAGGTCCAATATATCGTGGGCTTAACTTTCCTTGTGAGCCACACACGATGCATGCTTTTTATTGGGTTATCTTAAGCAATTACGTTCTCCATTTAGTATTCCAAGTCCTTTCTTCTGATCTGCCCAACTCTTTTATCCGTCCTATGCCTCTATATCCGTAGTTAGATTATTCTCACTTTATTCATTATCTTTGTACTAGTTCTGGTCCGTTGACAAGCTTCTCTACATCATCCCAAAACAAAGGTGATCGTCATCTATTAGGGCTCGTGATGTGGCATCTGGATCGTCGAGTGATAGTTTTATTGTGTAGGCAAACTTAATTGTGGCAAATGGATATTCCATCTTCCTTTGAAATCCATGACATATGCTTTTACATGTCTCCAAAGTTTGAATTGTCGTTCTAATTGTACATCAGTCTAAGATTGTACCAAAGCGTAGCTTTGTCTCATGCTCTCTTGTAGTTAATCCAACACTTAGACACAAATCTTAGGTCTCAATCCAATATATTCCGGTTGGTACTCCATGTAAATGTACCATCTTCCTTTCATAAAGCTTTGCCAGTTGTCATGGAATAACGTCATGTTGATCGGTATGAAGTGAGCCAACTTAGTTAATTGATCAAGTATGATACTGATGGATCGCTTTCGGTCGGTATTTTTGGTAATCCACAAACAAAAATCCATGGAAATTTGGATCCCATTCCACTCTGATATCAACAAGGTTTATCAATCCTATCAAACCTTTGGTGCTCTTGTTCCCTTGTTGGTTGATTGGGACTTCATCGCATAATTGACTATATCTTTTTTTTATCCCATCCCACAATGTTGATCTTGAAATTCTGGTACATTTTTGTTCCTCCTGGATGTACCGTATATCCTGAATTTACGAGCTTTGCTCATAATTTCCTTTCTTATTTCCCTATCTTTAGCACACAAAGTCATTCTTTCATTCTCACGACATCATAATCGTCGATCATGAAATTAGTAAACTTTTTTATTGTATTTTCCTCTTTATCCTTTGTATCTTCTCATTGAGTTTCTTTAATTCTTTCTATCAAGGTTGGTTTCAATACTAGATTAAATTATCTCCACTTCTACACTTTGTCTATATTTTCAATTACTTAGCTTCTCAAATCCTTTTATCAAAACTTGTTGCAATGATCAATGGTGGGAAAACATTTATTGCTTCTGAGGAACAAGATCAACTTAGTATGCATAGCGTTGTTATTTAATAATTTTAAGACCTATCATATCAAATTGGCTTGATTTTGTAAATCAGGTCTAAAATTTATTATTTCTGTTCTAAACGAAGAGCGTAAAGCCAAAATCTTTGCAAATGCACATAGAAGGTGATGCAAAAAAAGAAAATTTTCCTTTACATCCATGAATGTTACACTTGCTGAAACAATATTCACGGATCAATTTACCCATTTTAGAGAGTAGGGTTATCTACATTATACAGAGT